>CM061142.1:685496087-686096087 GCA_030789695.1 Scilla litardierei | reverse complement strand
CTATATTTTTTTGGAAAGTTAGTGGCCTCTTTATTAAAGTATTTTTAAAAATACATGTACAAAGAATACGAAAGACTGAAAGGAGGTTGAAGGATGTCATAGAGAGGAGAGGGCACAAGCGCCGTCACTATCTACTAACAACTCCCACCTCCACAAAATGAATATACATGCGAAAACAGATATCTCAAAATGATGCGAGAGCCATAAGTGGTTCAGAGAACAATAATCTCAGCCTCAACTCAACCTGCATCTCTAAACTCCCAGTTACTCATTGTTTGATAAGCTTCCAGATCTTTCGGATCTTGATCTCGAAGTATAACTCTGATATCAGAAGCAATGTCATCAAATAGATTTGTTTTTGGCTTCTTCCTGCCTTCAAAAATTCTTCTATTTCTCTCCTTCCAAACATGCCACACAATCGCCAATAAGACGGTCTTCACCAGCATGCCTACTAAATTCTTTTTGTCAAAATGAAGCAAGAAGTAATCACCAACTTTCTGAAGCAGAGGGTCAATGGGGTCTGATACACCCAATTTAAGCAGGCTCCTGCTAAGGATACAGCTAGAGTAGCAGCATTCAAAGAAAAGGTAGTTTATTGTTTCTTCCTCCCCAGAATCACAGAGCGTACAAAGAGTGTCTGAGTTAGCGATCCATTTATTTCGCATATCTTTCGTTAATAATTTACCATGAAATGCTCTTAAAAGCGTTAGAGACATTTTTGGAACATTATTAGTATACCAGACAATATTTTTATAGGGAAATGTCATACCAACTTGTCGAGTACCCTTCCACGCATCTTTATAGCTGAATTCCGAACCCGGCTTCCAGACCCAAACATCTTCATCCAAGGAGGGGCTAAAATGCGATAGCAGGTGTCTTACACTATCAATTTCTGAATCATTTGTCCAATACTCCTTCACCATTTTCATACTCGAATCCAGGGGAAGTTCACGAGTATCTCTCAAAGGGCCACAATCTAACCAATTATCATGCCAGAAAAGCGGAGAACATCCATTGTGAATTTGTCTTCGTAACAGATTTTTGGAGAAATGTCTACAATTTAGCATGAACTTCCATGTGCCAGAATGGGTGGATTTGCTCTTTGCTGAAGAAAATATAGCAATATCCTCGTAATTGTTTCTCATATAATTTGCACATAGACCATCTGTAGGTAACATCCTCCATGTTAGTCTCACTCCTGAAGCCATACTTAGATCTGATAAAAGTCTCATGCCAACTCCCCCCTCTTCTTTTAGAGTGCAAATATCCTTCCAGACCCAAATACGAGAAGTCCCCCATATGAAATTTATACAAGCAGATGTAATAGTGCGCAAAATAGATTTAGTCAACATATATATATCTATATTATAAAAGAGGGATGTTATCAAGAGAAATTGAATAAGAGATATTGGACATGAGAAATTGGATAAGAGATATCTAGATTATAAAAGAGGGATGTTATCAAGATAAATTGGATAAGAGATATTGGACAAGAGAAATTGGATAAGAGATATCTACATTATAAAAGAGTGATGTTTATCAAGAGAAATTGGATAAGAGATATTGGACAAGAGAAATTGGATAAGAGATATCTATATTATAAGAGATGGATGTTATCAAGAGAAATTGGATAAGAGATATTGGACAAGACAAATTGGATAAGAGATATCTATATTATAAAAGAGGGATGTTATCAAGAGAAATTGGATAAGAGATATTGGACAAGAGAAATTGGATAAGAGATATCTATATTATAAGAGAGGGATGTTATCAAGAGAAATTGGATAAGAGATATCTATATTATAAAAGAGGGATGTTATCAAGAGAAATTGGATAAGAGATATTGGACAAGAGAAATTGGATAAGAGATATCTATATTATAAAAGAGGGATGTTATCAAGATAAATTGGATAAGAGATATTGGACATGAGAAATTGGATAAGAGATATCTATATATAAAAGAGGGATGTTATCAAGATAAATTGGATAAGAGATATTGGACAAGAGAAATTGGATAAGAGATATCTATATTATAAAAGAGGGATGTTATCAAGAGAAATTGAATAAGAGATATTGGACAATAGAAATTGGATAAGAGTGATGTTATCAAGTGAAATTGGATAATAGATATCTATATTACAAACGAGAGATGTTATCAAGAGAAATTGGATAAGAGATATTGGACAAGAGAAATTGGATAAGAGATATCAATTATATAAAAGACGGATGTTATCAAGAGAAATTGATAAGAGAATTTGGACATGAGAAATTGGATAAGAGAATTTGGATATCTATTATATAAAACAGGGAAATTGGATAAGAGAAAATATAAGAGATGAGATTTTGAGGGATAAAAGAGGAGGTGGGGAATTTTGAACATACAACCCCGGTTTTTGTATTTTTGCCCATGGACCCTCCCCACACACCCACCCACACTTTTTATTCTCACCCCTTCCGACCATTTTTTTTCCAGTTCTATGAAGATTTTGAATCTTTTCCTACTAGGACAAAGCTTTGTTCTACGTGGCAAGTTTGTCCTAGGTGGTAATGACAATTTTGGGGGGACTTAAATTTTGGGGGAAAACTTAAATTTGGGGGGAAAACTTAAATTTGGGGTGAAACTTGAAATTTTGTGGGAAAACTTGAAATTTGGGGGAACTTGAAATTTGTGGGGGAGAAAAACTCAGCCATTAAATAAACCGTGCCCTATGGGCACGGATAATGACTAGTATATATATATATATATATATATATATATATATATATATATATATATCTATATATATATATCTATATATCTATCTATTATACATTTGACAGCGATTTTTGAATCCTAGGGCTGACTAGGACAAGCTGACTAGGACAAAGGGGTTGATAGAAAGACGGGTAGGATTTGATCCTGATAAATCAACAGTTCGGATGAGGGTTTGAGATGATAAATTTGTATTTTTTAAATATCTTTTCTTGGTAAACAGCCCCCTCATTTGATTATGGATCCCATTTAACTTTTGTGTTACATTTGGGAGAGCAAGAGGCTTTTTCCTGGCTCTTGGAAAACAAACTTTTTTTGGGGAAGAGCAAGAGGCATTTTGGGGGCAAGCAGCAAGCAGTAAGCAGCAAGAACCACACGCAAGCAGCATTAACCCAATCCTTTCCGTTGTCTTTTCTCCACACGCAAGCAGCAAGAGCCCCTTCTCTCCACACACAAGCAGCAAGAGCGACGGGATGGCTGAAATCCAATGCCTTCGACGACGTCGCCATTGAGGAGGCTGCAAACGAAAAGCAAGCTGCAAAAACAAAACGAAAAGACGAAAAGCAAAACCAAGCATGCTGAAAATGAGCAGGCTTCAAAAAAACCAACGAAAAGCAGGCTGCAAACGAAAAGACGTTGCCACTTTATCTTCTTCACCGTCATCAGCAGGAAGAAGTCGAGGGTTCTAGTGAGCGGATGGCGATCTCGAAGGAGATGATGTCGATCGTGGCAGGGCTGACTCTGATACAACTCCATCTTCTCAGGCGATCTCCCTACCTGAACAATTGTTGGTAATCAGTTCCATGAATGTGCTTTACTTACTTTGAAATTTAGTTTTTTCATTGGGGGACCGAACTGATCTAGCTCCCCTCAACCGCTCTCCAGCTCTCTCACTCTCTCATCCTTCTCCCCTCCAAAAAAACCTCAGCTGAACTTGGCATGCACACACATTCTGAACGAGTGGTGAGATCATAAGGAAGCAGGAGGTTGGAAAGTAATTGGATCATGTCACATGCCTTTTCGATCTCTTCCATTTTTCAAATTTTTCCTCTAATTTTCTTCAATTTATTTTTTTTCATCGCAGATCTTTTTTGCCTTTTTGTTTTTCCAACTCTTTTATTCCTTAATCTTTGCTTCTAATGCCTTTCATTTCTCCTCTTTTTTTGTAGGATCCAGCTATATCTGCCAGTCTAAACCTTAGATTGCCAGATAAAGGTACACAAACTGTTTGTTAATTTTCCTCTTCCACCATGAAGCTTTCAATTACATCATAATTTTTCTTTTCTAATTTGTTCATATATATTGGTGAGTCCAGTGAATTGTGATATGCATGGGTGAGATTGTGATATGAATTATGATATGCATAGGTACACAAACTGTTTTTTTCTTTTCTAATTGTGATATGAATTTTACTTTTCTAATTTGTACACAAACTGTTTTTTGCGTATCACAACAATTGGGAGTCCCGTGAATTGTGATATCCATGGGTGAGATTGGTGAGCGCAAGAATGCCTTTTTTCGTCCAGGGAAACATGTGTGCATGTGCAAATTGAAAGTTTGGGTCCATGGTATTGATGTTGTCATCAGGATGTGCATGTGAGAGCGCATGTGGGTAAGTGGCCAGTTTGAGTCCTTTTTTCCTGGCCTCACATCATCATTGTTGTTAATCTTCCTACATATATAAATAACAAAATATGATGTCATGTGTGGTCAGCTAAAACACGTCCCTACTAAGTTGCTGATTCTGGGCAGATCCTGTGGACCAATGTCCTCTTCTTTGACTGTACAAAAGAATCGCATATATATTCATTCATATCATAAACTTGACGTGTATTGAGTAGTGAATAGTGTAGAGTGGGGAGCGGTTGTTTATGTAATTGTGTGGGTCTGAATTGAGATAGTTTTTGAACTAGCCCATCCTCATCATTCTTATTTGTCATTTGAATGTGTTTTCATGTCTTCAATCTGGTCATAAACTTATTTTGTTTTTTATTTGAAATCATTATGTCTGTCTTGGTATTTTATTTGGAACAACACATCATGCGAGCTTAATTCAAACATTATGATGCTTTGTCCTTCTATCGAAAAGTTATGGGTATGAATGTACTTCAATTTCAATATTTTCTGTTATCACATACTTTTAGGCCATCAAATATATTTAGTGTTCCTTTAAATAGCATTTATATGCTAGCATGTGAATCGCCATGGGAATGTTCCTTTTATCCTCATTTTTTTGACCAATCCCACTATTTTGGATTTGTATTAGAAATCGGTAAATTTTTAAATTGATTTCGAGCTACTCCCTCAATATCCAATTATCCAACTGTTAAATTTGTAGCTTTGCCGGTTTTGCAACCATTGAATTCACGTAGCCGTGTAACACAAAAAATCAAAACATCAAGTATGCACGAAAATTTGGATTTTGATGCAACTGAGTTGAATGATTGATTTTGATGCATTCTTTGTATGAAAATGTGAATACTTTTTATCCAACTATGCATTCTTTGATGCATTCTTTGTATGCAACTCTCTGTATCCAAACCATCTTGCATTTGGTTTTGTTAACTAATATTCTGTGCATTCGTTGGATTCTTTGTATGCATTATTTGATGCATTATTTGTATGCAACTGTGCATTCTTTGATGAAAAGTGTAAAATGTAACCTCAGTTGCATTCGTTGATTATAAGTGTAAAATGTAACCTCAGTTGCATTCCAAACCAAATTACAAAACCGGGAACCAATTACAAAACCAAGTCCATTGTGAGTTGTATCCAAATGATGTTTCCAGGCAAAGCTATTAGTTAACAAAACTAACTTGATGTCCTGGAACCAACTTGATGCTCTATTTCATCTGCAAGCTTTTTTTTCAGATTGACCTCAATGTTAACATGATATCCTCACAGTTCTTTGATTTGGGCTTAATCCAAGTGAATTGTATCCAAGCTACTTGATGTTTTATTCTTTGATGTAACTTGATGTTTTCTTTGATGAATCAAGTTTGTTCTTGAAACCAATTATTACATAATTTTGTTAACTAATTCCAGCTACTTGATGTTTGCCGTTGAATTCAAGTAGTCGTGATACACAAAAAAAAATCAAAACATCAAGTATGCATGGAAATTTTTGATGTTAACAAAAATTTGGATTTTGATGCAACTGAGTTGCATGTTTGATTTTAGAACCAAAATGATATGTTCTTTTTATTGCTCCAATTGTTGTACTAATTTTCCTTTCCTGCATGAACCTGTAGGAATGAGTTTACCGATGGGCTAGGAGTGAACACTGTCGATGGCTTTGTTATGATGCTATTAATGAATTAAACCTCTTAGTGTTCTTTGATCATTCAAAAGCATCTGCAGTGAAAATGCTACTGAAAGGATAAAATTGATGTGAAAGGGGATTTTAAGTGCTATAGCATCATAATGGTAAATCCTTATTCCTTAAA
Source organism: Scilla litardierei (assembly GCA_030789695.1). Classification (NCBI taxonomy): domain Eukaryota; kingdom Viridiplantae; phylum Streptophyta; class Magnoliopsida; order Asparagales; family Asparagaceae; genus Scilla; species Scilla litardierei. The sequence continues at coordinate 686,089,889 of CM061142.1, read as the reverse complement.
ACATAACATATGGTGGTTGTAATACACTCATTACTGTGTATTTGTGGACCAACATGTATATTCTCTTCCAATCTAAATGAAATATGAACAAAGTGTTTCTTCATTTGATTGATTTGTAATCACACACTAAAACGTAATCTTTGATTGAGTTGTTTCTTTACAACTTTTTTAATTTTTGGGGATTTTTAGCTATTTTTGGTGGATTTATATTTTGCATGTTGCAGTTGATTTGCTTATTGGATTAATTCTGTGCATGAGTACATGTATTATTGGTCACTTACTAATACATTTGGAGATTGAATGTGTACTTGGTCACTTACTGATACTTATTTTAACTGATGCTGGATTATTATAATTTTACTTATCACTTGATGCTCTTACAGTTTCAAAATTCCTATTTCTTCTGATAAGATGTGAGTGCTAGGGCATGCTTTGATGTTGGGGCTCAAATGCATAGGGATCTGACTTACCTTTCAAGTGTGACTTATTTTAGAATCATTGCTTATAGTTTTTATTTTTTATAAACTATTGTCTTGCTAATAAAATTTTCTGGCGATCAGCTTGCTTGGGTAGAACAAAGATCAATCAATAGCTGTCCTTCATGTTGATGAATTGCTTGAGAAATCTAAAGAGTTTGTTGGAGTTTTCCCAGGTGAGCATTATGTATGATAATAGAGCACAAAGAGTTTGCTGAAGGTGTTAGTAGTTCAGTGAAAGGGAGAGGTATCATTTGATTAGTTATAGTACCAACAATAGTGCAGGAATACATTTTTATGTAGAAAAGATTGATTATGACCCACATATTTGAAGCCTTCCTCCTAAGCTGAATTGTATCATTTTTGGAAATTAATAACTTTATATTGGGGGAGGATTTGAAGTTATTGGTATTGTACTTTTTAAAGGATTTCAAGCACGAAAAGGCTCATTTTGCGTGTTATTTGTACATTTTAAAGCATTTCATTAATCACTTTTTATTGGGGGATAATCTGAATTTATTGGTATCGCATTTTTTTGAATGGATTTCAGGCTCAAATGCTCATTTTGTGTGTCATTTGTACAATCTAAAGCATTTGCAAGTCATATTTTTTGCTATATCAGAAAACAGACAGTATTCCTTCTTTGCATGATATGTAGCCATAACACATGCAGTGAATGATAGTGACAAAATATTAGCATTTAATCGATAAAAACTGAATAAGGTTATTGAAATTCAGTACGCAGTTAAGAATATAATGAACAACGAAAAGACACGCAGCACGCAAGAACACACAAGGATTGGTATCGCAGTTCGGTGCGCACACCTACATCTGCGGGGCCACGCCCAGAAAATAGAATACTTCACTAAAAAGATCGGAGAATACAAATTCTACAATTCACGCTTTAATAAGGAAGAACACTCTGATCCTTAAAACAAACCGTGATGGGATGATCGCAATCACCCCGTGAAGTATTCTTGGCAAGCTCCCCTTGCCTGCAAGCTCCCCTTGCACCACCGACTTGATCAACTCCCTTGATCCTACGTGCGCAGCCGTCGGCCTCCCTCCCGGAGAATCTCCTTAAACTTTTCAATGCGAGCGTCAACCCTAGCCGCCAAGCATTCCACGCCTTAAAAGGCAACGCCCCGCAATCTTCGGTTCAATCTGCACGCCGGCAATCAAACCTAGATTCGATTCTATCTTCAGTAACAACTACACCATCTTCAACAATAAAGAGATCCCGAAAGATCCGTAAGTGGCAGTTGCAAGAGTATTGATTTGCCGAAAATCTCTCTTCAACCGATTCGCAAGAGATTATGCACAATCAACTATAAATCAGTTAATAACAACCATAAGAGCAAGAATAGCAAGATAGAAGATAACGGAATACGCAAGCTCCAGTTCCGCATCCTCTTGAGCACCAAAGCACCAAATATGCAAGTGAACATATTTTGTTGAACATCCTGGTCCAACAACCTGTTCAATAAAATGTCCAACATTCTCTTCTACATACGGCAGGGACATCAACCTATCCAACATTCTCCAGTGCCACATATGACAAGACGCATACAAGAATGACCACAGGATAAATCCTAACAATCTCCCCTTTTTTCATTTGGTGGCACAACATACGGTATGATAGAAGAGGAGGTCATTGATAACTTTTCAAACCCTTGAAGCCACATTTCAGCAGTAGACACCCAATCACAATGACATTCAACAAAACGTTCAACAAAACGTCCAACGAGGGCATCCAACAAACCGTCCAATCAAAACGTTCAACAAACCGTCCAACAAGGGCATCCAACAAAACGTCCAACCCAACTTTTCAACATAATATCAGATCACGGATCAGAGAGAGAGAGAGAACAAATCAACAAATCATACATACCACTTCTCCCCTTTTGCGCCATCAAAGGACAAATACTTCAGAGATCCGCAGAGGCCCCACCCCGTAGGGAAGACAGCTTGCTTTGCAGCAACTCCTTGTGACGATTTAGGAGAACCCGCTGGCTGTCGAGAACCAGAATTTGATCATCAATATTCTGAAGAGCAGTCTAGAGAAACTGAATATCAATCGCATCAGTAGCTGGAAAGGGTGAAGGAGATTGAGATGCTGGAGGCACTGTGGCAGAGGGTTCATTAGTGGAAGGTGGAGAGGATGTTGAAGACACATTATGAAGAGCGGGCACCAAGTCAGAGATGTCATCCACTTTTCCGGCCACAGACTTTGCCGTATACGAAATACTCTCACAATATGAAGGAAGATCTGACGAGGATAGAGGCACCTTTTGAGCCAGGAGCAGCATAGATATAAGAGCCACATGCGGTAAAGACGTCCCGGAGGAGGATAACTCAGCAAACGACAAGATAGAGTCAAAAATAATCCGGCCCAAATTAAAAGCCTGAGAGGTTCCTGCAGAGAACAATAGCTTGCACATGTCTCGAGTAACCACAGACACATTTGAAGTAGGTAGCCAGTTCCTCGTGGCAATCCTGTAGAGAATGAAAAACTTGGCCGTAAGAGCAGATGAAGGGAAGACAGAAGATTTCTTAGGCCAATTTTGGAGCTTCCCCGCAGTCACAACTTGAATCAGTCTATCAAACTCGACTCCTGTAGACTCTCCATAAGCAGGAGCAGATTGAGGGCATTTCCATTCCAGCAGTTTGTTCAGAGAGGAAGGAGAGAAAGAGATTATCTTGCCCCGAACATAATTTCTGCAATGCCAACGAGAAGAGCCCTCTCCAGCAGCTTTGGATAAATTACAGAAAAACTCCCTGACTAACACAGGGTAGTAGGAACTGAAGTAAGTGGCAGCATGGTACAATCCGAGATTCTTCAATATAGCGGCTATCTGGGTCTTGTCAAAAGATGCCATGTTCAGAATCTTTTCAGGAAGTAATGCTCTCTCCGAGTAAGAAGACCATCGGTTCTTGCGAACTTTGTCAAAGAAAATTCTGCTAAAGGCATCTGAGGAGGTAAATGACGGAGAACGTGAGGAACTTGAAGCTGAGATTTTGGACCTCTTAGGGGGAGAACCATCAGTATTAGACGAAGGGGCAGAGCGCTTCTTGGAGCATGATCGAGCCTTGCGCATAAATGAGGACAAGGTAGGTTCAGTAGGACCAGAGGCCTCAGGTGATGCACCCTGTGTTGCAACATTTTGTGCAACAATATGTTCAACACTTGCTTTCTTGAAGGAACCAGGCTCCATATCAGATTCAACATTTAGTCTCACATTGTCACCACCAACAGCAGAGGTATCTTGACTCAGGGAACACAATTCTACGATCACTTCATCATTTACCTCACAGCCAGCTGAGCCACCTCCAGACACAACATCTGCAGTGACCTTATCTGTAACCACATGCATCTCTCCAACTCCAGTTTCAAAACTGTTGGGGAGATCCTGATGAATTTCAGAAGATCCTAAATCCATAGGAGTGGGGCCAGGAACTACAGACTCATTTGGAGACTGAATTTTTGGAGACATATCATCAACAAGTAGCATGTCTTCCACAGTGTCGTTCAGAGACGACTCCTTAATACTATCTGCACAACCATGATCAAACTTCTCAGAATCTATTCCAGGCTCAGAAGCATCTTGAGATGAGTAATTAGGTGCATTTTGAGAACACATATTCACATCACAAGTAGGGTCATTGATCACGTTCTGAGACCCTTCATTCACAGACCTAGGTGACGTATTGACAGATGACTCTTCCTGTCGTGGAACAGCATACGTTTTCTCAACACTAGGATCACTTTTCTCTACATTTTCCTTGCTTCCCTGCACATCATCCTGCACAACATGATTCTCTGGAGGAATATTAGACGAAGACGTTCCTGTAGTCCCCCTCGACTTAGGCAAATCAGCAAACACTGGGGAGTCTTCAGAATCTGAGATGTCTATCACATCAATTTCAGAGATTTTGACAAAAGATTTCGGGTTTCAGGTTCGAATGACAACCTTTCTATCTCGAGGAACTCTAACACTCATAACTTTCCCCAAAATCTTCTTATGCATGAGACCTTTAAAATGAATATGAGATACATCCACATAAGACAGATCCAATTCTTTTCCTGTTCTCCGCAAAAACCAGAACCAGTCTTGAATAGTTACCGGATCAGGAAAACTTTCATCATCATCATACACATCATCTTCCACGGGATTTTTGGGAAGAGGAATTTCAAGAATTGGTGAAAAACTCACCAACTCTAAATTAGAGACATTGGAAGGATGCATGCCATCAAACGAGGAAGAGGAGAGAGGTGGAGAGGGGTTACCACCGAAAGATCTTTGCTCGGGACGAGAAAACACTCCTTTTCGTTTAACAGAAGAAGACGAGGAAGGCGGAACACTTTTCCGAGCAGATGTTGTTCGTCGAGAAGACCGACGAGGGGGCAGCGACGACCCTTTCGACTGATTTCTTGTCATTGTAGATAAACTGGGAGATGCTTCAACCAAGCCGATTTCAAGAACCCTAGACGAGAGGTTAGGAGTATCTTGGAGAGAAATTTTAGTTGAGAGAAAAAGCGAAAATGCGCCTTGGGGAACGGAAAGAATCAGAGGGTTATAAATATCGGGTACGGATATAAAAGAAAACCAACCCGACAGCAGAGATCGGTAGACCCTCATAATGTTGCAACATGATGTTGCAACAAAGTTCTCAACATAGGAAGCATCATTAGATGCGACACAGCCCTAGGGCTTGCTGCAATTCTTCAAATCTGGCAGAATCAAGGGGCTTTGTAAAAATGTCCGCTAGTTGATTAGCTGTAGCAACATACTCCATGACTAGGAACTTCTTCTCAACCAGCTCTCTAATAAAGTGATGTCGGATGTCGATGTGCTTCGTTCTGGAATGCTGGACAGGATTCTTGGAGATATTTATAGCACTCTGGTTGTCGCATAGAATGGTCATAACTCCTTGTTCCAGTCCATAGTCTATCAACATTTGCTTCAACCACAGTAATTGAGTACAATAACTCCCTGCAGCAATATACTCAGCCTCTGCTGTAGATAACGATATGGAGTTCTGTTTTTTACTATACCATGACACTAGATTGTTCCCCACATAAAAACATCCTCCGGTGGTGCTTTTCCGATCATCTGTATTTCCTGCCCAGTCAGCATCACTATATCCTGAGACAAGAGTATTCGTATCCTTTGTATACCATATACCATAGTCTGCTGTTCCGCTTATATACCTGATAATCCTCTTTACGACAGTAATATGAGATTCCTTAGGACTTGCTTGATAACGAGCATAGACTCCAACACTAAAGCTGATATCCGGTCGGCTGGCTGTTAAATATAACAGGCTGCCTATCATGCTTCTGTAGAGGGTGACTTCAACATCTCTTCCTCCTTCATCCTTAGAGAGTTTTTCAGATGTACTCATGGGAGTCCTAACATGTCTAGCACTTTCTAAACCAAATCTTTTGACAAGATTTCTAGCATACTTGCTCTGCGAGATGAATAGACCATCTTGACACTGTTTGACTTGAAGCCCTAGAAATACATTCAACTCACCTACCATGCTCATTTCAAACTCCCTTTGCATGAGATTTATAAACTCATGCACAAGTTGTTGTGATGTTGAACCAAAGACTATGTCGTCAACATAGATCTGGGCAATCATCACACTTGATCTTGTCCTTTGGACAAATAGGGTCTTATCAGCTCCTCCTCTTTCGTATCCCTTCTTGAGAAGATATGTGGTCAATCTTTCATACCAGGCTCTTGGAGCTTGTTTTAGACCATACAACGCCTTCTTCAGCTTGTACACATGATTTGGAAGAAACGGATCAGCAAAGCCTTTGGGTTGTTCAACATACACTTTTTCATTCAACAACCCGTTCAGAAAGGCACTTTTCACGTCCATTTGGTGTAGTTTGAAATTTAAACTACAAGCAACCGCAAGTAATAGTCTAACAGATTCCAACCGTGCTACAGGAGCAAATGTCTCATCGAAGTCAATGCCTTCCACTTGGGTATACCCTTGAGCAACAAACCGGGCTTTATTCCGGGTAACATTTCCCTTCTCATCTGTCTTGTTTTTGAATATCCATTTTGTCCCGATGACATTAGTCCCTTTCGGTCTTTCCACAAGACTCCAGACGTCATTTCGTTGGAACTGGTTTAATTCCTCTTGCATAGCTGAGATCCAAAAGTCATCTCCAATTGCTTCCTTCACATTTTTTGGTTCGGTAGTAGAAAGAAAACAAGCATACCCAGCAAGATCTCTGTAATTAACACGACTGATGCCTCTGGTGCGACGACTGTCGTGAACGTCACCAATGATGAGCTCCGGCGGATGATCTCGTATAATCTTTGTAACTCCCTCAGCACCTTGTGCACTTTCAGCTTCTTCTAGAGTCGACTCCATGGTGGCAGTATCCTGTGTTGCAACAATTTGTTCAACATTGTTCTGTACGGACTTGTTTGTTGCAACATCTCTTTCAACATGAGCATCATCCTCATTTCTGTCTTCTGGAACTCCTTTATCACCAGTTAGAATACATTCTCCCAGATCAAAATCATCAACAACAACATTAATGGACTCCATCATGACATCAGTTCGTTCATTCAACACACGGAAAGCACGACTCCTTGTTGAATACCCCAAGAAAATTCCTTTGTCACTCTTGGTGTCGAACTTCCGTCTTGGTGTCCGATCTTGCAGAATGTAGCACTTGCTTCCAAAAATATGAAAGTAGGAGACATCAGGCTTTCGACCTTTCCATATTTCATATGGAGTTTTCTCAGTCTGTGGTCGAAGATAAACCCTGTTGATGGTGTAGCATGCAGTATTAATCGCTTCAGCCCACCACTTAGTATTCACTTTTCGGGCATTCAGCATAACACGAGCCATTTCCTGAAGAGTTCGATTCTTCCTTTCAACAACCCCGTTTTGCTGAGGAGTCTTAGGAGCCGAGAATTCATGTCCTATACCTTGTCCCTCACAGAATTCAGAGAATGAGTGGTTCTCAAACTCTTTTTCGTGATCACTTCGGATCCGAATGACTTTCCCTATGTTATCTCCTCTTTCTACTTGAAGACGAGTACACGGTTTTTTGAAAGCATCGAATGAGTCTGATTTCTCCTTCAGAAAATCCACCCAGGTGAATCGTGAAAAATCATCAACACAAACAAAAATGTACTTCTTACCTCCGACACTTGTTTCTGAAGTGGGTCCAATCAGATCCATATGCAGCAGTTCCAGAGTTTTTGACGTTGTGATATTCTGAATTTGTTTGTGACTAATTTTCTTCTGCTTACCCAGTTGGCAGGCTTCGCACACTCCTTCTTTCTTCTTGATTAACGTAGGCATTCCTCGGACAGCTCTTGCTTTGGAGATTTTCAATAAGGTCTTGGAGTTAACATGGCCTAACTTCTGATGCCACTGTTCAGACGCATCTGTGGTGATGCTCAGACATCTGTCAGGTTCTTGCAACAGGTAGCAGTTGTCACTAGATCTTTTTCCAGAAAGAATGCACACTTCATCACCATTAAACACAAGACATTCACTTTTGTTGAACCGAACCAGCAGGCCTTGATCGCACAACTGACTTATACTAATGAGATTAGCCTTTAAATTTTCAACATGCATCACATCTTTCAATTTCAGAGTTTCTGTCATATTCAGATTACCTTTCCCAATAACTCTGCTTCTCTGTCCATCCCCGAAGGTGACATGACCTTTATTCCCAGCAATGTACTCAGATAGAAGACCCTTGTTCCCTGTCATGTGCCGAGAGCACCCACTGTCAAAATACCACTGATTTTCCGCAAAGGTGGCCAAGGATGTGTATGCAACCATACTGAACAATTCCGACTTCTTAATCCATTTCATGGTTGTCTGTTGTTGTGGATGAACAATATTTCTTCCTTCACTCACATGCTTCATACGCCTGAAACACCTCCAATCATTATGTCCTATTTGATTGCAGTAACCGCATATAGGTTGCCTAAGAGTAGTACCTCTTCTGTTCTTTCCTCGTGACTTGGCCTTATCATGTGAGCTCCGTTTAACATGTTCCTTAGCATTGAGATTACTCCTGGTCTTGGGTGTGTGAAGATGACTTCCTCTGTTGTAGCCAACTCCTGTTCGATCTCCAGCAACTTTTCCCATGTTGAGGATGTCATCGAGTTTGGTTTTTCCAGAGTTCCATCTGTTAACAGTGCTCTCTGCCTTCTCAGCTCTCATTACGGCTCTCTTCATATTTCTCTCACAGTTTCGGAGACTTGCTTCAGTCTTCAGAAGTTTGACTTGATATGCATTCTTCTCACTTCTCAACTTAGAACATTCATCTTTCAGTTTCTTGTTGACTTCACAGATTTCCATCCATTTGTAGAACATAGTTTGATAGGCTGTGCGGATTTCCTCATCATCAATATCTTCTTCACTCTCAACTTCTGATTCAACTTCACTGTCAGAATTAGCTTCATTTGTTGCAACATTTTGTACAACATGTTCTCCCTTGTGTTTTGATGTTGCAGCACATGTTGCAACATTATGTTCAACAAGACTGATTGACTTGCCTTCAGATTTGTCATTCAGAATAGCTGTGAAAGCAACATAATTACTGGTTATGTCTTCATCTTCCTCGCTACCTCCAGAGTCTTCATCGCTCCAAGTGCTGGCAAGAGATTTCCCTTTTTGCTTCTTAAGAGTGTTTGCACACTCTACCTGTATATGTCCGAAACCTTCACATTCTCTACACTGTATTCCCTTTCCTTTATTTTTAGACTCATACCTTTGTGTAGGACGACCAGCATTCCTTTCACCTGCAGGGGGTCCTGTCCGTACCTTTTTATTAGTAGCTTTGAAATTCTGACCTTTATTGCTGATCTTTCTCATCATCTTGCTAAATTTTTTGGTGAGAAGCACGATATCATCTTCGAGTTCTGTCTCATCATCAGATTTTGACAGTTCACTGGCTTCAATCTTCAAGGCAACACCCTTCTCCTTTTTGTTATGTTTGAGATTCATCTCGTAGGTCTGAAGGGATCCCATGAGTTCGTCCAATCTCATGGTCGATGTGTTCCTCACCTCCTCTATAGCCGCAATCTTTGCTGAAAATTTATCTAGCAGGGACCTCAGAGTTTTTTCAACAAGCTTCTTTTGTGAATACTTCTTACCCAGTTGGAATGCCTGATTAGCAATATCCCTCAATCTTCCATTGAACTCTGCAACCGTCTTGTTTTCGTTCATTCTCAGATTTTCAAACTGGCTGGCGAGCATTTGTAATTTTGAGGCCTTAACAGTGCTGGTTCCTTCATGCACGTTTTGAAGAATATCCCAAGCTTCTTTAGCAAGCTCACAAGTTGATATAAGCTTGAACTGCTCTTCATCAACGGCAGTAAAGATGGCGTTAACCGCCTTAGAGTTTCCTAAGGCAGCACGTTCTTCATCAGAAATCCAGTCTCTCACAGGTTTGAAGCTTTCCTTTCCTTCTTTGTTGACTTCAACCAGAGGGTTCCATCCTTCAACTGTAGCAACCCAGGCCTTTTCATCCAAGGACTTGATAAAATCTTGCATACGAGACTTCCAATAAGTGTAGTTCGATCCAGTGAGCAAAGGAGGACGAGTGACCGAAGCACCTTCTTTTGTGTTCATGATCAGCGTACTGACCTACAGGATCACACCCACTTTGAAAGAAAGTCAAAGTATTATGGATGACTAGCTCTGATACCAAATGAAATTCAGTACGCAGTTAAGAATATAATGAACAACGAAAAGACACGCAGCACGCAAGAACACACAAGGATTGGTATCGCAGTTCGGTGCGCACACCTACATCTGCGGGGCCACGCCCAGAAAATAGAATACTTCACTAAAAAGATCGGAGAATACAAATTCTACAATTCACGCTTTAATAAGGAAGAACACTCTGATCCTTAAAACAAACCGTGATGGGATGATCGCAATCACCCCGTGAAGTATTCTTGGCAAGCTCCCCTTGCCTGCAAGCTCCCCTTGCACCACCGACTTGATCAACTCCCTTGATCCTACGTGCGCAGCCGTCGGCCTCCCTCCCGGAGAATCTCCTTAAACTTTTCAATGCGAGCGTCAACCCTAGCCGCCAAGCATTCCACGCCTTAAAAGGCAACGCCCCGCAATCTTCGGTTCAATCTGCACGCCGGCAATCAAACCTAGATTCGATTCTATCTTCAGTAACAACTGCACCATCTTCAACAATAAAGAGATCCCGAAAGATCCGTAAGTGGCAGTTGCAAGAGTATTGATTTGCCGAAAATCTTTCTTCAACCGATTCGCAAGAGATTATGCACAATCAACTATAAATCAGTTAATAACAACCATAAGAGCAAGAATAGCAAGATAGAAGATAACGGAATACGCAAGCTCCAGTTCCGCATCCTCTTGAGCACCAAAGCACCAAATATGCAAGTGAACATATTTTGTTGAACATCCTGGTCCAACAACCTGTTCAACAAAATGTCCAACATTCTCTTCTACATACGGCAGGGACATCAACCTATCCAACATTCTCCAGTGCCACATATGACAAGACGCATACAAGAATGACCACAGGATAAATCCTAACAGTTATATCGAGGATTGCAAACCTGGAAGATCAAACTCAATTTCGTCTAAAAAGTGGAAAAAATGAAAGAAATAGATCTGAAAATATGACAGCTTTAGGATAGTTCTAGCTAAAAACTAAACAAGCATGGCAGAATTTGTGTTTCAAGGGTAGCATGTTTGTACTGATGATATCTCTAATTAGGAGGCATGCAGACCACATTCTTTGTAGAGAATATTGGCAGGGACAGATCCATGTATGACAGGAGTGTGTAGGTGCCCATACATGACCTTCGCCAAACACTAAATATATATTAAGGATTGCAAATATATCTATGTAATGGCGAAGGATAATCATGTTCAACCCACTAATAGAGAAGAAGCTAAAATGAAGACATAGTTTGAGTGGCTTTGATGAGCCAACATATCATCAAAGATCACCTATTAAATAGATGTAGGTTAAAGTTGTCTTAAACCTGTCATCATTCTTTACTTTAGGAAAAGATCCACATAACTAAATTTTGCAATTTTTAGAAATTGAAAGTTTATGAGGGAAACCCAAAATATTTGGGAGGAACTACTTTGGAGAGAACGAAATTTTAAGGGGAACTCAAATTTTTGAGGAATCTAAATTCTTTGGGGCGAATATAATTTTTGGGGAACAAAAGTTTTTTATAAATTTAAATTTTGGGGGCATTAATATCTTTGGAAAATGAAATTTTGAACTAAACTTTGAGTTGAACTAAAATTTATGGTTGAACTAAATTCTATGGTAGAACTAAATTTTTTGGCGAACTTAAATTTTTAGAAATTGAAAATTTACGAGGGAAACCCAAAAATTTTGGGAAGAATTAAATTTTATATGGAACTACAATTTTTGCGGGCGCGAGCGGCGGGCGCTAAATTTTTTTACGCTTATTTGTTGTTCCGCGCCGATGGTGTCCGCGTCGAATTTGTTGTTCTGCGTCGAAAGCGCATGTGCCGAATTAGTTGTTCCACGGTGAAGGCATCCATGCCGGAGGTGCCGGTGCCGCTAAATATTTTTACGCTAATTTGTTGTTTTAAATTTTGGCTGTGGAAATAATTTTTTGGGGAACCAAAATTTCATGGTGGAAAATCTTTAATGAACCGTGCCCGCGGGCACGGGTTATGACTAGTATATATATATATAGTGATCTTCGGTTGCGAAAAAGGGGGTTTTCGCACCGTGCGAAAACAATTTTTATATTTTTTAGAAATTTTTTTTTCAAAATTTTTTTTTTGATGTTTACTCCATACAAATATATACCCCAGGGAAAATAATGGGTGAACCCGTTGGCCATTAGAGCACCCATTCACCCGTTACAAATTTAACGGTCTTAAAACGTGCGAATTTGATGAAATGCCTTGATCGAAGGCCAAATGACAATATTTCTCAACCATTATTTTTTAAGGGGGTATAACAACATATAATGAGGGTGGAAAAAATAATTTTTGAAAAAAAAATTCAAAAAAAAAACTAAAAACATTTTCGCATGGTGCGAAATGTTCTCATTTGAAAATTTTCATATATATATATATATATATATATATATATATATATATATATATATATATATAACATGTAGTCATAATTTTAATAAGTTAATTTCATAGTAACCTGATATTGAATCTAATGACGCAGAAACCGTCACGCCTTTCCTTCAATCACAACGGCACCAAAAATCGCTCCAATCAGGCAAGTGTGCGAATTTATATAAATTATTGAAGTTTAACTTATTTAATCGCATGTTTAAGATCCAAGACTTGATTTGAAAAATACTTGTATGCAGCATGCTTATTAATTAACTAATTAATTTTCTTGTTTTAAATTGTTTTAAATGTCATAATTTTAGGAAAGGCTGACAATTAATATGGTAACACACTTCACATCATGCTTGTACACACTTGTTAGAATTCCATCTGTTGATAGATTAAAATTTCCTAGCATTATGGACATTGAAGGAATACTTGAAAGTACTTGAAATCGGGAATTCGTGCGCCTCAATGGCAAAATCTTGAATTCGTGAACTCGTGCATCTTGATTAGTCTGGCTCGTGTTCCAGCACAACATTGGGGGTGAGGTTAAGGTTGAGCGGCCGCTAAGCGTGTGTGCAAGGGTCCCCTTCAAGAGCACCACTTATACGGTGGGTGGCATCAATCACGATTATACCCCCGTGAGAAGGAACGATTCACTCACCAGGTCTTAAAGGCGAGAATCCTAGGCATGATAGAAATCATATGCATGGAACTTGAATCAATTATTGTTACTTTACTTGCACACTAGAATTGCCATGACTATCGTGTTGTACTATCATTAGAACTGCCATGTTCATAAGTGCCTTGCTTAAATTCCTACGAATTTCCATGTTCATAATTATTCTGCTGATTAAATGTATAACTGTGACATTAGAACTACTAACATCTCTCAATCTATTTTAATAATTCGTACACCTTGTCTTGGATCAACTCACTATTTACTTGCCAGACCTTTGCTGACATACATTCAAGTTTTTGGAATATACGTCAGATCACGGGACAGGGTACAAAGAGGAGGAGTAGTTTGAGGTGGCCGATCCAGTGAGCTAGGAGTTTGTTGACCCGGAGTCACTCCCTGCAGAGGACTACAGACTTGTTTTGCTGTTGTTTTAGATTTGATGTAGTACCTTGTAGTAGGAGTATGTATCCATGTTGTAGTTTCATTTGGCCATGTTGAGGCAGTGTTGCTTTTATTTCGTGTACAAACTTTTGGATGTGGCTTTGAATGTATGAATGTTCTATTGTTCTGAATGCATGCAAGAAATCCTGCGAGGTTGTTGTCACAGATGCTTAGTGAACTCGAGCTTCGTCGATCCAGTTCATGCGGACCTTTGTAGCGTTCTCGTTTCCATCGTCTTTGGGAAGCAGTGCATTACATATGAGTTATATGCTCCAGGGGCAGCTTGAACATACTGAAGTTCAAAGTATGTTTCTCCATACAACTTGTTGAGTTAACTCAAGGTTGTATGAAAAACAGTTTCCATCCGCAAGATTCGAAACTTCGTGCAAACTGTTTGGCTCGAAGATGAGTGCATTAGCAGTGCAAGACCATGCATCCAAATCAGATCTTGAGTCAAGAAACTTATTGAGCCAACTTAAAGTTGTAAAGCTCAAGTATATGGATGCATACGATGCTTGTACAGCTAATATTTGTGTTGGACATGTAGTGCCTAAATATGATTTAATACAGAAGAAGGCATTACTGAAAGTTGTTTGAGAAAGAAAGTTTTTTCTATCATGAGAAAAGGCATGGTAGGAGGAACTGAAAAATGGGACATATCTGATGCCTAAGTTTCAAAATAATTATTATATAAAGGGAAAGAATTTCCTACATTGTGGAAAAGAAGCAAGTGTTGTTTCTTGGGCCATAGGGAACGTCTTACACATTTTATCGAATGCCATGATGTGTCCATATTTTATACCTTTTTCATAGCATCATGACATCGTATTACATGCCATTTTCGCATCCAAATCCCATATTTTCCAACGGTATCGCATTTCTAACGTTATATTCAAGTTTCGTAGTGTTTTATGAGTTTTCAGGGATTTTGGAGTGATTTGGGACCCGATCTAGGTATGGACACATCTGACATGCCCGTGAGCTCATTGGCGATGCTCTACAGGAGTTCGCCGTGTTTTGGAAGCCATGGGAGGAGTGGAGGAGAGAGCAAGAGGAGAGGAGGAGCTTCAGATGCTACAGAGAGAGTTTCCCAGTTGACTCGACCAAGCAGACAAGCTGCTCGGTCGAGCAGATGCAAAGAAGAACAATGGAGCAGATACGCAGCCTGCTCAGACCGAGCACTCATAGTGCTCGGTCGAGCAGCCTTTCATTCCGAAGCCTGACTAATCTCGTGAACGGCCCGAGCAACTTCTTCAGTGACCGAGTCAGCTATCTGCTCGATCGAGTCAGCTATCTGCTCGATCGAGCAGAGCTGACACGGCCCGTGCAGACAGAGTAAATATAGGTGTGATCACTCCATATTTTACACCTTTTTCCCGTGGATTTGCATGCCATTTAGATCGCCCAAATCATGTTTTTCACGATATATCGACGATATTGCGATGCTTTTCACGATTTGTTGTTTTTGTCGCATTTCAGGTGATTTGGCGCGATTTGGAGTGATCTCGAGATGCGCTTACTCTACACGGCCACCGACGACCTCCCCGAGGGATATTTTGCTGTTGGAGAGGAGCGGAAGAAGAATGGACGTCGCAGGAGCGACGAGGAGGCCAAAACAATCAGATTGAGCATCTTTTGTGTCCCACTCGGCCGAGTGGAGGAGCCACTCGGCCGACCAGCGAGACACTGCTCGGCCGACCCGTTCAGACACGTTTTCCATGTGTACTCGGCCGAGCGACGGAGACCACATCGGCCGAGTGACGATACCACGTCCGCCCGAGTGGCGCCCGGACGAAGGCCCTCAAAAAGATCGAAGTTACTGTTTTTCGGCCACCTGAGCTTCAGAAGACCCACTCGGCCGAGTGGTAAACCACGTCCGCCCGAGTGCAGTGAAGCCATCGGCCGAGTGACGACAACTCACTCGGCCGAGCCGCCTCCGAACTGAAGACCCTTGAAGCCCCCGACTTACTGGAAAATGACAGGGTTTTCACTCGGCCGAGCGACTTTTGTCACTCGGCCGAGTGCGATGCGCTGCCTGTAGCGAAATTTGCGGAAAATAGGCTGTGCAGGGGCGTTTTGGTCAGGATTTTTGGACGATTTTTGGGGCTATTTAAGCCCTGTTTTTACCCTAGTTTTAGGAGCCATCTCTTAGATTTTTTGCAGCTTTTTTGAGATTACTTTTTAGCTTTATTATTTTGTGATTGGAGAAGAGAAAAACTTTGATTTTTGTTGGATTAATTGAAGAACTACTTTAGTTTGCATCTCTCTTCCCCAAAAACTCTATTTTTATTGTTTATATCATTGTTGTGATGAATTCCATTGTCTATTTCATTGATTATTTTTGTGCTATTGCTATGATTTGTGAGTAGTCTCCACGTCTTGGGGCGTGGGGATGAACCCTACAAGCCCAATTTCGTATTTCTGATAAATTGGTAGAAATTGTGCTAGAATCAATAATTAGATATTAGATTGGGATCGAATTACTACGGATAGCTAGGCATTCATATCAATTGGGATTTGCAAGAGATTGGATCCCAAATTGATAGGAAGCCCTAGAAATCCGAATTGGGTTGGAGTCGGATTTTCGAAGTATCGGTTTGCAAGAGATTGGACCGATACTAGGATCTCCGGTTGCAATTCCGTGCCGATACCCGTTTGCAAGAGATTGGACGGGTAGGAACTATCCTAATTTAGATTGTGGACCGAGTTTGCAAGAGATTGGGCTCGGTGCGCAATTGGACGATGATGTTGATCCTAATGCTAGCTTTCCTAGGCTAGGGTTTGCAAGAGATTGGACCCGACCCTAGGATAGCTAT
Organism: Scilla litardierei; assembly: GCA_030789695.1. Lineage (NCBI taxonomy): Eukaryota > Viridiplantae > Streptophyta > Magnoliopsida > Asparagales > Asparagaceae > Scilla > Scilla litardierei. The sequence goes on along the minus strand of CM061142.1, from coordinate 686,073,366 downwards.
AGACCGGCAACAACGCGAGAGCGTGAGCTTGGTTCCACATTTAGTTGCAACTAGTTCATCCAAATTCTCATTCTAGCAATTTTGATACCGACGAACCACATTTATGAAACACGGTGAGTAGCGGGGATTCCCCGTTCCCTAGACGTTCTTTATTTGATTTGATATTTCGCACATTTGTCTGACGATTGTGACAGGATCGCCCAAGGCAATTCTCTCCATTCTTAAATAGCCAGGTTGATTAGGAGCAAGCACGGTCATTCGTCCTCCCTGTGTTTGATACCCGCTCGCCGCTATACCGTGCGCTTGCGGTAAAACTACAACCGTTCTTTGGGTGTACGTCCCGGAGCGATCAAGTTTTTGGCGCCGTTGCCGGGGAGGCGCCCTGTTTGCATATTCTCTCCGTATTTTGCAAAAAGATCTTAACAGGGAGAATGGAGGATGCACTGCCAATAATGGAACTCAGTCGAGAAGACTATGACTCCTTCACAGACCTCCTTAAGGAACTTGTTGACGAGGTCCACGCTACCGGAGCATTTGCTATTGATATCAAGGACCCCGACGAACAACTATTTGCTAGTTTTGTGATGGACCAAATCTCTCCGGAGGGGACTATCGGAGGCAATGTCAGAGTTAACGTGGTCGACGACAAATTGTATTTCGAAGACAATAGAGCGAGTGTCGAAGAACACTATGCTCCCGAAGAACCCTTCGAGCAAACCGACGATCAGGGAGTTACACTCTATGACGCTCACTCTTGTTTTTATGAATCGTCTGATGTGTTTCTTGATTCCAGGTACGAACAGGAGCAGAGTGAAGGTTTTGGCGATGCTAGCCCTGAATCGGAGGGCGCCTATTTCGATGCCTCATCCTCACTGAGTAGCGAGTCTGACTCGTCACAAGAAAGCATGCCACCTGAACATGAGCTAAACCTGGACGACAAGGAGAAAGTCGAACTCATGCGAGCCGATGAAGTGGAAGGAGCAGCGCCACCTGAGGTAGAGCTTAAACAATTACCGCCGAATCTAAGGTATGCCTTTTTGGGTAATAAACTAACTTACCCGGTGATAGTCAATTCCCACCTCACACAAGATCAACTTGAAAAACTCCTAGACGTTCTTAGGAGCCACAAGGATGTCCTGGGCTACACTATCTCCGATCTAAAAGGGATAAGCCCTAGGCTTTGCACGCATAGGATCCATTTGGAGGATACCGATGCCACCTCCATTGAGCCTCAAAGGCGGTTAAACCCGAACATGAAGGAGGTGGTTAAAAAAGAAATCCTAAAATTGCTAGAAGCCGGTATTATTTATCCTATCTCAGACAGTAGGTGGGTTAGCCCCGTTCACGTCGTTCCCAAGAAGGGAGGGATGACGGTTTTAAAAAATGAAAAAGGTGAGCCCATATCTACACGCACCGTCATGGGATGGCGAATGTGCATTGACTATAGGAAACTCAATAAAGCCACCCGAAAGGACCATTACCCGTTGCCCTTCATTGATCAAATGCTTGAACGCCTAGCGAAGCATAAATACTTTTGCTATCTAGATGGGTATTCGGGTTTCTTCCAAATCCCTTTGCACGAAGATGACCAAGAAAAGACAACTTTCACTTGTCCCTATGGCACCTATGCATACCGTAGGATGCCGTTCGGCCTTTGTAATGCTCCCGCCACTTTTCAAAGATGTATGACATCCATATTTTCCGATTATATTGAAAACATTATGGAAGTTTTTATGGACGATTTCTCGGTTTACGGAAGTGAGTTTGACTCTTGCTTGGAAAATCTCACTAAAGTCCTAAAAAGGTGCCAACAAAACAATCTCACTCTCAATTGGGAGAAGTGTCACTTCATGGTAACGGAAGGTATAGTTCTCGGACATCTTGTTTCCTCAAGAGGAATCGAGGTAGATAAAGCAAAAATTGAGGTAATCGAAAAACTTCCTCCTCCTATTAATGTCAAGGGCATTAGAGGTTTCCTTGGTCACGCGGGGTTTTACCGCCGCTTCATCAAGGATTTCGCCTCGATTGCCCGACCTCTTACTTCCTTGCTCGCTAAAGATGTTCCTTTTGACTTTTCAGGAGAATGCTTGCAAGCTTTCAACACCTTGAAGGAAGCGCTAGTCTCAGCGCCTATCATACAACCGCCGGATTGGAGCCTCCCTTTTGAGCTAATGTGCGATGCTAGCGACCAAGCCATTGGAGCGGTATTGGGACAAAGGAAATATAGGAAGCTTCATGCGATATACTACGTAAGTAAGACATTGGATGACGCGCAGAAAAACTACACAACTACCGAGAAGGAGCTTCTAGCGGTAGTCTATTCTATAGAGAAGTTTCGCTCCTACCTCCTCGGTTCCAAGGTGATTGTCCACACCGACCATGCGGCATTGAAGTATCTTTTAAACAAGAAGGAGGCCAAACCCCGGTTGATTAGGTGAATACTCTTGTTGCAAGAATTCGACCTAGAGATCAGAGATAAGAAGGGTACAGACAATGTCGTGGCGGATCATTTATCTAGGCTCATTCGCGACAAGGAGGATGAGAGCTTACCTATTGATGACACATTTGTTGATGAGAGGCTATATGCGGTAAGGACCGGGGAAGTACCTTGGTACGCGGACTTCGTCAACTACTTGGCTTGCGGAATCAAACCGCATGGGATGTCCACGCAACAAAAGAGGAGATTTATGCATGAGGTCCGTAGATACTTTTGGGAAGACCCTTACCTTTTCAAGATATGCAAGGATAGTGTCATTCGTAGGTGTGTTTCTAAAGAGGAGGCGACGTCTATCATTTTGCATTGCCACGGTCTACCATGCGGGGGACATCATGCCGCCTCTAAAACCACCGCTAAGATCTTGCAGAGCGGGTTCTTCTGGCCGACAATGTTTAAAGACACCCACAACTTTGTAAAAGGGTGCGATAGATGCCAACGGACCGGGAATATCTCCAAGCGCAATGAAATGCCAATGAGGCCCATCAAAGAAATTGAGCTTTTTGATTGTTGGGGAGTAGACTTCATGGGACCATTTCCATCGAGCAATGGCAACAAATACATCCTATTGGCCGTCGACTACGTCTCCAAATGGGTGGAGGCAATTGCCACTCCTACTAATGATGCAAGGGTCGTCTCCAAGTTCTTCAAGCAAAATATCTTCCCGCGCTTTGGAGTGCCGCGTACCTTGATAAGCGACGGGGGAAGCCACTTCATAGAGAACAAGTTTGAAGCCATGCTAAAGAAGTACGGGGTAAATCATAGAGTTGGCATGGCTTATCACCCCCAGACAAGCGGCCAAGTGGAAGTCTCAAATAGAGAGATCAAGCAAATTCTCGAGAAAACCGTGGATCGGTCTAGAAAGGATTGGTCAATGAAGTTAAACGACGCCCTATGGGCTTATCGCATGGCCTTTCGCACCCCCATCGGCACCACACCGTTCCGTCTAGTTTATGGGAAGGCTTGCCACTTACCGGTAGAGTTGGAGCACCGCGCATATTGGGCCATCAAGACCTTTAACTACGACTACAAGAGTGCGGCGGTGAGGCGACTCTTGGACATCAACGAGCTTGATGAGATAAGAAGAGACGCCTACGAAAGCTCAAGAATTTACAAAGAAAGGACTAAGATTCTCCACGATGCCCGCATTACCGTCACGGACTTCAAAGTAGGAGACAAGGTCTTGCTCTATAATTCCCGGCTCCGACTATTTCCCGGTAAGTTGAGGTCACGTTGGTCTGGACCTTTCACTATCAAGCATATACAACCGGGAGGAGCATTCGAGTTGGAGAGCAAGGACGGTTCCACGTTCAAAGTAAATGGTCAAAGGCTCAAGCACTATTCCGGAGGAATCCCGACGGGCGAAACCAATAGGGTATATTTGCTTAAAGAACGGTCGGAAGATCTCATGGACCTCCTCGATGAGGTGATAGAGGAGACGATTCCTCACTCAATTGGCGCCCTTTTTGATGAAGAATTTGAAGAAGGCCCGGATTTAGGCCATGAAGACAATAATGATGATTCCCCCGACTTCTCCGCTGATGAAGATGAAGGCGACGCTGATGTCGCAAGGATTCGAGAGCTCTGCAAGCTCTCGAAATCAAAGTCTCCAAAGAAAGCTCCGCCGGTACGGAAATCGGCATCGCCGGTTAAGCCGTTGACCGGGGCAAATGCTAGCTTGGGGGATCCTCCCCCCAACACTATTCGAGACAAGAGACCTCCGAGGGAGAACGCTACGCCGCCACGTCCAAATCCAAGCGCGCTCCCCGGTAAGTTTGACGGGTGCATCTCATATGCACCAAACATCCCGCATTGATTGAAAATTATAGGGGGTCGAGCTCACGACCTAAAACGAGCGCTTGTCGGGAGGCAACCCGACGGTTTTTGCTTTATTTTTACTTTTTCTTTATTTTCGTTTTAGAGATTTTTAGTGTTTTGAGTCATCCGACAAAAAATTTTGTGATAACGGGTCCTATTTTTCTTGGCAGGAGAGGAGATATGTAGATCCATCATGAGGAGGATGAACGAGACAATGAGGAGCGCCCCAAGAAGGCGTTCGACGCTTAGGAGGAGCATGAAATCGACTGGAGGAAGAAAGACGGAGTTTAGAGCCTAAACGAAGACAAACAGCAGAATACAAGGCTCACTCGGCCGAGTATACTAGTCACTCGGCCGAGTCCAGAAGTTCGTCCGGCCGAGCCGCTCACGAACGAGGGAAGTCTGATGTACCCAACTCTCTGTCTATTTTCCTCATTTCATTAGAACTGCTACTCGGCCGAGTCTACATTTTCACTCGGCCGAGTAAAACGGATACCCTCCTAGGGCGAGTCATGCCGAGCAGCTTGAGTCACTCGGCCGAATGGACTTACTCCACTCGGCCGAGGCTGGCAAAGCCACTCGGCCGAAGCGATATCGGGGAGAAATTTTTATTTGCCTCGCTCGGCCGAGTGATCACGTCACTCGGCCGAGTCGTAACTTTTCTATATATAAGCTGAAGGGGGGCGCGGAATTCGAAAACGAAAATCCCCAATTCTCGCCCGCCCCTTCAGCTCCCACGCCCGATTCCCCCTCGCTCGACCCTCACTCGCCCGACCGCCGCTGCCCCGCCACCGCTCGGCCCGCCACCGCTGGCCGAGCCCGCCGACGCCTCGCCCGAGTCGCCGCCGGCGGCCTTGTCTCTGATCACCTCCGGTTCGCTCGTTTTTCACCATTTTCTCCTCTTTTTGCATAGTTTTTGAGGATCCGTGTATTAATCGAACCCCTAACCCGAATCAATTCCCATATCTATCTGTTATACCCCTATTGCTCCATACATTTTGATTATTACTCGCTGATATCGCTTTTCCATGCGCATGTTGCTTTTTGGAGCTTAGGGGAGCTCAGGGGAGCTTCTACGGGCTGCTCAGGACTTCGTGGAGGCGCGGACTTCGCACGCTTCCACTGCTTAGCACTCGCGGCGTGTTTGGGTAAACTCTTTCCACTCTTTGTGCACACGCCGCACTTTTCACTTTTCGGCGCGCGCTCGGGGCCGATATGCCGCCCCGGACACGGCCGCGGTCGAAGAGAGCTTCCGCCAAGCGGAAGCGGTCGGATGATGCCGGCCCCTCCCACGAGTTGGAGGACTCTCCCCCCCACACCCCGCACACCCAGCACAGCCTGCAGGCCCCGCACACCCCGCACAGCCTGCAGTGCACCCACAGCCCGCACAGCCTCTCCCTGCCGATCCACAGCCACCACCACCGGCTCCACTGGTCGGGCCGCTCGGGATTACATTCCGAGACGACGCACACCGCACCGTCTTCGAGCGTATCTCCTAGCGCTCGATCGTACCCTCCAGGTTTGCACACCTCGCTGACCTAGGACGCCTGGGGGTACTTGAGGGGATGCTCACGTTGTACGACAACGTGGGCTGGCGAGATTTTTTCCAGGTGTCGGCGGATACTTTTACCCGCCCGACACTTGAGGTTTTGAGTTCGATCGCCCGGACCGATGAGGGATGCTCATTTAGGTTCATGGATCGAGAGTGCCAGGTCACTCTCGATATGATGAGAGCGTTCTTCTCATGGCCCGCAGTCCCCGGAGCCGATCGCGGTTACGGCCCTACCCACATCCCCCCACCTTCTTTCGACACCGGTGCCTTCTGGGCCCGGATCACTGGCCACCACGCCGCCTTTGACCCTAGTAGGGCCAAGGCCTCAGCCATTGTCCACCCCTGCCTACGTATTGCCCAGCGCCTTATGGCGACCACCTTTTTGGCCAGATATGAGCCGTGCACGATGTCTACGCCAGAGCTTTACATGCTCTACGCGATGACACGTCCCAGAGCTCTATCTAGGGATGGAGATGAGCTTGTCCCCGCCGTCGTGATCGACATTGCGGCTTGGTTTTTAGACCGTATCATTGTGTCGGTGGGCGCTCGCTCACCGATATGCTGCGGCGGTCTGATCACCCTGCTTACCATGATGACCGGCGAGGACCTACCTGACGACCTGCGACGCGTTCCGGGCCCCACTTCCTTGTCGATAGACGTTATGGCCCGGATGAAGATGCTGCGTCCGCATGGTGAGCGTCATTGGGTCTGGTTGCACGGCCCTTTCGGTGCCGACTACATGATTCTCCCGAGCCCAGCTCGGACCCAGATTGCACTGGCCCATGTTGACTGGCTCCCAGCGATGGATGTCATCATCCCCGCTGCGTACGTGCTCGAGGCCGAGGAGGCTGAGCAGGCCCACGCTGCCCACGCTGCCCAGGCTGCTCCCACAGACCCTGCTGCACACCCTGCCGAGCCTGCTGCCGACCCCGTCGACCCTGTGGCCCCTCAGCCTTTTCCTGACGTTTCCACTGCTCCTGACACTTCTGTCCCCACCTCTGTCAGTGTCGAGAGTACTTTTGCTGAGCCCACTTCCACCACTGTCACCACTTCCGAGGCTGTCCCCACCACTCCCGCTGCCACCTCTGGCCCTCTGTCCGTGGAGCCTCTTTGCTCCGCACTCCCCGAGCGCCCGCCGACCTTTGTCGAGAGTGGAGCGCCCTCGTTTGCCGCGGTCGTGGAGACCATGGCTAGCATGCTCTCCGCTGGGATTGCGCCTTTTGGTCCACACAGTTCCGCCCCAGCGGTAGAGTCCTCTGTCTCCACAGCCGCCGTATTCTCCGAGAGCGTCGTGGCGTCTGTCCACACTTCTGGGCCACTGACCTCTCTTGCCACCTCGTTGCCTCTTTTGCACGCTTCCTCTGCTGCCGCTGCCTCTACTTCTCACCAGCCGGTGTCCCGGCCTCACACTGAGGCCAGGCCCACATTTGCTGGCGCGACACCTTTTGTCCCCTTCCCTGCTGAGCCCGTTACATACTCCACTCGCGTACGCCAGCCCCGCCCTGCGCAGCCTAGACCGGTGCGTCCCTCTGCACCACCCCCGCCCGACACTGTACTGCAGAGCATACGTGCTCTTGAGTTGGCGGTGACTGGTCTTAGAGCTGACCTTAGGACCCTGTCCTCCACCGTCTCTACGATGGCTGGACGCTCTGCCCTGATCCCTCAGATCCACTACTGCCTGACACAGATCTTAGAGCGTCTTCCGCGCGTACCCCCACCCACCCAGCAGGTTCCCACTCACACTTCCACACACACTAGACCTGCTTCCACTTCCACGCCCACCCCAGCTCAGCAGCCTACACCACCACCACCACCTCCTCCGCCTCAAGACGGAGACGGCGCAGCACCACCTTCCTAGGCACCCTGGATGACATCGATTCCTTTTGCCGTTGTGCTGCCCGTTTTTGCTGGGTCCTGATGCCTTTTTGACCACCACCCCCCCTCCCCTCACTTTTTTGTGATTCTCATTTGCCGTATCTTTATATATCTTTTTTAGGAGAGAGGGAGAGCTTTTGGTGACCCATTTATACTCGTATCACTCATATCTGTGCATGCATCATATCCGCATCATATTTTCGTTTCTTTATTTTTCGTTTTATTATCTTTTTTTCTTTCCATCATGCATGCATCCTCACTTGCCCCTCTCATTACTTGTCTCTCTGTGTGCCACACTTTGCACATTGAGGACACTGTGCACTTTAGCTTGGAGGAGTGAGTTCTCACGTTCTTTTTCGATTTGCCACCTTTATTTTTAGTTTTTTCACACCGTTTCTTTTCACTTTTGCACTCATTTTTCTTTATTTTCTTTCATTTTGCCATGCATCACGTTTTTCTTATTTCTCTGTGTGCCGCATTGCATAGTTTTATTTTTCTTATCTTTATTTCTTTCCTTTTTCATCTCATGCTAGAGATGAATTTTCTGTGATGATGTCTACGTGGAGTTAGCTTATTCTATATGCATGCTATATTTGTCATGTCTTAGATTTTATTCCTGATATCATATGCTATGACTTGCTTTGCATCTAGAATAGTAACCCACACTTTCTCCGCATGAAAATGGATGAAGTTTTATTATTAACTGAGCCTGAATATTCATATGTATGCTATCACAGAAAACACACCAAGATTCACGCATTGAATGCCTATATCTGGAGTACCGATTTCTTTTCCTATATCACTTCTATATGCATGAATTGTACACTTCACTTCGGGATGATTGAATGATGTTAGCTATGATATATCTGGATTAGTTAGCTTTTTTGTGATCGAAACTGAGTAGATTAGATTACCCTGCTGAAGTTGTCGTGCATGTCTTATAGAGTGAACCGAGAGTTATATATATTTCTTTCTCCACAAATCTTGAACATCATTTCTCTACTTTTAAAAGATCATTGGTGAATCTCCCCTTAGTGATTCTATTTTATGGCATTTCCCCCGCTATTAATTCCTAGCTCCAAATCCCCTATTCCAAAAAAAATAAATAAAAAAGGAGAGAAAAACATTCTTGTATATCATTATCTCTCTCTGAGTTGGGATCATTGTGTATATATTGCTTATTGAAAAAAAAAGGAGAAAAGAAAAAAAAAAGAGAAAAGAGGAAAAGTCCTCAATAAAAGATCCCATCTCACTTTCTTTCTTTCTTCTTTCTCTTCTTTGCTTTTGGAGCTATATGAAAATGGGGATGTAAATATTTTTGTGCCACCACGCTTATAGATAAGCTTGGGGGAGGGGATCCATTGATGTGTGAGAGAGTGACTACTTGACATCGCACGACAACCTAGGCTAAGTAATATTCTATACTCGGTGAGATTGTTTCTAGCTTCACGAAATCCAGAAATCTAAGCCTAGCGTTCATTTCATGAAATCCAAACTTTTCCATTCTCTCTATTCTATAGTGTGATACTCTTATACTCCAGATAGAAAGCGTTCAATTGAAAAGTGTGTGATCTGTGATTTGTATACCGCTTTAAATGATTCAGGCAATGTTAATTTTAAAATCATTCCGTTCTTCATGATTATATCATTGTTCGTGGGTTTTCTATTTCTATTTGCACTATTATACTATGATATCAAAATAAGATTCTTTGACATGTATTTCTCATTCGGTGCATGCTATAAGAGTAAGTGAAACCCACGTCCTGAGAAAATGATCTAGCACCCTACCTCTTCGCTTCTTTCTTTCGTCTTTATTTTCATTTGGTTTTCATTCTTCTTCGTTTTTCATTTTTTTTCGTTTTTCGCCGTTTTCGTTTTCCGAATCCACCGGGTTCGCCTTTTACTTATCTTCCTCGAGGACGAGTAAGAGGCAAGCTTGGGGGATTTTGATCACTCCATATTTTACACCTTTTTCCCGTGGATTTGCATGCCATTTAGATCGCCCAAATCATGTTTTTCACGATATATCGACGATATTGCGATGCTTTTCACGATTTGTTGTTTTTGTCGCATTTCAGGTGATTTGGCGCGATTTGGAGTGATCTCGAGATGCGCTTACTCTACACGGCCACCGACGACCTCCCCGAGGGATATTTTGCTGTTGGAGAGGAGCAGAAGAAGAATGGACGTCGCAGGAGCGACGAGGAGGCCAAAACAATCAGATTGAGCATCTTTTGTGTCCCACTCGGCCGAGTGGAGGAGCCACTCGGCCGACCAGCGAGACACTGCTCGGCCGACCCGTTCAGACACGTTTTCCATGTGTACTCGGCCGAGCGACGGAGACCACATCGGCCGAGTGACGATACCACGTCCGCCCGAGTGGCGCCCGGACGAAGGCCCTCAAAAAGATCGAAGTTACTGTTTTTCGGCCACCTGAGCTTCAGAAGACCCACTCGGCCGAGTGGTAAACCACGTCCGCCCGAGTGCAGTGAAGCCATCGGCCGAGTGACGACAACTCACTCGGCCGAGCCGCCTCTGAACTGAAGACCCTTGAAGCCCCCGACTTACTGGAAAATGACAGGGTTTTCACTCGGCCGAGTGCGATGCGCTGCCTGTAGCGAAATTTGCGGAAAACAGGCTGTGCATGGGCGTTTTGGTCAGGATTTTTGGACGATTTTTTGGGCTATTTAAGCCCTGTTTTTACCCTAGTTTTAGGAGCCATCTCTTAGATTTTTTGCAGCTTTTTTGAGATTACTTTTTAGCTTTATTATTTTGTGATTGGAGAAGAGAAAAACTTTGATTTTTGTTGGATTAATTGAAGAACTACTTTGGTTTGCATCTCTCTTCCCCAAAAACTCTATTTTTATTGTTTATATCATTGTTGTGATGAATTCCATTGTCTATTTCATTGATTATTTTTGTGCTATTGCTATGATTTGTGAGTAGTCTCCACGTCTTGGGGCGTGGGGATGAACCCTACAAGCCCAATTTCGTATTTGTGATAAATTGGTAGAAATTGTGCTAGAATCAATAATTAGAGATTAGATTGGGATTGAATTACTACGGATAGCTAGGCATTCATATCAATTGGGATTTGCAAGAGATTGGATCCCAAATTGATAGGAAGCCCTAGAAATCCGAATTGGGTTGGAGTCGGATTTTCGAAGTATCGGTTTGCAAGAGATTGGACCGATACTAGGATCTCCGGTTGCAATTCCGTGCCGATACCCGTTTGCAAGAGATTGGACGGGTAGGAACTATCCTAATTTAGATTGTGGACCGAGTTTGCAAGAGATTGGGCTCGGTGCGCAATTGGACGATGATGTTGATCCTAATGCTAGCTTTCCTAGGCTAGGGTTTGCAAGAGATTGGACCCGACCCTAGGATAGCTATAGACCGGCAACAACGCGAGAGCGTGAGCTTGGTTCCACATTTAGTTGCAACTAGTTCATCCAAATTCTCATTCTAGCAATTTTGATACCGACGAACCACATTTATGAAACACGGTGAGTAGCGGGGATTCCCCGTTCCCTAGACGTTCTTTATTTGATTTGATATTTCGCACATTTGTCTGACGATTGTGACAGGATCGCCCAAGGCAATTCTCTCCATTCTTAAATAGCCAGGTTGATTAGGAGCAAGCACGGTCATTCGTCCTCCCTGTGTTCGATACCCGCTCGTCGCTATACCGTGCGCTTGCGGTAAAACTACAACCGTTCTTTGGGTGTACGTCCCGGAGCGATCAAGGTGCAGATTTACTATCGTGCTCGATAGAGCAGTACATCTGCTCGGACCGAGCGGACGACCGAGCAACACACTGCGCGATCGAGTCACCCACTCGATCGACGATGCTGAAGGCCATTTTTGGAAATATTTTAGGAGCTGCTGTTGCGTGATTTGGGGGAGTGAAGTTTGGGAGCTACGACGGTGCCTGGGAGTGAATTCATTCCTAGTTTTTGAATTAGTTTTGGAGAGGAGATTAGGGATAGAAAATACTTGTTAGATCTAGAACAATTTCGTGAAGATTATTGGATTATTTTTGGCGTTCGATTGCTACTATTGCGTATTGAGATTTTGATTCTTCTTTGGATCTATTGCTCGTTATTTTTCTCCATCTCTCGTTGTAAGTTTCTTAATCTTCATTCTTTTAATTTGCCATGATGTTTTCTCTCTTAAAAATTGTTTTTTTTTGTTCGTCAATAACTTCATGAGTGAGTATACTTTTCTAGGGTTGATGGGTTAGCCCTAAGATCCTAGGAGGAAGACATAGATCTGGATCCCTATGTTGAATTAGGAATTTAGGGGAGTATTTCGGTCGATCCTACCGAATTCCTAGGATAACCCGTACTGAGATCATGCCCACGATCTTTGGAATTGATATGCTTAAGTGGTATCCTTAGGATTCGAATAGGGAAATCGGTGGATCCAACCAAGGGTCGTGACCATGCCCGGCTTGTGCCTTGAGGGGATCCCCCGACGAACTATATCGCTACGTGGACGGCTACCGCTATTGCGTCAACGAGATCCACCGAAATACCTCGCAATTCTAACCCATGAGAGTGGTACGAATTGGGAGATTAATCCCCTAACCATAATGCAATGTAAGGATTCTATTCCAACGTCGATCTCAGACGGCCTTAGCGGTGATCCCTAACGCCCTAGTCCTTTTTTATTATTAAACCAACAACAACACAACAACCAATTCTCTCAATCCGATAGCTATCTCACTTTGAGATATAAAAGTAATTTAAGAACCCAAATACACTATCACCGTCCCTGTGGGATTCGATATCTTTTATACTATAATTTGACACCGTTCGCTTGCGAATAGAGCCCAGAATTAACACCTAGGGGCCATACCACGCCTGGCGATCGTGACACTGCCAGATGGAATCTAGGTGTAGGTTTCGGGTGCGTCAAGTTTTTTGGTGCCGTTGCGGGGGATGGTAATAGTGTTATCTCGGTTTATTTTTACTTCGAGAAGTCTGCTAGCAAATCTTTCCATTTCTCGCCTTTCCACCCTTTTTATTCTCTTTCTATTTTTTTTTCCTTGCTACTAACATCTCCCTCCAGCTAGTGATTATTCCTGACTAATCAGACAGAATGGAGATGGTGATGTAAGTACAGTGGACCTGTGAATCTGACAGTGACTCAGATGAGTTTAGCTTCTCTCCTTATCATTTACATGGTCTTCAAGATTCGCGCATGGATGAATCCATGATTGAATGCGCAGCTAGAGAACTGATTGATGCAGTTCGGTTCATCGGCTCAGGAACATATGTTGCAAGTAACGCAAATCAGCAATTGGTCATGGATCATATAATGAACAATATTTCTGATGCAGGTACCATTGAGGGTGACATTCGCATAAACTTCGAATAGGACGTGATGTTCCTCCAGACCATTGAGGCCTTACCCGTTGATGCAGGCTAGAGAGAGACTCATCAATTGGAGCCATTAGACGATTCTCAGTTATTGGATATAATAGAGAGCATGGTAGCAGATGTATAGGCCCATGGCCCAGTGGAATTCCCTACAGACGACCCGGCTACACAAGAGATCTCAGTTTTTATTGTGAATGCTTTCCACAATGCGGATGCCTTGGATGGTATCATCGTCGCTGATGGAATCTATGTGCGGTACGAGGGAGACACACTACGCTTCTACGACGATAGCCTCCCACAGATTTCAGCATATGAAGAACATGCCTGTAAGGAGTACATAAACCCCTCACCATTACAAAACGACATTGACCAGGGAAGTTCTTTAGATTCTATGTTTGCTAGTGAATGCATACCTGAACACTTACCTCTGTCGACATGTGCGCTATGGAAACAGAATCTGCAGATGTCTGCCATGACGTACCGTCATCTCCTGCCTCTTCCTATGATTCTGCCAACGAAGAATTTCCACCTTCTGAACCAGAAATTGAGGACTCATCCTTCTCACAGGTAAGAGATGATGGGAGTACAGCGCCCCCTCAAGTAGAACTAAAACCTCTTCCTGCCAATTTGAAATATGCTTTCTTGGGCGAAAATTCCATATACCCCGTTATTATCAATGCGGCTCTCACCGAGCCCCAACTAGAAAGCCTCCTAAAAATCCTTAGATCCCACAGAAAGGTAATAAGGTACAACATCGCTGACCTGAAGGGTATCAGCGAAATCATATGCACCCAGAGGATTCATCTAGAGGATAAGGACGCCACCTCCATTAAGCCTCAAAGGCGATTGAATCCCAACATGAAGGAGGTAGTGAAAAAGGAGGTCTTGAAGCTTTTAGAGGCCGACATTATCTATCCCATTTTCGATAGTAAATGGGTTAGCCCTGTGCAGGTTTTCCCTAAGAAAGGGGGTATGACAGTCGTTAGGAACGAAAAAAATGAGCTAATATCCACTAGGACTGTCATCGATTGGCGTATGTGTATCGACTACAGGAAACTCAATAAGGCCACCAGAAAAGACCATTATCCTTTACCCTTCATCGACCAAATGCTTGAGCGCCTAGCCAAACACAAATACTTCTGTTACGTAGACGGATACTCTGGATTCTTCCAAATCTCGTTGCATCGGGGAGACTAAGAAAAGACGACGTTCACATGTCCATACGGTACATTCGCCTATCGAAGAATGCCGTTTGGGCTATGTAATGCACCTGCCACATTTCAAAGGTGTATGACGTCTATTTTCTCAGACTTCATCGAGAATATTATGGAAGTCTTCATGGACGATTTTTCTGTTTATGGCACCGAGTTCGATGATTGCCTAGCAAATTTATCCAAGGTTTTAGAATGGTGTCATGACAATAATCTGACCCTGAATTGGGAAAAGTGTCATTTCATGGTGACAGAAGGGGTTGTGCTTGGCCACGTGATCACCTCCAAGGGAATTGAGGTTGATAAGGCCAAGGTCAAAGTTATTAAGAGTTTGCCACCTCCCACTAACCTTAAGGGCACCCGTGGTTTCCTAGGGCACGCAGGTTTTTATCGCCGCTTTATAAAGGATTTTTCTAATATTGCTCGCCCTCTCACGGAGCTCCTCGCCAAGGACGCTCCTTTTGTGTTTACTGGCGCATGTTTGCTAGCTTTTAACAGGTTAAAGGAAGCTCTCATCTCAGCCCCGATTATACAGCCGCCAGATTGGAATCTTCCATTTCAGCTTATGTGTGACGTTAGTGACCAAGCAGTGGGAGTTGTTCTTGGCCAAAGGAATGAAGGAAAGCTTCATGCTATATACTACGCTAGCAAGACCCTGGATGATGCTCAAAAGAACTACACCACTACGGAAAAGGATCTGCTAGCCGTGGTTTATTCTATCAAGAAGTTCAGGTCATGCCTCTTGGGGTCCAAGGTGATTATCCACACGGATCACGCGACGTTGAAATACCTACTGAGCAAGAAGCATGCTAAACCACATTTGATACTGTGGATCCTCCTGCTCCAAGAATTTGATATTGATATCAAAGACAAGAAAGGAGCGGAGAATGTAGTAGCAGACCACTTGTCGCGGTTAATTCAAAAGCACGGGGATGACAGCCTGCATATTGACGACTCTTTCACCGGCGAACAGTTATTTGCGGCGAATTCCTCTGAAGCCCCCTGGTACGCTGATATAGTGAATTACCTGGTAAGCGGCATAGTCCCGCATGGGTTGGCGACCTACTCGAGGAGGAAGTTCCTACACGATGCCAAAAGTTACTTCTGGGACGACCCGTACCTGTTCAGAACATGCGCTGACGGGATCATCAGGCGATGTATCCCAAAGGAAGAAGCGACCTCCATCATATCGCATTGCCATGATCAACCATGTGGTGGACACGCAGCTGTCACCAAAACCACGGCAAAAATCCTTCAAAGTGGTTTCTATTGGCCCACTATATTCAGAGATGCGAACGAATACATCAGGAAATGCGATAGATGCCAGAGGATGGGAAATATCACGAAGAAGAATGAAACACCCCTTCATGGCATCTTGGAGATAGAACTATTTGACTATTGGGGTGTTGACTTCATGGGACCTTTTCGATCGAGTAACGGCAATAAGTACATCTTGGTCGTCGTTGATTACGTCTCGAAGTGGGTGGAAGCCATGGCCACCCCGACAAACGACACGAGGATAGTAGCCAAGTTTTTCAAGAATACCATCTTTCCCTGTTTTGGAGTCCTCCGGACAATCATAAGTGATGGAGGGAGCCATTTCATCGAGAATAAGTTCGAGACAATGCTAAAAAAATATGGAGTTCATCACAAGGTTGCTCTTGCTTATCACCCTCAGACTAGTGGGCAAGTGGAGGTACCCAACAGGAAAATCAAAAGCATCTTGGAAAAAACAGTTAGCGTCTCGAGGGAGGATTGGTTACACAAGTTGGGCAACGCCCTTTGGGCATATCGCACCGCCTTCAAAACTCCCATCGGCACAACTCCCTACAGACTAGTGTATGGAAAAGCTTGCCACCTTCTGGTGGAGTTGGAACACAGAGCGTATTGGGCAATAAAGAAAATGAATTTTGACTACCAAAGTGCTGCCACGAGACGAGCCTTACACAGTAATGAGTTGGACGAAATTCGGCGACACGCTTATGAGAATGCAAAAATATATAAGGAGAGAATCAAGGCTTATCATGACAGGAACATCACAGTGGTTCGCCATGATGTTGGTGACTAGGTACTCCTCTATAATTCAATATTACGCATCTTCCCTGGGAAATTAAAGTCAAGGTGGTCCGGCCCTTACAAGATAGTAAGCTTATCTCCGGTGGGTGCCGTTGAGCTCGAAGGAAAAAACGGAAAATTCAAAGTAAACGGCCAGAGGATTAAACCATACAGAGCAGGAGAACCAATAAGACAAGAGGAGACATACCTCCTCGAGGGATCCACCGCCGACTGTTGAAAAAAAAACTTGAGGGAGTCGAGCTCATGACTCAAAACGAGCGCTTATTGGGAGGCAACCCAATCTCTTATACCTTAGATTTTCTTTTTCAACTTCTTATTTCTTTTACTCTATCTATCCAAGAAAACCGAATAAAAGGGATATTCATCTCTCTTAAAAACACAAAAATTTGATGGGGTCCCCTCTTCACAGGTTGGACATGAGGGGGCAATAAATTCGACGTTTCTAACGGAAGGAAGCTGGAGGAGAGTAACAGATTTGGAGAGAAAACCAAAGAAAAAGGGGCAAAAATAAGACACATGTGACTCGACCGAGCAGCCACTCTGCTCGGTCAAGCAGTGCAGACACGAAAAAGAGGGACAAATCATCACTCTACCAACACGGCCCGAGCAGGATCAGCTTGGTCCGAGTAGGCATCAACCCGACCGAGCATTCAACTGCTCGGTCGAGCAGCGCAAGAACGAGGAGAAAGAACAAAATCATCACTCTGTCTACACGGCCCGAGCTATGTTGGCTCGGTCCGAGCAGACGGTGACTCGACCGAGCAGCCTACTGCTCGGTCGAGTATGACAGGCTCTTGAAAATGTGGAGAAAACGACGTTCTGTCTACACGGTCCAAGCAGTATCAGCCCGGTCTGAGCGGTTTCCTGCTCGACCGAGTAACAGTCTGCTCGATGGAGCAAGTCGAAGGGAGTATTTAAATTACACCTCAATTTATCTTGTAGCTAGCTCGACCGAGCAATCTGATTGCTCGGTCTGAGTCAGCTGTGGCTGATTTCGGGGCGTTTTTTTAGAAATCGGGTTCAAGCTGTTTTCTTTTACCCTAAACCGCCCTTTAACCCTCACCCTTAGTCAGTATACCCTAATCAAGCACTGAGCTACCCCTTCCACTCGACCCGGTCAACAACTCCTGGCAGCCGCCACCTCCTGTGCCCCCCATCCGATCAGTCGCCTTCTCTCTCTCTCTCTCTCTCTCTCTCTCTCTCTCTCTCTCTCTCTCTCTCTCTCTCTCTCTCTCTCCCTCCCCCTCTCCCTCCCCCCCTCTTCCCCTTCCCCTTTCCTAATCGACGATGGCCGCCGCCGGCATCGCCGCTGCCGCCCACCCCACGCCCCCCCAAATCCTCCTCCGCCATTACCCCCTCCTCTCTCATCGCACCACACAGAACCCCCTCCCCCTCTCTCTCCTCGTTCAGAAATCTCCACCGAGCAGCACAGCTCGGACCGAGCAGTATAACTGCTCGGTCGAGCAACCCCAAGTTAGCATTTCCCCTATTTTTATGTTTAATATACTGACGTTTTTCATATCTCTATTTCAAGTATGATTTGGCTACGTCAGAAGACACGTCTAGAAGCAGCTTGGGGGACACTCCAAATCAGCGGCAATCACGTGACCGATCGCAACGCCATCTCATTCTAGTCTGTACATTCGTTCCTCTAATTACTTTACATACTGCCGCACTCTTTTATACCGCTTGCACGATGTTGCCCCGCCGTGCTAGACCCACCAACACCGGCACACCTAACCCTAGGCCTACTCGGCGTACCCGTCGTACACGCTCGCCCACTCAAACCAACACTGTTGGCAAACCATCCACCACTTCCCCTCTGCCACCCACCGCCCCACTCCCCACTGAGCCTATTCAGATCGACGATGCATTTTATGACGTCACCTTCCGTGACACTGACCAGGGCAATCAGTTCATGGCTATGCTCATACTCATAGGTCAAGGAGGCGGCTTAACTAGACAATCTGTTGAACATGACCTCCTGCGCCTCCGTAACCTAGTTAGGCATTAGCGAACTGACCCACCTACTGAGTTCCAGCCAGATCAACCCTCATCTCCTGGTCCACAGCAGAGGGACCCATCACCACCCCCAGAGGGTGGTGCCTCTGCTTGAGGTTGTTCCTACCCGTTTTTGCCTCCCTCATATTTTATTGTGCCCATCTGTCTATTCGAGGCCCTGATATTAGATAACTTGGGGGAGGACCCATACATGCATCATTTTCCTTCACCATTGCATTATGTCATGTTTTTTCTTCTTTTCGCACAGTTTTTATTTTATATTCCCCCGCCCACCCACCCTATTTAGCATCATCTCCCGCCTACCAAAGTTTTCTCAGCAGTGAGGACACTGCTGGGTTTAGCTTGGGGGATGAGCGCTACCGCTTTACTTTTCATTTTTTCTTTTACATTTTCTTCCCTAATTCCGTTTTTATTTTATTTTTCCACCACGTTTTCACTTCTTTATCTTTTTTCTCATTTTGCATCATGTTTTCTGTTTCTTGCCATGCATGCATCCCTCTTTTCGTTTTGTTATTTTCTCCACCCTTTCTTCTTTTTTATGCTAAGGATGTTCTGCATGATGATATCTCTTGTAGCCCTAGTAGTTATTCACGATGCTTGCTTTCTGATGACATGCTATTAGGATAGTTTCAGTTTTACTATCTATATGCATGCATATTCTTTTGCCGATCTATCTGATTTAATGCCTGAAATGAATTGAAAATCAAATGCATGAAATAGTATCTTGTATGCGATATGTTGGGTAATGCACCTAGGTTCACGCATCACTAGAACACATGGAGCATCTGCTTTATATCTGATTCACTTCTGTTTGCATGCTTGATATCATTGTGCCCATTACTGCATGCTTTTTCAGTGTTCATCTAGATGAATGAAAATTTCCATGCTAGTTATGAGTTTAGTCAGAGTATTATCTTATTAAACCGTTGTGCACTTCTTATGAGTGAACCGAGAGATTCATTACTTTCCTTCTCCACATACCTCTTTAGTTCTCTACATATCAGTTGGTTTCACCCCTATAGCTACCCTTACCGCATCTCACTTCCCAAAAATCCCAAATGAAAAAGTATAGCTTCTAAATGAAATGAAAAAAAATGTGTATATATATATGTGAAAAAGAAATGAAAAAGAAAGAAAATAAAGGAATAAAATCATTTTTTTATACTTTCATTAGAAGCTATCACTCATACTGGGAAAAAGAAGAAAAATTCCATATCCTATTCCTAGATGCGACGCCTCAAGCTAAGCTTGGGGGTTGAACCAACTGATCACATGAGTGAGTGTGACATTAAAGTGGAGACGGTGCACAACGGGGAGATTTCATAATACTTAAACTTTACGAAACACTTTAGTTTTTGGATATTTTTCATGACTCGAAATGAATAATTGAATAGCATGATTCTTTCTATTCTCTATTGCATGATGTGTGATTTCTATATGCTCCATGTGTATCTGTGATTGAAAAGTGCATTGCCAACTCCTTTTATACTAGACTATATGGACTGCATGAGATTGATATGAGTTGATAGCATTATTTCAGTAGATCCCTATATTTTGTCTATACTGCATGCTGGACATATGATTTGTAAAACTTGAAATTGCCATTAGCATGTATTTTTACTATTCGGAGCATCGTGATATATTGCTAGGCCTGAGATCTGACCGAACAACCTTAGCACCCTCCATCCACTTCCATTCTCTTCTGTTCTTATTTTTAATTCTTATTTCTTTTTGTTTTCCTCCTGGCATACCTAGTATTCGTCTTCCTCGAGGACGAGTAAGAGGTAAGCTTGGGGGATTTTGATGTGTCCATATTTTACACCTTTTTCATAGCATCATGACATCGCATTCCATACCATTTTCACATCCAAATCCCATATTTTCCTACGATATCGCATTTCTAACGTTATATTCGAGTTTCGTAGTGTTTTATGAGTTTTCAGGGATTTTGGAGCGATTTGGGACCCGATCTGGGTATGGACACATCTGACACGGCCGTGAGCTCGTTGGCGAAGCTCTACAGGAGTTTGCCATGTTTTGGAAGCCATGGGAGGAGTGGAGGAGAGAGCAAGAGGAGAGGAGGAGCTTCAGATGCTGCAGGAGAGAGTTTCCCAGGTGACTCGACCGAGCAGAGCAGCTGCTCGGTCGAGCAGATGCAAAGAAGAACAACGAAGCATATACGTAGCCTGCTCGGCCCGAGCACTCATAGTGCTCGGTCGAGCAGCCTTTCATTCCAAAGCCCAACTAATCTCGTGCACGGCTCGAGCAACTTCTTCAGCGACCGAGTCAGCTATCTGCTCGACCGATCAGAGCCGACTCGGCCCGTGCAGACAGAGTAAATATTTTGGAGGAGCACGATTTACTGTCATGCTCAGTCGAGCAGTACATCTGCTTGGACCGAGCGGACGACCGAGCAACACACTGCTCGACCGAGTCACCCACTCGGTCGACGATGTTGAATGCCATTTTTGGAAATATTTTGGGAGCGGCTGTTGCGCGATTTGGGGGAGTGAAGTCTGGGAGCTGCGACGTCGTCTGGGAGCGAATTCATTCCTAGTTTTTGAATTAGTTTTGGAGAGGAGATTAGGGATAGAAAATACTTGTTAGATCTAGAACAATTTCGTGAAGATTATTGGATTATTTTTGGCGTTTGATTGCTACTATTGCGTATTGAGATTTTGATTCTTCTTTGGATCTATTGCTCGTTATTTTTCTCCATCTCTCGCTATAAGTTTCTTAATCTTCATTCTATTAATTTGCATGATGTTTTCTCTCTTAAAAATTGTATTTTTGTTCGTCAATAACGTCATGAGTGAGTAGACTTTTCTAGGGTTGATGGGTTAGCCCTAAGATCCTAGGGGGAAGACGTAGATCTGGATCCCTATGTTGAATTAGGAATTTAGGAGAGTATTTCGGTCGATCCTATCGAATCCCTAGGATAACCCTTACTGAGATCATGCCCACGGTCTGTGGAATTGATGTGCTTAAGTGGTATCCTTAGGATTCGAATAGGGAAATCGGTGGATCCAACCAAGGCTCGTGACCATGCCCGGCTCGTACCTTGAGGGGATCCCCCATGAACTATATCGCTACGTTGACGGCTACCACTATTGCGTCAACGAGAGCCACCGAAATACATCACAATTCTAACCCACGAGAGTGGTACGAATTGGAAGATTAATCCCCTAACCCTAATGCAACGTAAGGATTCTATTCCAATTTCGATCCCCGACGGTCTTAGCGGTGATCCCTAACGACCTAGTCCTTTTTTATTATTAAAACAACAACAACACAACAACCAATTCTCTCAATCCGATAGTTATCTCACTTCGAGATATAAAAGTAAGCTGAGAACCCAAATACACTATCACCGTCCATGTGGGATTCGATATCTTTTATACTATAATTTGACACCATCCGCTTGCGAATAGAGCCCGGAATTGACACCTAGGGGCCATACCACACCTGGCGATCGTGACACCGCCAGGTGGAATCTAGGTGTAGGTTTCGGGTGCGTCATGGCGTCACCTTTCTTCTGAAGTAATGTTTCAGTGTGAGCATTATGTATAACGATATTGTATTAAGTGTTAATATATAAATGCGCAAGTTAGTAGTAAAACCTATCTATAGCAAAATATCCTAGGTCGTACCAAAGAGAAAAGATTGACAAGTGATAAAAAGAGGGGTCTCTTGACCTCTTGTATTATGAGTCAAAAAACACTTGCGAGTCTTGTCTCAAAGGTATGATAGCCAATACTCCTTTTATATGACAGTGGGAGAATGAGTTGGAGAACTCGTGGTCTCGTACATACGGATGTATCCGGATCCAAGTCAAAATTATCCAGGATATGGTATTCTTATTTTATTACGACATGTGTTCTTGATGAAACACAAGTCTGATGAAATAGAAAACACAATAGCAAAAATATTTGAACTACTTTGATTAGATCAAAGAGGCAAATACTTAGCTATGTAATTCTTGCTTAATTAAAAGAGAATGTGATTTTCTCTCAGGTTAAGTCTCCCAACACACCGGTGTGTTGGAGATCATGAATCGCACTCTGTTAGACCGATGTGATATATGGCAAGTGACTCTGAGTTTAATTCGCATGCTAGGTTAAGCCCCAAATAATAGTGCCTAGGTTCTTGGAAAGATCGTGACAAGGGTCGTGCCATTGACTCCATATATAATATGGAACAATGGGAAACCAAATCTTAAAATACGTTAAGATTTATGGTTTTCCTGCGTAAGTCAAGTAGCTTAATCCAGACTAACTAGAAGACACATTTGTCGGAACCAGTAAATATGATATTCCTTAAATCAGTTATTAGGAAGTCACAGGATTACTCGAGCCATGAATTTTCTCGTAAGACAAAGGAGTCGAGTAAAACATCAGAGTCGATGATGACCTAGTCAACTTCCAAGATGCCATTTGGAGTAGGGACTCTAAGAAATGGCTTGATGCAATCCGGAAAGGGTTCTTGCACGTAAATAAGGTAAGGACTTTAGAAGACATGTCCAAGGGAAGCATTCTCATTGGCTGCAAGTGAATCTTCAAGACAGAAGGTTAGTACAGATGGAACATAGCGAAGTGCAGGTTATGCTGGTTGAGAAAGATTATCATCAGAACCCCTATAAATGGATTATGATGAAACTTTCTCACCAACAACCGTGTATAGATCTATTCAGATCAGACTCGCTATCAATGCTCATGATGACCATGAAATTTGGAATATGCATGTAAAGTCTTTTCTAATATGATTTTGAAGAGCGAATTTACATGAATTAGTCAAAAAGTTTTCAAGGTCTGTGGGAGCAAATAAAAGGCATGTGAGGCGTCAAGGAGCCAAAACATATGCTTTGACAAAGTATTCAAACAGTTTGACACTTTATCAGAAACAATTATGAACTGTGCAGATGACCAGTGACTATTTTGGATAATTCTCATAAGGTACAGGAAAGATATTACTGGAAGAGTTCCAAGCAAGATAAATGTTATAGATTCCAAAAGATTAAGGAAACTATTTGGATGAGATTCAAATGCATGATGTAGCAAGAACATAGAACTCCTTAAGTCTATATAGAAGACAGTTTATCAGATTCACTCACAAAGGCTCTACCACATAAAGTCTAGAGAGACTAATGTGAAAATGTGACATAATATGCCAGGATAAATGAGCCCAAGTGCAAGTGTGAGATGTTGAGAGATGTGTGTGCCTTTTAGGCAATCTATCACTATGTATATGTAAAAAAATCTTGTTTAAAATAACAATAAGTTGTTTGGCAAGAATTTACCTAAGTAAATAATAATGTAGACTTCATTATAAGTTAGGTAAAGTCCTGAGACTTAATGTGTTGTCTAACAAATACCAATATGAAGATCTCAATCATGGAGAAGTGCTTGACCGTTTGTAACATAAGTCTAAAATCGTTCGTGGTCGTAGATGTTTCGAGAAAATGATATCAACACATCAGATAGGCCATTATGTCTTTGTCTTCATCATGGATTGGTGACGATGATCACATGATCGTTCGACTTGGCGAAGTCGGAGACGAGAGACGGGTGCTCATTAGAGAATGAATTCACTGAATAACCCATCGAGAGTTATCATCTGGTTAACATAAACTAATCTATCAATGATACTCTTAGTGATGATAGGCAAGTTGGTCCTTATACTTGAGGTCATTGTACAAACATGTACGTGAACGGTGTCACTTAGATCTCTGACCAAGGTTCGAGGCAAGCCCTATCGAAAGGTCCTTGGTTGGGTGACACTTGAAGCGTGCGAGGAGAGTAATGACCAAAAAAGAATTTGTCTCTTTAGTTTATGGAGAATTAGAGTCGCATGTGTTAGTTCGGTATTTTGTAAAAACTTCGGCCAAAGTATGTTGGAAGAAGTCCAACATTATTAGACTAAAAACCGAAGGAGACTAATAGGTTTCAAGCTATTAGGGTTGATAATCGACCATACCCAAGGCTTGACTAAGCGACATAGTTATGACGAAGGGACTAAAACTACAGCATTCGTCACAGATACAGTCAGGGTGGCCCTGACAATATTCATGTCAATGGGCTAACCACATAATGATAATCTGAAACAGGGATGTCACCTGCTGCTCGTGGTCACTGCCGTCTTGGGTTTCGAGCCCTACTTGTAGTAGGGTCAGGCTATATGGTCTCACACAAAGTAGGACCTTTGTCAAGTAATAGTTAGGATTATGGAGATAATGCATACGATGTATGGGAATTTATTACGTTGCAAATAGTTTACGATATAGCCTAAATGATATTAATGATGTGGGAATATTACATATGATGCAAAAATTATTTAAATATGTCGTAAAATATTTGCGAACATGTTTTATAATGAGAAGCATAGAACAAGCTCAAACCGGAGGTATGTGAATGTCTCGGACCCATTTGTATTAGCCCTAGTTAAGCTAGGATAAAACAAATAAGAAAGTCAAAAAAGGGTAAAAGGTTGGATGCCCAGCACAATGTGTTGGGCAAGCCCAGCATTTCTGCTGGCTGGGCCAGCGCCAGCCAAGAATGTGGGCTGGGCCCACCGACCCGCTACAGTCGTGCATGCCCAACGAGCATGCGGGTGCACCCCGACCCAAGGGTGGTCCCCACTGGTAGGGCCCACAGGGTGAGGCTGCTGCAGATTCAGATCTATGCGGTTGTGCAGTTTTTAACGATCTTTGGAGTTTTGTTTCAGGGGTCAAACGAACTCGGAATTGAACATTGTTTGTTTCTATGTGTTCACCGTTCAGTGCTCTTCAATTTAAAATAAGATATTGCTTGCGAAGCTCTACTGTGAGAGAGAGAAAATTCGTTAAAGTTTGACCTTCATGGAGGGCAAACTTGTAATTGATTTTTCCCCTCCAATTAATTAGTCCCACATCGGTTATTTTGAGAAGAGGAGGAGTCAACTCCCTATATAAACATGGACTAACTCCCCCCTTGAAACTTGCACCAAGACTTGGATCAAGGGAGCTCTCAAAAGTTAAGAGCAAACCTTGATCAAATAGGCCAAAACATTATTCCTTCTTTATCCATCTTTCTTATCTACTCCTGTTCGAGGTTTAGCAAAGCTATAAAGTGTTGGATATGGACGACATGTATACACCCATGAGGGGATGTAGGAGGGTCTATGGACCTCGGATGTCGCGTACATGAAAGCATGTGCGAATGGAACCTTTTCATGTATGAAAAGGACCACTCGATAAGTGGAAAAAGTCACTTTATAAGTGCATAAAGGCACTTGATAAGTGCATAAGGAAGAGGATAAGGAAATGTGCTAATATATGCTAATAAGCTTATATATGGTTATTTCCTACAATAACTACCCCTTAGGCCTATAAATAGGACCCAATTGTAAGGCTTTTAAGGCTAATCCTTCATGCCATAAGTTTGCATAAGGCAAACCCATTCCTCTTCTCCCTTCCATTTAGTTCTTCTTCCAAATAGAGATTTAGACGGTGGAAACACTGCTTCGATCCCCTGTGACGAAGTACCGACCGTTGTGGAGAATCCAAGGGCAAAGTTCAGAGACTACAGTGCAGCGTACGCTAACGTAAGTTTCTTCGATCCTCCATCTCCCCGCGATGGGTTCCAACATTTGTATCAGAACCACATGGGTTCGCCCCGGTCTCACCGATGAACGAGGCGTTGTCTTTTTCACGAATGAGTTTCCTACCATTATAGATATGGTAGGAGCGCATTGTGACGGAGAGAATGCAACAGTTGTTCTTTTCACGTTAGGGTCTTCTGTCATTACGGATATGGCAGGAACTCTCCGTGACGGGAAGAATTGACCGTTCATCCAAGTGTGTTATTATTTTTTGGCACACGTCCATTAAAACATAACCACTTTCTCGATGAACGGGTGTCTCATCGGAGAAGATGATGGTTACCAAAACTTCTCATCGGAGAAGAAGATTGCCATGGAAGGGCATGGTGCAATGCACCCCCCCCCTCCGCATTGGGGAGGGGGTTAGCTTCGGCCAATGACAACCAAGCACACCCACCCAAAGGGGGGGTGGAATCCATGAAGGGGAGGCCGGCCGGCCAAGGGAAGGCCAGCCGGCCATGGCCATGGCCGGCCCTGGCATCGGCCAGGGTGGCCGGCCATGGCCACCCTGGCCTCAGCCAGGGCCAGGCCGGCCCTGGCCTCTCCAGCCAGGGCCAGGCCGGCCCTGACCGAGGCTAGGGCCAGGCCAGAGGCCACCCTGGCCTCTCTGCCAGGGCCATGGCTGGCCCTGGCCGTTCAGGGCCAAGGCGCCCTGGCATAAGGCCAGGGCGCCGGCCCTGGCCGGCCTCGGCCATGGCAGAGGCCCTAGTCGAGGGGCCAGGGTCCCCTGGCCGGCCCTGGCCGGCCTCGGCCAGGGCAGAGGCCCTGGCCGAGGGGCCAGGGCCCCCCTGCCGGCCCTGGCCGAGGGGCTAGGGCCACTGGCCGGCCAGGGTAGAGGCCCTGGCCGGAAGCCAGTGCCCCCTAGCTGCTCCTGGCCGGCCTCAGCCAGGGCAGAGGCTCTGGCCGAGGGGCCAGGGCCACTGGCCGACCAGGGCAGAGGCCCTGGCCGAGGGGCCATGGGCACGCCGAGGAGGCCCGGCCCTGGCTAAGCCAAGACCGCCGAGTCCCGGCCTCGACCAAGGTGAAAGGGGGGGTCTGCATGGCCGGTCCATACGGGACCGACGGCAGTTGCATACGGCAAAAACCCCTACTTGGAGGAATCCGACCTTGGCACGGCCACGGCTCGATCCCGGCAATGGCCGGGGCAGGCCACTACCTCCCGCTGCAAAATACGCTGCAAAATACGTTTGCAAAATACGTTTTTCAAAATATGTTTTTCAAAAAACGCTTTTTCCGCTGCAAGTACTATAAGAGTACTATTATTTGATAAGTGATGGGAAAATATTGAAAGTTATTCTAGATGGTGATTGGAATCGTAGAGACCTTTCCGATTCTAGGGCAACATCTTCAATATTTTTCGAAAGTAAGTTATCAAATGAAAACTTTATACAATGTTTTTGATCAAACTTGTTTTATGTCTTTTGTAGCATTTTAAAACTAAAATGTCTTCCACTGCTAAGAACATCGTCGCTGAGTTAAACAAAGGTGAAAAACTCAACGGCGATAATTACAAGCAATGGTCCATGAAGATACAATATGTTCTAGAGGAGCAAGACGTGCTCGAAACTCTGAAGAACATAATGATTGAACCTGAGTTAGGCACTACGGCCCAACACAGAAGAGACAAGGAAGCTTTTGATGCTTGGTCTCGGAAGAACAAGATTGCTCGCATAACGTTGCTGTCAAGTATGGCAGACGACATAATGCGAATCTTCCGAGAATATGACCTAGCTATGGACATATGGTCCAATCTAGAGGAGAAGTTTGGTGGCACCTCGGTGACCAAACTTCGCTCTTTAACTATAAGATTCGATTCGTACAAAAAGCGTCGAGATCATTCCATGGGAATGCATCTACGACACATGGCGAATCTTATTTCAGAGTTAAAGGATGCAGGTCATGTGCTCACTGATGAGAAACAAATCCAAGCGGTCATATGTTCCCTACCAATAGAATGGGAACAAATGAAGATGCATCTCACTCATAATGAGAGCATCAATAATTTCAGCGATGTTTCTAAGCACCTCGAGTTAGAGGAAGAGCAGCTTGCGGCTGCCAAGTCAAGTGCAGAAGTGCACATGGTTGCTAGTTCCTCACACGGAGGAAAGAAACGTAAACATCACTCGAAGTTTGCTCATGACCAGCAAAAGCAACCAGTGTCTACCAAGAAACCCAAACAGAAGGGTGGGAACAAGAAATGGCACAAGAAGAAAGACTTGAAGAGGATCAAGTGCTTCAAGTGCAACAAGTTAGGTCATTATGCCCGTTCTTGTACGGATGGAGGTGACAAGGTAACTTATAATAATACTAGTTACATATGTGTTTCTAGTTCAATATTTCTTGTAGAATCTAATCCATTTTGGATAATTGATTCAGGTGCCACCGACCACATAGCAAGGGACAGACGGTTCTTCGTGGAGTATCACCGGATACCCCAAGGAACGAAGTGGATATATGTAGGAAACAACACACGTGTTGAAGTGAAAGGCATTGGGACGTGCAAGCTCGTCTTGGACAATGTCAGCACTATCTTACTTCATGATGTTCTCTTCGCTCCGGATATTCGAAGGAATATCATATCTGTGGTCGTCTTAATGGGTCTTGGTTATAGTTGGTTCTTTCATAATTGTACTGTGGATTTGTCTTGTAATAATTCTGTAATTGGTTCTTGGTATGTTTTCAAAGGATTCATTGTATTGAATACTATGTATGATTCCTCAAATTTTAATGAAAATTTCCTTGTTACAAATTCTTCGATTTCTGAATCTGATGTAATTTGTTGGCATGCAAGGCTTGGTCACATTGGACCAACACGTATGGGTAGACTTGCCAAACGTGGCCTTCTATCCAATGTTTCAAAGGTCGAAATGTCGATTTGCAAACATTGCCTTGTAGGGAAATCTTGTCGCAAGCCATTTGGAACCGGCACAAGGGCCGAGGTTCCATTGCAGCTTATCCATTCGGACATATCTGGTCTGATGAATGTCAAGACAAGACGCGGGAAGTCCTACTTCATCACTTTTATTGATGACTTCACCCGATTCGGACATATCTATTTGATATCTCACAAAAGTGAAGCATTATCCTTCTTTAAGAACTATATGAGTTTAGTGGAAAATCAATTAGATCGCAAGATTAAGGTCTTGCGAACCGATAGAGGCGGTGAATATCAATCAGCAAGTTTTAAGGAACTTTGTGATGAAAAGTGCATAGTTCATCAGGTAACTATGCCTTATACTCCACAACAAAATGGTGGTGCTGAAAGGAGGAATAGGACTTTAATGAAAATGGTCCGTTCAATGATGGCGCAAGCTAACTTGCCAATCACCTTTTGGGGTGATGCATTATTGACGGCTGCTTTCATCTTGAACCGCGTACCCTCGAAATCAGTTAGCTCCACTCCTTATGAGTTGTGGAACCAAAGGTCTCCTGACTTAAGCATTTTAAAACCTTGGGGGTGTGCATCCTACGCACATATTTTCTCCCATAAGTATGGCAAACTTGGGCCAGGGGGAGGAAATGTATCTTTATACGATACGCAGAAAACTCCAAAGGTTATGTTTTCATTAGTCAGGAAGACAATGGAGGACTCATTGAATTTGAGTCGAGTGATGTTACTTTCTTGGAAAATGAGTTTCCAAGACAGGGCGAGATAAGTCAGGACTTATCTCTATTTGAGATTTATGATCAAGATGGATTACCTCATTCGAGTGGGAGAATTCTTGGTGAAGACGAAAATACGTTTCAACCTTCACCAATGGATGATACGAATGATGCGAATCCTATTCCATATGGGAATAATGATCCAAGTGGGAGCAATTCTAACCACATTCCAAGTGGGAGTGATATTAGAATTGATCCAAATTCGAGTCAACAAGGACTTGAAGAATCTCAAATACGACGTAGTAGTCGTACAAGGTTAACTCCTCTAAGATTTGAGGATGAATTCCCACAAACCTTTATGACTTTACTACAAGAAGATGACGAGCCTGCTACTTTTAAACAGGCCGTATCATGCCCTGCAAAAGACAAATGGATGGAAGCGATGAAGGAGGAATTAGAATCCATGAAAATTAACCGAGTCTGGGACTTGGTTAACTTACCCAGAGGACGTAGAGCTATTGGGAACAAATGGGTTCTCAAGATCAAGCATAAGGCTGATGGCTCTATAGACAGATATAAAGCTCGCCTTGTCGCGAAAGGTTTTACGCAACAGGAAGGAATAGACTACGAAGAGACCTTCTCACCTGTTGTTCATTTTACCCCGATTCGCTTGATTCTGGCTTTGGTAGCTTGCTTAGACCTCGAATTACATCACATGGATGTAAAGACTGCCTTTCTCAATGGAGAATTGGACGAGGAGATCTATATGGAACAACCAACATGGTTTATAAAAGAAGGAAACGAACATAAGGTTTGTAAACTTCGTAAGTCCATATATGGTCTTAAACAATCCTCGAGGCAATGGTATATACGATTTCAAGAAGTTGTCTTATCAAATGGTTTTACCATGCTTGATGAAGTAACTGTGTATATATCAAGGGGATCAAAAGCAAGTATGTTATTATGTCTCTATATGTAGATGACATTTTAATAACCGGAAATGACAAGGGCTCTGTGATGGATATCAAGGCTTGGCTTTCATCAGTATTTGAGATGAAAGACATGGGAGAAGCCGCATATATCCTTGGAGTTAAGATTTCAAGGAATCGTTCGAAGAAACTTCTTTCTCTTTCACAAGAGACTTATATAAAGAAGGTTCTAGAACGTTTTAATATGCAGGACTGTAAGTCCATTGATACTCCTATAAGCAAATGCGATAATTTATGTCTGAAAATGTGTCCTAAGAACCAAAAGGAAAAGGAAATTATGGAAAAAGTTCCATATTCCAGTGCAGTTGGTAGTCTTATGTACGCTATGATGTGTACAAGACTGGACATCTGTTTTGCCGTCGGAATGGTAAGTCGTTACCAATCCAATCCAGGGCAAGCACACTGGAAAGAGGTTAAGAGGATAATGCGGTATCTTAAAGGGACTGCGGACTATGCTTTATGCTATCAAGGAAATGCCTTGAGGCTCGAAGGCTACACTGATGCTGATTGGGCGGGTGATCTCGATGAGCGACGATCGACCTCAGGACATGTTTTTCTACTCGGATCTGGTGCAATTTCCTGGAGTAGCAAAAAGCAATCCTGCATCGCACTTTCAACTATGGAAGCCAAATTTGTAGCATTTAGCATGGCGGTCCAAGAAGCTGTTTGGCTTAGGCTTAGACAAGCTAATTGATGCAAGTGACTCAGGTGCTGTACCAATATACAGTGATAGTCAAGCATCTATAGCCTATGTCAAAGATCCAAAATTCCATTGTAAGACCAAACACATTGATATCCGCTACAAATTTGCGAAAGACTATGATAAGAACAAGGAGGTAGACATTAGGTACATATCTACGTATGAGATGATAGAGGATCCGCTTACGAAGGCGATCCCTAGAGATGTGTTTTACAAACATTTATCATCTCAAGGATTGCGTATGAGCTGAGTTGTATCAATGTATTCCCATGTCTATGAAAGATCAAATTAAATAAAGGAATAAGTTCTTTTTTTCGACATTGCATATGAGTTTCTTGAAAATGTTTGTGTACATTTCTTTTAAATCTCAGCTATATTTTCTAGTATGTCGGACAGATTGAGGTTGGCTCTCTCACATGAGCAACCGCCTTTATTCTATCAAACGGATAAGATAAAGATGAGACCTGTTTAAAGTCAAAATCATCAGACGGGTGATTTAGAGTCATGACTTAAACAAAATGGTCGTATGAATGATCTGCATCATATGGATGCTTACAAAAGATCTAAGAAGATTTTTTAATCTTATCTGTCTTATGCGGGATGTGGGTCCAGGAGATTACTGAGTAGTAAAAGGGACTCAAAGTTAGACATTGTGGTGTCTGATCATCATCCTTACAACATCCTTAAGACATACGCTCCCTGGGAAAGGAGTGATGTTCTAATACGTATTCATACTACGTATGCATTTGACCATTGGGTTAGAATAGTAATTGTGTTTACTATTATGTGAGACCCAAAGACCACATGGGTCTTAACTTCTTACCCTTATGGACTCTAATTGGTTCCTTTAGATTTGACTGGGTGATCGCTATCTTAGCATGTTGCTTATGGACTATGGTAGATTCGGTCCGGCGGGGCATGTTAGAAAAGCGAGTCAAGTCAAGATCGAAAGGATCGCAAGAAGAGGAAGATTAATTTCATATTCACATTTGGACTTTAGAGATTCAAAGCTGGTCAGCCTATTGTAATCCAGATGGGATTCAATTGTTGAATATAAAGTAAAAGAAATGTGAAGAAATAATCTAGGGTAAAACATGCGTTAATCTACTCAACTTTGCACCCCAAAGAGTGTTGTGTATCTCTAACAAGTGCACAACAGTGGACTCTATGCGCATGATGGTCACACGGTCTATTTCTCGGTATGATAAATAGAAGAACTAAAGGAAAAGATGTTTCCTTACAATCCCCTCAAGTGTGAGTGGGAGATGTTGGATATGGACGACATGTATACACCCATGAGGGGATGTAGGAGGGTCTATGGACCTCGGATGTCGCGTACATGAAAGCATGTGCAAAGGGAACCTTTTCATGTATGAAAAGGATCACTCGATAAGTGGAAAAAGTCACTTTATAAGTGCATAAAGGCACTTGATAAGTGCATAAGGAAGAGGATAAGGAAATGTGCTAATATAGGCTAATAAGCTTATATATGGTTATTTCCTACAATAACTACCCCTTAGGCCTATAAATAGGACCCAAGGGTAAGGCTTTTAAGGCTAATCCTTCATGCCATAAGTTTGCATAAGGCAAACCCTTTCCTCTTCTCCCTTCTATTTAGTTCTTCTTCCAAATAGAGATTTAGACTGTGGAAACGTTGCTTCGATCCCCTGTGACGAAGTACCGACCGTTGTGGCGAATCCGAGGGCAAAGTTCAGAGACTACAGCGCAGCGTACGCTAACGTAAGTTTCTTCGATCCTCCATCTCCGCGCGATGGGTTCCAACATAAAGGAGTTCGGATCCGATCCGAATTCTTGACAGATGATCCACTCAAGGTGAAACTTTCTAGAGCGCATGGTTGGCTCGGCGACAAGGGGATTGCTCGCCTTGGGATGCGGTGTGTTTCAAGGGAAGCGGTTCTGCCCCCAACGTAGGGCATTGGTTTTTTTAGGATCGACATTCTACTAACATATAGAACAAAGGTATGTCTTTTATTCATGTGTTTATATTTGCCGTTATTCTTATAAATCTATCTTTAGAGGTTGGTCGGACCCACCCCGGGATAGTAGAGATTTTGTTTAGGGTTTTAATTAGGGCTTACTTAAAATAGTTTTAATTTGTTTTCCGCTGCTTAATTGTTTTTGTCATCTGCCCGACTTAGGCCAGACGTCGATTCTGAGCCCTTGGAACACCAGAAAACCCAACAAATGTTGCCATTAGAATTGTAGCAAGTTGCCATCGCACGATTCCATGTTCATGTTGACATTTGTAGCTTGATGCTTAATGATAGTCTATAGCAAATTGTCACGATGTTGCCATTAGAATTGTAGCAAATTGACATAGCATGATTCCTTGGTCATGTTGATATTTGTCGCTTGATGCTTAATACTGTTGGCCTAAGTTAGCCCACTAACTGAAGCCAAAACTTTATTTTGATGATGTCAAATAAATCATATGGGTCTAATATGTCTATCTAGTAAGTCTTAGGTCAATTGGAGTTCAAACGAAGTAGAAACGTGCAAAACAAGGGTTGCACGACTGTGCATGTCAGCTGGCACTACCGTGCGTGTCAGAAAATGAAGTATCAAAAGGGCCACAACCACACGGCCATGCGAGAGCTGACACGGTCGTGCCAAACTAACGTATTATTGGAAATCAGATGACACGGCCATGCAAGACTTACACGCGGTCGTGTCACATTTACAATAGTTTGGAAGAATCACACTTCAGCTAACACAGCCGTGTCACATTTGCGAATATTGGGCAAAATCTGAGAATGGGCCAACACAGCTGTACGGGTTCACACACGGCCATGTCAATAGTGCGAATTTAATGAAGAATGAATTAATTAGCTGATTCAGCCATGTAGTATCGGCACACGATCTTTCCACTATTGCAGATTTGATGAAGAGGCCAGAGCTCGGATGACACGGTCATGCCAAGTTACAGAATCCATGTTCAACATGTTTTTGACTAGTTTGACTGGTCAAACATTCTGGTTTGACTCACATGGATTTAAGGGAATTTAAATTGAGATTGAAGACCTATCTTATGGGGATTTTCCAAATAAATGAGATCTATCAAATTAAAGATGATTTGAAGGATGGTTTGAAGATCAAGTGTTTTAATTGAAGAGAACTTCACATCTTCTATAAAAGAGAGAGACTTCCCTTAGAGAAGGAATTGAAGCATTTAGCCAAAGAACTTCAGAGATCTACATCCTTGCTAGCTGGCCTTCAATCTCCATCCATCTAAGCTTCAAATGTGTAAAGAAGAAGAATAAGGAAGATTTGCAGACGTGGATATGAAAAGACGATAACTTTCTCCACATGCGTCGAAATCGAGCACCGTTTGTGCCTATGCATTCGTTGAGGGATGATCTACATATAATGATATTTTTCTATTTTTATTTTGGCGTAAGACTTTATTTATGAATAGCTTCACTCAGAAGCTATCTTTGTGCTTAATTTCTCGAACGATATCTTGTACGATGTGATCACTACCTAGAAGTGTGATCGGGATTATTTTTCTCTTTTTGGTTATAAAAGAGGGTGAAATCCTCAAGGGTTTGGGGTCGAAGCAGAGGCAGGAAGCCTAGGTCGGGTGCCACTCCTTTGAAAAATCATTGCTTGCATTATTCTGTGTCTTGGGTTGGTTGATCTATGCTTGAATTGTTTAATTTGTGCATATACCCTATTCACCCCCCCAGGTGTGTTTTTCAATTGGTCTCAGAGTGGGATTTCTTTGGACTCACGGTCTAGTGAAATTTTGATTCTATTGGAAAATTCCCAATACTTATCCCAATGATAATCATAACCAAAAGGAAGGGCAATCATATTTACGATCCCCTCTATTTGATGGCACTGATTATAACTACTAGAAACCGAGGATTTCTATCCACATTAAGGGTATTGATATGGCTTTATGGAAAATTATTAGTGAGGGCTATACCCTAGTAGACAAACCAACCACTGAGCAACAAAAGTAAAATGATCGGTTAGAAAGCTTAAATGGTAAGGCCATGAGCATCTTGTATTGTGGCCTTAATAAAAAAGAAATATAACCGCATTTGCTCATGCACCACTGCTAGGGATATGTGGACTAGGTTAGAAGTCACTCATGAAGGAACATTTGAGGTTAAGAAAACACGAATTCATATGTTACTATAGAAATATGAGAATTTTGCTATGCTTCCTAATGAAACCATTGACTCTATGTTCTCTCATTTTGCCGACATCGTTAATCCACTCAAGGCACTTGGAAAAGATATCCCTAAGGAAGACTTGGTGGGAAAAGTCTTATACTCACTATCTAGAGATTGGATTCAAAAGAGAACAGCAATACATGAAGCACGTGATCTAGCAACCATCACTTCGAGCAACTCATGGAAAAGTTGATGGCATACGAAGTTCAGATGAAGATGATCAGTGGAGAATCTCCAAAGGAGGAAAAGTCCCCTAAAGGGGAAAAGAGAGAAAAGAATCTAGCATTCAAAGTTACAAGCTTCTACAAGGAATCTACGAATAAGTCAAACGACGATGATAACACCCTTGTTGTCAAAGGAATCTCCAACTTTCTACGCAACAACGAGAGAAGAATTGGAAAAACCTGGGATAATAGGAGAACGAAGGAGAAAATAAAGAAAGCTTTATTCCAAGGTGCTTTAGGTGCAATAAACAAAGACACTTAAAGGCGGATTGCCCTCTTCTAAAGGGCAAAGGAAAAGAAAAAATTGGTGATGGAGGAAAGAAGACTTCAAAGCGAGGAACGACATACATGAACACATACTTCAAAAGCAATACATTTATCAAATTCAAAGTGGATTCGACCACGGAAACGGTCTGATGTGATCGATGTTTCATAAGGATATTGAA
This sequence comes from Scilla litardierei, assembly GCA_030789695.1. NCBI lineage: Eukaryota > Viridiplantae > Streptophyta > Magnoliopsida > Asparagales > Asparagaceae > Scilla > Scilla litardierei. The sequence continues at coordinate 686,037,135 of CM061142.1, read as the reverse complement.
TAGTTATGAGTAAATGATTTGTATGGGATAATGTAATTATGAAGCTTTGGGTGGCTACATGGGGCGAGGGTGACACTGAGGAACTCCCTTCTGATGATGTTGAGGACAATGGTAGTTGCTTTATGATGGGAGGCAAAAAGGTAAACACTAAACCTAGCAAGTACAATTTTGAAGAAATCATGTATTTTAGTGAAGACATGTTCTCAAACATGGAAGATTCTTACGAATATATAGTTGAACTCTTTAAGGAAATGGCTCCTAGATTTGTGAAACTAAAAAATTACGGGATTCCTTACAAGAGCAACTATGTAGCATGACATAGGAGGGCGATGAGCTCTTCATTAAATGGAAAGAACAAAAGGCTATAATTGATAGTTTTGATGAAACCCAATTAGAGATAAAGATCTTAGAACTAGAGGACGCTAATAGAAGATTGGCTTGGATAGAGTAAAAAACTCAAATCTAGGTAAATACCTAAAAGAGAAAATTAGCACACTTAGTTCTAAGGATTCTGAAATAAAATTTTTAAATCTAAAAGTGGCTAGCTATGAAGAAAAATTAGATGAACTTGAAAAAAAATCTTATTTAATAAAAAGGAAAAACATAGCTGGTGAATTAGAGACTAGTGAAAAAGAAAAAAATGGTATGATGCAAGGATTAGTGAGCTTGAAAATGAAAAACAAAACCGTAGCACGACCTTAAAGAAATTCACTAGTAGCCATGAGAGCTTTAATAAAATGATTAATGGGGTTAATGATCAATCTAGCAAACATAGTCTAGGATTTCAAAAGGAGCAACCTAAGAAAGAAAAATCTAAGAAGACCATGGAGAATAATTTTGCTAGACAGGTAAGCCCTCCATATTTCAAACATGATGATAACATGTCTTCTATTTATGCACATGCTAATGTTACATGTTTCTATTGCAATAAAAAAGGTCAAGTTATGTATGATTGCTTTGCATGATATTATCCTGAATATTTTGTATGTTTTCTAAAGCAACGTACTAACACTTATAGATCCAAGATATGGTTACCAAAAGGTCCATCTTCTTTTGTAGGTGCATCTTCACGCACAGGATGATGTTAGGATATTGAGACACGTCCCAGTGGTTTTGATGATGTACACAAGTGATATGGGTACTAATGTGTGTAATTCAAGTGTGTATATGTGTTGATGATTATTTTATAGCACGAAGTTCGAGTGCATTGAAAAGCTAAATGAAGGACTTATAAGCCTTGATCGGAAGTCTACTTACGAGCCAAGAAATGAAGCATATGATGGCTCAACAATATGAAGTATACGAAGGTTTAAGATCAATATAAGTGGCTCAAGTCAAAGATAGAAGAACGAGAGCTAAAGATGTGTGTATTAGTAAGTTGTGTATTTAGAATGTAAAAGCCAAATGAATATTCTATACTCTCACAATTTCTGGAAAAATGGTTTTTAAATATGTTTTATCATATAATAATTTAATATAATTTTATAAATTATTTTTCAAGTATTTTCTAGTAGAAAAATTCTAGTATTCAGAAATAGCCGACAATCTGTGTCAAATAGCCGACTACTTGCGGCCAAATTTACCTACAACTCTCATTCAAAATAATAGTCCGCTATCTTGGTAAGATAGCCGACTATCCACAAGAATAGTCAACTATTTGGAAAAACCCTTGACAGATTTGGTAGCTTCGCTTGATTTGTGCTAGCCGTTAACTAGTTATTGGAGTTGACTTTTTGAGCTAATTTTAAGCTGATTTTGTTCTATTTTTTCCTCTATAAATAGCTATGATTTCAGAGGTATTTACGAACAAAAATCATATCATTCAAAATCTCTTATTTGCTTAAAAATGCTCTAGCTCTCAAAAAGTTCTTCATTATTTTTAAAGGCTAATGATTTTAAATTTCTTTGTGCTTAATTCTCATTTTATATTTCTGATTATTTTTAGCCTTTTTCAAAATTTATTTGATCTCCAAAGCTTATAGCTTTTTCATATTGAGATTCAAACTTCAAGTTCTCTTTTTAATCTTTGTGTTCTTAAATTCATATTCTTTTTCAAAGATTAAAAACTTCATCATTGATCTCTAAAGCCCAAGTGCATATTTTAGAGAATCAATTTTCAAGACAACTCTTTTGATCAAGTTGTGTTCATCTATATCATTTTACTTGATCAAGAGTTTTTCGGATTTCTTTAGCCACATATATAGACATATATTCTCTTGGCTTTAGGAAATCTTGTACTCTATCTCAGATTTATTGTAAAGTCTTTGGAGAAGACTTGGTGATTGTACTTCCCACGTGTAGGAAAGGTGGGTTGAAATTCCTAGTTGGTTGTAACTAGGTGGTGGAAATTCCTAGCTGGTTGTAACTAGGTGGTGGAAATTCCTTGTTTGTTGTAACTAGGTGTTGGAAATTCCTACCGATGGAAGCTAGGTGATTGTATTGTGGTTTGCAATAATGGATTAAATCCCGAGAGAGGTTGACGTGCGTTTATATTTCATATATTCACGCACGTCTTCTTTGTGATTTTCCAGTGTTTTCCGTCGTTTCGTACCCTTTCTCTTGTGATTTCTAGTTTTCTTTCACTTTTCCGTGTTTTTGTGTGTTTGCAGGAGATTTCCAGCATGGGGGACATATAACGAAGATATCATGAGTCCCCGGAGCAACGGGAGGAGTCACGCGCGATCCAGGGGGTCAAACGACCAAGATTGCCACTTTTTAGCCCCCACCCGATCGGTTGGACACAGCCAACCGATCGGGTGATGCACGCGTGTCCGACCCAGACTGAAGCTGGAGCGAAGTGCAAGGTCAACCGACCGGTTCGCCGACCGGTTCATCCCAACAGAGTTCTCAGGAATTTGGAGCTTAATTCCAACCGATCGGGTGATATCTCACCCGATCGGTTCATCTGAAGCTGAAGTTTCCCAAACGACGACCCGGTCACGCCACCCGTTCTCCTCAGCGACCGGTTGAAGCTCCCAAAGCCCGATGGCCAAAGCGACAAGCAGCTCACCCGATCGGTTGACATTTCAACCGATCGGGTGGCCTTTTCTTTTCCTTTCGCGCACCGCTGCTCATTCATTGAATATCTGATATCATTCCAGAGGGAATTTGGGTGATCTCTTATTTTTTTTAGCGTCGGCATCGTCGTTAGCTTTCCAACGATAGGTCGCATGCCCAAATCCGATTTTTCTACATTTTTCTGGAATTTTCTGAGCGCGGCTGTGTGCTGAAATGGGGTGTTGTCTGGAATTGAACTTCACCCGATCGGGTGAGCTATCCACCCGACCGGGTGAGCTCATTTTTTGCCGTTTTGAGTCTCTGTTTCATTCCACCCGATCGGGTGAACTTCCACCCGATCGGGTGGGCCGGTTTTGACAGTTCTGGACCCGAACCATGGGGTTTTGTGAGGGGTTATTTATAAGGGTTTTGAGGCACGACTTGGACAGCATCTTCCACTATTTTTTCAGCAGCTTCCCTCCCATTTCTTGGGAGTTTTAGGTTAGATTAGATTAGGTTTTATCTTCCAATAAATCTTGTAATGGATTGACGATTCAAATGCGAGATACGTATTTCTTTCTCTTGTTTTCCATTGTTTTGTATTGTGTTTATTTTTGCTTGATGGTGAACGTTTGTATGTCTTTTGTTTTGATTGTTTTTATGTTCTTCACCATTGAGTAGTGTTGATGAACCCTAATACGGGTTAGGGTAGGATTGATGCTTGGGTTGTCTCATTTGTCTTGGTTGCATGGCATGTGTTCGATGAAATGTGTCAATGGGGATTTCTAGCAATCTGAGTCCAATTCATATGGCAACACACTAGTTGTGTTGGGGATTGGGGTCCGGTGTATTGTCCAGTCAAGATCTGCTTCGATGTATTTCTAGAAATCACATTCGACCTATTTGGCCATTAGGGTTACGCGGGGGTGTTTCATTGTCATTGGCGGGAGAAAGACCGCCTTTGACCGTCGGGCCAAGGGGGAATAAACTTGGCGGTTGACTCCCTAGCCATAGCTCACGCCCCTAGCGTAGACATCGAGTCCTCACGCGTGGGAACAGCTTGGACAAAATGTTGGGAGTTATCATTGTGGCCTTAATGCTCCCGGTTGCGGAAGGTGTTAATGGACATGGGAATGCCCACCGTCCGAAACCGGGTAGGCCTAGCGTGCTAATATCGGGCCACGAACTCTAGGTACCACCTTTTGGGGCAATGTCTCACCCTGGGTCAAGTCAAATGCCAAGTGTCATGAATGCTCTAGCCCGTGTTAGCGGGGATTCTTTTCGTGTCTTTTTCATTTCTTTCTTTTATTTCTACACTTCCACCCACATTGTCCACGTAGCTAGCTCACAACCTAGGCGAGGCTAGTAGCCATTCAAGCCATCCACCTCCCTGAGTTTGATAAACCCGCACCCTACACTAACCGTGCACTTGCGGTAAAACGACACCGCGCCCAAACCGTAAACGCGGCGCCGGTCAAGTTTTTGGCGCCATTGCCAGGGAGGCGTTCGGTTTGATATTAGCTTAGCTTGGGTTCGTTAGATTACGCAAAAAAACACATACAATAACCGAGAAATTTTTTTTCCCCACCATTATATTATCTTTTTGTTATTCTCTTGTGCTATTGACGCTCCTCTCTAGTTTTCTTATTTTTGTTGTCCATGTATCTTTGATATTGCCATGTGGAGATCAGATTTCGATGCTCAGATGGGAGGCTACGATCTCTATTCATTTTTGATTTGTGAGACTTGTGGGATGGCGGGGCACGTGTATTATGATTGCCCATTTACGCTTGAGAGCCTCCCCCTACCCCAAGGCCAAAACTTTTCCCACAACCTTAGCCCAAACACCTCTCATCCATATCCTCAACCTTATATCCCTCCACAAACACAAGAAGAATCAAGCCTCATGTCTCTCCTTGAAAGTGTCATGTTTAACCAAGGCCAAATATTACAAAACTTGATGGTACCAATCACCGAGCCTACACCAAGGAGAGGGGATGAAGGAGAGGATATACCCACTTCCATGGTTGAGACCACCAAGCCATCGGCCACCATAGACACATCTCATGCCGATACCCCATTTTTCCAACACTACCACTTGGATGACGAAGCATTTTTTGATGATGATAGTGAGGATGGGGTGATTTCTATAGGATCTGTGGGAGAGACTTCTTGTCTTGATTTGGATACCCCACATGAGTCATATGAGAGCACCGAGGAGTTTACAGAGATTATGCATACCGGCGAGGAGGATGTGCATGAGGACGAGGATACCACGACCACATACGAGGGGTCCGCTCTACATCCACCTCCACAGCCATCTCTATCGCAGCTTCTTCCTTGGTCTGTGGTTAACCACGAGGATGTCATTCAGGACATTGGGCAGATGGTGGAGTATGAGCATATCGTCAAGGAGAATGTGCATGAGGGCTTGGATACGATGGCCCACTCCATGGAGCCCGAGTCACATCTACCTTTACCGTCGCTCTCTACTTCTTCTGCTGCTGAGCATCTACTTAAGCATATTGCCCCTATTCAGTGAGATTTGCATACTCACTCTCACTCCACTTTTGAGTCTCGCTTTTCACTTCCTATTTCTTTAGACTCATATATATTTGACACACCATATTTCTCGCAGGACACAGGATCTACTTCCCTTGAGGTATGATGTGGTGTGTCACCACCTGGAGAACCACTTCTCATGGAGAGCGAGGATTTGGTCGTCGCTAGTACAGAGGATAGTGACCCATTCTCAGGGAGTATTCGTCACCCTTTTATTATTTTTCCATCTTATGTTGACGATTATCTCTGGGATACATTTATTTTGGGAAATAATTTCTTGCCATGGACTAATGCACCTCGTCCTTTGCAGGTCACAGGTGGACACCTATGAGGGATGTTTGGAGGTGCATTGCTTGGGTCCATTGGCACACGTGGCACAGCACTTCTGGCGGAGCCACAGAAGGAGGAGTTAGAGCAGCTACCTGCCCCACTCCAGATCTTGGATCCGCCTATGCTCAGGTGTATGCTAATCCAGTAGTGTAAAATTTTACCGCTTTCTAGTTTAGATTTGAATAATCTCGTCTCCTCTCATTAGCGAGGGGAGCGTATCTAGGATTTGCTTTTGCATCATAATAACCCATCATGTCGCGCCCTTCTATCACTTCTACCGCCCACACCCCACATCCTCTTCTGAGGAGAATGAGCACACCATCTCTCCTGCATTTTGATTTCTTTCTTTTCTTTTCCGATTTTCCCCTAGCATATTTCTGCATCACATTGATCATATCATTTCGCTAGCATTGTCATGTTCAGCTTGGGGGAAATCGATTTGTGTGCATGTTTTCGCGTGTCGTTGTTTTGTGTCTGTGTCTATGTGTTCTTTTATCGTGTTTTATATCTTTTATTTGAGTGTTTCTTTTTCTTTATTTTTTAGTTTCGTTCATGTGTTTTTCATGTTTTTCACTTTTTGTGTCGGTGCGCACCCCCCCCCCCATTTTCTTTGCCCTCCCGTATAAACTATTATTGCATTGAGGGCAATGCAAGTTTCAGCTTGGGGGAGTCGCACTTTGTGCGTCATTTGTGTCTTTTTCTTCGTTTTTGAGTCGTTTTTCCTCGTGGTTTTCTTTTTCTTCTCATCTTTTGTTCTCTCTCCTAGAGATGACCCCATATGATGAATTGCCGCATGATCACACACACACCTAGCATAGCTTCGATAATCACATTCACTAACCCTAGGAAGCCGAGTCCATTGCATTTCATGCTTCGTGGGTTCACTTTGCTTTTGTGTGAATTGTTTGTCGTGACTAGCTAGGGGTGTACTTCTATTTTGTGATTTTGATTTATATACCTATCTTTGGTTGACCCCTAGATTATCATGCTTCGATTTGGATATGCGGTATTTGCTTCTACTGTCTGCTTCTATATGCATGCTATATTTATATCGTATACTTCAATTCGCATGTGTCGGGATTCCACAATTAACGACTAGGATAACCCATTTAGCCTATGCTCTGATTTGCGAGAAATATTTCCTTTGCCTAAGTGTTTAGAATCCGATTTCTTTTTATTTTACTTGGTGCAAATCCCCTCGTCGTGTACCGTTCTCCCACTTGGGAGAGTACACATGTATATATCCCAAAATCCAAAAATTCAAAAAAAAAGAGAGAAAAGAAAAACCGAAAAAGAAAAGAAAAGAGAAAAGAAAGAAAATATATATATATATGTATAGCCAAAAATCCAAAAAAAAATACAAATACCCAAAACCCAAAATAATTCCAGTGTGAATATTTTCCTACATGCCGAGAATAAAGGGAAGGCGAGAATGTGCACCGAGTGTTCTACTCCACACCTTCTCAACCTCCATCGTTTTCGAAAACACTTGGCGTAGGAACTCTCTAGCGGTTACCTAGGCGATAGTGTGGTGATTTCCTAGTCCCTAGCTGTGGAGTCCCCGATGCATGATACGCTTCTATTCTTATACTCTTCTCATGCATGCTTGAGCTACTATTCACCGCAATTTCAAATTGAATTGATATTTGGGTCATTCCTTGGATTTGTGTATATGGAGCCTTATTGCACAACGTAGATAGCGACACCGTCTGCTAGCACACGACCACACTCACTCGCGCTTCACTGCGTGGGCCCACGACACTTGTTTGGACTCACATTCCTTGGTTTAGTATTGTGTTTTTTCGTATGCTTGCTTAGTGTGGCGTGTTTGATTTTGTTGGCTCTGACGGGCGATTTAGGATTTTGATTTCTCTTTCTATCTCTCTCTCTATTTTTTCCATTCAAGCTCCTACTCTCACTCGTCTTCCTCGAGGATGAGGAAGGGTTTAGCTTGGGGGATTTTGACGTGCATTTATATTTCATATATTCACGCACGTCTTCTTTGTGATTTTCCACAGTTTTCCGTCGTTTCGTACCCTTTCTCTTGTGATTTCTAGTTTTCTTTCACTTTTCCGTGTTTTTGTGTGTTTGCAGGATATTTCTAGCATGGGGGACATATAACGAAGATATCATGAGTCCCCGGAGCAACGGGAGGAGTCACGCGCGATCCAGGGGGTCAAACGACCAAGATTGCCACTTTTCAGCCCCCACCCGATCGGTTGGACACAGCCAACCGATCGGGTGATGCACGCGTGTCTGACCCGGACTGAAGCTGGCGCAAAGTGCAAGGTCAACCGACCGGTTCACCGACCGGTTCATCCCAACAGAGTTCTCGGGAATTTGGAGCTTAATTCCAACCGATCGGGTGATATCTCACCCGATCGGTTCATCTGAAGCTGAAGTTTCCCAAACGACGACCCGGTCACGCCACCCGTTCTCCTCAGCGACCGGTTGAAGCTCCCGAAGCCCGATGGCCAAAGCGACAAGCAACTCACCCGATCGGTTAACATTTCAACCGATCGGGTGGCCTTTTCTTTCCCTTTCGCGCACCGCGGCTCATTCATTGAAGATCTGCTATCATTCCAGAGGGAATTTGGGTGATCTCTTATTTTTCTAGCGTCGGCATCGTCGTTAGATTTCCAACGATAGGTCGCATGCCCAAATCCGATTTTTCTACATTTTTCTGGAATTGTCTGAGCACAGCTGTGTGCTGAAATGGGGTGCTGTCTGGAATTGAACTTCACCCGATCGGGTGAGCTATCCACCCTACCGGGTGAGCTCATTTTTTGCCGTTTTGAGTCTCTGTTTCATTCCACCCGATCGGGTGAACTTTCACCCGACCGGGTGGGCCGGTTTTGACAGTTCTGGACCCGAACCATGGGGTTTTGTGAGGGGTTATTTATAAGGGTTTTGAGGCACGACTTGGACAGCATCTTCCACTATTTTTTCAGCAGCTTCCCTCCCATTTCTTGGGAGTTTTAGGTTAGATTAGATTAGGTTTTATCTTCCAATAAATCTTGTAATGGATTGAAGATTCAAACGCGAGATACGTATTTCTTTCTCTTATTTTCCATTGTTTTGTATTGTGTTTATTTTTGCTTGATGGTGAACGTTTGTATGTCTTTTGTTTTGATTGTTTTTATGTTCTTCACCATTGATTAGTGTTGATGAACCCTAATACGGGTTAGGGTAGGATTGATGCGTGGGTTGTCTCATTTGTCTTGGTTGCATGGCATGTGTTCGATGAAATGTGTCAATGGGGATTTCTAGCAATATGAGTCCAATTCGTATGGCAACACACTAGTTGTGTTAGGGATTGGGGTCCGGTGTCTTGTCCAGTCAAGATCCGCTTCGATGTATTGCTAGAAATCACATTCGACCTATTTGGCCATTAGGGTTACGCGGGGGTGTTTCATTGTCATTGGCGGGAGAAAGACCGCCTTTGACCGTCGGGCCAAGGGGGAATAAACTTAGCGGTTGACTCCCTAGCCATATCTCACGCCCCTAGCATAGACATCGAGTCCTCGTGCGTGGGAACGGCTTGGACAAAATGTTGGGAGTTATCATTGTGGGCTTAATGCTCCCGGTTGCGGAAGGTGTTAATGGACATGGGAATGCCCACCGTCCGGAACCGAGTAGGCCTAGCGTGCTAATATCGGGCCACGGACACTAGGTACCACCTTTTGGGGCAATGTCTCACCCTGGGTCAAGTCAAATGCCAAGTGTCATGAATGCTCTAGCCCGTGTTAGCGGGGATTCTTTTCGTGTCTTTTTCATTTCTTTCTTTTATTTCTACACTTCCACCCACATTGTCCGTGTAGCTAGCTCACAACCTTGGCGAGGCTAGTAGCCATTCAAGCCATCCACCTCCCTGAGTTCGATAAACCCGCACCCTACACTAACCGTGCACTTGCGGTAAAACGACACCGCGCCCAAATCGTAAACGGGGCGCCGGTCAGAGGTCACGGACTGGACGTACCTGGGGCGGGGAACCAGGATAAATTGTTGTATTTGTGTTGTGCATTTTTTTCACACTCTCTCATATATTTTTTGTTTGCAACCATTTTTATTTCCGCTGTAACTCATAATTTTCACAAGCCTAATATTGTGTTAATTAAGTACATTTGAGGTTACTCTCATTTGAGACTTGGGCAACAAGTTAGAAGTGTTTTAATTGACGCGAAGAATTTTTATTATTTGTTGACAGCCCTATTCAACCCCCCTTCCAGTGTTGTCTGCTATCCACATGGATTCAACACTTGGTATCAGAGCGAGGTTATAGTAAATGGCATCAACAATGGTAGCATCCACCCTCAAACGATTTGATGGGATAAACTATTCGGATTGGAGAAAGAGGATGTTGAGAGACATTGAATCCCTTGGGCATATGGGTTGAAGTTTCATCGAGTTCCCGTACATCAAGCCCACTACTACCACATCCCTATGGACTAGCCGAGAAGTGGACCGAGCCATTCTTCACTCCAAGGTAATGAGTTCATTATTATTTACTACTGACGATTTTATTTTTGAATATGTTTCAGAAGCCACCATGGCATTTCAAATATGGAGCTTGCTTAAAGCTAAGTATGGAAAAGATATTGTTGAAAATGAACGGATTTTTGATACCACCACTACCAATGAAGAAGAGAGCAACTCTAGTGAAGATAGGAGTGACTTAAGTGATGAAGAAGAAGAGGAAGAGCAACCCAAAAATGGAATGTGCATGATGGCACATAAAGATGGCCAAGAAGAGGTAAGTGACTCTAACTCGAAATCTGGGGACAAATGTAATATTGAAGATGCATACATACAATTATATAATGAATTTGAAAATTTAAGGAAGAAGAATAAAGAGTTAGGAAAATCTCATATAACTTTGATTAATGACCATGATGAACTGAAAACCAAGCATGATATCTTACTACATGATCACGATTGTCTTAAAGGTTGCTATGAAGATTTATATAGTGATGTATTAAAGTTAGATAGAAATGATTCATCTAATGACCAAAATGATGCATGCATGTTATTAAATGATTATAAATGTTTAAAATTCAAGCATGATGGATTGGTATGCAAGTATGACAATTTAGTATGTAAAGATGATTCATTGCTTTGTAGTCGTAATTTATTGAAGGATAAGCATGCTATTTATATTTCTAGTTTACATGATAAAATTGAGATTCTTGAAAATGTTTTAAGCACGAGTAAGATTAAGCATGAAGAATTAGTTCTTAAGCTTAATGAGTTTAAGAAAAGTCCAAGTGTGAAGGCCACTCTTCCACAAAATCATGCTTCCACAACACATAATCATGTTCTTGCTTCTACCTCTAGTGATATCGGTAGAAATGTAAATGTTGTGCATGCCAATGTTAAAAAGTATGCTTTTATGTATGGTAGAAGTGCTTTACACAAACCATGTGTTGCACAAAATGCACACTATGTTAAATCACACCACGTTCCTCATTATATTGCACATCACAATGTTGCACACAACATTTCACATAAACCACCTATTGTCCATCGTACTAAAAACAATGTTAGAATGTATGGAAATATAATGTGGGTGCCAAAGAACTTGCATGTTAAAGATCAAAACTCTTACATTCATAATCTTTTTAGAAGTGCACATCATGTTCGTGATTATTCTTATATGCATAGGAAAGCAAATCTGTCTTGGATTTGGGTTCCTAATGGTTAGATTTACTTGGACCCATATTTTGGGGTATCAATGTGCTTAGATGATTATCTACTAATGTCCTTGTATAGAATGATGAAATACATGCCTATTGTTAAATTTATCATGCTTATGTATTTATGCATATATTTTCTTTTTGTCTACATTTGAACCATAAAATAGAATTAATTATATTTGAAAACAATTTTATAGTCTTTGATAAAGAAAATTTATGATTAACCCCAAGGACCCTAAAAATTATGGGTAGGAAAAGTATTATTTTTCAGGTATTACTTGCAAATTGGAGCCAATCCATTCAACTCCTTGATTTTCAAAAAATGTTACTCAAAAAGGAGATTGAAACTTAGTATATAACTTTGTAGGGGGGCTAAAAATGTAAGTATGTTTATATTCCAACATGTGATATTATCATCACTTGGTATCATATGTACTAGATTTAATTGATGACATGATATAATATGTTTAATTTTTATTCAACATGTGAGATCATATAAATGATATATGTCATCACACATTAGACACACTTATGGAAAATCATCTGTAGTATGTGAATTATCGTGCTTTGTTATTTTGTATCACATATTGATTAATTTGTTGATTAATTTCCATTATTATATCTTGATTGGAGAAAATAGTTAGTTGACAAAATTGAGCCTACTCTTTATTGAATATCAACTGTTTTTGTGTTATTATTTCTCTATTGTAATTTCTCGTTGATTATATGTGATGCATTTTAATGCTCATGCTATCATTTAGATGTACATTTCAATACGTGAAGATATCTTGGATATTTTGGATATTTTGAGCTGTGGCACACATTGTTGGAATATTAAAATTATTGATTGATATATATTTGATGATTCATTTTTGAGAATGTCATACTCATAGAAATCATATTATTCATGATGACATTCTTGAGTATAATATGCATTTTGACAAGTTGGAATAGGTATATTGAAATTTTGTTCATATATGTTTTGAGACCATGACATATTCCTAAAATGCTCAGACATGCATATGTTGATAAATTTCATCCATAAAAATATTTTGAGTTAGGATTATTGTGTGATAACTTGTGCTATAACTCTTTTGGAGTTCATCTTTCAGAATAGTCATATATATGCTCATTGTTCATAGTTATTGTGTATCATTGAATGATATATTATGATTTCTTGATTATGCTTATGTTGACTATATCATATTGATTATTAAGATGCCCATGTATCTTTCTTGATGTTTATTTTGGGCATAGTGTCATAAAAATTCATGATAGAATCATGAAACAACATGTTCACACTTCACTTGTTCACATTTCTTGCTTATGCAATTCACTTTGTGAAATATGACCATTGATGACATATGAATCCATGCCTATATATATTTCATTTATCAACGCGTGGTATTGATATAATACTTGGTATCATACTTTCTATTGAAATCATTGAATACTTGGATATTTATTTCATTAGGAAACAAAATTATTTTATGACTCAAAAGATTTTTAAAAAATGCTATTAAGTCATCCTTAATGAATAATGTTCCATTTGTTTATGGATAGCAAAAGATTGTATTATACTTTGTTGTTGTGCATTCTTTGATCCATTTGTTAAGATTATAAATATGCTTCTCATAGAAATATGTTTTATGTTTCATTGTGCAACTGCTGGATATTATATTGAGACCGATATCTCTAAGTAAATAAAATAATGTTGAATGTTATATTGATGGTATTTTACGCTCGTATTAAATATGCATATTTAGAACCTTATTTTGGAACATTTTGAATATGCTTAATAATTATAATTATTGTACTTGACATTTGAATATATCTATGCTTAATAGTTACTTGTTTCTTTATAGCATTAATGTCGAGAGAGTAACACCACCATGAGAGTAATGCAATAGTGCAAGAGGAGTAAGTATGATCTTTTTTAATTCATGCTAAATTGAAAATCATGCAAGGATATTGAGACATTCATTGAATTTTTTTGGCATACTATAAATAATTAAGACATGACATGAATGTTTTCATATATTAGTATGCATACTATTGATTCGGGTTCAATATTACATATTTAACTCCCCATTTAGCCCTGTTTTGTGCTCATGTGATGCTACATTGTTCTCTAATTCATACGTATTTTCTACACATTTATTTATTAGAGAAAACACACTATTTGAGCACAAAACAGCATTTAACGACGTATTTCTGCACGTTTTATATTTTTTCTAGCTTGGTCTCGATCTCACGATTCCAACGACTATTTATTTGTATTTTTCTGAGATCTGTGCTAATTACTGTGTATTTTTGAATGCAGAATACCAATAAAATGAGGAAATTAAAGTTTGCACGAATCTTGGCGCGCCACGTGGCCGCATCGGAGCGATCCCCGCCCGCATCAGATGGTGACGAGATAATGGCGACGCGGCGCTTTAGTGGCCGCACGATCGCGATCGAGCGGCCAAGATTGAATTCGAACGAAGCGGCTGCAGCGACAAAACTTCGAGCGACGTGGCCGAATCCGCGTCGTCGAAACACGATCGAACGGTGCACAGCTCTCCCGCTCGAACTCGACGCAGTAGCGGAGATTTGCGATTCATCCTGCCACGTGGCGACATCTAAGCCACCCTCCGCCCGATCCGACGGACGAACAAGCGCAGCTCGTAACGAAGCGGAGAGCGAAGATGGCGGGATTCTTTGTACACGCGTCACGATCCCAGTGAAGTTCCACTCAGATCGAACGGCTGCAATCAAATCCGAATCGATTTCGGGTTGAAGCGGAGCGGGCGCAATCGAAGCGGGCGCGGATTCGATGCACGTGCCACGTGTCAATCTATGGTTAAATCCCGCTTGGATCCGACGGCGTAGAATTGAAGCGGTTTGCGGGTTAAGTTTTTAAGCGGGGTTTGAACCTGTTAAGCAACTTAAACCCGCAATGAGCGTATATAAGGTATTTTTAGGGTTTTTGGGCGTATACAAGCAGTTTGGGGCGTATTTTGGGCGGATTGGAGGCTCTAGGAGCCGTATTTCCCCTCTGTAAAATTCTGTAAAATTCCAGAGGCTATGTTTATTATTTCCAGAGAGTTTGAAGTCGAAACTTGGAGATTTGGTGATATATTTCTAAACTTCTACCCCGTATTTTGGTGTTTTTCATCGTATTTTGCTATAAAGTTGAAGTATTTTGCTATGGAACTTGTTTATTCTTGCATTATGAGTAGCTAAAACTTATTTGTGCATGGTGTGGCATAGTTAGGGGATATTATCTGTGTTATTTTAGTTGTATTCCTTGTGCTAAACCGTTAAACGTCGTTAAAGCTGTAATCTTTGGTCGTAAATCCTCTTTTTCATCTTCCAAAAGAAGTGACTGAGTCGATGATCGCCCCAAAAGGGTGAGTTTTGATCTCCCCAAAAGGGAGTTTCATACCGTAGTTTTGATCTCTTCAAAAGAGAGTTTCATATCGTATTATAACTTTAGCGACGATCTTATTGAATATTGTATTTTAACCCCCAAAAGGGCATCTTCCGATGAATTGCTCCCAAAAGGAGAATTCGTTGAGTTATATTGAGTATTTTCCGGTGAATTGCTCCCAAAAGGAGAATTCATTGTGTTATACTTGTCAACCAAATTAATACGAATCATTGATCCTAACGAACCCATACCATGTGCATACTTTTTATAGATATTTATTTTCACGACTTTTCTTTGTTTATATCGTTCACCACCATTCACATCACCATCGCCATCATCATTGAAGTGGTTAGTTTCTTTTCGTAGGCTTTCTATTTGATTTGAATTGTGGTTGCAACAGATTTCTTCCTGTGGATTCGACATCTGGACTCCCAGATTTTACTACTTGTACGGACTCTTGCGCTTGAGAGAGAGCACCTTTCGGAGCCCACCAACTATTTCTCTCCGCATGTCATAAGTATTTTTCTCACACTTGGTATCATTTTTTTACACTTGATGTCAAGACTATTTGGATTACATTGTATGTCACACTTTTTGATGTGACAACGTGGGAGAAAAGTCCAATGCATATAAAATAATGTTTATTTCATGGTAAAATGATATTGTTCCACTCTTGAAAAATAAATATAATATGAAATTGTGCATATACATGCTTATTGCTAATCAGCCTTGATGCAGGGAGAGTAACTTCTCCATAGCAATCATGCATCTCTGCAAGGGGAGCGTAAGTTATTTTTTTGTCATATTATATTTTTAATATTTTATATCATTTGTTGTCATCATCAAAAGGGGGAGAGTGTAGGGGGTATTGAGACCTACCCTAGTGGTTTTGATGATGTACACAAGTGATATGGGTACTGATGTGTTTAATTCAAGTGTGTATATGTGTTGATGATTGCTTTATAGCCATGAAGTTCGAGTGCATTGAAAAGCTAAATGAATGACTTCGAAGCCGTGATCGAAAGTCTACTTACGAGCCAAGAAATGAAGCATATGATGCTTAACAATATGAAGCATATGAAGACTTAAGATCAAGATAAGATGGCTCAAGTCAAATATCAAAGAACGAGAGCTAAAGATGTATGTATTAGTAAGGTGTATATTTAGAATGTAAAACCCAAATGAATATTCTATACACACATACACAAAATTTCTGGAAAAATAGTTTTTAAATATATTTTATCATATAATAATGGGTTATAATAATTTAATATAAATTTTATAAATTATTTTTCAAGTATTTTCTAGTAAAAAAACTCCAGTATCCAGAAATAGCCGACCATCTGTGTCAGATAGCCGCCTATCTGTGTCAGATATCCGACTACTTGCGGCCAAATTTACCTACAACACTCAGTAAAAATAATATCCGGCTATTTTTGAAAATAGCCGAATATCTGGGTGAGATAGCCGACTATCCACCAGAATTATCGACTATCTGGGTCAACCTTGACAGATTTGGCAGTTTCACTTGATTGTGCTAGCCGTTAACTAGTCATTGGAGTTGACTTTTTAAGCTGATTTTAAGCTGATTTTGTACTATTTTTCTCTATAAATAACTATGATTTCAGAGGTTTTTACAAAAAAAATCATATCATTCAAAATCTCTAATTTGCTCAAAAGTGCTCTAGCTCTCAAAAAGTTCTTCATTATTTTTAAGGGCTGCTGATTTTAAAGTTCTTTGTGTTTAATTCTCAGTTTATATTTTTTAGTCTTTTTCAAACTTGATTTGATCTCCAAAACTTATAGCTTTTTCATATTGAGATTCAAACTTCAAGTTCTCTTTTTAATCTTTGTGTTCTTAAATTCATATTCTTTTTCAAAGATTAAAAACTTGATCATTGATCTCTAAAGCCCAAGTGCATATTTCAGATAATCAATTTTCAAGACAACTCTTTTGATCAAGTTGTGTTCATCTATATCATTTTACTTGATAAAGAGTTTTTCGGATTTCTTTAGCCACATATACAGAAATATATTCTCTTGGCTTTAGGAAATCTTGTACTCTATCTCAGATTTGTTGTAAAGTCTTTGAAAAGGACTTGGTGATTGTACTTCCCATGTGTAGGGAAGGTGGGTTGGAAATTCCTAGTTGGTTGTAACTAGGTGGTGGAAATTCCTAATTGGTTGTAACTAGGTGTTGGAAATTCCTTGTGAGGGAAGCTAGGTGATTGTATTGCAATTTGCAATAGTGTATAAAATCCCAAGAGAGGTCGGGGAGTGGACGTACCAAAGGCAGGGAACAAAGATAAATTGTTGTGTTTGCGATGTGCATCTCTCTCTCTCTCTCTCTCTCTCTCTCTCTCTAATATTACTTTTGCTCGAAACCATTTTTGTCTCTGATGTAACTCATAATTTTCACAAGCATACTATTGTGTTGATTAAGTACAGTTGAGGTAACTCTCATTTGAGACTTAGGCAACAAGTTAGTGTTGGGTTTTGATGGATCCTCAGGGCATAAAATCTTCTCCCGTCCTACGTCGGACGGACGATAGAATCAGAATAGGGCAACGGAATAAAAATCATTAAACTATTTAATGACACCCCTAAGGATTTCAATAACCCTAGCCATGAAAATCTACTATCTTGGGGTGGGTCTAACCAACCACAAAGACAGATCTAAACTACTGCAACATATATAAAAACCAAAAATAAAAGACATACCCGCACTTCGCTACCGCGCGAAGCGTCATTTTCATCAATATGTCTTTATCTCCGAAGCGATTCCCTGCATTGGGGCTGAGCCGCTCCTTCCAAGCCGAACCGTGTCCTGAGGCGATCCAACACCACGCCTTCGAGCCAACTGCTTGCCAAAGAAAGTTTCACTTAAGCAGGACACGCGTTAAAGACTTTAGAGCCGATCCAAACCTCCTCCCTGTCTTGTTAGGACTCGAACGGAGGAACGGAAGAATTTTAGGAGGAAATAATTTTTAGTCTAAGTTCGGGCGTGTTCAAAACTCTTTGGAGCTTCCCCGAAGCGAAGACTTGGTTCAAGTTTAAAGGGGAGGCTCAACCCCTATTTATATAGAGAGACGGCCCCCCTTCCTTGTCTCACGAGCGATGTAGGATTAATCAAATTAGAGGGGAAAAATTAATTTAGTTTGCCTTACACTAAGGTCAAACTTTAACGAATTTTCCCTCCTTCACCATTGAGCTTCGCAAGTGATATCATTTATCAAATCGAAGAGCGTAGAACAGTGAACGCATAGAAACAAGGGCGAACCATTCCGAGTTCATTTGACCATTCAAACAAAGCTTGAAAGTTAGCCAAAAATCACTTTTCACTGAAAATTCCAGCTGTCATTTTAACTAGGGTGTCTCAAACCTTTGTGGGCCCCACCGTGGAGCCCACCTTAGTTTGGGCGAGGCCCACCCAGCCTGGCTTGGATGCCCAGGCCAGGCTCTGGCGTGGGCACCCAGCACCCAGCGCCTAGATCGAGGCGCAGTGCGCACAGGCTCAGCACTGGCCTGGGTTGGTCCAATGCCCAAATGGGCATGGGTCAGCTCATTTAGTAAGGCCCCTTTTTTCTTCTGATTTTCCATTTAAAACCTCTTTTAAATGGATATATCAGGCCCGTTTTGACTTCGATTTGAGCGCCATTTTTCCCCGACTTTCTTGGAAAAATCCTCTCTTTATTTTTATGCATCATATGTCCATAAAACACTTTATGACATATTATAATTCCATATTTAATAATGTTAGACTTATTATCACAAACTCTTTGTGACTCTAATTATTCGCGTGCACCCAAGTACACTCCTCCTTAATCCTTCCTATTACTAAGATGCAAATCCTACTCGGTGTGAGACCCTACAGCCTGATCGTACTGCTGGTTTGTAAGGACCGTCTACCTTGCAGTACTAAACAACAAGCACTCTAGTGGGTGAATAGAGTAATGGAAATAATTGTGCAATTAAAAATTAAACTTGCAAATGTGGAATTATAAATGCAAGCCGAGGATAATTCACACAATTAAGCAAACGCAAACACAAGAGAATAAACCCTGGTTCCCCAACTTGGGTACATCCAGCCACACCAATATTCACTATAATCCTACACAAGGTAGTGACTACAATCCATGCATAAGGGATACCCTACACAAGGGATTTGTCCTACACAAGGACTCAACCAACCCTACACAAGGGTCAAACCCCCACACACAGAGAAACTAACTCCCACAAAGAGAATTAGGGTTATCCTACATAAGGACTCAACCAACCATACACAAGGGTTAAACTCCCACAAAGAGAATTAGGGTTGTCATAGATAAGGACTCAACCAACCATACACAAGGGTTAAACTCCCACAAAGTGAGTAACTAACTCCCATACAGAGTGTTAGGGTTTCAATCACAAAGATGAAATAAATAGACTCTTATGTATGCCTTGATGAGATGAACTTACTTAATGTTGTATGCAAGGCATGGAAGAGGATCTCCAAGTGTTGAGATGAGTTTTGATTGACTTGGAGGATTTCCCTTGAGCTAGCTTCAATGCATGAAAAGGAATGTGCTCATGAGAAGGAAATGAGAGAAAGGAGTGGCTTATTGATTCTCAATGATATTCAATATGTGTCGAGTGTTTCCAAGAGTTCTAATAGAATTAACACATCTCATATATATATGAAGCCAATAAAACCCCAAAAACCCAAGCAAAAAGCCAAAAGAAACAAGTCTGCAACGGCTAGTTTTTGGTAGAAATCGTCAAGGAGATGCGACTGCTTAAGAAGAGTCGGGCGCCAGATCAATGGCTAGATTTTTCCAATGGATATAATCTGAGCCAGGATAGGCAGCTATAGATGACTACACAGGTGCATGTACCACTGTGCAGGCACCTGAAAATACTTCAACAAGCGACTACCCGGAGGGACGGAAAAGAGCTGAGAAATGTCAACTTACGCACTTGTGCATACAGACGACTGATGAACAAAGTCCAGGCACCTGAGGATTGACAGGAGACTGTAAACTCTTCAACAATCGATTGACACACAAAATGGAGTAAAGCACAGAATTGACAAAATACGCACTTTGGCATTCAGGCAACTTCTGAACAACAGACAGGTGCCTGATGGTTGACAGTGCATGTCTTTAGTACTTCAGTCGCATGTACCAATATCTCAAGTAAAGAGTCAAGAAATATTGACTTGAGCTGTGCATAACAGTTGCATGTAGAAGACTGGCCATGTGCATATTGATCACCGGTTGCTTGTCCTGCCTTCAGCAGGTGCCTGTTGGAAAGTCAGAAACTCCAATTGAGTTTTTAGCAAGAGGGAACCTATTGGATTGGATTCTATATAGATCATATAGTTCACTAAGATGGTTAATGAATATTCATGAATGAGTATGACCATCTATCAAGGCATTACAAAGTCTTAGACTCAAAAAGAGAAAAGCAAGTAATAAAAATATTACATGGATTACAATTTGCTTCTCCTAGAGTCTAAGCCTTCAAGCATGAGTAGTCTTGATCTCCCCATCATCTTCCAAGCTTTGGACCACTTGATGAGCTTCCTTTCATCAAGCTCCAAGCTTTGGCAATGCTCCTTTTGGTGTACATCCTTGCATCAAGCTTTTAGTCTCCAAAATGCCATTCTTCAATTGTTAAACATGAGACTAAAACATTGAGAGTCATTTACAACATAATATTGTGATCATCGTCAAAACAATATTAGTCTAAAACACGAATAGCTAACAATCTCCTCCTTTTTGTTGATGACACACATTATGTAAAACATAAACAAATAAAGCACAATACTAATGAGCTCCCACTACTTATATGCACCAATTGAAAGTAAATAAACCAATAAAGCTTCAAATCAATTGTGACATATAATAGGTTAGGATTATATAAACCATAAATGTATCTCTCTCTCTCTCTCCATATATGAATATGAATGGTTTACATAATCCATATCTCTATTACCATTGCCATTGTCAAAAAGGTGGACACAATATACAAGTAATAAAACTTGACATTGAATCCCTCTGTAAAAATATAACAAATAAAACAAGAGATTAACAGATGTTTGATACCTAATTGTAAATTTTAAGTGGGCATTAATCATTATCACATGCTCCCCCTAGATCATAGAAAGGGTCATAATGTTGACTTCTGAGGTCTAATATCGATTGTAAAATACTTTTACTAATTGAAAGTAATATTTGGAGACATTGGCCTAAATTGTATCAATGAATGGATATGGAAAGATCAAGCAACATTGATACAAATGATATTGCCAAGAGAAAATATAGCATGAAAGATGTTGGCAACATCAATGGGTTGAGTTTGAGACCACAATAACCAATTGAAAATAATGTAAGAATGATCGCAAAAATAACCCAAAATGAGAGTTAATATATGTTTTAAAATACTTTTAAACATTCATAACATACTAACTCTCCCATTGTCATACACATGGATCAACAAACGCATGTATGACAATGAAATCCCCAAGGTCTCATTTTCATGAAAATAATTTGAAAATAATTTCAAAATTATGAAACATCACACACAATCAATGGGTATAATAAGATATAGAAATGAAAGCAAAATACTCATGCAATATGCACATGTGTGAGAGATCTAAACATTAGGGAACCAAACCCAAGAAGAGTTTGATCTCTAATGTAATTATATGAGGTGATCACATCCCTAACTAAAGAGTTGATATATTTATTCCTCTCTTGCACACTAACATTAGTGGGAATCCAAAGACTTAAGAATTTCCTTGGCAATGGTTTTGCCTTTGCAAGAGGGGTGGATGTGGCATGCATAGCGTAGGAGGATATATGCCCATAAGGCGATTTATCCTAAGTGTACGTCTTGTTAAGATATTATATGGTATTCATTATCCTAAGTATATATTCGAATGAATAATATACTTAGATAATGTCCATAGACTTATAGTTAGGTCCTTACGTATCCAGATAAGATCTCGATTATGAGTAGTAAGCGACCGAACAGAAACTTAAGTCTTAAACGGTTTGTGGTCATAGATGTGTCGAGAACGGATATCGGCACATCAGACAGAACACTGTGTCTTTGTCTTACCTTAGGGTAATGATGATCTCATAGTCATTCAACTTGGTGAAGTCGAAGATGAGACACAGGTGCTCATTGGAGAATGATTTCACTAAACGACCAAACTTAAAGTTATTATATGGTTAACTTTAACTAAACTGTCTATAATAACTCTAGGGTGATGATAGGTAAGCTGGTCCTTAAGACCTGAAGTCATTTGTACGAACCTGTGAGTGAACAGTGTTGCTTAGACCTATGATCTAGCTTCGAGGCTAGGCCTGCTGAAAGATCTTAGGTTGGGTTACACCTGTAGCTCTCGAGACGAGTAAATGACTAAGATGGGATTCGTCTCTTCTGTTAAAGGGAAGTTAGTGTCAAAGGCTCGGTACGGTCTTTGTGTTAATCATCGACCGAGGTACGTTGTAATATGTACAACGTGAATACTACAAAGACCGACGTATACTGACCAATATTGTCGAATGTGGTTGACAGTAAACCATACACTAGGCCAACAGGGACACAGTCTTGACAAAGGGACTATAGCTAATGGTATTCATCACTGACATAGCCAATGCGAACCCAATGATACTTTTGTCAATGGGTCGATCACGTTATGATGATTCTGAAATAGGGACGACAACTACTGCTCGTGGTGACCGTCGTCCAGGGGTTTCGAGCCCCAACCTGTAGTAAGGTTAGGCTGTAGGGTCTCACACCGAGTAGCGTTCGTGTATTAGTAATAGGAAGATTAATAAAGAGGAAAGTATTCGATGAAATGGAATAGTTAAAGTTCACAAGCTAGTTGTGAGACTAAGTCGTAGATGCAATAGGGACAATGTTGCATTTGATGCAAACAAAGATTACATGTCGTAAATTTCTTACGACAATATTTGTAGAAAAAAAGCATTGGAAAGGGTTACCTGGTTGACGGGATCGTCTCGGTCTAAACACAGGTTCAAACCGCGTCCAAATCGGAGCTCAAACGAGCCCGGAAACGCAAAAACAGTCCGAGGCAAAGTGGGTTAGACCCACTTGGGCTAACGGTTCCATCCGCAAGGAGAAAAGGGGCGTGGCCCGCTGCTCAGCAGGCACGGCCTGCTGGGACAGTGGGCACGGCCCGCTGGGAGCAGCAGGCGCGTGCCCCACCAGGCACGCTCAAATTGGGCGCGCCCATAGCCTTGGGTGGGCGCGCCCGCTAAGCCTAGCGGGCACGCCCGCAACTTAAGTTAATAGGGTTTTTTGAAACCCCTTTTGACGGCTACAAAAATTGATTTTTTTCATCTTCGGGCAATTGTTTGATGGGCCAAACGAAGTCGAAATTCTTTGTCGTACATTCCTACACATTTACCATTCAAAGCCCTTCGAAATGATAGCTTGTTTGGTGTCTAAAGTTTAATGTATGAAGAGAATTAATTCGTTGAAGCTAGCCTTTGTGAAAGGCTTACTAACTTCAATTAGCCATATTAATTTCTCTTCTATTTTGTTTTTGTCCCACATTGCTCGCAACGAAAAGAGAGGTGCCGACTCCCTATATAAATAGGGGTGCACTCTCTTCGTTGAAAAATACACCAAGTCATCGATCAAGTAGCTCCGAATTTTTGAGCAAGCTCGATCTACGACTTAAACTATTCTTTCTCTCTTCTTCCTATTCTCCCGACTAATCCTAGCAAGACTACGACGGGGGTTTGGATTCAGATCCAGACATCTAAGACGCAGGTCTGCTCAAGTGAAACCTTCTACCACGTGTGATCGGCTTGGAAGCGGGTGTCGGCTCGGGCGGATCGGTTCGAAGGAGCAAGGTGGCTCGGTTGGATCGAGTCAAGGCGGTTCGGCTACGAGGTGCGTCAGAAGCTGGTGCGGTACATCTTGCCCGCCCCAGGGTTGAGATTCCGGGTATGTTCTCTAAGTAATTTTAGTGTAATTTAATTTCGTCGCAGTAGGATAGATCACTCTTGGGGTGGTCAGATCCACCCCAAGTTGGCATAGATCTGGCTGTGTTCTAGCTCTCTCAGGGCCTAGCTAAAATGTTTAGCTAGCTTTCTTATTTTTCCGCTGCGCGTTATGCCTCTGTGATCCGTCCGACTTAAGACGGGCATAGATCTTAACTCTAATGGTCCGCCAAAACCCTTCAGTGGTATCAGAGCCTAGGTTATGCTTGTAGATCTTGACTTGCGATGTTTTTTAAATTCATTAATTGCTTGTTTTGAACATACGCTTTAACTTTATGTTAAAATTGGTTTAACATTTTTTTTGTTTTAAAAACTGTTTTATAACATGAGAATGTTTTGGAGGAGTTTTAAATTTTATGTGATAAATTTAATAAGTCTTCTATGTTTAAAATGCTTTTAAAAATTTTATTTTATGAGATAAAACAATTTTAGTAAGCATTTAAAAGGTTTTAAAGGTTATGTAACATTAAGGAAAAATTTTATTTCATGAGATGATATTAAATATTTGTTTCTTTTAGTTACATAAAGTTTGAAAGTTTTTTTTAACTTTATCTGAAAGTTTTAAAAATTGATTTCAAACAATTTTAAAATGTTTTAAAATTATTTTGTAGTATATGTAACAAAAAGAAAAAAATTTATTTTCATGAGATGGAATTATAAATTCATTTCTTATAGTTACATAAAGTTTTATCTTATGAGATAATTTAATCTTATATTGTTTAATAAATTTTAAAAGCTTAGGTTTGTATTTAAAATTATTTGATAATTTTATGAAACCTAATTTTATGTGATAAAATTGTTTCGATCTTTTAAGTTTTAGATCTTTAAATTTAAATATTAAATTTTAGATTAGCAAGTTAATTATGTTGTAGATAATTTTAACTTGCATGTTCTCATTGTATGTCACATTAATGAACCTTTAATTTATGTGATTAAATTAGTTGGTTAATGTTTAATGGAGTGATGGATAAAGTATTCATGAACCTTTAGGTTAGCCATTAATTGATAAAAAAGTTTATAAGATAAATTTTTAATGACCAGTGACATGCTACGTTTTAAATGAACAAATACAACATCAAAACCTAATTCCAGATTAGGGTAGTCCCTTTGAATGACAATCATTATCATAAATAGTTTAAATAATGATTATCATTAAATGACCAATTTTGTAAAATGCTGTGATTATTTTATTTAAATCCTAATAAGATTGGGGTAGCAGGATGGACAATACGAACCTTATAGTTGATAAGGATCTAATAAAAGTCTTCAAACAAATCCATAAAAATTTCGAATTTTAAGGATCAACTAGTTGATAAGGATTAACTAGTATTAATTAAAAGCTATTTAGTTGATGGATGAACATAGAATTGATGAGCCTCCTTTAATGGATCATGATGTCAGTCAATGTGCTTCGCTAAGTTTGCTGGACCACCCTAGCTAGTCTAGGGGTTAAGTGGTCCTGACTTAGTCAATTCCCTGGCCGCGTCCGCTGGACCGCAAGGAGTCGAATCATGACTGTGTAAGTCCATCGACTATACCTAAGTCAAATACGATAATAATCTTATTCAAGATAAATCGTAGCCCTCCTTAGTTTAGGAGTTGAAACTGTAAGACTCGTGTTACGGTTGTTGAGCTACACTCAATCCGTGACATGACAATCTTATAGAAACTGATTTCTTGATAACACTTGACTTGACCCAAACCGTCGTCTCGTGCATACACCGAGCACCGGCGTAAGTCTAACAAAAGATGTAGTCTAAGACCTGACCCAAACCGACGTGTCGTGCATACACAGCGCGCCGGGGCAAGTCAATCAGATGCGAAAACAAGGGTCCGACTAGGCTAGCCATTGTGATTTGGATGAGCACACTCATGATCACAAGTGACTAAGGGTAAAAATAGATATGGAATCATATTTTATATTAACGATGAGATCGTCTACCGACTGCAGAGTCGGACAACTTTTTGAGACACACTCAAGGTTGTCAGACTCAGGATAATCGGATCCCTCTCCCACAAATGTTATTGTATAATAAACTGTTTTTTATTATGGCTTTTATATATTTAGTGGGAGAATATAGTTTTATTAAAAACCATTAAAACTATACAACGAACATATACTGACTAAGTATCTATTGAATTGCATAATGGATTCAGGTCTAAAGTATATGATAGAGAAGAACGTGCTGTTCGAGGACCCTCTGGAAAAGCCGAACAAAGATGCAACACCTGAGGAGAAGAAAGCCTACAAGGAGTACCAGAGGGATGCTGAGAAGGCCAGGTGCCTTACTCTGGCTTCAATGAACAATGATCTGCAACGGAAGCATGAACATATGGATGTTCAGAGCATGCTTCTAATGCAGAGGAGTTCAGAGCATGCCAAATTAATTTATCTTCTATTTTGTTTTTGTCACACATTACTTGCAACGAAAAGAGAGGTGCTGACTCCCTATATAAATAGGGGTGCACTCTCGTTGAAAAATGCACCAAGTCATCGATCGAGTAGCTCCGAATTTTTGAGTAAGCTCGATCTACGACTTAAACTATTCTTTCTCTCTTCTTCATATTCTCCCGACTAGTCCTAGCAAGACTACGAAGGGGGTTTGGATTCGGATCCAGATGTCTTTGACGTGGGTCTGCTCAAGTGAAACCTTTTACCGCGTGTGATCGGCTTAGAAGCGGGTGTCGGCTCAGGCAGATCGGTTCGAAGGAGCAAGGCGGCTCGGGTGGATGGAGTCAAGGCGGTTCGGCTACAAGGTGCGTCAGAAGCCGGTGCGGTACATCTTGCCCGCCCCAGGGTTGAGATTTCAGGTATGTTCTCTAAGTAATTTTAGTGTAATTTAATTTCGTCGCAGAAGGATAGACCCCTCTTAGAGTGGTCAGATCCACCCCAAGTTGGCATAGATCTGGCTGGTTCTGGCTCTCTCAGGGCCTAGCTAAAATGTTTAGCTAGCTTTCTTATTTTTGCGATGCGCTTTATGCCTCTGTGATCCGTCCGACTTAGAACGGGCACAGATCTGAGCTCTGATGGTTCGTCAAAACCCTTCACATAGGTGTAGAAGAATTCTTGGCATGCATAAAGTGAGGGACTTGCTTTTTAGCAAAAAAAGAAGGATATTCATTTTCCCCCATCACCTTGTGATTTACATGCTTCTTGTTAGGGTTATTGTTATACAAGAAAGCATGGTGATTCTTCTTAGGCGCTTTAGCAATATGTCTTAATTTTGCACCATTAGAAGAAATAGAGGTGGGTTTAGGTACCACATTTTGAAATATCCCAAACCTCCTCTATGTTTTGTCGGATGCTATTTTTCCAACAAACCGTGGAGTGAATCTCTAGAATGCACAAAGCTTATGAGCTTTTGGGATTCCTCTTTGCATTTCAACGTTAGTTATTGAATGCAAGACTCTAAGCTAAGATTTGGAGCTACTGATTTTTCATTTGCAATGCTCAAATCCTTAACTTGAGAGAGACATGTATCTCTATCATTAGTGTCACAAATATGCAAAGCATTATTATTTACACTAGTAGATTCTAATTCATGCAACCTACTCTTAGCATTAACAAATTTTGCTTTTAATTTAGAGTAAGAGTTGATGCACTTACTAGCCCCGTTGGAGATCACATTATAGCGATATTCAAGCTCCTCATAAGATAGATTTGGCTCCACCTTATCTTCATCATCGCATTCCTCCTTGCTAGAGATTAATGAAGAATCTTCCCCTTTTTCCATGAAGCACACTTCTTCATTGGGGTTGAGCCAAGCCTCCACCTCTTCATCACTTGAACTTGAAGAGATATCGTCGAATGTCGTGAAGCACATGTGTGCTACCTCCTCGTCTTCTTCTTCTTCTTCATTTGATGAGTCCTCACTTGAGTTATCAAACGTACCAATAAGACCCTTCTTTTGGTTCTTGTATTTGGAGTTGCATTTCCAAAATTTCTTCTCTTTCCCTTTGTAAGATCCTTTGGAGGGTTTGGAAGGGCATTCGGTAGATATATGACCTTTACCACTATATTTGAAACAAGTAGGAATCTTGTTAGATTTGGAGGCAAACTTTGACAAAGATTTACCTTGCTTGCCCTTTAAGAAAGCTCTTAGTAGCTTGGCAAGCTCCATGATTTCATCATCACTAGCCTCATCCTCCACATCATCTTCACTCGAATATTCTCGATGGAATTTCTTTCTCCACTTGATTGGCTCCTTCTCGGTATGGAATGCAATCCCATTTTTCTTCTCCGACTTCTCGAGCTTGGATGGTTGAATCTCCTTATTATGTTGAAGCTTTACTTTATACGTTATGATATTCCCAATGCACTCATCAACGGTGTATTTGGACATGTCATTTGACTCCAAAATACCGTTGGCCTTTGACTCACATTGAGGTGTAAGAGTGTCAAGGATCTTCTCCACTCGATCCTCTTAAGAAATCATCTTCCCAAGTCCTTCCAAAGCGTTCACAATATCTGTGAACCTTGTGAACATTTTCGAGATGTTCTCTCCTTCCAGCATCTTAAACAATTCATATTTAGATCTAAACACACTTTGTTTAGATTCTGTACCTTTGAAGTCCTTTCGTGAGTAATCACCAACGTATCCAAATTTTGTTGGCCGTTTTGCATATGGAGATGCGGTTGAACTCATTTGGAGTGATGGCACAATGGAATGAATTCATTGCCCTCGAGTTGGATTTGATCAAATCCTTCTCTGCCTTTGTCGTTGTAGCTGCAGGTGTAGTAGGCTTCACAAGAGGAGACTCTGTGACGTTCCATATGTCTTGACCCTCCAAGTACATCATCATCTTGATCTTCCAACTTGGAGAGCAGGGGTCGAACGGTTGATAGACCTTCTTCTTGAGACATTGATGAAGCGTTGAATGCCATCGTTGTTTGTATGCTTCAACCTCGCTCTGATACCAATTGTAAGGACCGTCTACCTTGCAATACTAAACAACAAGCTCTCTAGCAGGGGTGAATATAGTAATTGCAATAATTGTGCAATTAAAAATTAAATTTACAAATACGGAATTATAAATGCAAGAGGATGATAATTCACACAATTAAGCAAACACAAACACAAGAGAATTTACCCTGGTTCCCCTTTGATGCACTTGGAGGATTTCCATTAAGCTAGCTTCCATGCATGAAGAGGAATATGCCCATGAGAGGGAAATTAAAGAAATGAGTGGCTTATTGATTCTCAATGATATTCAATATGTGTCAAGTGTTTCCAAGAGTCCTAATAGAACTAACCTATCTCATATTTATAGGAAGCCAAGGAAACCCCAAAAACCCAAGCAAAAAGCCAAGAGAAACAAGTCTGCAACGGCTAGTTTTGGCAAAAATCTTCAAGGACAAGCGACTGTTGAAGAAGAGTCAGGTGCCTGATAAACAACTAGATTTTCCCAACGGATATAATTTGAGGCAGGACAAGTGACTGTAGAAGACTACACAGTCGCCTGTACCACTGTACAGGCGCCTGAAAAGACTTCAGCAGGCGACTGCCCGGAGGGATGGAAAGGAGCTGAGAAATGTCAACTTACGCACTTATGCATACAGACGACTGATGAACAAAGTCTAGGCACCTGAGGATTGACCGGAGACTATAAACTCTTCAACAGTCGACTAAAACACAAGATGGAGTAAAGCACAGAATTGAACAGAATTGACAAGTTACACACTTTGGCATTCATGTGACTTCTGAACACTAGTCAGGTGCCTGATGGTTGACATGCACATGTCTTTAGTACTTCAGTCGCATGTACCAAAAGCTCAAGTAAAGATTCAAGAAATATTGACTTAAGCTGTGCATAACAGTCGCCTCTAGAAGGCTAGCCAGCCGCCTGGTGATCACCAGTCACCTGTCCTACCTTCAGCAGGCACCTGTTGGAAAGCCAGAAACTCCAATTGAGTTCTTGGCAAGGGGGGACCTATTGAATTGGATTCTATATAGATCATAATGTTCACTAAGATGGTTAATACATATGCATGAATGAGTATGATCATCTATCAAGGCATTACAAAGTCCTAGACTCAAAAAGAGAAAAGCAAGTAATAAAAATATT
Organism: Scilla litardierei; assembly: GCA_030789695.1. Lineage (NCBI taxonomy): Eukaryota > Viridiplantae > Streptophyta > Magnoliopsida > Asparagales > Asparagaceae > Scilla > Scilla litardierei. The sequence goes on along the minus strand of CM061142.1, from coordinate 686,007,046 downwards.
ACATTGATTACAATTTGCTTCCTTAGAGATTAATCCTTCAAGCATAAGTAGCCTTGATCTCCCCATCATCTTCCAAGATTTGGCACCACTTAATGTGCTTCCTTTCATCAAGCTCTAAGCTTTGGCAATGCTCCTTTTGGTGTCCATCATTGCACCAAGATTTTAGACTCCAAAATGCTATTCTTCAATTGTTAAACATGAGACTAAAACATTTAGAGTCATAAGCAACAACATAATGTTGTGATCATCATCAAAACAATATTGGTCTAAAACACCAATACCTACCAAGGTTGGGGCTCGTAACCCCTAGACGACCGTGACCACCAGCAACAGGTGTCGTCTTTGTTTCGGCATCATAATTACGTGATTGGCGTATTGACTAAAGTGTCGTTGGGATCACTCTAACTTTATCTGTGATGAATATCGCAGTTTTAGTCGCTTCGTCATAACTATGTCACTTAGCCAAGCCTAGGGTATGGTCAATGTCAACCCCAATAACTCAAAACCGGTTAGTCTCCATCGATCTTTAGTCAAATAATGTTAGACTTCTTCCAACATACTCTGGCCAGAGTTTTTACTAAAGACCGAACTAACACGTGCGACACTAACTCCCTATTAACATGAGAGCTGAATCCTCTCTTCGTCTTTACTCTCCTTACACACTACAAGTGTCATCCAACCAAAGAACTTTCGACAGGTCTTGCCTCGAAGCTAGGTCAGAGATCTAAGTGACACCGTTCATGTACAGGTTTGTACAATGACCTCAAGTCCAAGGACCAACTTGCCTATCATCACTGAGAGTTATCACTGATAGATTAGTTAATGTTAACCATATGATAACTCTCGTTGGGTCGTTCAGTGAACTCATTCCTCAATGAGCACCTGTGTCTTGCCTCCAACTTTTCCAAGTCAAATGACCATAAGATCATCGTCACCAATCCATTGTGAATACAAAGACATAACGGTCAATCTGATGTATCGATATCCTTTTCTCGAAACATCTACGATCACGAACGATTTTATACTTATGCTACAAACGGTCAAGCAATTCTCCATGATCGAGATCCTCATCTCAATACTTGTTTGACCTCACATCAAGTCTCAGGACTTTACTTAAGTTCTAATGTAGACTACATTATTATTAACTTAGGTAAATTCTTACCAAATAGCTTACTGTTATTTTGAACAAGATGTTTGTACATAAACATAGAGATAAATTGCCTCGAGGGCATACACATCTCTCAACATCTTCCACTTGCACTTAGGCCCATTTATCCTAGTATCTCATACCACATTACACATAAGTCTTTCTAGACTTCATGTGGTAGAGCATTCGTGAGTAAATCTACTAAACTATCTTTAGTATAGACTTAAGGAGTTTCTATGTTCATGCTAGACCACATATTTGAATCTCATCCAAATAGTTTTCTTGGTCTTTTGAAATCCATAACATTGGTCTTGCCTGCATCACATCTAGATCATCATTCTCACTTGAGACAATATCCTTTACGTATCTTACGAGAATGCTCGAAAATAGTCACTCATCTGCACGGTTCATAATCAATTTTTGATAAAGTGTCAAACTCTTTAACCACTTTGTCAAAACATATGTTCCGGCTCCTTGATGCCTCACTTGCCTTTTATTCGCTCCCACTGACAATGAAAACTCTCTTGTTGATTAATATAAGTTCGTTCTTCTAAATCAAATTTAGAAAATAACTTTGCATGCATACTCCAGTTTACATAGTCATCATGAGCAATGACATCGAGTTTGATCCGAATAGATATGTACACAGTTGTTGGCGAGAAAGTGTCATCACAATCCGTTTTTATGATTTCTGATGATAACCGTTCTCAACCAGCATAACTTGTACTTCACTTATTTCCATCTGCACTAATCTTCTTTCTTGAAGATTCACTTGCAGCCATGAGAACACTTCCCTTGGGCACGTCTTCTAAAGTCCATACCTTATTCACGTGCAAGGACCTTCACAGATTACATCAATCCATTTCTCGGAGTCTATACTCCGAATGGCATCTTGGAAGTTTGCTAGGACATCATCAACTATGATGTTTCACATCAATTCCTTCGTCTCACGAGGCTCGAGTAATCATGTGACTTCCTAATGATTAATTTGAGGAATAATATATTGATAAGGTCCTCACATGACCTTATCAAGAACCTAGGCATTATTATCGGAGGCTTAACCCAAAAGGAGGATTGTAACTCAAAGTCACTTGCCATGTATCTTGCACCATGTCTAACAGAGTGTGATTCATGCTCTCCAATACACCAAAGTGTTAAAAGACTTGACCTGAGAGAAAATCATATTTTCTTTTAATTACGCAAGAATTACATAGCTAAGTATTCGCCTCTTCGATTTGATTGAAGTAGTTCAAACACTTCTGCTTTTTCATTCTCTATTTCATCATACTTGTGTTTCATCAAGAACACGTGTTGTAATAAAATAAGAATACCACATCCTGGCTAATTTAGACTTAGACGGGGTATATCCATATATATGAGACCACGAGTTCTCCAATTCATTCTTCCACATCCTGTCAAACCTTTGACCACTTTGTCAAAACATATGTTCCGGCTACTTGATGCCTCGCATGCCTTTTATTCGCTCCCACTGACCACGAAAACTCTCTGGCTGATTCATATAAGTTCTTTCTTCTAAATCATATTTTGAAAATAGACTTTACATATGTATTCCAGTTTTCATGGTTATCATGAGCATTGACATCGAGTCCGATTCGAGTAGATCTATACGTAGCTATGGCGAGAAAGTTTCATCACAATCCATTTATAGGAGTTCTGATGAAAACCGTTCTCAACCAGCATAACTTGTACTTCACTATTTTCCATCTACACCAATTTTCTGTCTTAAAGATTCACTTGCAGCCAAAAAGGGAACACTTCCTTTGAGCTCATCTTCTAAAGTACATACCTTATTTACATGCAAGGACCTTTTTCGGTTCGAATCAAGTAATTTTTCAGAGTCCCTACTACGAATGGCATCCTGGAAGTTGACTAGGACATCATCAATTATGATGTTTTACTCGACTCCTTTGTCTCACGAGGCTCGAGGAATCCTATAACTTCCTAAAGATTGATTTAAGGAATATAATATTGTTAAGGTCCTGATAGAGCCTTATCAAGAATCTAGGCATTATTATCTAGGGCTTAAACTAGAGGGAGCATTGTAACTCAGAGTCACTTGCTATGTATCGCACCATGTCTAACAGAGTACGATTCATTCTCTATAACATACCGACATGTTAAGAGACTTGACCTGAGAGAAAATCTCATTTTCTTTAATTACGTAAGAATTACATAGCTAAGTATTCGCCTCTTCGATCTGATTGAAGTTGTTTAAACATTTCTGCTTTTTCATTCTCTATTTCACCATACTTGTGTTTCATCAAGACCACGTGTCGTAAAAAAATAAGAATACCACATCCTGGCTAATTTAGACTTAGGTCAGGGTACATCCATATGTACGAGACCACGAGTTCTCCAATTCATTCTCCCACTGTCTTACAGAGGAGTTTTGGCCATCATACCTTTGAGACAAGACTTACAAGTGTCTTTCGACTCATAATACGATAGATCAAGAGCCATCTCTTTATATGATTTGTCAAGTCTCTTCTCTTCGGTACGGCCTAGTCTATTTTACCATAGATAAGTTTTCTATAACTTGCATATTCATGTATTAATACTTAATACTATATCGTTATACAAAATACTCACACCAAAACATTGCTTTAGAAGCAAGGTGATGACATTCGCCAAAATGCATTAGACGTCCCATATGGTCCAAGAACAACACTTGCTCTTTTCCAAAACATAGGATAATCTTTTCCTTTTGTATAACAATTATTTAATAACTGTGACATCAAATATGTCTCATTTTCAGTTCCTCCTTCTTTTGCCTTTTATTATTGTCACGACCCGTTTCCCTAAAATGGAGGCGAGACGTGAAAAGGTCCGCACGAGAGTGGAGCTGTGAAGCCCCAAACCCGATAAGCGTCAATAAAACATAAGCAGGTCCCTGTAACCACAACGGAATAACAATAATAACACAAGGAGAGACTGAAATAAAATCTCATGTCTCATACATTGTCCAACAAGAAAATAAGTCCAACATCCAGAAAAGCCACCAGGCTAAAAGAAGAGTCTCAAGGCCCAGAACAAGGCCAACAAAAGCAACGACATAATAAAGTATAGGTGCTACGCACCGATAACAAAACAACCGTCTAAACAAAAGTAAAACACAACGAAGACACTAGGACTGGTCCCCAGTGTCCACGTACTCCCCGTCAAACACAAGCTCGGGCTCGGCGTCAGCAAACACCTCGTCCTCAACAAGGTACTCAGGCTCAGGATCTAACATGTGTCACCCAAAAGAGTAAAGGGGCACATGTCAGCAAGTCTAAAAAGACTTGGGCAAGGAAACTGAAAGTAAGGCAACTAGCAACCTAACAGTTATAGTATGCATGACATGGCAGTTATAACATGAGTGCACAATTTAAGACATGGCAAGACAATTTTGTACAAGGGAACAATTATCGGGACAAGACAAGAGTAGCCAAGCTACTAACCTGCACTCTCAATCAATTCACATTGTTTCGTAGGTGTTTACGCCTTTCAGCTGAATGATACATCATTCACACCGATCGGCACTAAACACAATTCACGTTTCACGTTGTTTTGTAGATGTTTACGTCCTTCAGCTGAATGGTTCATCATTCACACCGATCGGCACTAAACACTACCCCACCCCAGAGTTTACGCCTTACAACTGCAGTTGCTGATCGGGCAGACTCCCAGTTGAATGGCCGCTTAACCCTTGCCCCATCCCACACGTAAACAAGCCAGGGTCCCTGCACATGAGTCCAGCAAGTGAGCCAGGGTTGCCCCGCACGGGAGCTTGTTTCTTAGTTCACAATTCAATATATCGAGCGTTGGGGTTAGCAACTCATTATGCTCGCTTCTGGTCACGAGCCAGGAACACAAGTATTGTAGTGATGCTACGCAATCACGGGATCACCAAAAGAATGCAATGACATGACATTTAATTCGCGTACCGTCAATGGAAAGTAAACATGACATGGTAATTGTGCAACATGCTAAATGTCGGAACTAGCTTCGTTGTCAAGCTAGTTCCCCAATTTGCGCCTAGGCGAGTATCATTTCGTCGCCTAGCCTCTTTTACGCCTACAACAAGCAAAATGGCCTAAAACATGGCCTAAACCCTAAGTGGCAAGTTTCACTTGCCTAGCACCGGGGATGACGACCACTTCGTCACACGGATGCCAATCTACGGGGAAATCGCTGTTATGGGGGAAACAACATCAAACAACATGAAATTTATTAGGGTTTCATAAAAATACCAATAGGCTATGAAAACATAGAGGAAACGATTTCTTACCGAGAGGAAGCGGAAGAAACACTCCGGAGAACCCTAGGATCAGATCTGGAAAAGATTGGAGAAGTTTGGGAGAATTAGGGTTTTGGGGGATTTGGGGATTTTGATGGATTTGGTGAGATTTTGGGGAAGATGAGAGGTAGATAGAGTGGATGGAGGGTTTGGATGATGATTCTAGGGCTTGGAATGAAGGAATGAAGCTTGGAGGAAGATGGGGGCTCAATGGGGGAGATTTTAGGGTTTAGGGTCGAGTGGGGGAAGATGAAATCGTTTGGGAGGGGTTTAAATAGGATGGGCTGGCGGCTGCCCAGAAATTAGGGTTTTAACACAGGTTAGTCGGTCAAAGAGCAACCACTGACCGACTAGTTTGGCAACTAGTCGGTCGGTCGACCAACGCAGACCGACTAAGTGCAAACAGTAACTTCTGAACGAAAATAGGATTTAGAATTAGTCGGTCCATGAACAAATACTGACCGACTAGTTTAGCATCTAGTCGGTCGATGAACGTTCTTAGACCGACTAAGAGTAAACAGTAACTCAACTAAAATTAAGATGATGTGTTAGTCGGTTAAAGAAGCATTGCTGACCAACTAGTTTGCAACCTAGTCGGTCAACCAACGTTCTTAGACCGACTAACGATAAACAGTAACTCCTGAGAAATTTAGAAAGCCAACTAGTCGGTCCAAGAAGGATTGCCGACCGACTGGATCGTCATCTAGTCGGTCGGTGCCCCTTCTTATACCGGCTAATGAGCACAAAAAGTTCCGATATGGAGCGCGGTGCTCCGGGATCGATTCCTAAGACTCCTAGGCTTGATCTAATAGTTAGATATGACCGTTATGAAGCCCGTCACGAATGACATACTTCGAAATCAACAATCCTAAGGAAGAAACGAGAAAATACGACGAATCGATCGAAAATGAAAGCTACGGAGACGAAAACCACACAAGAGGAGAAAATCCACCAAAACATATATTATATTATAATAAATCCAGATACATGAAAAGCAGTCGTTACATCCTCCCCAACTTAAGAAAAATTCCGTCCTCGGAATTTCCAAATACTCACGAGTCCGGAAACAAAAGTGGGAAACGCTCTCGCATCTCATCCTCATTCTCCCAAGTAGACTCTCCAGGTGAGCCGTGTCGCCACATCACCCTCACAAGATTGACAATCTTGTTCCGAATCGATTTCTGACGCCTGTCCAGAATCTGCACTGGATGCTGGTCATATGTCATATCGGGGCGAACGGTAATCTCCGAAAAATCAACAGCATGAGATGGATCGCTAATGTATCGACGAAGCTGCGACACATGGAAAACATTGTGAACTCCTTCCAAAGATGGCGGCAAGGCCAAGCGATAAGCTACCTCGCCAACCCTCTCCAAAATGTCAAACGGTCCAATGTATCACGGGCTCAACTTCCCACGCTTCCCGAAACGAATCACACCACGATTCGGGGAAATCTTCAAGAACACATGGTCGCCCGGCTGAAACTCCAAAGGACGACATTTAGCATCCGCCCAATGCTTAAAACGGTCCTGAGCAATTCTCAACCTCTCCCAAATATTCCTGACGATATCCACGGCCTCCACGATCATCTCAGGTCCCAACAACTCCCGATCACCAACGTCATCCCAACTCAATGGCGATCGACATTTCCTCCCATAAAGAGCGACGAAAGGCGCCATGCCAATACTCACCTGGAAGCTGTTGTTGTAAGAGAACTCCACCAAATGTAGATGGTCCTCCCACGAACCCTTGAATCCAACATGCACGCCCTCAGCATGTCCTCCAAAATCTGAATCGTCCTCTCGGACTGGCCATCCGTCTGCGGATGGTACGCCGTGCTGAAACTCAGACGCGTACCCAAACTCTTCTGCAAACTCTGCCAGAACTGAGATGTGAACCTCGTGTCTCTGTCAGACACGATACTCACGGGGACTCCATGAAGTCGCACAACCTCCTGCACGATTCACGTTACATCACTATCCAAACTAGGAAAAGGAAATAAAAACGGAGAGTAAAAGAATTTTACCTCCATATATCTCCTTGCTAGCGCCTCAGTGGACTGTCCCACTCGGAACGGAATAAAATGCGCGGATTTGGTCAATCGATCTACGATCACCCAAATCGCGTCATTCTGCTTCGGACTCCGAGGTAGTCCAGTCACGAAATCCATAGTGATGTGTTGCCATTTCCACTCCGGAATCGGAATCGGTTGTAGTAACCAGGCCGTACGCTGATGCTCCGCCTTCACTTGCTGGCAAACCAAGCACTTGGCTACACTCCGAGCCACACTCCTCTTCATAACATGCCACCAATAATTCAAACGAAGATCCTGGTACATCTTGGTGCCACCAGGATGCACAGAATACGGCGAACTGTGTGCCTCCACCATCAGCTCCTCTCTGATATCTCCAGCTAGCACACACAACCTGGCTCCGAACCTCAGCGAGCCATCCTCATGAATCAAAAAGTCAGTCCGCAGACCGGCTTCCACCTGCTCCCGAATCTTCACCAGCTTCGGATCCTCAGCCTGGCCAGCCTTAATCCGACCCACGATCGTCGACTGTACCTGCATGTACATCAACGACGAAGCCTCCCCAGGAAGAACAATCTCCACGCCAGACCCGCAAAAATCCTGCTGCAATCTCCACTGCGAGGTCAAAATCATCACCGCTGGAAGCCTACTCAAAGCATCCGAAACCACATTCACCTTGCCAGGGTGAAACTGCAAATCAATATCATAATCCGCCATAAGCTCCAACCATCGACGCTGTCGCATGTTGAGCTCCTTCTGAGTGAAAATGTACTTCAAGCTTTTGTGATCGGTGAAAATCTTCACTTTCTCACTCAGCAAGAAGTGCCTCCAAATCTTAAGAGCAAATACCACGGCAGCCAACTCCAAATCATGCGTCGGATAATTCTTCTCATGAACCTTAAGCTGACGAGACGCATACGCCACAACATGCCCCTGCTGATGCAACACACAACCGAGACCCTTGCCAGAAGCATCGCAAAAGATCTCAAATCCACCGCTGCGATCTGGCACAACAAGAATAGGGGCAGTCGTCAACCTCTCCTTCAGAACGCCAAAAGCACCCTCACAATCACCCGACCAAACAAAAGCAACATCCTTCCGCGTCAACCTGGTCATCGGCTCAGCAATACGAGAAAAGTCCTTAATGAATCGCCGATAATAACCAGCAAGTCCAAGGAAACTCCGAATCTCAGACGCAGACGACGGAATAGGCCACTCCCTGATGGCCCTAATCTTCTCGGGATCCACTGAAATACCATCTCCAGTCACCACATGCCCGAGAAAAGCAACTCTATCCAGCCAAAACTCGCACTTCGAAAACTTAGCATACAAACGATGCTTCCTCAAGATCTCCAACACCGTCCTTAAGTGCGAGGCATGCTCTTCCTCCGACTTCGAATAGACTAGAATGTCGTCAATAAAGATAACGACAAACTTATCCAAAAAGTCGTAGAAAATCAGGTTCATCAGATTCATGAAAACTGCGGGCGCGTTAGTTACGCCGAAAGGCATAACCACGAACTCATAGTGTCCATACTTCGTCCTGAACGCTGTCTTCGGAACATCATCCTTCTTCACCTTCAACTGATGGTAACCACTCCTCAAATCCAATTTTGAAAACACCCTTGAACCCCCAAGCTGATCAAAAATATCATCGATGCGAGGCAACGGGTATTTATTCTTAATGGTCACCGCATTCAACTCCCGATAGTCCACGCACATGCGACGCGAACCATCCTTCTTCTTTACCAGCAACACCGGTGCTCCCCACGGAGACACGCTAGGATTAATATAACCCTTCTGCAAAAGCTCATCCAACTGCTTCCGCAACTCTTCCAATTCTGCAGGTGCCATACGATACGGCGCCTTCGAAATCGGCTGCGCACCTGGAACAAGATCGATAGAAAATTCTAGAGCTCGATCAGGTGGCAAACCAGACATCTCCTCGGGGAAGACGTCGCCAAAATCTCGCACCACAGCTGGCCACTCCAGCTCCATCTGCATAGCCACAGCCTCCACCGGCCTGGCCCGAAATCTGACAGGACCAAGCGAACTGCTACCACGACTGAACTCAAATACTGGATGTCCGGGAATCTCGAACACCACCTTCTTCCTCCGACAGTCGATCGTAGCATAGAAGCTCGCAAGCCAGTCCATCCCAAGAACTGCATCATAGTTGATGATGTCGTGGACAATGAAATCCGCAAAAAGCTCATGTCCACAGACCACCAACGAGCAAGAATTGCAACCACGATGCACCGAGACCACACCATTCCCTGTAACGATATTCCAACTCTTGGAAAGAGGGGACGTCGACAAGGAATGCCTCTCCACGAAGCTCCGAGAAATAATGCACATCGATGCACCAGAGTCAAAGAGGACTCGTGCAGGAAATGTGCAAACCAAAACCATACCTAATCAAGCAATTAACAATCAAACCCTAGTCTAGCAAACAATCATGTTCAAGCAAACAACACAATCTAACAATCAAAACCAGCTAGGAAAGTTACAGCTAGATCGAGGATTACCTGCGATAACCTCATCCACAGCCTCGCTTTCCGCAGCGGTCATCAGAAAAGCCTGCCTCCTTGGCGGGACAGCCTGCTGAAAAGCCTGCCTCTGCGGAACAAGAGCTGCTCCACGTCCAGCAGGAACAGACGCTCGCTGCTGCAACGGCTGAGCTGCAACAGGTGCCCTCCGCAGCGGACCTGCATGCCGACAATCCTTCGCGACATGGGAAGCATCACCACAAACCAGACACTGGCCCAAAAACTTTCGACACTGATCCTTGATATGGCCAGGCTTGCCGCAGAAATGGCAAGTCTTCAGAATAGGCCCTCCTGGCCTCTTAAACTGAGCAGACTGATTAGGCCTGAATCCAGGTCTAACCACAGCTCTCGCCTGTTCCACAGGCCTCTTCCCAGCACCAACAACAGACCCCCTCCTCTGGTTCACGAGCAGCTCCTGCCTCTTGGCTGCTACTAGAACCTTCTGATAAGACTCCCGGTCAGAAGAGGTCACAAAACTCTGGAGCTCCGAAGCAAGCCCCTGCAGGAACCTCTGAGCTCTCTCCTCAGTGTCATGCACCATCTTTGGTGCAAACCGACTCAGCCTCATGAACTCTTGGTGATACATGTCCACCGACGAGCTCCCTTGCTTCAAATCGATAAAACGCTGCAGCATCTCCTCCCTGGCAGCTTTCGGAAAGAACTCACCCTCAAATCTGGCCTTGAAGGTAGCCCAAGCTATCGGCTCCACCAACATCTTCTCTTCCGCATCCCACCAATTCCGAGCATTATCCTTGAGTTGCCTCTTCGCCAAATCAACCCATCCAGCCGGGGTGATCTTGGCCATCTTCAGATTGTCCTCGATGTTCCGAATCCACTCATCGGCAGCCAGAGGACCCTCAGAACCATCAAAATATGCGGGACCCAGCTCCCAAAATTGCTTCTCTCCTGGCTCAGAGCGAGGGGCATCCGGAAGAGCCCGGGCAGCTCGAGCAAGTGGAGCATTCTGGACTTGCAAAAGCACGCCCTGCTGCACTTGCATCATCTGGAGCATCATCCGCATCATCTCACCGTTGGTGGGTTCCCGCTCAGGCTCCTCATCATGAGGGATCGCGCCACTACCCCCACCACGGGTGAAACTCTTCCTGCCATCTAGTGACACAGAAAACGAATCAGATTAGACTCATAGCTTATGACATCGGACGTCGAACTTAATTTATTGGACATTCTAATATTATTATCGATATTCCAAAAATCGCAGTTACAGAAGGACCTGCATGGGCCACCAACAAAACCTGTCACGACCCGCTTCCCTAAAATGGAGGCGAGACGTGAAAAGGTCCGCACGAGAGTGGAGCTGTGAAGCCCCAAACCCGATAAGCGTCAATAAAACATAAGCAGGTCCCTGTAACCACAACGGAATAACAATAATAACACAAGGAGAGACTGAAATAAAATCTCACATCTCATACATTGTCCAACAAGAAAATAAGTCCAACATCCAGAAAAGCCACCAGGCTAAAAGAAGAGTCTCAAGGCCCAGAACAAGGCCAACAAAAGCAACGACATAATAAAGTATAGGTGCTACGCACCGATAACAAAACAACCGTCTAAACAAAAGTAAAACACAACGAAGACACTAGGACTGGTCCCCAGTGTCCACGTACTCCCCGTCAAACACAAGCTCGGGCTCGGCGTCAGCAAACACCTCGTCCTCAACAAGGTACTCAGGCTCAGGATCTAACATGTGTCACCCAAAAGAGTAAAGGGGCACATGTCAGCAAGTCTAAAAAGACTTGGGCAAGGAAACTGAAAGTAAGGCAACTAGCAACCTAACAGTTATAGTATGCATGACATGGCAGTTATAACATGAGTGCACAATTTAAGACATGGCAAGACAATTTTGTACAAGGGAACAATTATCGGGACAAGACAAGAGTAGCCAAGCTACTAACACTCTCAATCAATTCACATTGTTTCGTAGGTGTTTACACCCTTCAGCTGAATGGTACATCATTCACACCGATCGGCACTAAACACAATTCACGTTTCACGTTGTTTTGTAGATGTTTACGCCCTTCAGCTGAATGGTTCATCATTCACACCGATCGGCACTAAACACTACCCCACCCCAGAGTTTACGCCTTACAACTGCAGTTGCTGATCGGGCAGACTCCCAGTTGAATGGCCGCTTAACCCTTGCCCCATTCCACACGTAAACAAGCCAGGGTCCCTGCACATGAGCCCAGCAAGTGAGCCAGGGTTGCCCCGCACGGGAGCTTGTTTCTTAGTTCACAATTCAATATATCGAGTGTTGGGGTTAGCAACTCATTATGCTCGCTTCTGGTCATGAGCCAGGAACACAAGTATTGTAGTGATGCTACGCAATCACGGGATCACCAAAAGAATGTAATGACATGACATTTAATTCGCGTACCGTCAATGGAAAGTAAACATGACATGGTAATTGTGCAACATGCTAAATGTCGGAACTAGCTTCGTTGTCAAGCTAGTTCCCCAATTTGCGCCTAGGCGAGTATCATTTCGTCGCCTAGCCTCTTTTACGCCTACAACAAGCAAAATGGCCTAAAACATGGCCTAAACCCTAAGTGGCAAGTTTCACTTGCCTAGCACCGGGGATGACGACCACTTCGTCACACGGATGCCAATCTACGGGGAAATCGCTGTTATGGGGGAAACAACATCAAACAACATGAAATTTATTAGGGTTTCATAAAAATACCAATAGGCTATGAAAACATAGAGGAAACGATTTCTTACCGAGAGGAAGCGGAAGAAACACTCCGGAGAACCCTAGGATCAGATCTGGAAAAGATTGGAGAAGTTTGGGAGAATTAGGGTTTTGGGGGATTTGGGGATTTTGATGGATTTGGTGAGATTTTGGGGAAGATGAGAGGTAGATAGAGTGGATGGAGGGTTTGGATGATGATTCTAGGGCTTGGAATGAAGGAATGAAGCTTGGAGGAAGATGGGGGCTCAATGGGGGAGATTTTAGGGTTTAGGGTCGAGTGGGGGAAGATGAAATCGTTTGGGAGGGGTTTAAATAGGATGGGCTGGCGGCTGCCCAGAAATTAGGGTTTTAACACAGGTTAGTCGGTCAAAGAGCAACCACTGACCGACTAGTTTGGCAACTAGTCGGTCGGTCGACCAACGCAGACCGACTAAGTGCAAACAGTAACTTCTGAACGAAAATAGGATTTAGAATTAGTCGGTCCATGAACAAATACTGACCGACTAGTTTAGCATCCAGTCGGTCGATGAACGTTCTTAGACCGACTAAGAGTAAACAGTAACTCAACTAAAATTAAGATGATGTGTTAGTCGGTTAAAGAAGCATTGCTGACCGACTAGTTTACAACCTAGTCGGTCAACCAACGTTCTTAGACCGACTAACGATAAACAGTAACTCCTGAGAAATTTAGAAAGCCAACTAGTCGGTCCAAGAAGGATTGCCGACCGACTGGATCGTCATCTAGTCGGTCGGTGCCCCTTCTTATACCGGCTAATGAGCACAAAAAGTTTCGATATGGAGCGCGGGGCTCCGGGATCGATTCCTAAGACTCCTAGGCTTGATCTAATAGTTAGATACGACCGTTATAAAGCCCGTCACGAATGACATACTTCGAAATCAACAATCCTAAGGAAGAAATGAGAAAATACGACGAATCGATCGAAAATGAAAGCTACGGAGACGAAAACCACACAAGAGGAGAAAATCCACCAAAACATATATTATATTATAATAAATCCAGATACATGAAAAGCAGTCGTTACAATTATGATAAACAAAACTTTCTTTCCCAATCGACTTTCCTGATTGCCTTCTTCTTTTTCTAAATCACATTTAGACTGTACTCGACCCAACACAAATACTAGCTGTGCAAGCATCTCATGCATACAAACACTTGAGCTTTACAACCTTGAGTGTGCTCAACAAGTTGCTCGACTCAAGATCTAATTTGGATACGTGATCTTGCATTGCTCGTGCACTGATCTTCGTGTTAAACAGTTTGCACGAAGTTCCACACCTTGCGGATTGAAACCGTTTTCCATATAACCTTGAGTGTGCTCAACTAGTTGTATGGAGAAACTTGTTTTGAACATCAATATGTTCAAGCTGCCCCTCATAGAGGTGCGTGACAAGCAGCATGATTTTATTGTGATGGGTCTATGGCTTCAAGGAAGTCAGTGTCCTTAAGCCAGTGTTAAGAATGACACTTCAATGTCAGTGAGAATATAGTTTAGTCTATCAAATAGAATTTAAGTTGATATTCCTTTAATAAATCTTCTTGACCATTTAGCATATTCTCTTATGATATTATGATTTAGATTCCATCAGGTAAACATAGAACTACCCTAGATTAGCATGTGTTCAATTTTAAATATAGATAGAATGGTTTTTATCTAACTATATCCTCCCATTATTTTGGCTATCATTTTAAGCCAAATAATGAACGATTTTAATAATTAAATTAAAATTAGTGGGAAAGGGACCCAACCACCCTGATCTTCACAACCTTGAGTGTGCTCAACAAATTGCTTAACTCTGCGATTGGTAGATGACTCTTCATCAATCACATAATATGTGATTCCCTTATCAGATTTTTATCACTAGCCACTTATGATCATGAGTGTGCTCATCCAAATCATAATGACTAGTCTAGTCGGACCCTTGTTTTCGTGTCTAGCTTAACTTACGTCGGCACTCGGTGAATGCATGACGCGACAGTTTAAGTAAAGTCTAGACTACATCACATGTAATAAGAAGTTGGTTTCCATAAGGAAGACATGACATAGCTTGAGTGTGCTCAACAACTACAACACAGAACCTATAGTTGCCAACCTCTAAAACAAGGAGGGCTACGGCTAATCTTGAAGAAGATTTTAAACGTATTTGACTAGATGTAATTGATGGTTTCACATAATAACAATTCGCATCCTTGTGGTCCAGCAGAACACGGCCAGGGGATTTGGCTAGTCCAGGATCATTATCCCCAGTCGAGCTGAGGTGATCCATAACACTAGTCCCAAAAATGCTAGACACCGGTTCATGATCCTTTAAGGATACCAATTATTTATATGTGTAACATCGACTTACTATGGCTTCATTAAAACTAGTTAATCCTATCAACTAGTTGAATCATAAAATTCAAAATTATTAGGATTGGTTAATAACTTTTATTAAGGTCCTTATCAACTATAAGGAATGGTTTATTTCAGCGTGTTATCCTAATCATGTATTAAGGATTTAAAAAATTCAAGTTGCAACAATTTAAAGCATAGCCTTTTCAAAATTATTATTTGAACAATTAAAATAATAATTATTGGAGAGTGCTACCCTGATCAAGTATTAGAATTTAATTTTGCAACAATTTTTAAATCATAGCATGTCCATCAAAAATTATCTCATAATTTTTAGAAATCTTTTAATGGCTAACCTAAAAGGTTTCTTGCGTTATCATATAATGAACAAGAAATTGCATAACCATTAAAATTACTAAAAAATTTATCACATAAAAGTTTAGCATGAACACTTGCAACATAAAATTATCTCTGTTGAGTCATTGGGCCGACACCGAGATGACTCGTCCGACGAGTGAATAAGGCCCACAGAGCCCACGAGAGAAGCCTGATACCGACTCAGTCAACGCTCACCTACCAGTCACTCGTTGGGCTCCCATCAATTGAACGTGGGATTGAAGGCGAGCTCATAAATAGCCGGAACATGGGCTACGGTTACTCCAATTAAAGGGAGGAGAACATTGCACTATATTTGGTGACCGTTATCCTCCCAACGTCACAGAAAAGGCCCGGGAGGTCTATAAATACAGGATGTTCCAACTACCAACGTACGTGATCTAATACATAGACTCCATATATTTTGTGTTACATTTTCTTCCATCAAAGAGCTTGTGACGCCAGATCTGGGATGAACCTCCGTGGGTCGATCTCAGCTGCTCCAAGCTCCCTCCTTCTCTTGAGTTCCATTCTAACTTCATCGAAGGGGGTTTGGGTCGGGACCCAGATCCGACCCCCCAGACACTTCCTTGTGGTGCAGATCATTGAGTCTCAATCCTACATGAGGGTCGCTCCTGAGCTTCATAATCTCGATCGATCGATGCACGATCTGCTCGAGGGTCGATCGAGCATCATAAGTCAACTACCATCCACCAACGACCCTAGTTCTTCCAAACCAGGGCCCCACTCATCCGGCCGACGAAGCTTCGACTGGGCAGGAAAGGTTCCACGTCAGCACTTTAATTGTTTTGGTCATTTTTGGCCTTAATAGTTCGACATCGTCTGTGGAAAACATTCACCAACTCGACACCACAAAGCAATCAATGAGATATGTCGGCTGGGCCCAGCAACATCGGACTGATCCCAGGTCCGAGTGAGAAACAAAAAGCGAACAGCGTCCAGATGGAGGATGCCTCAGATTCTACATCCGCTTCCAAACAACTCATGAGGTCCACCTAAGTGCCTAAGGTGTCCTAGGAGCAATTCGACCAATTTGCAGAGCGGGTCGACAAGAGTCTCAGCGTATTGGCGACTCTGGTGCATCAAAGCATGAGAGAGATCCACCACTCACAAATGAGCAACTACTGCCTCCAAATCCAACCCTGACACCGACAAGAGGCGCGGCCATGCTCAGGGATCCAAGAGATTCGAGAGTGGATCATCAAGAGATTGCTCCATACAATACAACTCTCACATCTCACCAATATGGCAAGATGGGGAATGACAACTGTATCTTCGGTTTCCAAGGAGGCCCAGTCTCTCCAACTACAAGCAAGCGACTCGAAACATCCTGGATCAGGTAATATATGGGGCCTCTCCAGGTTATAACCCTCTCGATTTTGCAGGCGGATATGGGAGGAGAGAGGAAATCCCAAACCGATCCTCAGGAGCTACATACACGCAAGGCGGGGATGGGCAATACATACTTATCCACTCCACACTTCGGTAAACCACATTGAAGGAGAACATCACCTCTATTCCTTTTCTTCCGAAGTTCAAACTCCCTGCCTTGTCGGCATATGATGGCAGAGGCGACCCGTGGTCGCACATCCACAAGTACCTAAACATGATGCTACTTCATGGGGCCGATGAGCCATACCTCTGCCGGGCTTTCCACACTACCCTATTCAAGAGGGCGGAGGGCTGGTACGACAGATTGCCCGACTGCAGTATCGGATCATTTGACGAAGTGGCTGATTTGTTTTGCAGGCAATTTGTCGTAGGTCGATGTCCCAAGAGAAAGTCCTCCCACCTCTTTACATTCAAACAGAAGGTTAAGGAACCAATCCAAGCCTTCGTCCAGCTATTCAACGACGAAAGGCTCGAAGTAGAGGACACGCCGGATGTGACTGTCATCGTGGCTTTCACTCAATCGGTATGGGACAAACACTTCCGGAGGGTGCTCCACTAGTTCCCACATAATAGCCTCGCAGAGCTGTTCAATATAACAAATCGGTTCACCATCTCTGAAGAATCAGAGGAATCAACAGAAGCTACTGGGAAAGGCACCCCTGCCTGCCGTGGAGAGACCAGGCGTGAAAAGTCAAATCAGGGAACCTCTCGCCAGGAATCTCAGGACAAGAGATCGAGAGAGGAGCCCTCAGAGCAAGGAGCACCCAACTTATGCAAGACCAAACGTGCCGAAGACGGAGGTCCAAGCTTATGCCCAACGAGAAGCACTGATCCAGGAATCCGCCAAGAAGGCAAATATGAGAAAAGGGATGACCTCAAGTTCTGCAAATACCACAATGACTATGGGCATGATACCAACGACTGCTGGACGCTCAAGAAAGAGATCGACAAACTGGTCAAGCGCAGGCACCCAAAGAACCTGGTCAGCGAGCAATCGAGCAAGGAGGGGCCCTCGAAGCAAAAGGGCAAGATGACGAGGTCGCCTGTCTCTAAGTTGGTCGACTAGCGAGCTTCTAAGCTCACAATCAAATAAAATCGTGGGACGAAAGCAACTCCCGACGAGATTCGGAAATGCATGTACGCTTTTTTCTTTCTTCAAAAAAAACATGTTTTTCATCAAATAAAATTCTGCTTTATTTTCGAAACAACTTTCTTCGATAGAGCATTTGTGAATTATATGAGAATTACCTCATCAAATTCCTCACTAAAAGGATCCGATCTTTGGAAGAATCTAGATGGGCCGAATTCATATTGATGGAACCCATGTGCACCCTCTTGTGTCGTCAGCCGTAAGACAAATGGGCCACCCCTTCGCCACTGAACGACCCTATCGTGTCGTCAGCCATAAGTCGAAGGGGCCACCCCTTTGCCACTGAACGACCCTATCGCATCGTCAGCCATAAGTCAAAGGGGCCACCACTTCCCCACTGAACGACCCTATCGTGTCGTCAGCCATAAGTCAAGGGTCCACCCCTTCACCACTGAACGACCCTATCGTATCGTCAGCCATAAGTAGAGGGGCCACCCCTTCGCAACTGAACGACCCTATCGCGTTGTCAGCCGTAATTCGAAGGGGCAACCCCTTCGCATTGAACGACCCTCTTGTGTCGTCGAAGGGGGCACCCCTTCGCCACTAAATGACCCTATCATGTCGTCATCCGTAAGTCGAGGGGCCACCCCTTCGCCACTAAACGACCCTATCGCGTCATTAGCCATAAGTCGAAGGGGCTACCCCTTTGCCATTGAACGCCCTATCGTGTCGTTAGACGTAAGTCGAAGGGGCCACCCCTTCGCCACTAAACGATCCTATCGTGTCGTCAGCCATAAGTCGAGGGGCCACCCCTTCACCACTGAAGGACCCTATCACGTCGTCATCTATAAGTCGAAGGGGCCATCCCTCCTCCATTGAACGAATCTCTTGTGTCGTCAGCTGTAAGTCAAAGGGGCCACCCTTTCGCCACTGAATGACCCTATCGCATCGTCAACCGTAAGTCGAAGGGATCACTTCTTTGCCCCTAAACGACCCTATCATATCGTCAGCCATAAGTCGAGGGGCCACCCCTTAGCCATTGAACGACCCTATCGCGTCGTCAGCCGTAAGTCGAAGGGGCCACCCCTTCGCCACTAAACGACCTTCTTGTGCTGCCAGCCGTAAGTCGAAGGGGCCACCCCTTCGCCATTGAACAACCCTATCATGTAGTCAACCGTAAGTCAAAGGGGCCACCCCTTTGCCACTGAACAACCCTATCATGTCGTCAGTTGTAAGTCGAGGGGATCACTCCCTCGCCACTAAACAAAATGGTCTATTTTTGGCATGTTTCAACTGCTTTAACCCTGACCATCTTCAGCAAGGGTTTAACCCGTCAAAAGTGGCCATCAGGCATTACGACCATATGAACGACGACAAACAAAGAGATACAACCCAATTTTTTCGACGTTTATATTACAAAATTGTCCTCGTTTGTATCTCAATCACCCCTATACATTTGAAAATTCTGGCAGGTTAAGAAAAGCGTCAAGATTCTGCAATGGGTCGCTAGTCCCTTGGTCTCCCTCAAGCACAACAACATGCCTTTGATCTCCCGGAGCAACAGCGCATGCATCATCACCCGTCGTGATGATAACTTTACAGTAGAAGTGGCCTCCCCAGTGCCCTAACTTAGATCACCGTCATTGATGTCTGGGAACAACACAGGGATCTGGTCGATCTCAGCAGCGATCCCAGGGAATCGGTCCTTCACTTTCAATCGACATCATTCATAGCCTTGCATGTACAGCTCATCGAAATCGATCAATGAATCCTTGAATTCCTGGACTGCCCTCTCTGATATGGCCTCAGTGCTGGCTTTCTCCTCCAGCCGAGCTTTCTCTGCTCACTCCCTCGAGGCGGCTTGAGCAGCTTCCCTCTTACAAGACTCGCGTAACTCATTCTTGAGCTGATGAACGTGATTTAGTCTCAGTTTGCACTGAAGCCCCCACTCTATCCAGCTCAGCCTGAGCTTTCTCCACGGACATCTTAACGACCCCCAAGGTGACTTCGTGATTAGCACCATCTACGTGCGTCGACGCAGTGTAGCAGTGGCCACGAGAGCCTGCATACAAGGCACATTGGTCAATATCCATGCCTGCATCACCTATAATTGAGGCTAGCGCAGTAGTTACCGGGACGTTCGTATGGACGGCTATTAACGCAAGCCTTTCATAATCGACCCTATCCAGAACGGCTACCCCCTCACGTAACTCATGCTCGAGCTGATGAACGTGGTTTAGTCTCAGTTTGCACTAAAGCCCCACTCTATCCAGCTCAGCCTGATTTTTCTCCACGGACATCTTAACGGCCCCCAAGGTGACTTCGTGATTAGCACCATCGGCGCGTGTCGATGCAGTGCAGTGGTGGCCACGAGAGCCTGCAAAAAATGTTGAGTATTGATTCCCCGGATTTGGTTTTGATGATGAGCAAACATAAATATCGTGAACTAACTGTTTGTGAGCGCAGTTATGGAGATCGTCGCCAAAAGAATACATACATCAAAAGCGACGTCTCAAGACTTCTCAATACACATGATCATGTGCCTGAAGCTTCGTTAAAGCTCAAGGACCATTATTGAAGTCAAGAGTGAAGATTGAAGCTTTGAAGACAGTTCATCATGTTTATATTTATTGTCTTCTAGCTTCATAGAATAGAATGTTAAGCCTTGAGTAGGACTTACATTATAATCTTCATTTCGCTCATATCTTAGAGCTAGGATTATCATAGAAGCCATTAGAAACTTTCCCGAAGCTTATCGCTTCTACCCTCGGCTTCTAGTGCATCTTAGTTGGTTCAAGTAGAAGTACCAACCGACTAGATGACGATCTAGTCGGTCGACAACTCTTCGTGAACCGAGTAGATGTCCTTCCTCATTTCAGCCCAGGCCCTGTTGATCAATTAGTCGGTCATAGAAGAAGTACCGACCGACTAGATGACGATCTAGTTGGTTAAGAATCCTTCTCAGACCGACTAGTTATCATTGCCTCATTTCAGCCTGAGCTACTGTTTCGAGTTAGTCGGTCTAAGAACATTTGTCGACCGACTAGTTGAGAAACTAGTCGGTTGGAATTTGTTCTCAGACCGACTAGTTCGACTTGATTTCAAACTATACTATTTCAACTCTTAGTCGGTCAAAGAACACTCACCGACCGACTAGTTGTGAAACTAGTCGGTTGGCAAGTCTTCTTAGACCGACTAGTTCTTTATGTCTGAACTTTCTCTTTTGGCTGTTCTCCAGTTAGTCGGTTCATGTTGAATCACCGACCGACTAGTTGAAGAACTAGTCGGTCAGTGATCCTTCTTTGACTGACTAGTCTGCTTTAGAATAGAGCCGTTGGGAACTTTTTCAACACGATTTTTCTTGCCTCTATAAATACAAACCTGATTCGTTTGAGGCAAGACTAGAGGTCCATTATCAAAGTAATTTCAGACCTAAGAGAGGAGTTTTCTCAATCTATTTCCATGCTCTCTCTTCTCACCAAGAATCTCTCCCTCACTTCTTGAGCCCTAATTCCTCAAGAGAGATTCTCTCTATTGTGAGCCTCTCAAGCTAAGAGCTTGATCCAAGGTCACCAACTCCACCCTAGGCTTCCGTTGCTGGTCAACTTCTTGGAGCTAGGGTTTGGTGACATCTTCTTCCTCAAAATCCCTCTTTGCTAATTTGGTAAGTATACTCAAGGCATAGGATTTTGTGGTAAGTGTTTCATTATTTCATCGCATTTGATATTTGAATTGTTCTCTCGGTTGTGAGAGAAGTGTGTGATCCCGGGTTGTGGGAGTCACATTTTTATTGTGTATGATTTGGTCTTGTAGAGGTTTTTCTACAAGAATTTCATAGTGCTAAATCTTGGGTTAGTGGTTTCTAACTCAAGTATCCGGAGGGGATCCTGGTGGTTGGGACGTAGGATCACCGGGAACAAGTCGGGGAGACTTGGGTGGATCCGAACCCGTTAATTCATTTGTTTGCGTTGTCTATTTCTTGTTGATTGTTGTCTATTCCGCATTGTCGTTTGTATCTTGCACAATAGTTAGGAATAACACTCTTAATTATTTTAAGTACTATTCACCCCCCCTCTAGTACGTGTGCAGTAGCAATGCAGGGTACTACATTTGGTATCAGAGCCAGAGTTCAAAGCTACATAGTCTGATACCAAACTACATTTGGTATCAGAGCAAGGTTATAGCTATGACAAACAACAACTACAACGTCTTCAAGAATCGTGAAGGATCTCCTTCAGTTATGGAAGGACAATCCTCAGTCAGGCCTCCTCACTTCAACAGTACCAACTATGTGTACTGGAAATGCCGGATGGAAACCTTCCTCCGGAGCGCTTCACTTTGGAGAGCCACAATGACGGAGTATATCGAGCCCGCCGAAGAAGATTTCGCAAAGTGGACTACTGCGAAGGTCGCCGCGGAGGTAAACAATGCCAAGGCCATGAATGCCTTGCAATGTGTGTTGGAGCCCGAAGACTTCAACAAGATATGCACATGTAAGCATGCATATCAAGTATGGAACCAACTCCTCATCTTGCACGAAGGAACGAGTACGGTAAAAGATTCTAAACTCGTTGTCGCTAACAAAGAATTCGAGTTGTTTCACATGGAACAGGGTGAAACTATGAAGGACTACTATGCTCGCTTCGTGGACATATCCAACGAATTGGAAGCTCTTGGGAAGATCTACACCCAAAAGGAGAAAGCCGCGAAGATTATTGACGGACTTCCTTCGTGTTGGGAAAAGCGTACCTTTGCCATCGAGGAAGGTAACGATATGAATAAGTACACTGTTGTACAACTAATGGGTACCTTGTTGTCTTACGAGGTACGCAAGGAAAGTAAGATCAAGATGAAGGAGAAGATGAAGGCGTACTTGAAGCAAGACTAGCCAAAGAAAAAGGCGATTGCGTTCAAGGCCGCTCCATCTACATCTACCGATGATGAAGAATCGGAAGACGAGTTGGACATAGAATCCATTGCTCGTATGGCAAAGGAGTTCGATCGATTCTTCCGAAAAAGTAAGTTGAAGAATAAATCAAAATTTATTTCGACTAATGCTTCTACTCCTCTGTGTTATAAATGCAACAAGCCAGGACACATCAAGCCGGATTGTCCTCTCAACAAACACAAGGAGAAGTGGAAGGCATCCAAGTACGACAAGTCGATAAAGTACAAGAAAGGGTACAAGAAAGGGCTTGTCGGCACATTCACCGACTCCGAAGAGGACTCCTCAAGTGGAGAGTCAGATGATGAACAAGTGGAGAAAGCACACACGTGCTTCATGGGAAAAGAGGAACGTGATCAAGAGACCTCCTCTGATGAAAGCGATGATGAAAGCGAGGATGACGGCGAAGAGGTAACTATGGATGAACTTAGATTAGCCAACGAACAACTTTGGAATAAGTTTTCTAATTTGGCTACTAGATGTATTAAGACTAAAAATGAGCTAGATAGTCTTCAAACCTCGCCTAAGCCTATCATCATCAACAACGACACCGTTGTTGAGGATTTGAGAAATGAGATTGTAAATCTCAAATCTCAACTTAAGCATGTTCATATTGAGAAATCGGATGAAGATGTGATAGCGGATTTGACGTCTCAAAACTCAACTTTGTGTATTGAGAATAAGAATCTCAAGTCACGTGTTTGTGCACTCGCATCGCAAGTGTCCACCTTGGATGCTTCTTTGCATTCTCTCACCGAGAAGTATGAGTGCACATTAAGCCGAATTCATGAATTCAATAAAGGTAAGGGCCATTTGGATAATATCCTAAATGACTTACTTCCGGCCAATCATCACATTGGCTTGGGGTGTAAGATGGGAGACTCATCCAAATCGGTCATGACCTTTGTTAGGCCATCTTCCGAAGCCTCTACTAGTGGGAGTAAACACCCCATGGGTAGTTCTTCTACCAATGGTGCTTCCGCTAGGTACACACCCCCATTTGGAAAGAAAACCACTTTGGGTGGACCTCCAAAAAGGGTCATGCTTTCATGTATACCATACCACGTAGGAACACACATCCTACCCCCACATGTTCGCACGTATGATGATTTCTATGCTCCGCATCCACGAGCACGTGCACACCATGTGAGACACACTCTTGCACGTGTTCCTCCACATGCATATGTTCATCCTCATGACTATGTGAATGATTATCATCATGCACCATTTCATCATGCATCTTATGCCTATCCACGACATGCATCACATAAAAATCAACAACGTATGCATGTTTCCAATAGGAATAGGGCTCCCAAAATCTTCACTATTTGGAGCCCGAAGGACACAAATATGGATGAGAAACAAGCATACATGAATTCTTATTTTATGAATGTCGTGAACAATGATGATTACGTTGGGAAGTCTAAGTCCAATTGGACTTGGCTTCCAAAGGTCTAATCTCTTAGGACCCAATGTCCTTGGGTACCATGGAATGATATGTTTATCTTCAGGTACTCAAGAATAAGAGAAGGAGCAACAAATCAAATTTTAGCTCCATGAATTATGTTTTCTATGTTCAAGCCACCCTGGGATACCAACCCTACCAACTCTGTGATTTGCAAGGATTTTCACTCAAATGGAGTTGATGGTGCTTAAAGCAATGCACCAAAGTAGGGGGAGCGTAATGGTGTAAGAATATTCTTACATTTGATATACGTTGGGTATCCATGTGGGTTGAATGCATGCATTGTTAGAATATTCACATTGGTATCATTTTGTTTCAATTAGTATGCTAGAATTGCATATGCCATTGTTCTATCTATTTTTGGCATAACACTTTTGCATATTACTTTTGGTATCAATTTGCTACATTTGGTTTTCACATCGGATTATTTTTGTCTCTGATGTTGATTTCGTGGTTCGACAATTTTATTGGATTAAATAGAATTCTTTCTATGGAAACATAGAATTATTTTCCATGCACTCTATTTAACTAAGAATGTTGATATTGGAGAGTATGTTCCATAACTCAATAAGTGAAATTGATTTGAGTTTTGATGATTTCGCTTTTCTATTTTCACCTATGGTTTGATGATTTCGTTTTTCGATTTTCGCCTATGGTTTGATGATTTCGTTTTTCGATTTTCGCCTATGGTTTGATGATTTCGTTTTTCGATTTTCGACTATGGTCACGTTGGCACGCTTTGAGTTTCTTCGGTATTTTACATTGGTGTCATTTGGAACGTGGTCGTATTCTTCGACTCTCGTGCTTTTATTTTTAGCCATTGGTTTTGTCGTTGATCTCCTCCCGCTCTTTTTGCTAATGCCAAAGGGGGAGAGAATTAATAATGACAATGTGTTAATTGATAATTCAAAGCAATTTACCATGAATCTAATTTGATATGTTAGATTCAGGTGGAGTGAAGAAATAAAAATGGATTTAGATCCTATATGTCAATAATTGGTTCATATTTCATATCTTCCTCGTCTCCTTGATGCGTATGATTGATATTTAATACGAGACTAACGTGTCATCAATGCAGGGGGAGTAAGTAAATTTCATTTGAATCATTATTATTGATTATTATTTATGTTGGTTTGTCATCACCAAAAAGGGGGAGAATGTTGAGTATTGATTCCCCGGATTTGGTTTTGATGATGAGCAAACATAAATATCGTGAACTAACTGTTTGTGAGCGCAGTTATGGAGATCGTCGCCAAAAGAATACATACATCAAAAGCGACGTCTCAAGACTTCTCAATACGCGTGATCGTGTGCCTGAAGCTTCGTTGAAGCTCAAGGACCATTATTGAAGTCAAGAGTGAAGATTGAAGCTTTAAAGACGGTTCGTCATGTTTATATTTATTGTCTTCTAGCTTCATAGAATAGAATGTTAAGCCTTGAGTAGGACTTACATTATAATCTTCATTTCGCTCATATCTTAGAGCTAGGATTATCATAGAAGCCATTAGAAAATTTCCCAAAGCTTATCGCTTCTTCCATTGGCTTCTAGTGCATCTTAGTTGGTTCAAGTAGAAGTACCAACCGACTAGATGCCGATCTAGTCGGTCGGCAACTCTTCGTGAACCGACTAGATGTCCTTGCTCATTTCAGCCCAGGCCCTGTTGATCAATTAGTCGGTCATAGAAGAAGTACCGACTGACTAGATGACGATCTAGTCAGTTAGGAATCCTTCTCAGACCGACTAGTTATCATTGCCTCATTTCAGCCTGAGCTACTGTTTCGAGTTAGTCGGTCTAAGAACGTTTGTCGACCGACTAGTTGAGAAACTAGTCGTTTGGAATTTGTTCTCAGACCGACTAGTTCGACTTGATTTCAGACTATACTATTTCGACTCTTAGTCGGTCAAAGAACACTCACCGACCGACTAGTTGTGAAACTAGTCGGTTGGCAAGTCTTCTTAGACCGACTAGTTCTTTATGTCTGAACTTTCTCTTTTGGCTGTTCTCCAGTTAGTCGGTTCATGTTGAATCACCGACCGACTAGTTGAAGAACTAGTCGGTCAGTGATCCTTCTTTGACCGACTAGTCTGCTTCAGAATAGAGCCGTTGGGACCTTTTTCAACACGATTTTTCTTGCCTCTATAAATACAAACATGATTCGTTTGAGGCAAGACTAGAGGTCCATTATCAAAGTAATTTCAGACCTAAGAGAGGAGTTTTCTCAAGCTATTTCCATGCTCTCTATTCTCACCAAGAATCTCTCCCTCACTTCTTGAGCCCTAATTCCTCAAGAGAGATTCTCTCTATTGTGAGCCTCTCAAGCTAAGAGCTTGATCCAAGGTCACCAATTCCACCCTAGGCTTCCATTGCTGGTCAACTTCTTGGAGCTAGGGTTTGGTGACATCTTCTTCCTCAAAATCCCTCTTTGCCCTAATTTGGTAAGTATACTCAAGGCATAGGATTTTGTGGTAAGTGTTTCATTATTTCATCGCATTTGATATTTGAATTGTTCTCTCGGTTGTGAGAGAAGTGTGTGATCCCGGGTTGTGGGAGTCACATTTTCATTGTGTATGATTTGGTCTTGTAGAGGTTTTTCTACAAGAATTTCATAGTGCTAAATCTTGAGTTAGTGGTTTCTAACTCAAGTATCCGGAGGGGATCCGGGTGGTTGGGACGTAGGATCACCAGGAACAAGTCAGGGAGACTTGGGTGGATCCGAACCCGTTAATTCATTTGTTTGCGTTGTCTATTTCTTGTTGATTGTTGTCTATTCCGCATTTTCATTTGTATCTTGCACAATAGTTAGGAATAACACTCTTAATTATTTTAAGTACTATTCACCCCCCCCCCTCTAGTACGTGTGCAGTAGCTACGCAGGGCACTACAAAAAAGGCACGTTGGTCAACATCCATGCCTGCATCACCTATAATGGAGGCTAGCACAGTAGTTACTTGGACGTTTGCATGGACGGCTATCAACGGAAGCCTTTCATAATCGACCCTATCCAGAATGGCCATATCCCACAGAAGGTTCGTGTTTTGGTAATCCGAGAGGCGGTCCGCACTCCAGAAGAGCAGAATCGTCTCTCTTCATTGGAAACTCCATTTGAATGAATTCCTCTACGGGACAATCAAATGGAGCTTGAGGCGATCTACTCTCCAGCAAAATTGGTCTGAATTCATCGGGAATGTCCTCAGACAGATACACTGGAGGGAACAGGCTCCCCCAAGACCAGGAATCCTCATGCAGAAGGGGCTCCGGAGGGGCCCGGGTCTCACCTGAATCTCCCTCAAGAAGAATTCACTGCTCCTGCTCAAGGATGTGGGTCTCGCCAAGCAATTGACCCACATTCGAAGGCCTAGGCTGCTCCACGGCTTCAGTCGACCTAGATGGCTCCGGGTCACTAAGGCGAAGTCGTTGCCTTTTCTTATTTCCCTCAACAGCAACCACCTCAAATTCGGTGGGGAGCTTCTCCTTTTTCTTCCACTGGAGACGAGCCAGCTGAGTAGCCCGATCAGTGACAATGGGTTGTTCCTCAGACGATCGAGCCGATCCTTCTTTCGCAAAAGGCACTCGAGGAGATAACATGCTCTCCTCGGCTTTTCTGATAGAAGCCTCGACCCCTTCCATCAGTGCAGGGTCCACCTGGTACTCCAGACTGACCATGCCTGCAGAAGAAAAACATGTTAAGGCAAAGAACGAAGATCGAACAGTTGAAGGACACGATTGAATCGACCTTTCGTCCATACGGACTGGCACAGCACCAAGTTGGACCACAACCACTTCGTCTTCCTTACATTCTCTGGCATGCTCAATAATGTGGCGACAGCTTCCCTCTCCAACTCCAGACAAGGCTTGTCCTTGGCGAGACCTAAGTCAGAGACATCCCATCCGGTGCAAAAGCTCGCCTCACCTTGAAAGACCACAAACACGAACTCCTCTTTCCAATTGGACTTCGAGGAAGGGAGGTAATCAAATAACTTCATGCCTCGACGTGCCGTTACCATGTACCAGTCCAGATTCTTGAGAGGATGAATCGAGAAGAAGTAATTGAACAATCGCAGCGATGGTTCAACTCTATTTATCACATACAGAGCAATGAAACCACCAATGCACTTATGGTGTTTGGCATCAGCTGACAAAGAGAAAGTTCAAGGTGCTCAGAAAGTAGCACATGAAAGGATGCATGGGGAATCGAAGCCCTCGTTGGAAAGCTTTACTATAAACCCCAACTTCCCGATCGCCAGAACGATGAACCCTTTCGTCCCTCCCCGGCAACCGGATCTGATAGTCGAACCGAACATATTTCCTCTGAAGTTCGGGGATCTGATCTGCACCAACTTTGGATCTCTAATTGGCGATCAGATCAGGCTCCATGGCTCCCTCTTTTTTCTTCTGCATGACGGGAACCAAACTCTTACCAGAAGCAGGGACAGATGATGAAGCCATTTTTCAAAAGGAGGAAATCTGAATCAAGAGCGATGAAGACGATAGCTTCAAATTTCCAATCTGGAACCATCTTATATCGACTGGATGACCACGCCATGATAAGAAACGTATAGAAGATCCGGGGTTCTTGGTATCTTGGATTTCGAACCGGCGAATTGTCCAGATTAACAAAGTGGGCCCTTTGGTGCCTAAAAACTTCCTCGACTGCCATGCCCCCTTAATGGGATGTAATGTCGCTTGACCCCAACAGGCAGACTCTTTGAGGTCATGCGACGGGGGCCATTGTTGAGTCATCAGGCTGACACTCGAGATGACTCGTCCGACAAGTGAATAAGACCCACAGAGCCCATGAGAGAAGCCTGATACCAACTCAATCAACTCTCACCTACCAGTGACTCATTGGGCTCCCACCAATTGAACGTGGGATTGAAGGCGAGCTCATAAATAGCCGGAACGTGGGCTACGGTTACTCCAATTAAAGGGAGGAGAACATGGCACTATAATTGGTGACCGTTATCCTCCCAACGTCACAGAAAAGACCCAGGAGGTCTATAAATACAGGAGCTTCCAACTCCCAAGGTACGGGATCTAATACATAGACTCTATATATTTCGTCTTACATTTTCTTCCATCAAAGAGCTTACGACGCCAGATCTGGGACAAACCTCTGTGGGTCGATCTCAGCTGCTCCAAACTCCCTCCCTCTCTTGAGTTCCATTCTAACTTACGCATTGGAGGAGATTTGGGTCGGGACCCAGATCCGACCCCCCTGACGCTTCATTGTGGTGCAGATCGTCGCGTCTCGATCCTACGTGAGGGTCGCTCCTGAGCTTCTCAACCTCGATCGATCGACACACGATCTGCTCGAGAGTCGATCGAGCATCGAAAGTCAACTACCATCTACCAACGACCCTGGTTCTTCTAACCCAGGGTCCCATCTTCCGACTGACGAGGTTCCGACTCGACAGGAAAGGGTCCACGTAATCACTTTAATTGTTTTGGTCGTTTTTGGCCTTAACAATCTCATAATTAAGTTACAACATTTATTAATAATGATCTAATAATTATTAGCATAGAAACAAGCAACTTAAAAAATTTATCTCATAAATTAAAGATGAACCATATTTAATAATTATCACATAATTATTAAATCTAAATAATGCTATTATTATCTTATTTCTAATAAACATCTCATGCTTTCATATCATTTGCAGAAATTAGATCAAAGTATACTTAGGCTCTGATACCAATTTTGGGTTTTAATGGACCCTCAAGACATAAAATCTATGCACGTCCTACATCGGACGGACGATAGAAGTAGAATAGGGCAGCAGAATAAAAATCATTAAACTATTTAATGACATCCCTAAGATTTCATTAACCATAGCCAGGAAAATATACTATCCTGGGGTGGGTTTGACCAACCCCAAAGACAGATCTAAACTACTGTAACATATACATAAAATAAAAGACATACCCGTCACTTTGCTACCATGCCAAGCGTCGATTTCAGTGACATGTCTTTATCTTCGAAGCAATGCCCCGCGTTGGGGCTGAGCTGCTCCTCCCAAGCCGAACTGCGTCCCATGCTAAACCGCGTCTCGATGTGAGCCATCACCGCTCCTCCGAGCCAACCACTTGCCGAAGAAAGTTTCACTTGAGCAGGATCCATGTCAAAGAATTTGGATCCGATCCAAACCTCCTCCTCGTCTTGCTAGGACTCGAATGGAGGAACGGAAGAATTTTAGGAGAGAACAATTTTTAGTCTAAGTTCGGGCGTGCTCAAACCTTTTGGAGCTTCCCGAAGCGAAGACTTGGTTCGAGTTTAAAGGGGAGGCTCGGCCCCTATTTATAAAGAGAACCGGCCCGCCTTCCTCGTCTCACGACCGATGTGTGATTAATCAAATTAGAGGGGAAAAATTAATTTAGTTTAAATTACACTAAGGTCAAACTTTAACGAATTTTCCATCACTCGCCATTGAGCTTCGCAAGTGATATCATATATCAAATCGAAGAGCACTGAACGGTGAACACATAGAAACTAAGTCGATCCATTTCGAGTTCGTTTGACCCCTCAAACGAAGCTCCAAAGTTAGCCAAAAATCACTTTTTGCTGAAAATTCCATCCGTCGCTTTAATTAGGGTTTCTCAAACCCTTGGGGACCCCACCATGGGCCCACCTTAGTTCAGGCAAGGACCACCCAGCTCAGCCTAGGCGCCCAGGCCAGAGTCTGGCCTGGGCGCCCAGCTCTGGGTGCCCAGCTCTGGGCGTTGGGCGCCCAGGCCTAGGTCTGGGCTGGTCCCATGCCCAAATGAGCATAGGTCAGCCCATTTAGTGAGGCCCCTTTTCTCTTCTGATTTTCCGTTTAAAACCTATTTTAAATGGATATATTAGGCCCGTTTTGACTCCGATTCGAGCGCCGTTTTTCCCCGACTTTTGTGGAAAAATCCTCTCTTTATTTCTATGCATCTTATATCCATAAACACTTTATGACATATTTTAATTCCACATTTAATAATGTTAGACTTATTGTAACAAACTCTTTGTGACTTTAATTATTCCCTTGCACCCACGTGCACTCCTCCTTAATCCTTCTTATTACTAAGACGCAAATCCTACTCGGAGTGAGACCGTACAACCCGACCCTACTACAGGTTGGGGCTCGTAACCCCTAGATGATAGTGATCACAAGCAGCAGGTGTCGCCCCAGTTTCAGCATCATAATTACGTGATTGACCCATTGACTAAAGTGTCGTCGGGATCACTCTGATTGTGTCTCTGATGAAAACTGCAGTTTTAGTCCCTTCGTCATAACTATGTTGCTTAGCCAAGCCTAGGGTATGGTCAACTGTCAACCCCAATAGCTCGAAACCAGTTAGTCTCCATCGATCTTTAGTCAAATAATGTTGGACTTCTTCCAACATACTGTGGCCATAGCTTTTACTAAAAACCAAACTAACACGTGCAACACTAACTCCTCATTAATAAGAGAGACAAATCCTCTCTTGGTCATTACTCTCCTCGCATGCTGAAAGTGTCACCTAACCAAATTTCTTTCGACAGGCCCTACCTCGAAGCTAGGTCAGAGATCTAAGTGATACCGTTCACGTACAAGTTCGTACAATGACCTCAAGTCTAAGGAACAACTTGCTTATCATCACAGAGAGTTATCACTTACAGATTAGTTAATGTTAACCATATGATAACTCTTGATGGGTCGTTCAGTGAACTCGTTCTCCAATTAGCTCATGTGTCTCGTCTCCGACTTCGCCAAGTTACATGACTATGAGATCATCGTGACCACACCATTGTGAAGACAAAGACACAATGGTCTATCCAATGTATCAAAATCCTTTTCTCCAAACATCTATGACCACGAACGATTTTAGACGTATACTATAAACGGTCAAGCAATTCTCCATGATCGAGATCCTCATCTCGATACTTGTTTGACCTCGCATCAAGTCTCATGACTTCACCTAAGTTCTAATGTAGACTACATTATTATTAACTTAGATAAATTCTTCCCAAACAGCTTACTGTTATTTTGAACAAGATGTTTGTACATATACACAGAGATAAATTACATCGAGGACATACACATCTCTCAACAGTTAGAAGGGTTTTAATTGACGCGAAGAATTTTTATTATTTGTTGACAACCATATTCAACTCCCTTCTAATGTTGGCTACCGTCCACATAGATCCAACAGATGATAGCATTTGGAACCTTGATAGCGGCTGCTCGAACCACATGAGATGGAAAGAAGTGCAAAATCTTGGGTAAAGATAACATTAGTAAGCATCCTCTTGTAGTTATTAAAAACGTTAATCTTGTATATGTTTTAGTACATAATTTGCTGAGTGTGGGTCCACTATGCTATATAAGCTTTAAGGTGCACTTCGAAAATGACGAAGTATACATGTTGAAAGCGGATGATATTCTTTTCAAGGGTACATCTTATAATAACATCTGCACTATCAAACTTATTGATTCAAATAATCTAAAATAGTTTCATCACAAGAGATTAGTTGGCTATGGCATTGAAGGTTAGGTCACGCCGATATGGACCTAATCTCAAAGCTTGCTCAAAAGGAACTTGTGAGAGGTTTACCTCAAATTAGCTTTGATAGAGACAAACTTTGCGATGCATGTCAACTAGGCAAGAAACATAAGAGTAGTTCCAACCCCAAAAACACTGTCTCTACTACTAAGCCATTGTAACTAATATATTTAGATTTATTGGACCCACAAAGGTTGCTAGTTTAGGTGGTATATATTATTTCTTCGTTATTGTCAATGATTTTTCATGATTTACTTCGGTCTATTTCTTAACACACAAACATGAAACTTTTGATGTTTTAACATGTTTTGTAAAAAGTTTGAAAATAAAAAAGATTTTTTCATAGTCAAAGTTAGAAGTGATTATGGTGATGGGTTTGTAAATGCTAGCTTTTTAATGAATTTTGCTCTTCAAAATGATATTCTCATAATTTTTCCACCACGAGGACACCACAACAAAATGGGGTGGTTGAGAGAAAAAACCAAAATTTGCAAGAAATGGCTAGGACCATGATTCATGATTACAATTTGCCATTATATTTTTGGGCCGAATCCATACATACTTCTTACTACATTTTAAACTTTGTGTCAAAAGGACCCATTTGAAAGAAAACACCTTATGAGCTTTATAGAGTGTTGACTCCCAACTTATCATATTTTAAACCATTTGGATGCAGTGCTATATTTTGAAAGTAGGCGATAACTTAGATAGATTTGATGCTAAATCTGATGAGTGTATTTTTGTTGGGTACTCTCCAAATATCAAATCCTATAGTGAATTCAACAAAAGGACCCTTACTGTATAAGAAACCGTGCATGTAAAATTTGATGAGAAAAGTATTATTGATGATTCTTCTAGTGCCAAATGACGTGCATTTATATTTTATATATTCACGCACGTCTTCTTTGTGATTTCCGTTATTTTCCGTCGTTCCGTACCCTTTCTCTTGTGATTTCTAGTTTTCTTTCACTTCTTTGTGTTTTTGTGTAAATGCAGGATATTGCCAGCATTGGGGACGTAAAAAGAAGATATCATGAGCCCCTGGAGCAATGGGAGGAGTCAATCGCGATCCAGAGGGCCAAACGACGAAGAAATCCACATTTCAACCCTCAACCGATCGGGTGGACATAGCCATCCGATCGGTTGATGCACGCGTATCCGACCCGGACAGGAGCTGAAGTGAAGAGCAGCTCACCCAATCGGTTCAGTGATCGGGTGAGATCGATAGAGCTCTCTGTCTTTTTGGGCTTAATTCCAACCGATCGGGTGACATATCACCTGATCTGTTCATCTGAAGCTGAAAATCAACTAACGACGACCCGGTCACGCCACCCGCTCTCCTCAGTGACCGGTTGATGCTTTTGAAGCCCGATGGCCAAAGAGACTGTCAGCTCACCCGATCAGTTGACATTTCAACCGATCGGGTGGCCTTTTCTTCCCCTTTCACGCACTACTGCTCATTCATTGAAGATCTGCTATCATTCCAGAGGGATTTTGGGTGATCTCTTATTTTTCTAGCGTCGGCATCATCGTTAGCTTTCCAACGATAAGTCGTATGCCCAAATTCGATTTTTCTACATTTTTCTGGAATTTTCTGAGCGCAGCTGTGTGCTGAAAGTGGGTGTTGTCTGGATTTTCACTTCAACCGATCGGTTGGGTGTCCGGGTGGCCGATCGGTTGAGCCAAATTTTAGCAGTTTAGTCTCTGTTTATTTCCAACTGATCGGGTGAACTTCCACCCGATCGGTTGGGCCTGTTTTGGCAGTTTTGCTGGGTTTTTCGACCTGAACCGTTGTGGTTTTTGAGGGGCTTATAAATAGAAGATGGGGCACGATTTGAGAGAATTCTTCTCCCATTTTTCAGCAGTTTTTCTTCCCCTTTCTTGGGAGCTTTAGGTTAGGTTAGATTAGGTTTTCTACTTCAATAAATCTTGTAAAGGATTGATGGATCCGAACGCGAGATAAGTATTTCTAGGTTAGATTAGGTTTTCTACTTCAATAAATCTTGTAAAGGATTGATGGATCCGAACGCGAGATAAGTATTTCTTTCTCTTGTTTTCCATTGTTTTGTATTGTATTTATTTTGCTTGATGGTGAACGTTTGTATGTATTTTCTGTTGCTTGTTTTTATGTTCTTCACCATTGAGTAGTGTTTGATGAACCCTAATACGGGTTAGAGTAGGATTGATGCTTGGGATTTACGTTTAACTTGATTGCATGGTATGTGTTCGATGGAATGTGTCAATGGGGATTTCTAGCAATCTAGTCCAATTCGTACGGCAACACACTAGTTGTGTTGGGGATTGGGGTCCGGTGTCTTGTCCAGTCAAGATCCGCTTCGATGTATTACTAGAAATCACATTCGACCTATTTGGCCATTAAGGTTATGCAGTGACGTTTTATTGTCATTGGCAGGAGAAAGACCGCATTTGACTGTCTGGCCAAGGGAGAATAAACTTGGCAGTTGACTTCCTAGCCACAGCTCACGCCCCTAGCGTAGACATTGAATCCTTGTGCGTGGGAACGGCTTGGACGAAATGTTGGGAGTTATCATTGTGGCCTTAATGCTCCCGGTTGCAGAAGGTGTTAATGGACATGGGAATGCCCACCGTCCAAAACCGGGTAGACCTAGCTTACTGGGCATCGACCAGAATATCGGGCCTATGGGACGCTAGGTACCACCTTTAGGGGCAATGTCTCACCCTGGGTCAAGTCAAATGCCAAGTGTCATGAGTGCTCTAGCCCGTGTTAGCGGGGATTCATTTCTTGTCTTTTTCATTTCTTTCCTTTATTTCTACACTACTCACCCTTATTACCCGCATAGCTCTCACACAACCTAGGCGAGGCTTGTAGCCATTCAAGCCATCCACCTTCCTGAGTTCGATAAACCCGCATCCTACACTAACCGTGCACTTGCGGTAAAACGACACCGCGCCCAAACTGTAAACGGGGCGCTGGTCACCAAACACTTTGCATTATGAGGAATTTGCTAAATCAATGTCTAGGAAATTTGAGATGAGCTTGATGGGAGAACTTACATTCATGCTTGGATCGCAAATCACATAATGTGAGGACGAAATCTTCATAAATCAAGAGAAATTTGCAAGGAAATTGGTGAAGAAATTTAGGCTTGACAATGCGAATGAATGCTCTACCCCAATGTCAATGACGACGAAAGTGGATAAGGACGAAAGGGAAAGAAAGTGGAAGAATGCATGTACCAAGGTATGATAGGTAGCCTATTATATTTGACATCTAGTAGGCCCATTATAATGTTTAGTGTGTGTTTATGTACTCGGTTTCAATCATGTCCTAAAGAGAAACATCTTTCTTTAGTAAAACGAATTATTCGGTATGTTAAAGGAACTTTAGATTGTGGTTTATGGTACCCTTGTTCCACATCTTTTGAGCGTGTTGGATATTGTGATACAGACTTTGCGGTAAGTAGGACCCATCGTAAGAGTACTATGGACACTTGCCAACCACTACGTTTGTCTCTAGTTTCTTGGTTCTCAAAAAGCAAAACTCCATAGCGTTAAGTACAACCGAAGCTGAATATGTTTCGACGGGTTGTTGTTATGATCAACTTCTATAGATGAGACAAACCCTTAGGATTTCGGTCTTACTTTCTAACCAACAACCATTTGGTGTGATAACAAGAGTGTTACAAATCTATCTAAAAATCATGTTCTACACTCTAGGATTAAGCATATCGATATTTGTCATCACTTTCTTTGAGATCATGTTGATAAGAAAGATATCTCTGAATACTATGTTGCTACCGAAAAACAATTAGCAGACATCTTCACCAAACTCTTAGATCAAAACAATTTTGTTTTATTCGAAGAGAGTTGGGGATTATGTCACTAATTGAGCACTGCACGATTATCCATTCACATAAACATGCTTAAACATTATATCTAGCCTCTACACATTGATCACCATTTCATGTCATTATAGGCTAGCTTATATATTATATGTGCGTCCATGTCCATCATTACTATCATTGAATATTGTTGAGTATTTGATATTAAGCCATGTTAGACATCCTAGAAACATTAAAAATGATTTTCATGATGTTGTCTCATATTTATGTAAAATTCCCATGCTTGAATTATGAATTATCTAGCATAATTTGTTAGCATACCAAATTGCTTGAATTCAATGAGTTGATTGAGTTATATAATTTATGGAGATAGTTAGATGGTGTTTAGACTCTAAGGAAATTGAACCTTTGATTGTATCTACACTTAATAAGCACATAATTATTTTTGGACAAATTGAGTAGTAGGAATCGAATATGTAGATGCCTTGATGCGTAACTATTCTGAGACACCAACATAGCAAGAAAGAAAGAAAAGAGAAGAATAAAGAAAGAAAATCTATTCTAAAAGAAAAAGAGCGTTGGCAAAAGAAAAATAAAGCAAAATACTTACATATATGCCAATTTCTTTTGATAGCGGTGGTTAGTAACTGGATTTTGGGGGTTTATTGAGCAATGCATGTCAAATATGGTAGATGAAGTACTACTTAGCGCGCCTCAACTCTAAAGGACCTGAAATTTAACACCATTGTATCCTATGTTGGGTGTCTCCTTACACTTTGCTTAATGATTGTCCATAAGAGATGAAAGTTCGCAATTTATTAAGTATAATTCTACGATTTGATTTCTTAGTCTATAAGCATTCTCAAATTGTCAACATATTTTATATGATGATTTCTCCTTATTATTTTCATGTAATGGACATATGCTTTCATTGGTAATAACATTGTTCATAATTTGATTTCGTGAGGAGAAAGCATTCATATGATCATCGTCGTCAATTTCATGTTTTCTTGATATGTGTGTAATGTTTCATGTCTTATTCTTTACTACTTTAATGATATTGGTGAACTTTTTGATTGATGACAAAAGGGGGAGAGTAGAAAAATTAAGACAAAAAATTACGATGCATTGACTAAATGGGAGAGATAGACATCAAGATGTATAGTTTGAGGGGAACCACGTCACATTTTTCTTAAGAGCACATAGACATGGGGAGCATTGCATGAAGATTCATGTCCATGTGCACTATTTGACTTGCTCGTTATTTTTACTCTCCATTTTTCTATGCTTGCTTGACATCATCAAAAAACGGGGAGATTGTTGGCCTAAGTTAGCCTGACTAAAGCCAAAACTTTATTTTGATGATGTTAAATAAGTCATACGAGTCTAATATGTCTACTAGTAAGTTTCAAGTCATTCAGAGGTCAAACGAAGTAGAAACGTGCAAAACAGGGGTTGCACGGCCGTGTGTCAGAATGCATAACCGTGTGTGTCAGAAAATGAGGTATCAATGAAGGGCCATAGCCACACGCTCGTGCGAGAGCTAACATGGCTATGCCAACCTTGTGTAGTATTGGAAATCAACTGACACATCCGTGCAAAACTTGCACACGGTCGTGTCACATCTACAAAAGTTTGGTAGAATCACACTTCAGCTGACACATCCATGTAGACTTGCACACGGCCGTGTCACGTTTGTAAATGTTGGGCAAAATCTGATAAAGGGGTCAACACGACCGTGCGGGATCGCACACGACTGTGCCAACAGTGCGAATTTTCTGAAGAAGAAATTGATCAGCGAACACTGTCGTATAGTATAGGCACACAGCCAGGGCACCATTGCAGATTTTATGAAGAGGCCAGAGCTCGGATGACACGGCCATGCCAAATTGGCACATGACAATGCCAAATTACAGAATCCATGTTCAACCTATTTTGACCAGTTTGACTAGTCAAACATTCTGGTTTGACTCACATGAATTTAAGGGAATTTAAATTGAGATTGAAGAGCAATTTTGTGGGGAGTTTCCAAATAAAATAGATCTATCAAATTAAAGAAGATTTGAAGGAAGATTTGAAGTTCAAGTGTACTAATTAAAGAGAACTTCACATCTTCTATAAAAGAAAGAGCCACCCCTTGGATAAGGCATTGAAGCATCTAGCCAAAGAACCCATGAGATCTACATCCTTTCTCGCCGGCCTTCAATCTCCATCCATCCAAGCTTCAAGTGTACAAATAAGAAGAAGAAGGAAGATTTACAGACATGAATCTGAAAAGACGACAACTTTCTCTACACATGTTAGAATTCAACAAGGTTTGTGCCTACGTGTTCAGTGAGAGACGATCTACATCATGTTGATATTTTTCTGTTTTTATTTTGGTTTAAGATTGTATTTGTGAATACCTTTACTCAAAAGCTATCTTTGTGCTTAATTTTTCAAACGGTATCTTGTGTTGCGTGATTACTACCCGGAAGTGTGATCGGTTTTGTTTTTCTATTTTTAGTTATAAAAGAGAGTGAAAGCCTCAAAGTTTTGGGGTCAAAGCATATGCAGGGAGCCACTCCGTTGAAAAATCATTTCTTGCATTATTCTGTGTCTTGGGTTGGTTGATCTATGCTTGAATTTTTTAATTTGTGCCTACACCCTATTCACCTCGTACCCTCTCGGGTGTGTTTTTCAAATGCTAGTCAAGTAGAAAATTTCCATGATGTTGCCATTACAATTGTAGCAGGTTGCAATAGCAAGATTCCATGTTCATGTTGATATTTGTATCTTGATGCTTAATGTTAGTCTAGTAGCAAATTGCCATGATGTTGCCATTAGAATTGTAACAAGTCGCCAAAGCATGATTCCATGTTCATGTTGATATTTGAAGCTTGATGCTTAATGCTAATCTAGTAACAAATTGCCATGATGTTTCCATTAGAATTGTAGCAAGATGTAAGCATGATTCCACGTTCATTTTGATATTTGTAGCATGTTGTTTAATGCTAGTGTAGTTGCAAATTGCCAAGTTATTATTTGTAGTATGTGGCCATTTAAATTATAGTTAAATTGTTATATTGATATTTGTAGCATAATTTTATGTTCATATTGTAGTTTAGTAGCAAATTACCATGCTGTTTTTATAGTATATTGCCATTAGATTATGTTATTAATGACCATACAAAAGATGTTGATTACATTGGCTATTAATCTTCTTGCTACTAGTCATCATGATTAGGATGTTCTTTTATGCCATGTTTCATGCTATGCTTATGTTTCTTTATGCACATGACAATTTGAAATGTGATCATGGTCGCCTAAGTTATGGCAGTAATGTAATGATGATTGCAATGGAATAATGTTAGCATGTATGTGATACTTCTATACATCCTTGATGAACTTGGAGAAATGATAAAATGAAACGATGTTTAGCAATAGACATGGCCATACATATGTTGAGGCGGAGGACCTGACCGCATAGGATTTGAGTGAGTGCCCAAGTGTATTATGATAACCTCGGATGTCGCAGTATATCTCGAGGTGGGTGAGTATCCCAGATATGGGTTGGGGGAAACCCGAGTAAAATAGAATCATAAGGAACTAGACTAGACTGGATTTGTATCTCACTCGCACTTTCGGCAAATGGCAGGAGGAGTTGGGCAGATTTGGAGAGGCACATGGGTGTACTCTTGATGCACCATGAGGTATATCTTGATATCATATTCTCACTCCCGAAACGGGAGAGTTACGAGATGCCTCGTTGAACGCACTCGAGTCCACTTGCATGGTACCCTTTTTCCATCCACTCAGGGTGAGAGTCTAGAGCCTCATGTATTACATTTTACCAGGATTCCAAAATGTTAGTTTAACAACAACAATAACAACAATACACGTGCTATTTGATAACTCTTCTTTCAATGCAGTAGTCTACTTATTTTTCATGCCTGTGTTCATTGCATGCTTTCATGTTTTTGCTTAGCAATGTTATTTCATTTTGAGTGCTCATTTATTATCAACTGATGTTGATGCCTTAGTTGTATAAAAAATCTTAAATTTTGTATTCCACACTTTGAATTATATTTTCCCGAATGGACACACGTTGACGTGTCCACCTATATCCCCCTAGGATTAGATTCGGAGGCTACATAGCATGTGCTCCTCTAGGAGACTGCATAGGCCTTTGAGCTTGAGATAGAGCCCTCAGTGGGCGACTTCATTTAGTTGGCTGCCCAGGAGTAGAGTGTTCTTTTATTCTTCTTTTTGTAGGGTGTGAGTAGTACTTTATCTTGGGTGTTGATACCTTTTTTGCTCTAAACTTCTTATTGAAAAACACACTAAAGGGGGGTGAATAGGGTGTATGGCACAAATTAAAAAATATAGCACGTAGCAAAATAATACAAAGCACACAAGCATAGATAGAGATATGCAAGCAAATACTTTCAACGGAGTGGCTCCCCCGCCTAGGCCTCCCGCCTCTGTTTCGACCCCAAATTCTTTGAGATTTTATCCTCTTTTATAACCAAAAAGAGAAAACCAAACCTTATCACACTTACAGGTGGTGATCATACTGTTACAACATTGATCATGCTTCTGGGTGGTGATCGAACCATTCCAAGAATAAAACAAAAGATTATACGCCCAAAGATAGCCTCTGAATGAAGCTATTCATAATACAACTCACGCTAAAATAAAAGAACTGAT
This sequence comes from Scilla litardierei, assembly GCA_030789695.1. NCBI lineage: Eukaryota > Viridiplantae > Streptophyta > Magnoliopsida > Asparagales > Asparagaceae > Scilla > Scilla litardierei. The sequence continues at coordinate 685,965,643 of CM061142.1, read as the reverse complement.
TTAAATACATGTATTAAAATCATAACAATATCATTGTAGCTTAGAGTGTGAAGTCTTGATCGTCTCAGTGCAAACAGTTCATCAATCTGAGCTCTGTGGAGAAATTTAAGCACTTTTCAGGTTCGTTCGTCGAACTCCTTCTTCTTCCATGAACTTGATGATCTCTTTGAAGCTTGGAGGAAGGAAATTTGGCATGGAGGTAGGATGTGATCTCTCGAGATTTTTTGGCTCTTTAGGATTTAATGGGATGCTTCTCTAATGGATGGGTATTCTTCTTTTATAGAGGATGGGAAGTTCTCTTCAATTAGAACACTTAATCTGCAATTCTTCAATTAAATCTTCAATGAAATCTTCATTGATTGGATAGATCTCTTTTGTTTAGAAACTCCCCATAAGGTAGGTCTTCAAAATGATTGGAAACTCTTCTTGATTGATTGAAGTCAAATCTGGGCATATGACTAGTCAAACTGGTCAAATTAACCTTGATTATGGATTCTGTAACTTGGCATGATCGTGTGCCAATTTAACACGGCTGTATCGTCTATACTCTAGCCTTCATGTGGAATGCATAAATCTAGCATGGTCGTGTGCTGATCCTGCATGGCTGTTTGATTGCATGCTAGAAATTTGACAAGTTACTGTTTATTTTTGACACTGTTGTGTCAGCTCTCACATTGGCAGTGTCAGCTCTCACATTGGCAGTGTCAGCTTTGGCCCTTCGTGCACACTTCATATTCTAATACGCAATGTTGTGCAACTGACATACATGGCCTTGCCACCCCTGTTTTTGTACATATCATCAGCGTTTGACCTCTGATTGACCTGAAACTTACTAGATAAAAATATTAGACCAATATGACTTGTTTATCATCATCAAAATTAAGCTTTGGCCTCAGTTAGTGGGCTAACTTAGGCCAACAATCTCCTCTTTTTTATGATTGCAAACAAGCATAGAAAATTGAGATAAATAGATATCGAGCAAGTCATATAGTGCACAAGATAGATAAATATCATACAATGCTCCCCTATCTTTGTGCGCTCATGAAATATGTGACAAGCTCCCCCTCAATTCATGCATCTCAATTTTTCTATCGCTCACCCTTTTGTCATCATGCAAAAAGTAATCTCTCATTCTCACGTGCTCCCCCTATATTTATGCAACAAATTTCTATTTTCTCTCCCCCTTTTGACATCAATCAAAAAGGATAAACATAAGCATGAAAATATCATCAATTTCATTAAAAGATTTTTAAGCATACGGCATGAAATAAAGTTAGCATATCGAAGAGAAAAGAGATTAATAATGACTTTCATTATTAATGTTTTACTCCCCACTAACCTAAAGCATAGACAACTTCATGGACGTCGAAAGCATACGATCATTGGTCAAATATAAAAATATGATATCATCACATAACTTGCTTGAATCATTGGTACATGTGTAAAGAACCAAAAAAATTAAACTCATAAATTATCTTAAACAGCTTATTTATATTCATCTCTTTGGAATAATTATCAAGCATTATGTTTTTATTTTTCTTTTACTATGATGTTGTCTCAGAATAGTGACACATAAAGGCATCTGCATATTTGACTCCTACTACTTAATTGTTGCAAAGAGAATCACATATATAAGTATAAATACAATAAAAATAATTTAATCTTTTAGAACCTAAACGTTATCCAACAATTTTCCATAAGTTACATGAATATATCAACTCAAAACATAATTTAACCAATTAGGCATACTAACAATGAACAATCAATCATGCACAATTTGAGTATGGGGATTCGTCATTAACAAAAAATGTCATCATCAAAATCATATTTAATGTTTCTAGGATTTCTAACAAGTTTCATACCAAAAGCTCATCAAAGTTTCAACTACATTAATGATAAACTTAGGCTTATGCGAACAATGAAATAGTCTATGATGTCATGCTTCGACATATTCTCATAGAAATTTCCCGATGTATCAAATGTATCATACAAAATAATCATAACTTTCATTACCTCCATTCGCTCAAATCAACGTCGTTTTCGTCAAGACGATGTATGCTATCACTTGAATCCCAATGATGCACCTGCAGAGGAAGATGAACCTTTTGGTATCTATTTGTGGATCCGGAAGTGTTAGCACATGATTTGCTTTGCTTTAAAAGATGTTTAGGAATCCACATGAACTTCTCAGGATAAATGCGAGCAAACAATCATGTATTACATGTCCCTTCTTGTTACAATAAAAACATCCAATATTATGGTGGCTATGGCTAGAAGGAGACATGTTTGCATCATGTGAGCTGGATGGAGAGCTTGTGTATCTAACAAATCTCTTCTCTATGTGTTTCTTATGTTTCTTAGGAGGTTGCTTCTTTTTAAACCCTAGGCCATGTTTGCTAGAATGATTGTGTAATCCATCTAACATCCCATTGAATTTTGTTTGACTATTAGTAAAAAAATTTATTATTTTGCTAAGGTCTTGATTTTCTTTCTCTAGTTCTTTAATCCTAATAACGTAATTTTTCCCTTTCTTATTTTCTTCTATTTCACTAGCAATAATTTTTTCTTTTATCAAATTTGACTTCTCTTTCATAAGCTCCTCTAATTTTTCTTCATAACTAGATACCTTTTGATTTAAAATTTTAATTTTTGAGTATTTAGAATTTAAAGAGCTAGTTATCTCATTTAAATCTTTAACCAGATTAGATCTTTCAAGCTCTAACTTAGCTAATTTTTTATTAGCCTCTTTTAATTCCAAGATCTTGGTCTCTAAGGCATTTTCATCAAAATTGTCTATTATCTCTTTTAATTCTTTCCATTTTATAAATAATGCGTCTCTCTAATGTTCAACAAACCCAAGACGGTCTTCTAATAATGCACGAAGTTTCTTAAGCTTAGAGTATTTAGGAGCTATGTCTTCGAAGAAATCTCTTAATAGTCATAAGCTTCTTCCATATCAGCGAACATATTCTCACTGTAGTTATGACCATCTATAGAGAAGGGTTGAGATTTTACCTTTTCATCTAATGGCATGAAACACGTCACATTGTTGTTATTTCTGTCTTCCTTCGAAGAAAGCACCGATGCATAGCTTTCTCCCCAAGTTGCAACCATTCCTCACTTGGACGTCATCTTGCCTTTATTGGCTTCTTTTTCCATCACTTTGTTTTTCAAAAGAGGACAATCAACTTTTATGTGTCCCTTTTAGTTGAAATTAAAGCATCTTGGTGCAGTGTCCTCTTCTTCATATTTTTCCTTTTATTGGTTCCATATACGTTTTTAGTCATTTTCTTGTTGTTTCGTAGGAATGCTTTGAAGCCGTTTGTTAGAGAATCTGTCTATTCATCTGTCACACCCCGTTCTCCCAAATACACAGAAATACGTACATCCCCGAGTATTCGTAGAGAACGAAGTAAGACAATGTCGTAGTGGTATTCAGATCCAAGGCTTTGACTCATTAACTCCAAATACTACTAAGTGTAAATCGTGATTGATAAAAAATTTCTGTAGGCCACTACGATACGCTGAAATAGTACAGACAAAGAAAACTGAAAATATGCTCCAACACAGATAATCCACAATTATTAACACAAAGATCACAAAACATTTATACATTAAGATGAAAGATTACATATACATACATCAACTGTACAAGATACAAACGGGGGATAACAAAAATTAAATTACTGAAACCACAAAAGAACGATATCCACACACAATATAAACAACTCACTCCCTAAACTTCCCCTGTGAACTCTGCTCCACAATGTCACCCTCTGGGGACTCCACTTCTAGCTTGAAACTCAAGGAAATCTCATGGATGGGATCCTGCTGTGTCATCTCAGGCTCTAACCCTAGGGAGAAAGGGGGATGGACACGTCAACGTGTGCCCATTAAGAATCTAACGGTCCTAGGTAACACGTCAGCCTCAAATTTGGTTCTACCCAACTAAGGTTCAGGCCACACATGCTATTGAGGACAAAAATTTAATTGCATAATTTAAAATCACACATTCACAAACATGTTACTGGCATGAAAGAAAAACATTACGGGAGTAATAATAGGAAATGCATGATGCTGAGCATAACAGGAAATACTGCCAAAAATGCAAACAGACCATAATTGCAGTATTACATATGATAATTTAGAGAACTTTAGTTGTGATTATAATTTGGAAACTTGGTAAAATGCATGACCTAAAGCACTGGACTTCACCCAGGGTGGGTGAAAAAGTGGTACCCTACCAGCGGTACGAGCACTGTTGCATCACGGAGCCTCTCGTAACTCCCCTGCCGGGAGTGATCTGTGGTGTTATTTCAATTACCTCATAATGCATCACGGGTACACCATGGACCTCTCCAACTTTACCCACCCCCCTGCCAGCTGCCGGGAGTGCGAGTGAGAAACATATCTGGTCCAATCTTTAGACATACATTTTACACGGCATTTTCCCCTACCCAATGTCTGGAATACTCACCTACCTCGGGGAAGACTGAGTTATTCCAGGTTGTTATTACTCTCAATAGCCTCACTCTCAATGTAAAATAAATCCATTATTTCATTCATTTACTGCATTTCATAACATTTCATGTCCCATCATTTTGCCATCGATGTTGTGATTTAGTAACAATCATCACATTACAATTTCGTACCAAGTTCACAATGATGCTCCATTCATCACATAATGAAATTAACAACAATCCACATATGATGGCAATATAGCCATAGAGTAACGAATATCAACATAGCAAGATCGTGGCTAAGGACAATCATGGATAACAAAAACACATTGAGTATCTTCATATGAAAACCTACACCATGAGCTTAGTCACAACATGGAGCATGGCATAAACATAATAAGCTACTAACATAACAAACTACTAACATGTAACCAAATAGGGCTATTAGCGTGAAATAAAAGTAACATCAATATTAACATGAACTAATATGGACCAACATACTCATGAGCATGGACATTATCTTTAAACTTAACATGGCATGACATACTAAAGGGGACAATAGTAGAATATTAGTATGGACATGATTTTTAAGCTCAACATTGGAAACATGAACATATGACATTGATGGCATAACATACTAATATGAACATTGAAAACATATTTACCTACTAGTCTTAATCTAAGAACATGAGCATAAACGTATGGATAGCATAAACATACTAACACAACAAAATGAAGTGGGCACAAACATGGCATTCCAAGTACATGGCATTGTATTGTTAACATGCTAGTCTTAATGAACATAAATATATTGATATCATAAGCATACTAATTGAGCATATTTGAGTTTAACATGAACACAAGTACTAGAGCATGAGAGCATGGGAATTATTGCAGTATGGACATTATGTAATTGCTACAACATTTTCATGTTACAAATTTGCCTAATAAAGCTAGCACATGTGACATACCAGTAATCCTAATATATGTTACAAATTAACATAATTTGACATGCTCCAAGTTCAACCATCACAACATACTAAGGAATTTACAAGCTACAAATTAAATGCTAGCATGTGAGACATACTACTAATCTTACCATTAATCATTAACCATTTGGCAAGAACAAATTAAAATCTCATTTTTTTTCACCATAGCCTAATTATCATAATAAATTCCTACACAAATTTGAGAATGACATATTAACTAAAATGCTAGAATTCTACCTTAAGAGCTCCTCCTTCTTCAAGCTTTAGCTTTTCCTTCTCCTTCTTCAAGCTTTAGCTTTTCCTTCTCCAAGCTTTTCCTCCAACTCCAACTCCTTCAAATTCCAACCTTCTTATTCTTCCTCCTCCTTCAAATCAAGGGGAGATGGCGGAGGGGGCCATTTCGGCCTAAGGGAGAACAAGGGGATGGGGTGGCCGTCCTTGGTGGTGGAAGAGGAGGAGGGGTGGTGGAGTATGGTGGTGGGCTTGGTGGTGCACGGGGAGGAGGAAGGTGGTGCAAATGGGAGGGGTTTAGTGTTCGGCCTCACTGGAGAAAAAGGAAGATGAAACAATTTTTTGGATTGTTGGTTCTCTTTTCCCTTTTCTTTTTCTTTTTCTATTTTCATTTCTCCTTTTTAAAATCCTCGTCATTCTCATCATCAACTTAGTTAAACAAGAGGTTTCCATGTGTGTGTGCAAGTGGCATGAAGAGATTAAAGGGTGCTAAGTGATGAGTGGTTATTTTACATATTTTTAGTAGGGTTTATCCATGCATTATATCACACAAACCCACACTTTATACACCACTTTAACCTATTTTTGTTCCTTTTCACTCTTTGGGTGTTTATATACGTTACAGGTCAAAACCAAGCTTAACGAGCTAAATGTAGCCAAATAATCAAAATAAATAGACTTGGTGAAGAAACGGGATCAAAAGAAGAAGAATACAGGGTGATAGAGCTGAAACAGGACCCACACGGTCGTGTGAGACACCCCACACGACCGCATAAATCAAGACTCCAGAAGCAGCAATTGCAACACGATGCGGTCGTGTGAAGGTGTCATGAATAGCCGTGTCAAATGAGCCAAGGAGAAGGAATTTGAAGGTGGCAAGATCGAGCTCACGCGGTCGTTTCGTTGGAGCGACGCGGCCGCGTAGAACGGCTAATTCTCTGGAAATATTGGCCCCAATTTCTCTCTGAACAAAAAGGCCACGTGACTTCATCGACACGACTGCATCGACCCCATTCCCAGGCCTATGAAAAAGGAGCCACACGGTCGTGTGGCTACCCCTCACGACCGAGTGGAAGAGATATCACGAGAAAGCGCACAAGCCCTGCAAAGATTGAATATCTGATCACAAACCCATGGTTATCTTCATTTCTCTTTATTTTTTTCTTCGAAGAGCATCTCTTCTCGATTCCAACTCATTACATCCGAGAAGAGATGTACCGCGAGAGTAGTCCTATCATGCACCGCGAGAGTAGGGGATATGGTTAATATAAAGGGATATCTCATCATGCCGTTCGAGAGTAGGGGACAAATAAATATCGATACGGATTAGGTAGTCCTATCATGCACCGCGAGAGTAGGGGATATGGTTAATATAAAGGGATATCTCATCATGCACCGCGAGAGTGGGGGATGAGAGAATACCCTTAGATTAGATGACCTCTCTCTATCCCATGAGTTTAACAACCGTTCAATCCAAGTCAATTAGTGTTCAATCCACAATTGGGTGACATCTAGCTCTAGATTCCTTTTCTTTCTATTTGTTTCTCCATATTCTATACATACTCCACATATCCTCATGTAGCTAACCATGGCCTAGGTTTGAGCTAGTACTCAATTACCCAACCTCTCTACAGACGACCCGTTAGCGCTACGACAACAGCCTTGCGCTTGCAGTTTACAAATATGAAAGTTTTAACAAGTTTTTGGCACCATGCCAGGGAGGTTGTTCATGATTGATATTAGTTTAATTCTAGGTTAGTTAGTCTACATTTATATAAAAATATAAAAAATAAACAAAATTTTTCCCCACCACTTCATTACTATTTGTGCTATTCTTTTGTATCACTGACGCACCTTACTCCTCTTGTTTTATTATTTGTTTTGCAGGTGCATTTTGGAGACTATGTGGATGTCTAATGGATTCGACACATGAAATTTTGATGCCTCAGCATCATATGGTGCTCGGATGGGAGTCCATAGTAATTTTCCACAGGTTGCAGTGTTTTGCATAAAGTGTGGGATGCATGGCCATATTTTTATACAATGCCAATATTACGCCCACCCCTACACCGCACACCCATATACCTACAACCTACCATACAAACCCTCACATCCAGTCCCCGAGACTTATATGCCACCACCTCCACAAAAGCCTAACCTTGAGATTGTCCTAGAAAATTTTCTTTTAAACCAAGACCAATTGACTTCACCCTCCACCACCACATCGATTGAATCCTGCCTAAATGAAACTGCCCAAAACCTAGGCCATATCTCTTTATCACATGGGCAATCAGAACCACCTACTGGGAATGCGACCATTGAGCCCACATTGTAGCTTGGGAGAGTACACCTGGAGAACCCAATCACCATAGCACCCATCCTTATTGGTACTCCAGGACATGGTGGAGAGAGCACCACGCCTACATTTAAGGATCAGGCGAGGTGACACTAGACACAAAGGGATGAGATCACTAGCGTCACCCAGCTTGATGGAGAGACTCTCTGGTAAGCCTGGAAAAGACTCAACAAATTGGTGGATGGATTGCCACAGCATGGGATCAGCACGCATAAGCTAGTCTGTTTCTTCAGTTGTGGATTGCATTTTGATTTGCAAGAATTCATGATGAGTATGAATGGATGCCAATTCTTTGACATGCTGCCTGAGAAAGCATGGGAATATATGGAGATTGCAACTGTGTCTCACGCATTATTGACAGCCTGCTCTAATGAAGTTAATTCATACGATTTACAATTGAAAATTTTTAATATGAGTTTATTTTTCCGTGCAGGCACCACCTCTGAGACACGTACCACTGATGCTCACATCCAACACTATACCCCAGACGACATACCCCAGATGGATGATGAGCCACGCGTAGGACGATGGGTGGAAATAATCATTCTCAAGGAGATTGATATTGAGCAGGGAGCATGCAAGGGCACACGCACTACTTCATCACCAGATGAGCCTGAGCAATTTTTCCCCGCTGATTGGTTTCCCTCATATGAGGTTATGAAGAGCACCGAGGAGGCCGTGGAGCATACGCACACTGACGAGGAGGATGATCGTGAGGCCATGAATACCACGCCTCACTTCATCGGGCCTGACACATCCTTTCCTCCGCCACTACCTCCACATGCCCTCACCATTCCACCAGAGGCATCACATCCACCAGAGCTTACCGCTCCCATTCAAGGAGATTCTATACACATGCTCCTTTCCTGAATCTTATATTTCACTTTCTAATCCTTTAGATTCAGATGTTTCTGACTTGACATACTTTTCGCAAGACACGGTTTCTCATTACAAGGAGGTATGTTGGATCATGTCAGCACCTGCAGAGCATATTAAAGGCATTGACGTGGAGTTGATCACGTCATCATCAAGAAGTAGCACATTATTCTCAGGGAGTTTTCGTCACCACATCTCATACTTTCCATCCTATTTTAACAATCCTCTCTGCGATACCTTTATTTAGGGGAAGAATTTTCCCATTCAGGCTGATGCCCCTCATCCCTTGCAGGTTACAGGTGGATGCCTACGAGTGATGCTTGGAGGAGCGTTGTTGGGGCCTGATGGGTTTCGTGGTAGGCAGTTAGCTGAACTATGAAAAAAGGAGGAGGAACAGCTACATGCTCCACTGGAAATCTTGGATCCACCCTTTGATCAAGTGAATCCTACTCCAGTAGTGTAGATAAATTTTATATGCTTTCTAGGTAGAATGAATAAACTCGCCTCCTCTCGACAGCGAGGGGAGCGTATTAGGATTAGTTATTTTTCTTTGAATAAATCGCACCTCCATTTGGCACACCATAATTCATTACCCAATACCCTTTATATGATTTAATGCCCGCACTTCGCCCTCGTTTCAATTTATATGACTCCAAACACCCTCGCACCCCCACATTTGTACCCTCGCTTTCATTTCATTTTCATATTGGGATATGCTTATATGCTAGCGTGGGGGAGGTATTTTTATGCATTCAATACTTTCACCCCCCCCCCCCCCCATTTCCACTCTTTAGCATTGAGGACGATGATTAATTCTAGCTTGGTGGAGGTGCACTTCGTGCATAATTTGTGCATATTTCTTATTGATAATTCCACCATGCCACGTCTTTATATGTTTGGATGTTTTTATGAAAAAAATTCAAATTTACACTTTATTCGCTCAATCTCTCATTGTTTATCGTAATATATGCTTAGTGGATGTCTTTAGTATTAGATTTCATTGACATATGCTTATTATATTTATGCTCGTAATTCCTAAAACAAAAGTAATCGAAACATGCCTAGGTTATGTTTTGTATTGAGAATCCATCTTATGCATGCATCTTGGAGCTTTTAGTTGAGGATAATGGTTAGTAATCTCATATGATTTGGGTTAACGGCATACCTATCCAGTACAGAGGAGTGATGTTGTTAGCTTGTTCATGTTCAAAAAAAAGAAAGGAAATAGGAAAAAGAACTGAAAAAAGACAGAAATAAAAGGCAAAATAAATAAATAAATAAATACATTGTTCTCCCAGCGACACTGAGTAATCGGATCCCTATGCCTCAGGAAGTGTCGGGGCCTCGCGCCGAAAGGTTTAGCTTGGGGGAGTGCTTTCGAATAAGGACATTTAGCTGGTTTGAGCTAGTATGTCTGGGGGTCCTTCTTGGCTTGATCCCTAAGACCATCTGACCTGAGAGTCGTCGACCCAACGCTCCTTACACAACCCAACTTAGAATCCAAAAAATGGTGAAAATAAGAACACGAACAAAGCTAGCAATCTCTTGAATCATGGAAAGGTAGCGTGTCGTAAACACCACTTCCCTGGTGGATTTATGACCCATTTTTTGATACTAATTCTTCCTCGATCATTGTATAATTTTGATTCACATACTAATAACCAACGCGGGATAGATGAAACATTTTGAGATTGGAGTATAACTGTAATAACGTATAGTGCATGTTGATTTATATTAGAAATAATGCTCTAAAATATGTCTTGATAAATTGATAAAGATTGACATGCTATTCAATTCCATAATCTGAAAGTTTTCATTCTCCATGTATATATGCTTCGCGTTGTGAGATTCTCGATTTTATTTATCACTTGCATGCACACGCCCACTCTACTCTCTTTATTTGTCCTCCTCGAGGACGAGGAAGAGTTTAGCTTGGAGGATTTTGATGAGTGGTTATTTTACACATTTTTAGTGGGGTTTGTCCATGCATTATATCACACAAACCCACATTTTATACACCACTTTACACCATTTTTGTTCCTTTTCACTCTTTGGGTGTTTATATACGTTTTAGGTCAAAATCAAGCTTAAAAGAGTTAAATGGAGCCAAATAATCAAAAAATAGACTTGGTCAAGAAACGGGATCAAAAGATGACGAATAGAAGGAGATATAGCTAAAACAAGACCCACACGGGCGTGTGAGACACTCACACGACCACGTGAATCAAGACCCAATGAGTAGCAATTGCAACGCGACGCGGTCGCGTGAAGGTGTCACGAACGAATGCGTCAAATGAGCCAAGTAGAAGTATTTTGAAGTTAGAAAGATCGAGCTCATGCGGTCGTTTTGCTAGAGCGACGCGACCGCGTAGAACGACCAATTCTCTGGAAATATTCTAAACGAAACAGCCACGTGACTTCGTCGATGTGACCGCATCGACCCCATTCCCAAGTCTATAAAAGGAGGAGCCATGCGGTCACGTGGCTATCCCACACGACCGCATGGAGGATATATCACGAGAAAGCGCACAAGCCCTGCAAAGATTGAAGATCTGCTCACAACCCTATGGTTATCATCACTTCTCTTTATTTTTCCTTCTAAGAAAATCTCGTCTTGATTCCACCACATATTTATTTGTAGTTTTCTGATGTCGGTGTGATTTTATACATTTTCTTGAAGACGAGGCTGCGAGGCTAGAATTCTGACGTGACCGCGTGGATTGCTACGACCGCGTGGATTGCTGCACACGACCGCGTCGGGTCGGCTTTTTCTCAAACCATTAGGGTTTCCAATGTGCTATTTAAGGGTTTTGTGTGCTCTTTTGAAGGGGGTCCGACCCTTGGAGGCGTTTTCTTCCTCTTTTTCATATTTTTTCTTAGTTTTAGGAGTATGGTAGGTTAGATTAGGTTTTTGGAGGCGTTATTTAATCGGTGCAAGCTTGTAATCTTCATATCTTTGTATTGCAACCATCAAGATAAGTTTCTCCTTCTTTGTTTTGATAATTTTTATGTGTTTTGCTCTCTCTTCATTGAATCTTTGTTAATCTCTGTTATTCTATACATGTTTAGTGAGTAGATGTTAATCTAGGGTTTGGTGGATCCTTAATTATGGGTTTGAGCATGTATTGATGAGTTTTGGTTGGTTGTTGTATGAATGATAAGTAGAGATTTGTTAGGATTATTATTATCGATGTAGGTCGAATTCCCCCTTCGTGGTTAATTAGATTAATTTACGATCAGCGTCGGGGTTAATCTAGGGTTTTCGAATGCATTGATCGATACTATCGAATTCACGATCGGCGTCGGTATTTGATTAGATCTCTCCTAACATAGATCCGAATCCTAATCCATGAGAGTGGCATGGAGGAAGATTGGGGACATTTGTCGGATGTAATGCATCTAACGTGTATCCATGCACGATCAGCGTCGGTATCGGTACGGGTTAGGTAGTCCTATTATGTGCCGCGAGAGTGGGGGATATGGTTAATAAGGGGATATCTCATCATGCGTCACGAGAGTGGGGGATGAGAGAATACCATTAGATTAAACGACCTCTCTCTATCTCATGAGTTCAACAACCGATCAATCCAAGTCAATGTGTGTTCAATCCGCAATTGGGTGACACCTAGCTCTAGATTCCTTTTCATTCTATTTGTTTCTCCATATTATATACATACTCCACACATCCTCACGTAGCTAACCACGACCTAATATTGAGCTAGTACTCAATTACCCAACCTCCCTGCAGACGACCCGTTAGCGCTACGACGATAGTCGTGCGCTTGCGGTTTACAAATATTAAAGCTTTAACACTAAGCTTATGACACCTAGTGTGGTGAGGTGTCACTCCTAGGAATTTTGAAATTTTTTTAATTTTTGGAAAATTGAAATACATCAAATATACCCCATTCATTACCATATACCATGTATTACCCCGAATACTTAACAAATTATCATATATATTAAATGATTTAAAACATTTTAAAATAGTTTTTATTATAATAATAATTTTAGAAAAAATTGGGAAAATCCCTAAAAATACACAAAAATATATGTGTATAAATACGATCGAAACTACATACATTATATGTCGTATATTCACAATATGGGGGTTACATCCTACCCTCCTTAAAATAAATTCCGTCCTCAGAATTCCAAAACATGTAGAAGGAAATTACGTCTATACATCAACTAACATACATGTAAAAGGACAAAAACTCACTGTACAAACAAATGAGGGTATCTCTCACTCTCTTCTCGTCCTCGAGTTCCCAGTTGGACTCCCTTGGAGACTCTCGGTGTCACATGACCCTCACAAGATTGATGGCATTCTTTCTGAGCATCTTCTGTCTTATGTCTAGTATGGCCACCGGTTGCTAGCCATATGTCAAATCCGATCGCACCTCAATCTCTGAAAAGTCTACGACATGAGTAGAATCTCTCACATATCTCCTGAGCTGAGATACGTGGAACACGTCGTGTATACTCTCGAGGGATGGTGGCAACACAAGTCTGTAAGCAACCTTGCCAACACAATCTAAGATCTCAAATGGCCCTATATATCTCGGGCTTATCTTCCCACGCCTACCGAAGCGAATCAGTCCACGTGTTGGTGAGATCTTCAAGAACACACGATCATCTGGCTGGAAATCCAAGTGTCGTCTCTTTGTATCCGCCCAATGCTTGTAACGATCTTGGGCAATACAGAGGTTGTCCCTAACCATTCTCACCACATCTACTGCCTTAGCGATCATCTCGGGCCCCAGGAGTTCACAGTCACCAACATCATCCCAACTGAGATGAAAGTGACACTTCCTCCTATACAATGCAACAAATGGTGACATGCTTATGCTCGCCTGGTAACTATTGTTGTATGCAAACTCCACTAGATGTAGATGATCATCCCATGATCCCTTGAAGTCTAGCATACATGCTCTCAACATATCCTCCAGGATCTGTATGGTCCACTCTGACTGGTCGTCCATCTGAGGATGATATGTAAAGCTGAGTTGAGTCCCCAAGCTAGCCTGCAAAATCCTCCAGAAATGAGACGTGAAACTGGTGTCACGGTCGAAGACTATGCATATAGGCACTCCGTGGAGCCTCATGATCTCATTTACACAAGACTCAATCAAAACTTACCAAATGAAATCTAATAGATATATGGAAAGGAAAGAACCTTACCTTCATGTATCTCCTAGATAGATGATCTATAGACTGGCCGACCCGAAAAGGAATGAAATGCACTGATTTGGTTAATCGATCAATGATTACGCAAATAGCGTCATATCCTGGGAAGTGTGAAGTAGACCAATCACGAAATCCATCATCACATGCTGCCACTTCCACTCTGAAATGGGAAGAGGTTGTATCAGTCCAGGAACTCTCTGGTGCTCGGCATTCACCTGCTATCAAACCAAGCATGATGCCACACTCTTGGCCATACTACGCTTCATCCCATGTCACCAATAATGTCTTCGTAGATCTTGATACACCTTCGTACCTCCAGGGTGAATAGAATAAGGAGATCTATGAGCCTCCCTTAATAGCTCTTCCTGAATAGCACCAGCTAACTCACATTTCTTACTCCAAAAGCATAGAGATCCATCCTCATGAATACAGAAATCAGCACGAAGTTCAGCCTCTGCCTGCTCATGAATCTTCCTTAACTTCTCATCTCCAGACTAGGCAGCATTGATCCTATCCACCAAATCAGACTGGATCTGTAAAATCGTCATATATGCAGATGCACCTAGAAGGATAACCTCAATCTCCATCTGACATATCTTTGTATGAAGCTCTCTCTAAGCTGTTAACACCATCACTGCTGGTAATCAACTGAGAGCATCAAGTACGATGTTAACATTCCCAAGGTGATACTGAAGGTCAACATTGTAATCCGCCATCAACTCATGCTATCGGTGCTGCCTCATATTGAGCTCCTTCTGGGTAAAAACATATTTTAGGCTCTTGTGGTTAGTGTATATCTTCACACGGGTGCCTAAAAGAAAATGTCTCCACAGCTTTAATGCAAAGATCACTACTGCCAGCTCCAGGTCATGTGTAGGATAATTCTGCTCATGCACCTTCAATAACCTGGAGGCATATGCTACAACCCGACCATGCTGATAAAGGACACACATAAGCCATCTACCAGATGCATTACAGAATATCTCGAAACCGCTTGAGCAATCTAGAATTGTCATGATAGGTGAAGTGATCAACCTCTCTTTCAGCTCATCAAATGCTTGCTAACACTCCTCAGACCAAACATAAACAACATTCTTCTTGGTAAGGTGGGCCAGTGGTGCAGCGATCTTGGAGAAATCCTTGATGAACTTTCTATAATATCCAGCCAATCCTAGAAAACTACTGATCTCCGTGTCTGATTAAGGGACTGGCCATTTCTCCATCACAACAACCTTCTCTAGACTTCTCTGGATCTACTGATATCCCATCTTCAGATACAATATGCCCCAGAAAAGCCACTATATGCAACCAGAACTGGCACTTGCTATACTTGGCATACAGTTGGTGCTACCTCAAAGTCTCCAAGGGGATCCACGAATGCTCTACATGATCTTCCTCATCCTTTAAGTATTCCAAAATTTCATCGATGAAAACCACCACAAACTTGTCCAGACACTTATAGAAAACCGAGTTCATTAACCTCATGAAAGTGGTAGGTGCATTGGTCACACCGAAGGGCATAACCAAAAACTCATAATGACCATAGCAGGTCCAAAAATCCGTCTTGGGAACATCTGTTACTCTAAATTTCACTTGATGGTACCCACTCCGCAAATCCAGCTTCGAATATACTCGGGATCCACCAAGCTGGTCAAAGATATCATTAATGTGAGGGACAGGCTACTTGTTCTTCCTCGTTACTTTATTCAGCTCCCTATAGTCGTTACACACTCCATGACCCATCCTTCTTGTTGACCAATAGCACTGGTGCTCTCTTAGGAAACACACTAGAGCGTAGCAATCCTCTATGTGACAAATCCTCCAGCTGAGTGTGGACCTCGGCTAACTCTAGCAGAGCTATATGATACGGGGCCTTGGCAATCGGCTGCGTGCTCGGTACTAAATCAATAATAAGCTCCAAGCATCTATCTGGGGAAAGTCTATAGATATCATCTGGAAAGACATCAGGAAAGTCTCGGACAACCATCAGCAGATCTGGCTTGGCCTCCATTGCCATCGCCGCAACCTCTATAGGCTTGGCCCTGAACTTCATGGGTTTGAGTGCACTGCTACCACTAATGAACTCGAACTCCGGATGGTCTGGGATGTGAAAGACTAGCCTCCTCTGTCTGTAATCAATCGTAGCATAAAACATACCCAGCCAATCCATCCCGAATAAGCCTTAAAGCTAGGCATATCTATCACCAAGAAATCAGCATATAATTCTCTCCCAAAAATCTCCACTGAACAATAGCGACAAACAAGGGAACTATGAAGCACGACATTTCACGTGTTCATATTCCAACTTGTGGCGAGAGGAGTCACTGGAATCGAATGCTCGGTTACAAATCTCTGGGAAAAGAAACAATGGGAGGCCCCAAAATCAAAAAGTGACAAAGCGGGGAAGGAAGCAACCATAGTAATGCCTAAAAGAAAAATTCAATCAAGAAAAGACAAAAATAATCTTAATAAGGAAAGTAAAGTGGAGAGACACAAAATAAAGACAAAACATATATACACATATATACATATATGACATGCACTATTCAAGGTAAGGTCGGAGATATACCTGTGATAACTGGACCAGTGTTCTCTGCCTCTACTGCAGACATCGTGAAAGCCTGACGCCTCTGGGGGGTCAGGACTGCCCTTTGAGGAATACGTTGCTGACTAGTCAAAGGATATCCTCTAGGATACGGATGACCCGATCCTGATGGCGCAAGGCGTGGCAGTGTCACGCCCCGTTCTCCAAAATACAAGAAAATATGTATTTTCCTGGGTATTCGGAGAGAACAAGGAAAGACAAGGCCGCGGTAGTATTTAGACCTAAGGCTTTGACCCCTTGACTCTAAATACTATCCAGTATAGATGAAATAAAATAATATAACTCTACAGGCCACTACGCATGCTGGAACAATATGGATGACTTATAAAAGAGATAAAGTACATACTTTAAAATAAAGAGAGCTTATAGACACAACACATAGTCTCAAAAACATATATGTACTAGTCATAACCCATGCTCCAAGGGCACGGTTCAAATAAATTTCTCCCCTCAAAACCATAGACCCCTAATTTTAAACGAACAACAATAATTAAAGCGCAATAATCATTAGGCACCCCTCAAAATTTTAATTCCCACAAAGTTTAGTTCTCCTCAGAGAATTTAGTTTTTCCCAAAAATTTAAAAATTTTAGTTCCCCTCAAAATTTAGTTTCCCGTAGAAAATTTTGTTCCCCTATTGTTTATTTACTTCAACACAAAATTTTTATCCCCCAATATTTTGGTCCCACCAAAAATTTAGACAAATTTAGTTCATGTTCCCCCATTGTTTAGACAAATTTTCTATGATGAAGATACTAATTAATTGTGTAACCTAACTCTACATATGGACTTGAAGAACACTGTCTATATACCATCCTGTTTGCAGCGTAATTCAACAACCATAACAGTTGGCCTGGATTTGTAAGCTTCTCATCACACTTCAACTACACTTACAAAAAAATTTGAAGAGGTTCTACTTCGAAATTTGTCACACATTTTATCGAACTTATTTTTCTTTTTATTATGAAATATTTTGAGTCTTTGAACTTGATGATCTCAGCATAAATCTTTTCAGCATGTCCTTTGTGTACTTGATTTTCTATTTACCTAGAACCCTCTAAAAATGTGGTTTAATATTAGATGTCACTTGAGAGCTATGGATTTCTATTGAGGCAGTCAATCTTTTTTCTTTTTGAATTTCTTATTGTGGTAATCAACTAATAATTTTTACAATAACACATATGATAATGTCATGATTTGGTGTTTCACTTCCTACAAAATATGAAAAAGACGAAAAAAACAAAAGGAGATCAAATATTCACATTGCTCCAAGGCTTGTTAACGGTTCAAAGAATAATCATTTGCAAATTTACCCTTACACAATCCATGATTATGTGATATTTCTAGCTAATGTTCGATGTGTTATCTGACGTACATGGAAACTTACACATCGTAATACTGGTATGCCTTAATAAACGCATGATAACATATTGAAGCAAAAATAAGACATTAAAAATGCACGATACTCAAATGTGGTATATGATCTGCTCCAATATTATGATGTGTGTTAGGGCCTTTGTATGAATGAGCATGGCCATTTTCTTCTTTTCTTAATTAAGTTTCCTTTTTTAAAAAGGCAAACCATATTACAAACTTCGGGAAAATTATGAAATATAAAGCACATAGCTACGCAAAATGAATCATTACAAAACCAAACCAAACTTAGCCTCAACTAAACATAGATCCAACACAGTACAATTTCAGATACTTTAAAGAAAAAATTAACATTTAAACACATACAATTTTTGTTTAGTAATCCACTTCACAATTTCAACCAAAAAGCAGAACAAAACTCGACTTGATCCGCTTCTCTATGATCCCTTGATCAACCTCTAATCCATCCTTCTAGTCGCATGTTATGGCTTTATCGTCAGTAATAACTCAAGAAGATTTCTCTGCTCATTCATGACACAAGATATTGGTTGGTGATGTGGCTACATGTAGTGCTTCGTTCACAGCTTGCATCTGCACATGATGTATTTGTACCCATAGCTTAGTAGGCTTTCAACAAATTTACAACTTAAGTTGAGGTCCAAAGCCACGGGAAAACAATTGAGGGGTTTATAAACATAGGCAAGTGTAAGCAAGTAATTATCAGCTATGACAACCATTTGTTGATGCAAAAGGTGATAAATTTGATGGTTAAAATAAATTAATATACAATGATGAAAAATTTAGGCTACACACGTGTAAGGTGAACTTGTAATTATTGGCATGGCTACACAACTTAGAAGCCAAAATTTTGTAATACTTGGTGAATACTTTTTCTTGCAAACAACACGCCAAAAGCACCCACATGACTTCTCTGTCCTAAAGGTTTATTTAGGAAAAAGGAAAAACTAAATTGTTTAGTCAAACCAATAGCATCAAACAAATATAAAAACTATAATGTGGCTCACCTCTATAAGACCTTACTCTGTGCTCAAACATTAGGTAGTATCCTCGGAAATTCATTGTCTTGAGTCCAAAACCATGCCTCTGCTTCTCCAACTGACCATGATTAGAGATAACGCTAGAGGCAACATCAAGAATAGCAGTCTAGATGAACCAATAAGCTAATAAAAGGCTCATATAAATTATGCCGGCACTTTTTTGGGGAAATTCTACCAGTGCTTCATAATGCATAAATTTGATATAAAGCATACAATGGGCATAACTATTTGCATTCTACATAAACATATTATAAGAGCAATACCTCGAAAACTAACATGTTTTCATTATAATTGGCAGCATACCTTCATGATAACCTTCGTCTATATACTGTCCATAGATGAATTCCATTAACTCTGTCTATATATTGTTCCATATGGTAGGAAGAAACAACTTCCATGGTTGCATGCTTAACCAAAACCAAGTTGCTAGCCAATACTTTAGATTGCAAGTTGTAAAAATAAAATTTATCATATATTTACCTGAGGTCGTGAAACAAGAACAATTCTTGATCTGCTCCAATATCATATGATCATATTCCTTCTGCTTCCCCTTGCTATACTTCTGCAAACATAACCAAAACCATAATCATTTCAAAAAATAAATTCAAACACAAACAACAAAACTCTAGCAGTATATTAAATGGCTAAATTAAATGAGCCGTGTATACATGATTATATACATGAGCCATGTATACATTATTATATACATAAGCCGTTGTGATTGGACAAAAGGCTCGAGATGTGGCGAAATATACTGACATGGATTATGTTGGAGGTACCGAAAATATGAGAATTCAAATTTGTTTGGCATTCAATCTTTTTGTTAAAAATGGTTAAGTTCACTACTATGTGGGATCCAACCGGGATTTTGCAGTTTTAAGACGAACAGAAGTTTAACTTTTGATCACTGGACTATGATATTGATTGTCTGAAGTTAAGAATCCAATTACTGGATGCTTCTATCATAATTTTATAAATTTTGAGACCTTGTTTTTTGCAATTGGATTCTTAGGTTTAAATTCTCAACTTAAACCACCACCCCCCCCAACCAAAGAAAAATAAACCTCACCCTCTTAGTATGGATATTGATTTTGGTTCCATGCTAAAGTTAGGTTTAAATTCCAAAATCTATTGAGTAGTGCGAGGGAACTTTGGCTAGCTGCATTCTTTTGTATTGCTTTTTATAATAATTTGCATATGTATTATCTTCTGTAAGAATATACATTATACTTTTTGAGTACATGATATTAAAATATAATCTCATTGTTTATATGCTTGTAAACATCTTTTTGATTAGCTCCATTAAAAAATCGACAGTCAACTAACGTATAACGATGGGACAATATGCAAGCAAAATGCTTCTGTGATTTGTCAAGTTGTTCACACATCTTTGGAGGACAAAAGTGTGAAAGTCCACAAATTAGGAAATCAATCAGCTATTGTGTGCATTGTTACCTTAATCATGTGTCAAACATTTCTTGTACCATAAGATTAAGTGTGTCATGTGCAAATAGTTATTTCATTAGCTATACAACTGCATTTGTTGAATATGCAAATTTAAGAGAGTTTTTACAAATTCTAAAAGAAGCTAATTCTAGTAATATGTCATGCATGTCTTGCAAAGAGCCTCCCACTCAATTCCACCAATATAAAAAAGAAAACTTCAACAATGATCTCGATGAGTCAAACATGAACACAAAATTCAGGTTCCAACTTTCAAATGAATCTGCCAAACAAAAAAATCATAGATGATCCCAATACAACAAACACACCGTTTTTCCCCAAGATCGATCTCAATGATAATAACAATCTATAATGCCAATCCACTCACAGTCCATTCAAAAAAATTATACTTTACAGAAACCTCCAATTATTATGAGGTGAGATTCTCAAAATTGCTCTTGAAAACAAATGTGCCACGACTCAATCAACTCCTACATCTCAGAAAATTGAAGGCAAGTACCTCTTGTGCATGTCGACATCAGCCATCTTGAAGACGATGTTGGCGAATCTGCGATCAATGCCCTTTATCGAGGTCAGGGCGAACATGATCTTCTGCTTCCCATCAACTACAACAGATGGAAAAACAAATAAACAAAAACAGAAGAATGTGTTAAAAACAAAGAATGTGCTAAAAACCTTTGTTCGCAAGCAAAGCCTATGCAAAATTTAGAGGGAAAACAAAACAACAACAACAGATTGAAAAATTAGAATCAAATGAAGGAATTAATGATAAATATTCGAATTTTGACCGACCATGGCAGCGACCTATGGATTCTTTATTCTCTCCCCTCCGGGCGTATGTTCTCTGTTTGTGAGCAAGAAAATTTTCGATTTTTGTGATGATGGGAGAAAACCCGATTCGATTTCTGCTCAATCAAATATTCGATAAAAATAGATTGATATATATTCGAGTTTTGTGATCCAAAAACCGAAGCTGAGGGGAAAAAATCGCTCCCTTTAGTAAACTGATCTGAGATTTTTTCTTCTTAAAGATTTTTAATCAAAAAACCAAAACTGGGGGGAAACCAAGCAGAGATGTTTGCTCCATAAAGGTTAGTTCTGCAAAAAGCTTTTCTATGAATTATCAAAAACAATATCTTGGAAAAAATAATTATC
Organism: Scilla litardierei; assembly: GCA_030789695.1. Taxonomy (NCBI): domain Eukaryota; kingdom Viridiplantae; phylum Streptophyta; class Magnoliopsida; order Asparagales; family Asparagaceae; genus Scilla; species Scilla litardierei. Next base: position 685,943,886 of record CM061142.1, on the reverse strand, counting down.
AAGCAAGAACAATATCAAAAAACAATGCATATTAAAATAGAGAAGTTACCTTAATCATTTTCAGCAGATCATATCCAGTCATGTTCTGCTTGAATGCAACAGATAATATCCAACGTTTCAAGTTCCTGCTAGAATGATTTGAGATTGTGGTTATCTGTTGCAAACCACAACCACAAGTTCCTACTACCCACATCATTTATGCAAGTTGCAACCATAGATAAACATATTGTGGTTATCTGTTTGCAGCTGTGGTTTGCAACAGTCTAGAATGCTTATTAAATTAGAACCATGTGGTTTGCAACAAATCATATCCAAACAAAATACATAAATGATGTGGTTGCAACTTGCAAGCTAGAACGGCAGGGGAAAAGAAGACAATTTTTAAAGATGATTTCAAAAAGCAAGCATACCTTTGTAGCCAGCATGATGGCAGTAACGTTTTCTTTGGATTGCATATTATACTCCTTGACCAAATCAATAGTTTTAGGGTGAGAACTGTGGTCAATACGTGGATCAGGAATACAAATATGCAACCAAAAAACATGTAATCACAACATACATGAAACGTCATTGTAAACAAACAATTATAATCTTATCACAATGCAAAACGCTAGAAAGCTAGCTTAATCCCACCGCAATCATAGCATCGCCAGCTTCAGTTAACATGGCATTAAGCTAATACGAACATTAAATTTAAGAAGACATAACAGAATAATAATAAATTATAGGGAACCCTCAATGGCCCATTTATATTCACAGATACCGCTGCACACAACAATCCCAAAAGAACCTCTCTAAATCTCTAGTAATCACATCTCCTTCAACTTCAAAACTATATCCCTGTAGGATTCCCAGCCAACTCCAAAGCCTAATATACAAAACATAAATACACTCCAAAATCTAATATACAAAACATCTAAATACACACAATTAAACAAATGAAATCATAGTTTTAGTTATTCATGTCCACCAAGTATCAAACAGTTGCTAGGCACATTTGTTGGTCTACAATGATTTCATCCCAAAAGGGCACTACAAAGGGGAAACATAAGAAAAAAGACATGCAAACCAATATCAACTACCGATGCACATATGCCTATAATAATCATCAAATACAATAAGAGCAAGCAAGCGAAAAGAATGATTAAGGAACTATCTCCAAATTTTTGATAATAAAATAATTTACAAAAAAATTACAATGTTAAAAAGAGTAGTGTAATAGAAATCTACTCATCTAATTCCTCTTCCCCATGCCTCTCGAGGTACATCAAAATGTTCAATTTGACAGAACTTTGAACAAAAGTCAATATAAATCAGGACACCCCAAAGAAGCATAGCTCAAGTGATCTTCCTTAAAGACCTTTGGCGTCACCAATAAAAGATTGCATGTGCTTACAAAGGACATTTGAGTATTCAGGTGCACATGTCCAGCTACCCTCATCAGCTATGTATGTGATCCACATGATAATTTAGATGCAAAAATGCACCAACTTTAGAGGTGCAAAGATCTTATATGAACATGGTTATCACGTATCTCAACTAACAATACTTCTAGGATTTAAAGAAGCTTGTAAACAAAATACATAAATGATGATTTAATAAAGCAAGTTTCAATTTGCAAGCTAGATTGTCAGGATACATACACAAAATATAGACATTTGCATCATCAAACCAATGTCTGAAAAGATTTGGCTTTGCCAAAGATATTACTGTACCATGACAGAAAACCACGCAAGTAAAAAGTTGACAATAGATCAGCTTAATCCAAAGCCATAATCAGGACCCAGTCAATAAGATTTGTTATCCACCTGAATATGATATTAGTACTGATACAACCTCCCAAAATGGACCAAAACGGAATAGGCCAGGCCCATGGCCCGGGGGGATTGGGCCCTAGCCTGAAGGCCCTGCGAGCGTATCAAGTTGCGACGACCCAAAGCCAACGTCAGGGAAACCGACGACCCTCCATGATTGAGGAAAATGCTCCCCAGATCGCGCCCGCCTTGAACACCATTTAATGTGCAATCATGTCTGCCTTCATGACCCTTGAAGGGACCATCAAATCGGGCGGGCACGAAGGGCGAGATGACAGGACGCCATGAAGGCATTGACATGCGGACTCCTATAAGAGGTCCAAAAGACAAAACGCCAAAGGACCGAATCCTGAATACTCAAGGCTCAGGTATTCCACCACTCAAGACCTTACTTCCACCTTATATTTCTCCTCCATAACCCGGCTCTAGAATTCGTTCTTGGTATCTCTGCGAACCAAGCTCGATTCCACCGGGCACTTACCAGTCATCGTCTGACTTAAGCATCGGAGGCAACTTAGTAGGAACCAAGGTCCGACCCCACTGGCGAGCCTTCTCGTCTGTGCAGATAGAAGGAGATGTCAACCAACCAAAGCCACCTTCGAGGCTCCATCGTTCGGGTTCGAATGCTCCTGAGCCCTAGCCCGCTCGCTCGATCGTTCCAGGAAACCATCGCTATGTCGAAGCTGCCCTTTGGCACATCGACACATAGATCCGTGTGTTTCCGCCCAAGCGAACGCTCGGATAACCGGCCCCAGAGGCCACACGCATCTCACGTGACCGCGACGACCCCCGGACATCTAAACTATCAACCAGTGGTAAGAAAACACCCCGAAACATCTGGCGCCGTCGGTGGGAAGGAGATCATCACCCACGTCATCCACAGCAACCAACATTGAGCATCATAATGACATAGCAGCATGAATGTCGACTATCCCAGAGGAGGGCGGCTAGTCCTGCACGAAACCAAGCACAGCCGCTCTGTAGAAGGAACCGACGACCAAGTGGAGTAACCCCCCCCCCCCCCACAATGTAATCATAACCCAAGTACTAAGTAAAACAAAACGTACACAAATACAATCTTAACTATGCCTTGAATTGATGTTACCTATTATGAAGATGAAGGCATGGAAGATTGAAAACAACAAGTGCTTGATGAAGATAAGATTGTATGCACTTGGAAACTTCTCCTTAAGCTAGGGTTAAACCACCACTAGATCATGAATTAAATGAAGGTGAATAAAGAGGGAAAGAAAGATTCTTCAATGAAAACCCTCAAGTTTGGTACTCACAAATAGTTATAAACGAGTTTGAGTGGTGCCAAAAACAGCCTCTCAATCTATCTTAAATAAGCTCTCTTTCGGGCATAAAAACCAAGAAAATGAAGAAAAATGCCACAGAAGCTGTCAACGGCTATAACCAGGCAGAATTCTCAGCGACCAGATGTCTGAAAAAGGGTGACAAGATGTCTGGATAACTGTTCAGATGTCCAGTGAGACTGCATCAAGCATCTGACAGAATCTGTCAAGAAAAACACTTGATCACCAAAACAGTTATAACTTTCACAATATGACTCTGATTGAGGTGATTCAAGATGCGTTAGAAACCTAACAAATAATGAAATCTAATGGGCTTGGAATGGATGAAAAATTGAAACCATAGAAAAACTAATAGATGTCTTAAGTTAGAAACAGATTGCAAAAATTCCAACAGACTAAACCGAGAAAACACTTGATCACCAAAATAGTCATAACTTCCACAAATAAACTCTGATTGAGTTGATTCAAGATATGTTGGAAAGATAACAAAAACTTAATCTAATGGGCTTCTAATGGATGAAAAATTACAAACAAAGAAAAACTGACAGCCGTTTGAAGTCAGACAGACTGCAGAAAACAGATAGCACAGAAATTTTTTGTTCTACTGATCAGACGTCTGGAGTTCATTGACCAGACATCTGGACCACTGTGCAGACGCCTACTGATTGAACTTCAGACATCTGGGCGTCCTAGGATTTTTGTCTAACACAAAATTGGATGCGTCAGGCATCTGGTGGGTGTATTCCAGACGCTTGGTGATAGGCTGAAGGCATGATTAAGAGTGGTATGGCCACTCTAGGAAGTTCCTATGGATCATTAAGATGGAAATAGATATGTATGTGTATGTGTATGTGTCCATCTAATCAAGGCATACAAATATTATACTAAACAAAAGAAAGATTACATGAAGATAAAACATAAAATGCAATGAAGTCCAACATCTTTATGAATCCTCTTCCTTCATATCCTTGATTCATCATCTATCATCATCCCATCACCTATTGTTTTGTCTCCTTATCAAGATAATCAATTGTTAATCTGAGACTAAGACAAATGAGATGATTAGCACACAACATAATGTTGATCATCATCAAAATAATATTGGTCTTGAACCCAAGAACCAACAGTAAGTTATTGTTCTTGTGTCGTATTGGTTGTTAAGTAAAAATATCAAGTGTGTGAGGTCCTCTTTGAAGAAGAGGTTGTGTTGATTTGTTATATTGAAATTCCTAGCAAGTGAAGCTATGAGCTTGTAGTTGGAAGCCCTCTAGTTTGAGCTTTCTTGATAGAGAGTGGTTTAGTGGAAAATCCCAACAAGGAGATTGTGGACTTGAAAAGCCCAGGGTGGTTGAACCAAAATAAAATCCTCTTGTGTTTGCGTCATGGCTCTGTATCCATTCGTTACTTGCATACTTGTGTTGTCTAATTTTTGCTGCATAATATTAGCTCTCATTCTGGCAAGTCAAATTTGGTGAGTTGATTAACTTCCTTAAGAGATTTATGCTAAATTTAGAGGGATCTACTTTTATTTGAACATAATTTTTAGAAACACTATTCATCCCCTCTAGTGTTTAGCTTGCTATCTCCAAGATCCAACAGTATTTTCATCATAACCCAAGAATGGACGGGTTTATTTAGACCTTAAATTGTAGTTCAAAAGATCTATTGTTCACTGGAGATGAAAGATCTCGTCAAACGCCATCAAAGATGGTAGGTCGATGGTGGTGGGGATAGAGGTGATAGTGGCAGGAGAATAAAGAGTTGGCTAGAATTTCTGGTGAGAGGATATCCCTTAGATGAGGGAAGGATATGGAGTATAGTGTGGATGGGTATTTATAGGGCTATGCAAGGTTCTTAATTAGAATGAAATGTTGGATGAGGGAGTAATGTGCTTGATTTTCTTGTTAAGGGCATTTGAAGAGCTAAAAAAGTAGGTGGGATTAGAGCTTGAAAATGTTGGTGGGAGTAGAAGGTGAGAAAGTTAACGGGTTGAATTGTGAAGTGTAATTTCAAAGTTTACAATTTTCCAGTAATGTATTGAGAAAACCTAGCAGTCGACTAACTGGGTCTATTAATATACTAACGTGTGTATTAGTCGACTAATAGGAGCGATATTAATCGGCACATATAAAAGAGAATAAGTCTTAGAAACAACCCTGAAGGTGATATCAGGAGCCAAATAATAAAGTTAAGAATGTGGCTTATACAATCATGAGTAATATCTGTTAATAGCAACTTCATGCCAATAAAAATATCCATATGAGCAGGACTAGTCATATCTCGTATACAATCATAGCATGGCTCAAGACTTGACTTTAAAGATTAACAAAAAATCCAATCCAGTTTATAAGCATTTATGCACCAAGTAATTTATGTAATAACTAAGTTAATCAGTTTCCAATTTCATTCGTTAATGTCCATGTATCTCAGAACCAATAATTAAAATATTTAGCTCATGTAAAGGTAGGAAGAACACATAAATCAAGCTCGATACATCATGTAATGTAGTTCAAACCATATCGTTAAAGAGGCCAACTCAAGCCCCAAAACTCATCAATTAAATATCTTATTATCACTCCCCACTTTCATAATAAGAGGGAAACGACGTGAGACAAGCTGCATCACATTTTAATCCCAAATGAAAAACTATCACCTTTTCCTTTAAGATCAATATGAGGTAAGCGTATGAATACTGTAAGTCACTATAGAATGATAAGTTATGCATAATATACCAACAAGTAGATACACTCACTTATAACTTTTTAACAGGAACGCGATACAAGATGTCCAAATACAAAGGAACAGAAGGTACAAATGCTTAGGCCATCCACCTCACAGATAAATAGAAAAATAGTGCTACCATAAAATAAAGTAAGAACCTGACTACTGTAAAACTAAACCCCGCTCCAGATCCTTAAGATCTAGGTTGTCTCCGTAGTTGGCTCCAGAACCTAAAGTGGGTAAGACAACAACTGTCGGGTTAGTCATAGATCTCAAAAACTACGAAATATGATAGATTAGATCTGTATATAAAACATGAAAATAAAACATAATAGAGCGATAGTATAGTAAAAATAAAAGAGCATCAAATAGCAAGTAACCTGATAAATAACATGATCTTCATGATTATGCATATGGAATAATGAATTTTATGATAATGCTATGAATCATGCTGGAGGACAGAATATGCTACATATGAGACCAACCATGCTACGGGGATGCTCACTCGGGCCAGTCCAAATATATACAGTAGTGTGACATGATCCAAATAGATACAATAGAGGGATTCCAACGGTTGTGTAATTCATTGGATTCCGTGAAATCATCAGTTTCAAAGGTAGTTTCTTTTCATGTGTCTAATTTGGTCACATTGTGAAATATTACTCGGCACATACACAAATATAGAGACTAAGTCCTGGAAATAAGATCGAGCTGCTATCTAAAAAACAATCCATAAAGTAAAGTATAGTGCATATACGGTCATGATCATTATCCATACATCATCGATACCAAGCTAATATAATATCCATATAAACTGTTGGACACGTGGCTATACAACATACACTAAAAGAGGCGTAAATAGTGTAATGGCAAGAAAATATGCGTAATTAAAAAGTTACTAATAATTAAATGCACAATACCGCAGAAATAAAAATAATACACTTAACAACAACAACCACAAAGAGAGAACGCCAAAGCAAATGCAAACACAAGGCGTATCCTGGTTTAGATCCCTTACCTAGGAGATTCTACTCCAGTCACACGTTGTAATCGCACTCCGTGGATTGCACTAGTCCTTCCTGGGCATAATCAACCAACACTACAACTTGATGCTTGGTTGCAATTCTCCCACTATAGGAGTATAAATGCCAAAAGGAGTAACCCTCATAGGCAGCAAAGGAGTACCCCTCCTATGATGGAGTAACCATCCAACATGTACCCCTAACTCTGATACTAGGTTAAACATAGAAACAAAATGAATTACAAGCTTACACATGACTTGAATAGATATTACCAATTGGAAGATGAAGGCATGGAAGATTGGAAACCAGATGCTGGATGATGAGCTTGAATGCACTTGGAAGCTTATCCTTAAGCTAGGGTTTCACACGTCTAGATCAATGCATTTAGTGTATAAGAAGAGATGGAGAAAAGAGGATTTCTCTAAGCAATTTGGCTCTCTAATATGATTTCAATATGTGTGGAGAGATGCCAAAAACGCCCTCTCAAACTGGCTTAAATAGCCCCTCAAAACAGTGTTGAATACAACGTGTAGTTGGATACAACGATCGTTGATTTCTTGTTTGATGATAATAAACATCCGTGAATATTTTTTATGTGTTTGTTAAGTGTTTCCAGGTGAAAATAAACATGGAGCAATCAATGGCAATGATGTGTTTATTAATCAATGGCAATCTGGTAAATTGGGAGTAATGACGATAACGTAAATTCAAGCAAAAGATGGAGAGATGGCAGTCTCGTAAATTGCGAGATTGGACTTGGTCAACATGATGTGGAGTAATAAAAAATTAAATTCAAAAAGATATCAAATCAAGTTCAAACCTATTTGGATTAAGGGGATTTGACTTGGTCAAATTTGATTGAATATGGAGTCAAATTAGATCTTATTTGGATACAAAAGGAGTTCTATTTTGAATAAGGTATTGACCAAGTTCTTTGGACCAAAGAGATGAGATGCGAGCAAATCAATTTGAAGATATCAAATCAATTTCAAGGAGTTTTGATTCAATTCAATTACTTGGATCCAAGCACTATAAATACAATCCCTATTTCTACAAGGAAAACACCCCCAAGGAGAGAGAACAAGCAAACAAGGCCAGCCCTAGACTTATTTCTCTTCATCTTGGCTGAATTCTTCTCCTTAAGCTTCAAAGAGATCATCAAATTCGTAGGAAGAAGAAGGTGGTCGACTGACGACGCTGAAAAGAGCATAACTCTCTTCACAGAGCTCGGATCGAAGAACCGTTTGTGCCGAGACAATCACAACTCAATGCTCTACATTATGGTGATATTTTTCTGATCCTACTATCTGTATTAAATCAGTGATTTTTATTTTAGCGTGAGTTTTATTCTGAATAGGTTCATAGTTCTCATCATCTTCAAAGAAGAAAAGGCTCCAAGTGCTTCTCCTTGCCGCACGACTACTCCATCAAGCATCAAAAGACAAGGGTACAAGACCACATCATCTTCAATCAACCAAGCAATGGGATCTACAAAGCACGAGGGAAAAGTTCTACATCAAATTCAAAGCTCTACAACGCACTTCAAAGATCATAGAATTCTTCTCTACAAAAGAAATCAAATCTTCTCTTTATTATTTTTCTGTCGAAGAGGACGAGCCTATGATTCCAACGAGTATTTATTCGGATTTTTCTGAGCTCGGGACGATTTACTGCATTTTCTAGAAGACATGCTATCTGATTACTTTACACAGAGACTACTGTCGATTCTGCAGAATAGAGAATTGATTTACGCATAGACCAGATTCAGGCAGATTTGCACAGCGAACTTCGGAGGGCTATATCTTGAGATCCAGAATCGAATTGAGACACTGTTTGCGCCAGCGGGAAGCTTACGACGAGCTTATCGATAGGGACTATTCAATCTTCATAAACTGAGCGCTCTAAACTCTTCATCATATTATTATTTGTGATTGAGTTGATAGATCTATGTATTACACTTTTTGTTTTTGGGTTTTTTGGGCTCTTGACTGGTTGGGGCTAGTCAAGGGAAAGTTTTCGCTAGGAAAAATAGTTTGACACTTTAGGGAGTGAGATACAATACTTGGTAAGCTGAGTGTTGGGGCACGAAGTTCTTTATGGTTTGTATCTTGACAGTATTATTCTAGTGATTACTTTGGGGCTGGAGTATGTCGGGGGGCGACCGAACCAGTGTAAATATCGTGTGCACTCTGTGACTGCTGCTGCTTTATTATTTCTGCACCATATTTGCTCTTGATTGTTTGATTGAGTATGCCATTGTTTCTGTATTCACGAAAATATTTTATAAGCCTATTCACCGCCCCTCTAGGCTTAGATCACGATCCAACAAGTGGTATCAGAGCATGTTAGAGGATCTAGTCTAGAAAACATGAATACCCCTATTGATAAGGCAGTGATGTCCAAATGGACTGATAGTTTCAAAACTCTTAATCCTGCTAATATTTCTTCTGATCATAATATTACTAATTCAGTGTATTGTTGTCATTGCAGGAAACATGGACACTATTGCTCAGCCCAAAAATGTGCTTCTCTCAAGCAAAAGAGTCCGTACAAATAATATAATCTGGGAGTCCAGATGTCGAATCCTCGGGAGAAAATCTGTTGCAACCACAAAGCTTAAATCAAATAGAAATCCAACGTAAAGAAACTAACCACTTTTGATGACGATGATTTTGATGGGTTTGGACGTGGTTTTAATACGTGAACAACACGAACAAATAAAGTGTCTGTATAAAAATATATATGAGAAGTATGCACATGGTATGGGTTCATTAGGATCCATGATTCGTATTAATTTGGTTGATTAAATATAACTCAATGAATTCTCTTTTTGAGAGCAATTCACCGGAAAATACCCTTGTGGGGATTAAAGCACAAAATTCAATAAAATCGTTGCTAAAGTTTTAGTATTTTAAATATAAGCGATGAAAGTCCCTTTTGGGGAAATCAAAACTCACCCTTGTGGGGTGATCATCTACTCAAACATGTTCTTTTGGAAGATGAAGAGAAGATTTAATAACAAAGACTATAACTTTACCAACGTGACAATTTTAGCGCGAATATTCAACCAAACGAATACAAATCATATCTCCTAACTACACCATACCATGCACAATGAGAATTTAGCTACTCATACTGAAAATAAACAGCAATTTCATCAAATTAAGGATGGTTCTAAGCAATAAGATTAATTAGAATTCAAATACACAATAGAGTTCAGTAATATCACCAAATACGCTATCTATTTGCCTAAGAAAACCCTTCTTCTTCCTCCTAAAAGCCTCTGAAAATTCCCTCAGGTTGCTCTCTGGATTCTCAGAAAATTGCTGCAAAAATCGGCTCCAAAATCACCCAAATACGCCAAGAATACCGAAGCAAACCCCCTATAATACCTTAAATACACACATTGCGGGTTTAATGGGGTTAACGGGTTCAAAACCCGCTCTAAATCAAGCCCAAACCCTAAGTTACGATCGGTGCAATTTTCAGCCGCACATCCATGCGGGATTGCATACGGGGGCGCCACGTCGCCTTTATTATCGGATCCGCGCCCGCTGCTTCAGATCGATGCGGGTTAAATAGTGGCCGTCAGATCAACGATGTGCGGCTCAGAGGAAGCCACGTAGAGCGCTCTTCGAATACAGGTCGGGGAAAATATCAACCTTCCGATACGAATCGAACGACCGATCGCACGCCACGTCGCCCTAGGAGTTGATGTCCCTTCGTTCGCTTCGGGTTGAATCCGGACCCTTCGATATCGATCCTACGGTCAAGAGCTGACAGCTTCATTCGCTCGTTGGATGAGGCAGGAACGCTGTCGATGATCACCGCGTGTCTCGAGAAGAAGCGCTCCGCTTCGAATACGAATTTAAACCGGAGTCGATCTCGGCCCTTCATTTCAGCGGCAATCACATAGGATCCCGACACGTGTCCCACCATCGAAGCAGCCAGCCCGGTTGCGAGCTGTGTTTGGGTTTCATCTAATCCGTTTAATGAGGGATCGACGGTGCACAAAATGCCGCGTCAATCTCAGCTAGCGCCCGTTGGATGCAGAATGGGCGGCCACGATTTAGCCACGTGGCCCGCTTTTGAGCTGATACGCGTACGGCGATCCGAATACGAATCCGTATTTTAGCCGTATTTCATCCGTATTTCATCCCTTTAAATGGTATTCTGCATTCAATAAATCACAGAAATTAGCACAGATCTCAGAAAAATACAAATAAATAGTCGTTGGAATCGTGAGATCGAGACCAAGTCATGAAAAATATAAAAAGGCAGAAATACTCAATAAAATTTATACTTTATGTACAAATCAAGTGATATCTCTAATAAATGATGGTATACAATATATGAACGTATTAGAGACCAATTAAACATCATTTACATACAAAATATTGCTAGATGAGGGGTTAAATATGCAATATTCAACCCGAATCAACTATATGAAAAACTATCCAGTAATGAAAATGAAGTCTTTGGAGAAGAATGATAATCCACGTGCAGTCACAAGGGAAGATAATAATGATCTTAATGAGGAGCAGACCTGATGGTTAATGGATTCAAAAAATACATCAAGACTCCTCGGGGAAAAGCAGACATGCTAAAAAGTTCAATCGCTTTAATAAGTTTAATCTTGGAAATATTTCATTTGAACAAAATACTACTAAGACGATGCAGTGTTTTAAATGCAAGAGGCATGGACATTTCATGAAGAACTGCCCACAAAAAAGAATAATTTTGCAGAGAAGAAAAAATATTTGGAAGTGCAGTGGTATGCCGATAGTGAAGATGAGACTCAGGAGGAGACTGCCTACTCGTCCATTTGCTCTAAGAATGAAATTATGAATATGTTGGAAAACATGCGCAATGAAATTGATGAGTTAGAATCTGCAGTGGAATCCTTAAGAGATGGTAATTTTGAATTGCAGCAAGATAATTATAATGTCACTAGATGTTGAAAAATAAAAAGCTGAAAATGATGCATTTAGAGCTACCATTGCAAAAATGAAAAAGGGAAAATCTAGTGTGCATAAGAAGATTGAATGTAAAACATGTCACACAATTGTGACTGAAAATGAAACTTGTAAAGAAACATTGATGAAGCTAGAAGTTGAAAAGGAAGCGCTAAAAGAAAAGATGGCCATAGAAGAAAATGAGAATAACGAGCTTAAAGAAAAATTGATCAAGAGTGAGATTGAAAATAAAAATCTTAAAGGAAAATCTATTGAGATGGAAAAGAAAGTCGATAATTTGAAAAAGAATGAAGAGGAGAATAAAAAGGCCTTCATTAGTAAATGCACCTTGCTTGTGAAAGAAAACCTTTATCTGAAATCCAAAGTCACAAATCTAGAATTGACCATAAAGAAATTCGGTGTTGGAAAACAATCGTTGGATATTATTCTTGGTAATCAACTATATGGCAATAATAGGCGTGATCTTAAATATGGTTTGAAAAATGTTGAAAAGCCAAAAATAAGAAAGTTCATAATGAGTCTATGAAATCTAGAAACACTAATGCAAAGTGCTTTACTTGTGGATGTGTTGGTCAAACATGTAATAAATGTCCATACCGGAACAAGAATATTAAGTTCAAACAAATATGGGTTCCTAAAGATACTCTGAATAACTGTTTAAATATGAGCACGAAAAATAAAGTATAAACAAGTATGGCTTCCTAAAGATTTTATGACTAACACTAGTGGACCTTGTTGGATTCCAAGGTCATACATAACATTTTCTGTGTAGTTAAGATGGATGGGCGATGAATTATGGATTGGACGTCACATTTCATTAAAGTTCCTTAGCCAAACGACAGTGCGAAGGTATGATTTCTTATTTGAGCTCACTGCACTCCTTCATAGGATTTTTGGTGTATTTGCATCTTCTTGGTGTGATTGTTTTTATTGTGTGTGATGTTTTTTATGGAGTGTTTATTTTTGAAGTGTTTTTCATTTTTTGTGTGATAAAATTTTTGAAAACCATAAAAATTTGCAAAACCAAAAAACAAACAAAACAACAGAAAATGAGAAAAGTGTAAAATGTATAAATATTGAGCTTATTGTATACCTCTCTTTCGATTATCAAAATTGCACTTTTGAATAATATTCATATCCATGTAGAAATCTTGTATTATTTTCATGACTTTAATTGCATATTAGACTTTATAAATGATCATGACATGTTCAATAGAATGAATAACTTGATTTCTACACCTTCACCCTACACTTTCACGAGATTAACTGTTATTGCATATATGGAATTGTTTTCATAAAATTTTGGAAAGTGTTTGTCGGTGGATGAATTAAAAAATATTGAAAAACATATTATTCTACTTGCCATGTATAAAAATTAGAGCCCATGAAAAGAAAAGAAAACAATGTGTTATTTTAAAAATGCATATTAATGAAATAGAAGAGAAAAGAAAGAGCTCTGTATGAAAAATGGATACGGTCCATTGCAATGAGACAACCCACGGGTATCCAACTTATGCTTTAAGACTAAACTTTAGCGTTGGTGTAATACCCATCAAGCAATGCAACCCCATATCTAAGAGTCCTTATAGGCTATGTTTTGGGTGTGGTAACTTGAACTCATTATTCATGAGGTGTGGAAAATCAATCTTAAAAGAATATATGTTATATTAAAGTTGATTTGTATTAGTTGTTTTTCAGGAAAATTCTCCCTATATGTTTTAATTCTTAATCATCACACGAGCACGAAGGTGTATTAATCATTGTTATGAGATTAATTGAATATCACGTGGTTGTTTTTAATTGTCTTAATGTGCTCATATGTCTTTACTAATAATAATTTATTTTTATATTGCATATGACATGAAAATATGTGCTCTTTTGATGATAACAAAAGGGGGAGAATAATGTATAGATTTGAGCATGGTATAAGCACATTGATAGGGGAGCAATTTAGTGGGGGGAGCATGTCAATAGGGGGAGCATCTTGCATATGATTTATATCATGTTTGTAATGCCCTGATAGCTACTGCACAAGTACTAGAGGTGGGTGAATAGTACTTTAAAATAATTAAGAAGATAATTCCTAATTATCTTGCAAACTCAACCAACAATGCGGAAATGTAAAAGTGACAACAATAAAATGCAATCGCAAACAACCGATATAACGGGTTCGGATCCACCCAAGTCTCCCCGACTTGTTCCCGGTGATCCTACGTCCCAAACACCCGGATCCCCTCCGGCTACTTGAGTTAGAAACCGCTAACTCAAATTTGCACTATGAAATACTTGTAGAAAACCTCTACAAGATCAAATCATACACAAATGAAAATGTGACTCCCACAAACCGGGATCACACACAACTCTCACAACCGAGAGTAAAACACTTGCAATATTCAAAGTAAATGAAATACGAAATGCTTACCAACAAAATCCTATGCCTTGAGTAAACTTACGATTTAGGGCAAAGAGGATTTTGGAGGAGGAAGAAGGCACCAAACCCTAGCTCTAAGAAGTTGATCAGCTATGGAAGCCTAGGGAGGAGTTGGTGACCTAGAATCAAGCTCTTGGCTTGGAAGCCTCACAATCAATGAATCTCTCTTTTGAAATAAGAGTGAGGGAGAGATTCAAGTGAGAAATGAATGAGCTTTGAATGAGAATTAATTGCTTCTCTTTGATCTCTAAACTTCAATAAATATCAGCCTTGAATGCTATGAAAGAAGCCCTTCAAGTATATATAGGATAGAGGAAAGAGAGAGCAAAATTCGTGGCATTTAATGCTCCAACGGCTCTATTCTGAAGCAGACTAGTCGGTTAAAGAAGGATCACTGACCGACTAGTTTCTCAACTAGTCGGTCGGTGATTCAACATGAACCGACTAACTGAAGAACAGCCAAAAAGTAAAGTTTAGAAGATAGAGAACTAGTCGGTCTAAGAAGACTTGCCAACCGACTAGTTTCATAACTAGTCGGTCGGTGAGTGTTCTTTGACCGACTAAGAGATGAAATCAAATAGGCTGAATACAAGTTGAACTAGTCAGTCTGAGAACAAATTCCAACCGACTAGTTTCTCAACTAGTCGGTCGACAATCGTTCTTAGACCGACTAAAGATAAACAGTAGCTCAGGCAGAAAAACTAAATACACAACTAGTCGGTCTAAGAAGGATTCCTAACCGACTAGTTTGACAACTAGTCGGTCGGTGAACCTTCTTAGACCGACTAACTGTAAACAGTGAATGAGCTGAAATTAGTCAAGGTGATCTAGTCGGTTCAAGAAGGATTGTCGACCGACTAGATTGCCATCTAGTCGGTTGGTTCTTCTTCTTGAACCAACTAAGATGCACAAGAAGCTACGAAATGAAGCATGAAGCTTCGGGAAAGTTTCTATGGGCTTCTAATAAGATCCTAGCTCTAAGATATGAGCGTTATGAAGATTAAAACGTAAGACCTACTCAAGGCTTAACAATCTACGAAACGAAGCTAGAAGACTATAAATAAAACTTGACGAACCGTCTTCAAAAGCTTCGATCGAATCTTCTTGACTTCAATAATGGTCATTGAGCTTCAATGAAGCTTCAAGCATACGATCACGCGCTTTGAGAAGTCTCGAGACATCGCTTTTGATGTTCATAGAAATTTGGCGACGATCTACATAACTGCGCTCACAAAGAGTTAGTTCACGATATTTATGTTTGTTCATCATCAAAACCAAATCCGGGGAATCAATACTCAACATTCTCCCCCTTTTTGGTGATGACAAACCAACATAAATAATAATCAATAATAATGATTCAAATGAAATTTACTTACTCCCTGCATTGATGACACGTTAATTCCATATTAAATAATAATCATAGGCATCAAGCAGACGAGGAAAGTATAAAATGTGAATCCAATTATCGAAATTTAGGATCTAAATCCATTTATATATCTTAACTCCCCCTGAATCTAACATATCAAATTAGATTCTCGAAAAAATGCTTTAAATTATCATTTAGCACATTGTCATTATTAATTCTCTCCCCCTTTGGCATTAGCAAAACGAGTGGGAGGAGATCAACGACAACAACAATGGCTACCAATAAAAGCACGGGAGTCGTAGAATATGACCACGGTCCAAATGACACCAAAAGAAAATACGATGTAAATCAAAGCGTGCCAACGAGACTATAATCGATAATCGAAAAATAAAATCATCAAAACTCAAATTAATTTCACGTATTGAGTTATGGAATATACTCTCCAATATCAACATTCTTGATGAATTAAGTGCATGAAAAATAATTCTATATTTTCATAGAAATAATTTCTATTAAATCAAGAAAGTCATCGAGCGACGAAGTCAACATCAGAGACAAAAAAATAATATATAATGTGCACAATGAAGTAAAATTCAACACGATGTATATATATATAAAACATGGTACAACAAAATGTATACATCTGCCAACATATATAATAACGCGATCAAAAGATCGGGGCACATCATACAACATATGTCACACCGACATCAAAATGAGCATACAATAAAAGAGTGTATCATCAAAACATCAAAAATACATCAAAAATCATAACCACCCAAGCTATCCTACCCCACACTCTCACTACAAAATATATCATCCAATGTGCATAAGTAGAGTCCTCCAGCGCAAGCTCAGGAGGCGGAGGCAGGGTCAGCAGCAGCAGCAGGCTCTGCAGACGGAGTGGTGGTCACTGGGTCAACTGGAGTGTCCACAGATGGGAGAGTCGCAACGGGAGTGGCCTCGGGAGCACCAGAAGAAGTATCCACCGACGGAATGGTGGCAGCAGGTGTGCTCTCGGGAGAACCAGCAGACGTAGCAGCAGCAGCAGACGTACCCTTTGGAGCACGAGCAGCAGATCTAACGAGCTCCTGGAGCTCATCCTCATCCATTTTCTCATCGTCAGAAACTGACGGAGGAACCTCAATGCCCAAGTGAGAGCAGATGCGAGCTAGCATCACCTCAGAATGAGAGACACGAGACTCCACACGTCTCAGAGAGACGGCAAACTCAGCGAGAGTAGGAGTAGGAGGAGGAGCAGAAGCAACAGAAGCAGCAGAAGCAGAGGGGGTACTCCTCTGAACGTGACGAAGCGCCAGAAGAGACTTCTTGACGGCCATCGCATTCAGGGGAGGACCAAGAGTACGCTCATCGTCGGGAGGAAGAGGGACACCGAAATGACGGAAAACAAGTGTCAAAAGGCAAGGGTATGGGATGTGAGCAGATTTGGTGGACTTTCAAATACATTCGAAAGAGTCCATCTTATCAAGAATAATCCTAGCCCAATTAATCTCGCTACCCATGAAGAGAGCGTAGATCAGCTTAAGGAATGGCTGGGATGGCAAGCTCGAGGAGCCGTACTTCGAAAGGAGGCATGACTTCAGGATAAGATTTAAAACCCATGCGTTTGGCTTAAAAGATTTTGATGGAACGCCAATCATGGCGGGTGGGATGACATGAAACATTTCGGCGAGCATGGCCTGATCAAAATCGTGGATATCATCCACGGAGATATCGGCAGGGAGAATGCCAGAAGAGGAGACACCTATCAAATCCCCTAAGATTTCTGCCGTGAGAACAATCGGTGTCCCCAAGACAGTCGTCTCAATGGAATGGGTGTCGTCATACTGACCCCGAACACGATTCGCATAGAAAAGCTTGACAAGACGGGGGTACGGGTGAGGGTTCGCCTTGGGGTCATGACGAAGATAATCAAGCAGGCCGCTGTAGGAAAGAAGATCGGCGAGATGAGGGAAATCGGAGAACTGAACGAAATGCGCCAATATCAGTGGACAGTGCTCGATACGGTTGTATGCCGCGAGACACATCGGGTCATCGCGACATAACGATATATCGACACCGTCTACTGGCATGGGAGCCTTCCCCTTAGATGGACGAGTGCTAGATCTAGGAGGAGGAGTAGGAGCCATATCGGTAGGCTCAGACTCGGGGATATACTTGGTGTCGGAATCAGAAGCACCGGGAGGAGTGGGAGCACGAAAAGAGGCTGGAGACACAGTCTGCTTCCTAGGCTTGGGTTGAGATGTGGCTCTAGGCTTGGCAGTCGCCGTCCTCTTCTTCTTAAGAGGAGGCGAAGAAGACGATGGATGGGTCGATTTGGCTCGTCATTTGGGTTGAGGGGGGTCCGTAGACGGAGACTCTACGGTCATGGGAGACGGACGCGAGGGTTCGATGGGGATACGTGTATTCGCCATAATCGAGACGAGACACGCGCAAACGAACTAGAAAAACGAAATCTAGGTCGGAAAACAACCCTAGCACAAACCCTAACTCAAACCCTAGAAACGCACGGAAATCGACGAAAACTAGGTCTAAAACGAGAGAGTGTGTGAGAGCTATACCCTAGAAGGAGGAGAGAGAGGGATCAACGGCCGGAGATGGTCGGAAATGGCCGGAACACGGCGGAGGAAGGAGAGGGAGTCGATCAGTTTTCGGGGGTTAAGGGGTTTGAGAGGAGAGATGCACCGATTAGAGTGAGATCTAATCGGTGCAGAGAGAATAAAAACGATCAGAATGCGAAAAGACACAACAGTCCCTGCGCATTTAGTCGGTCACAGTTCAAGCGCTGACCGACTAGAATGAGATCTAGTCGGTCGGCCAATGAGCTTGAACCGACTAAGTGCAAACAGTAACTGAAGCCAAAATTAGGGCTTGAGTTAGTCGGTCTGAGTTCATTCACTGACCGACTAGAACTGAATCTAGTCGGTCGGTCAATGAACATGAACAGACTAAGAGCGTCCAAAAATTTGAAATTTTGAAATTTTGAGTTCTCTCCTACGCGCATTTGGACGAAACATCGAAATACTCTCATACATCATTATACTACCCCGTAAAACATCGAAAATCTTAAATACGACATTCATGAATAATTCGAGCATAAATTCCAAAAATTCAACCAAAAATCCAGAAAATCTCAATCAATCTAGCATGAGCATATATAAAGAAAATTATTATCGTGCAAGATTATTGAAAAAATATGAATCCTAAATCTCGGATTCACCCATAATCTCCAATTCTCGACGCAACAGCACAAAGGAGTCTTCCTTGAGTGGTTTCATGAAAATATCGGCGATTTGCTTCTGGGTTTCAATGTACACTAAAATGATGTCCTTTTTAGCAACATGATCATCTAGGAAATGGTGACGGACATCTATGTGTTTAGAACGGGAATGGTGTACCGGATTCTTAGAGAGACATATTGCACTTTGGTTGTCCACCATGATAGGGCAAGTATCACAGTTTATACCAAAGTCTTTAAGAGTGTGTCTCATCCAAAGAACCTGAGCACACGCAGCACCGACGGCAATATATTCCGCCTCGGTGGTTGAAAGTGATACGGAATTCTGCTTCTTGGAAAACCAAGAGACAAGAGAATTTCCTATAAAATGGCAAGTGCCACTAGTACTTTTCCTGTCAGATTTGCATCCCGCATAGTCTGCGTCACTATATGAGATTAACTCATATGTGCTAGACTTTGGATAAAGTAATCCGAAGTCAAGTGTGTAACTTAAATAACGGAAAATTCGTTTTACCGCTACTAAGTGAGATTCCTTAGGTTGAGACTGATAACGAGCACATAAACATACGACAAACATAATATCGGGCCTACTAGCAGTAAGATATAATAAACTACCTATCATACCTCGTTATAGACGAATGTCTACATCTTTACCGCCTGAATCTTTATCAAGATGCGTAGTAGTGCTCATTGGAGTCTTCTTCCCGGAGGCAGTCTCCATTCCAAATCGCTTTAGCAACTCCACCGTGTACTTGGTTTGGTGGATGAAGATTGCCTCGTTCATTTGGCGAATTTGGAGACCTAAGAAATATTTGAGCTCGCCCATGTGGCTCAACTCAAATTGATCCTTCATAACATTAGAAAACTCTTCGCAAAGCGTGAAGTTAGTAGCACCGAAAATGATATCATCAACATAAATTTGAACTAAAATAATATCATTATTCGAATACTTAACAAATAAAGTAGAATCAACTTCACCCATTTTAAAACCCAAATCCAAAAGAAAGTTCTTTAGACGGTCATACCAAGCTCGAGGATCTTGTCTCAAACCATAAAGTGCTTTCTTAAGTTTAAAAACGTGATTTGGAAATTTTTCATTTATAAAACCCGGAGGTTGAGAAACATAAACTTCCTTAACAACATCTCCGTTTAAAAACGCACTTTTTACATCCATTTGAAAGAGTTTAAAATATTTATGGCATGCAAAAGATAACAATAATCTAATAGATTCTAATCTAGCTACCGGAGCAAAGGATTCTTCGAAATCTATACCTTCCTCTTGCCGGTAGCCTTGAGCTACTAACCGAGCTTTGTTCCGGACGATGATTTGGTTTTCGTCGGTCTTGTTCTTGAAAATCCACTTCGTTCCTATAACGGTGTGGTTCTTCGAAGGCAATAGAACAAGCTCCCAAACCTCATTCCTCTTAAATTGAATGAGTTCCTCCTCCATAGCTAAGATCCAAGCACTATCTTTGCACGCTTCGTTAATATTCTTTGGCTCTATTGAGGAGGCAAAGGCACAATGAGCGAAGTAGTTGACTTGAGATCTCGTCTTGACACTATCAAGTATGTTGCCAATGACTTGCTCATGGGGATGGTCACGAACTGTATGAAGCCGTTTGGGAACTCCCTGATCATTAGGAACATTCTCAAAAAATTCATCAGTAGGGTTAGTATCAATAGAATCAATAGAATTAGAATTACCAATAGAATCACATAAGACATCCATGGAGTCATCATCATTAGTAATTCTAGTCTGGACAAAACCTTCATTAAATGAAACATGAAGTGATTCCTCGATCGTTGAGGTTCGTTTGTTGTATATCCGGTAGGCTTTGATACGGTAGGAATATCCAACAAATATCCCCTCATCGGATCTTGGATCAAATTTGTCCAAACTACCATACATGTTTTTAATAAAATATTTTGCGCCAAAAACTCGAAAATGTTTAACTTGAGGCAATCTACCAAACAACAATTCATAACAAGTTTGTTTGGTGCCGGGCCTCAAAAGTATTCTATTAAACACATAGCAAGCGGTATGTACCGCTTCCGTCCAAAATTGATGGCCAAGTTAGCTATCATCAAGCATAGTGCGAGTACATTCCACTAGCGTCCTATTCTTCCTCTCAACAACACCATTTTGAGGGGGTGCGCGAGGGAAAGAAAAGGTGTGAGTAATACCAACTTCATCACAAAAATTTGAGAAAGACTCATTCTCAAATTCCCCTCCATGATCACTACGAATAGTGACAATGATGGTTCCAATGAGATTTTGTACTTTCTTAACAAATATTGTGAAGTTTTCAAAAGCATCATTTTTATTACTTAAGGAAAATACCCAAGTAAATCTAGAAAAGTCATCAACGATGACAAGTCCATATTGTGCATTTCCTAATGATGCAACTCTAGTTGGCCCAAAAAAATCTAGATGTAAAAGCTCTAGAGGCCGCTTAGATGAAATGCTTTTCTTAGGTTTAAAAGACGATTTAGGAAGCTTGCCTCGTTGACACGAGTCACAAAAGCTTTTCTTTTGAAAGACAAGCTTAGGAAATCCTTTAATAGAATTTAACTTGGAAAGCTTAAAAAGTGTTCCAAAGTTCACAAGACCAAAACTTCGATGCCATAAGTGTTGTTCACTTGTGTTGGCAATGAGACATTGTTCAGGTGATTTTGGAAGATATAATATATAGATATCCTTATGGCGTGTGCCAGAGAATAATACATCATTAGTATCTTTATTCAAAATATGACACATTCCTTTCGCAAAGCTAACTTTGTAACCTTTATCACAAAGTTGGCTTATTGAAATAAGATTGTGGTTTAATCCTTTAACAAGGTAAACATCACTTATTAGTGGTTTAGAAGGATTACCTACTTTACCAACACCAATGATGGTTCCGCTCGCGTTGCCTCCAAAGACGACTCGGTTCCCATTTGCAATGGGCACCACTCCGGAGAGCAATTGTGTAACGGCTGGTTTTTGTATGATGATATTTATTTATATATATATGATTGTTTGCCTTCCCTCTTCTTCTTTTCCGTACCTCTTTTCCCCTATCTGGAGCTGAGCGTGCTTCATGACGCTCTTATCTTAGAGCCAGACTCATCTTAGAAGTCCTTAGAACCATCCCGAAGCTTCACGTTTCATTTGGAGACTTTGTGTGCACGTTAGTCGGTTCAAGAACGAAGACCGACCGACTATATGCCAATTTAGTCGGTCAGAAACTCTTCATGGACCGACTAGTTTCCTTCATATTTTTCCATTGAGTTACTGTTTACACTTAGTCGGTCTAAGTTCATCCACCGACCGACTAGTTGTGAAACTAGTCGATCAACACTTCTTCGCAGACCGACTAAGATTGAGATCATTTCATACCGCCAAGTTACTGTTTACCATTAGTCAGTTTAAGAGCGAATACCGACCGATTAGTTGACGAACTAGTCGGTTAGGCTTCCTTCTCAGCCCGACTAATTTACAAAACTTCTTGTCGACCATTTTTATCCTTTAGTCGGTCAATGAACACTGGCCGACCGACTAGGTTGCAAACTAGTCGGTCGACGAGCCTTCACAGACCGACTAAATCTATAAACCATGTACCAACACTGTTCTCTGTTTGCTTTTAGTCGGTCATAGTTAGACGACCGACCGACTAGTTCTCAAACTAGTCGGTCGACCGCCCTTCACTGACCGACTAGTTGACCCCGAAACCCTAATTTCTGACCTAGCCGCCGTTTGTTTTTCTTATTTAAACGCGCGGCCTTCTTTCTTTTCTCCTCATCATTTTGAGCCATCTTCTTCCCCAACCCATCTCTTTCTCTTCCCCTACCTCTCCTTCCTCCTCCCTTGCGCTCTCCATCTTCTCCGAGGTCCACTCTCCCCTTTCCATTCTCCTTTTCTCCTTCTCTTCATAAAACAAGCCGACCACCCTCATCTCCCCAGATCTGAATCTTGCGGCCAAGCTCCGGCCGCCATCTCGCTTCCCTTTCTGAGATCCATCTTGGTGATCCAATCCCAGATCTAGCGACGACGACCCCGGGAGACGCCGAGATCTTTACCACCACCTTCGGAGGCCGACGACACCACCAACGATCAACATTACTCGCTGCGCTACCCGTGGCCTAGGAACTTACGGACAACGCAAAGCTTCCGCCTTTTTCCAGATCAGACGCCGGATCTCCGTTCAATCGTCATTTTCAGGTTGGTCTCCTAAACTCGTAGAAACCCCCACCGTAAATAATCGAAACCTAATTAAAATCATCAACTTAATCAATTAAATTTATTTTCCGTGGATCCTTAAAACGTTGTACAACCATAGATAAATCGACGAATAAACTTTATGCATGTGCACATAGGATAGATCGTCGATTAGGTTATATGCATTAAAAATGTGATTTTTGACGAATAGGATAGTCCCGATAACCTAGACACAACAGTAATAGGAATTATTGAATCGCGATCTGACATCGTCGCCGTGTCACGATTTTCAGACGTTCTTTCGTCGACGAGACTTTTGGACGAGACGTTCTAGGGAGACGACGCACTCGCCACCGCAGGCAAGTGTACCACTTGCGTTCTTGGCCATGTTTAGGCCTTAGTCTTGTTAGAATTGTTATTTTAGAAACATGAGAACCTGACGTGAAATGATAGCATCCGAGACGCCCTTGATGGCTCAGACTTGACAACGAAGTCTGAGTCCAATAACAACAATTTTGACATCATATGATTGACATGCGTGTGTGTGAGTTGTGGACACCCTAGTACAACCCCTCCGGTTTTGTCGTGTCATGTCCCTTCCGTCTTGCATAGCCTGATGGGCAATAGGGCACTCGCCAAGCCAGAGCGAGTGATCCCTTGTACTGATTCACAGCCCGATGGGCAATAGGGCACCTGTCAAGCTAGAGCAGGTGATCGCTTGTACCGATACACAGCTCAGAGAGTAATAGGGCACTTGTCAAGCTAGAGCAAGTGATTCCTTGTCCTGTCACGATTCTTGGGGTTTGGGGTATGGTTGAGCATGCACGCGGTAAGAGGGTCTGATCCCCCTCGAACCGTAAAGGCGTGAACCCTTTTCGTGTCTTGTCTTGTCCTGTCTGGCTCTCCATGTTCCGTCTTGTCTTGACACCTGTAGGCTAGTCCCGTAGTCGGTAGCACTCGCTACGACTACTACTTGTTGTGTTTTACTTTCCTGTTGCGTGCACTTTCGTTGTTCGTCTGTGATAACCTCAGCATGTTAATCAACCAGTAAAATGTTGTTAAACAATTAGTACACTTGCAGTTTGGTCTAACCCTTCTTGTAGACCTTACCTGACGTACAGTTCCTTCTTTTGGTGCTGTACGTCAGGGATCGAGCCAGAGTACGTCGGGGAGTCTGACTTGCCAGCTGACGTGGAGCCAGAGAGTGTTGATCCTGAGTACAGTCCTGAGGAGGACCAGAGCTAGAGACTTCTCATTGTAGTTTCCAGAGATATCCATTCCTTTTTGTTGGGTGCGTAGCACCTTTTGTTTCCTTGTTTAGGTCAGGTGCTTGCACCGTTAGATTTCTTTTTCTGCTGTTGTAGCCCTTCAGGCATTGAGACTTGGTACTTTCGATATGTTGGAATAAAATGTGATGTTCTTTCTTTCTTGTACTTTTATTGTTCTGTACTAACATGCAGGGACCTGTACCTTCGTCTTGGTACCACACAGACGCTTATTGGGTCAGGGCTCCTTAGCTCTGGCCTAAGCGGGCCTAGTCACGCTTCGCCTCCGCTGTTTTGGGAAGCGGGGCGTGACAGGTTTTAGTGGTGGCCCATGCAGGTCTGCGTCCCAATCTTTCTGCAAGTACAGAACAGTAAGAGTAAGGACATTCATTTTGATATTCAAACATTGTACGAGTCTAACCTGTGTTTTCGTTCCTGAACACATGATGGCTGGACGACGCATTACTCGTTCCTCGAATTCGAGTGATGACGGTCCGGAGGACCAGGGTGCTGAGTTCCGCCAGTTTCTTGGCGTGATGTGAGAGATGCTTGAGGTGCAGCATCAGCTGGTGCAGCAGTCCAACCGTGCTGCCCAGGCCCCACCTGCTGCACCACCTCCACATCCGCCTGCTCCGCGAGCTGCTCCAGGAGTGAAGCAGTTCAACGAGCTTCAGCCCTAGACCTTCTCTGGGAAGGAGGGACCTCTGGGTGCCGATGAATGGATCCAGAGCACTGAGGAGAAGTTGGTAGCTGCCAAGATTCCAGATGATACTCAGGTGGAGATCGTGAAGATGCAGCTGACTGAGATTGCCCGGAACTGGTGGCGTATTGAGGAGAGGCGTCTGTAGAAGCTTGTGGAGTGGAAGACTTTTTGCCACATGTTTAAGGAGAAGTACTTCACCAAGGCAGCTAGGAGAGAGCTGATGGGCAGATTCGTGGATCTGAATCAGGGGGACATGACGATCGATGAGTATGAAGCTGAGTTCGAGATGCTGAGCCGTTTTTCCCCGCACATGGTGAAGAAGGAGGGGAACCGAGCTGAGCGGTTCCGTCAGGGACTTCGTCCGAAGGTCCAGGCTTCCATGTCCTCTGCTAGTTTCTCGACTATGAGGGAAGTGTTAGATGCTGCGAAGAATCATGAGACGATTTCGCACCTGCTTGACACTCCAGCGGACAGAGGAAAGCGCCCTATGGAGCAGTACCGGCCACCTGCCAGGCCGGCGATGAGGCCAGTCCAGACTGTGCCATTCAAGAGACCTGGAGCACCAGTGCAGCAGCAGAGCAAGGGTCCGTGCCATTTCTGCGGCAAGCCCGGACATGTTCAGACCAACTGTAGGAGGAAGCTGGGTCTGTGCCTACTTTGTGGAGATGCTTCGCATGCTGCGAAGGATTGTCCTAGAGCCCGCAATGCTGTTGTTGGAGCGCCAGCCCTGTTGCAGATGAGGGCGCCTGCCCCAGTCCAGAGAGGACCTGCTGTTCGTGGACCGCCCTTGGTGCCACAGAGGCAGTTGTACCAACGAGCAGTGCAGCCTCAGCGGCCGGCCTATACCATGACAGCTGTTGAGACTGAGGAGCTGGATGGAGTTATTGCAGGTAACTCTTTGACCTAGTCTTTTCATTTCATAGTTAGACCTTATTGCTAGTTTTGTTAGTGTTGCTTGTTTGTTTGATTGCTAGAGTAGTGTTTTGACCTTAGACCCATTATTTTCCTAGGCACCATTCTAGTGTCCTCTCACCCTGCTTTGGCTTTGTTTGACTCCGGTGCATCCATGTGCATCTTATCCCGGAAGTTCATAACAAAGCACTCCATTCCTATCCACACACTTCCTAAGTGTTGGGACATCACCACTGGGAACGGAGTGGTGACTGTGAACATGGGATGTCGATCGATTCCTCTAGTGGTCAGTGGATATGAGTTATATGCAGATTTCATCGTCCACGATCTGCCGCATTTCAATGTCGTCCTTGGCATTGATTGGCTGGGAGATTTCCACGCTTCTATCGACTGTCACAGTGATCACTCCTTATTTTACACCCTTTTCCCACATGTTTGCATGCCATTTTGATCGCCCAAATCATGTTTTTTCACGATATATCGACGATATTGCGATGCTTTTCACGATTTGTTGTTTTTGTCGCATTTCAGGTGATTTGGCGCGATTAGGAGTGATCTCGAGATGCGCATAATCTAGACGGCCACCGACGACCTCCCCGAGGGGTATTTTGCTGTTGGAGAGGAGCGGAAGAAGAATGGACGTCGCAGGAGCGACGAGGAGGCCAAAACAATCAGATTGGGCATTTTTTGTGTCCCACTCGGCCGAGTGGAGGAGCCACTCGGCCGACCAGCGAGACACTGCTCGGCCGACCCGTTCAGACACGATTTCCATGTGTACTCGGCCGAGCGACGGAGACCACATCGGCCGAGTGACGATACCACGTCCGCCCGAGTGGCGCCCAGACGAAGGCCCTCAAAAAGATCGAAGTTACTGTTTTTCGGCCACCTGAGCTTCAGAAGACCCACTCGACCGAGTGGTAAACCGCGTCCGCCCGAGTGCAGTGAAGCCATCGGCCGAGTGACGACAACTCACTCGGCCGAGCCACCCCCGAACTGAAGACCCCTGAAGCCCACGACTTACTGGAAAATGACAGGGTTTTCACTCGGCTGAGCGACTTTTGTCACTCGGCCGAGTGCGATGCGCTGCCTGTAGCGAAATTTGCGGAAAACAGGCTGTGCAGGGGCGTTTTGGTCAGGATTTTTAGACGATTTTTGGGGCTATTTAAGCTCTGTTTTTACCCTAGTTTTGAGAGCCATCTCTCAGATTTTTTGTAGCTTTTTGAGTCTACTTTTTAGCTTTATTAATTGTGATTGGAGAAGAGAAAAACTTGGATTTTTTGTTGGATTAATTGAAGATCTACATTGGTTTGCATTTCTCTTCCCCAAAAACTCTATTTTTATTGTTTATATCATTGTTGAGATGAATTCCATTGCCTATTTCATTGATTATTTTTGTGCTATTGCTATGATTTGTGAGTAGTCCCCACGTCTCGGGGCGTGGGGATGAACCCTACAAGCCCTATTTCCTATTTGTGTTGAATTGGTAGAAATTGAGCTAGGATTGTTATTAGGGATTAGATTGGGATCGAATTACTACGGATAGCTAGGTATTCATATCAATTGGGATTTGCAAGAGATTGGATCCCAATTTGATAGGAAGCCCTAGAAATCCGAATTGGGTTGGAGTCGGATTTTCGAAGTATCGGTTTGCAAGAGATTGGACCGATACTAGGACCTCCGGTTGCAATTCCGTGCCGATACCCGTTTGCAAGAGATTGGACGGGTAGGAACTATCCTAATCTAGATTGTGGACCGAGTTTGCAAGAGATTGGGCTCGGTGCACAGTTGGACGATGATGTTGATCCTAATGCTAGCTTCCCTAGGCTAGGGTTTGCAAGAGATTGGACCCAAAACCTAGGATAGCTATAGACCGGCAACAGCGCGAGAGCGTGAGCTTGGTTCCACATTTAGTTGCAACTAGTTCATCCAAATTCTCATTCTAGCGATTTCGATACCGGCGAACCACATTTATGAAATACGGTGAGTAGTGGGGATTCCCCTTTCCCTAGACGTTCTTTATTTGATTTGATATTTCGCAAATTTGACTGACGATTGTGACAGGATCGCCCAAGGCAATTATCTCTGTTCCTAAATAGCCAGGTTGATCAGGAGCAAGCACGGTCATTCGTCCTCCCTGTGTTCGATACCCGCTCGCCACCATACCGTGCGCTTGCGGTAAAACTACAACCGTCGCCTCGGGACGTGTATCCGGGGCGCGATCAAGTTTTTGGCGCCGTTGCCGGGGAGGCGATTGCGTTTGATTCATTTTCACCCTAGCTATTCTTTTTCCTTTTTTTTTATTTTTCATTATTTCTATTTCTTATTTCTTGTCTAACCCTTCCACGGTACTAATCATTTCTTTGAAACTCTGTTTCCTCTGTGCATGAACACGAGATCTACGGCGGACCCGGAAGACTTACTATTTGATCCCGAGATCGAACGTACCGCGCGGAGACTTAGAGCGGAAAAGAGACAAGATCCGGAAGGGAGGTATATGACCAACCCGGAAACTCCTGAAGAATTGGCGGCAAGGATGGCAAGGATAATCTCGATTCGAGATAGGCTTCGGCCTAAGACTTCTTCTACCACCTCATCCATTGCCATGCCGGGGTTGGCGGCTGACAAGAACTTCGAGCTAAAGACTGGATTGGTGGTGTTGATGCAACAAGACCCGTTTCATGGGAACGCACATGAGAACCCCCACTACCACATCCAACTATTCTTGTCAAAGTGCGCCACATTCCAGATGCCGGGGGTCTCCAATGACGCTATCAGACTGCGCCTCTTCCCCTTCACGCTTAAGGACAAGGCACTCTATTGGTTGAGGACGCAGGCTGACGGAGTCTTCACTACTTGGGACGAGTTGGTGATCACTCCTTATTTTACACCCTTTTTTCCGCATGTTTGCATGCCATTTAGATCGCCCAAATCATGTTTTTCATGATATATCGACGATATTGCGATGCTTTTCACGCTTTGTTGTTTTTGTCGCATTTCAGGTGATTTGGCGCGACTTGGAGTGATCATGAGATGCGCTCACGATAGACGGCCACCGACGACCTCCCCGAGGGGTATTTTGCTGTTGGAGAGGAGCGGAAGAAGAATGGACGTCGCCGGAGCGACGATGAGGCCAAAACGACCAGTTTGGGCATTTTTTGTGTCCCACTCGGCCGAGTGGAGGAGCCACTCGGCCGACCAGCGAGACACTGCTCGGCCGACCCGTTCAGACACGACTTCCATGTGTACTCGGCCGAGCGACGGAGACCACATCGGCCGAGTGACGATACCACGTCCGCCCGAGTGGCGCCCAGACGAAGGCCCTCAAAAAGACCGAAGTTACTGTTTTTCGGCCATCTGAGCTTCAGAAGACCCACTCGGCCGAGTGGCAAATCCCGTCCGCCCGAGTGAAGTGAAGCCATCGGCCGAGTGACGACAACTCACTCGGCCGAGCCACCCCCGAACTGAAGACCCCTGAAGTCCCCGACTTACTGGAAAATTGACAGGGTTTTCACTCGGCCGAGCGACTTTTGTCACTCGGCCGAGTGCGATGCGCAGCCTGTAGCGAAATCTGCGGAAAACAGGCTGTGCAGGGGCGTTTTGGTCAGGATTTTTGGACGATTTTTGGGGCTATTTAAGCTCTGTTTTTACCCTAGTTTGGAGAGCCACCTCTCAGATTTTTTGCAGCTTTTTGAGTCTACTTTTTAGCTTTATTAATTGTGATTGGTGAAGAGAAAAACTTGGATTTTTGTTGGGTTGATTGAAGATCTACATTGGTTTGCATTTCTCTTCCACAAAAACTCTATTTTTATTGTTTATATCATTGTTGTGATGAATTCCATTGTCTATTTCTTTGCCAATTATTGTGCTATTGCTATGATTAGTGAGTAGTCTCCACGTCTTGGGGCGTGGGGATGAACCCTACAAGCCCAATTTCGTATTTGTGTTGAATTGGTAGGAATTGAGCCAGGATTGTTATTAGGGATTAGATTGGGATCGAATTACTACGGATAGCTAGGTATTCACGTCAATAGGGATTTGCAAGAGATTGGATCCCAATTCGATAGGAAGCCCTAGAAATCCGAATTGGGTTGGAGTCGGATTTTCGAAGTATCGGTTTGCAAGAAATTGGACCGATGCTAGGATCTCCGGTTGCAATTCCGTGCCGATACCCGTTTGCAAGAGATTGGACGGGTAGGAACTATCCTAATCTAGATTGTGGACCGAGTTTGCAAGAGATTGGGCTCGGTGCGCAATTGGACGATGATGTTGATCCTAATGCTAGCTTCCCTAGGCTAGGGTTTGCAAGAGATTGGACCCAAACCCAGGATAGCTATAGACCGGCAACAGCGCGAGAGCGTGAGCCTGGTTCCACATTTAGTTGCAACTAGTTCATCCGAATTCTCATCCTAGCGATTTCGATACCGGCGAACCACAATTGTGAAATACGGTGAGTAGTGGGGATTCCCCATTCCCTAGGCGTTCTCTATTTGATTTGATATTTTGCACTTTTGTCTGACGATTGTGACAGGATCACCCAAGGCAATTATCCCTCTGAATAGCCAGGCTGATTAGGAGCAAGCACGGTCATTCGTCCTCCCTGTGTTCGATACCCGCTCGCCGCTATACCGTGCGCTTGCGGTAAAACTACAACCGTCGCCTCGGGACGTGTACGCCGGGGCGCGATCAAGTTTTTGGCGCCGCTGCCGGGGAAATTTGCATTTTGACGGTGCTCGGCACCGACCACCCGGTTATTTCTTCTTACTTTCTTCCTTTACTTCCCTCTCTATCTTATCCTAACTTCATTCGTAGCCCTATTTGCATATTCTCCCCGCATTTCGCATAAGATCTTAACAGGGAGAATGGGGGATGCAACGCCAACAATAGAACTCAGACGAGAAGACTATGACACCTTCACAGACCTCCTTAAGGAGCTTGTCGACGAGGTCCACGCTACCGGGGCATTTGCTATCAATATCACGGACCCCGACGAACAACTATTTGCTAGCTTTGTGATGGACCAAATCTCCCCGGAAGGAACTATCGGAGGCAATGTCAGAGTTGACGTGGTCGACGACAAATTGTATTTCGAAGACAATAGAGCAAATGTCGAAGAGCACTATGCTCCCGAAGAACCCTTCGAGCAAACCGACATTCCGGGTGTTACACTTTATGACGCTCACTCTTGTTTTTATGAATCGTCTGATGTGTTTTTTGATTCCAGGTACGAACTGGAGCAGAGTGAAGGTTTTGGCGATGCTAGCACTGAATCAGAGGGCGCCTACTTCGATGCCTCATCCTCACTAAGTAGCGAGTCCGACTCGTCACAAGAAAGCATTCCACCTGAAGATGAGCTAAACCAGGATGACAAGGAAGAAGCCGAATTCATGAGAGCTGAAAAGGTGGAAGAAGCAGCGCCACCTCAGGTAGAGCTTAAACAATTACCGCCGAATCTAAGGTATGCCTTTTTGGGTAATAAATTGACTTTTCCGGTGATAGTAAATTCCCACCTCACACAAGATCAACTTGAAAAACTCCTAGACGTCCTTAGGAGCCACAAAGATGTCTTGGGATACACTATCTCCGATCTTAAAGGGATAAGCCCTAGGCTTTGCACGCATCGGATCCATTTGGAGGATACCGAAGCCACCTCCATAGAGCCTCAAAGGCGGTTGAACCCGAACATGAAGGAGGTGGTTAAAAAGGAAATCCTAAAATTGCTTGAAGCCGGTATAATTTATCCTATCTCTGACAGTAGATGGGTTAGCCCCGTCCACGTCGTCCCCAAGAAAGGAGGGATGACTGTCATAAAAAATGACAAAGGTGAGCCAATATCCACGCGCACTGTCACAGGATGGCGAATGTGCATTGACTATAGGAGACTCAATAAAGCCACCCGAAAGGACCATTACCCATTGCCATTCATCGATCAAATGCTTGAACGCCTCGCGAACCATAAATACTTTTGCTATCTAGACGGGTATTCGGGTTTTTTCCAAATCCCCTTGCACGAAGATGACCAAGAAAAGACAACTTTCACTTGTCCCTATGGCACCTACGCATACCGTAGGATGCCGTTCGGCCTTTGTAATGCTCCCGCCACTTTTCAAAGATGTATGACATCCATATTTTCCGATTATATTGAAAATATTATGGAAGTTTTTATGGATGATTTCTCGGTTTACGGAAGTGAGTTTGACTCTTGCTTGGAAAATCTCACTAAAGTCCTAAAAAGGTGCCAACAAAACAATCTCACTCTCAATTGGGAGAAGTGTCACTTCATGGTCACGGAAGGTATAGTCCTCGGGCATCTTGTTTCCTCAAGAGGAATCGAGGTAGATAAAGCTAAAATTGAGGTAATCGAAAAACTCCCTCCTCCTATTAATGTTAAGGGCATTAGAGGCTTCCTTGGTCACGCGGGGTTTTACCGCCGCTTCATTAAGGATTTTGCCTTGATTGCCAGACCACTTACTTCCTTACTCGCTAAAGATGTTCCTTTTGAATTTTCAGGAGAATGCTTGCAAGCTTTCAACACCTTGAAGGAAGCGCTAGTCTCAGCGCCCATCATTCAACCGCCGGATTGGAGCCTCCCTTTTGAGCTAATGTGCGATGCTAGCGACCAAGCCATTGGAGCAGTATTGGGACAAAGGAAAGATAGGAAGCTTCATGCGATATACTACGCAAGCAAGACATTGGATGACGCGCAGAAAAACTACACAACTACCGAAAAGGAGCTTTTAGCGGTCGTCTATTCCATAGAGAAGTTTCGCTCCTACCTCCTCGGTTCCAAGGTGATTGTCCACACCGACCATGCGGCATTGAAGTATCTTTTAAACAAGAAGGAGGCCAAACCCCGGTTGATTAGGTGGATACTCTTGTTGCAAGAATTCGACCTAGAGATCAGAGATAAGAAGGGTACAGACAATGTCGTGGCGGATCATTTATCTAGGCTCATTCGCGACAAGGAGGATGAGAGCTTACCTATTGACGACACATTTGTTGATGAGAGGCTACATGCGGTAAGGACCGAGGAAGTACCTTGGTACGCGGACTTCGTCAACTACTTGGCGTGCGGAATCAAACCGCATGGGATGTCCACGCAACAAAAGAGGAGATTTATGCATGAGGTCCGTAGCTATTTTTGGGAAGATCCTTACCTTTTCAAGATATGCAAAGATAGTGTCATTCGTAGGTGTGTTTCTAAAGAGGAGGCAACGTCTATCATTTTGCATTGCCACGGTCTACCATGCGGGGGACATCATGCCGCCTCTAAAACAACCGCTAAGATCCTGCAGAGCGGATTCTTCTGGCCCACAATGTTTAAAGACACTCACGCTTTTGTGAAGGGTTGCGATAGATGTCAACGGACCGGGAATATCTCCAAACGCAATGAGATGCCGATGAGACCCATCCAGGAGATTGAGCTTTTTGATTGTTGGGGAGTAGACTTCATGGGGCCTTTTCCGTCGAGCAATGGCAACAAGTACATCCTATTGGCCGTCGACTATGTCTCCAAATGGGTGGAAGCTATTGCCACCCCTACTAATGATGCGAGGGTCGTCTCCAAATTCTTCAAGCAAAATATCTTTCCGCGCTTTGGAGTGCCGCGTACCTTGATAAGTGACGGGGGAAGCCATTTCATAGAGAACAAGTTTGAAGCCATGCTAAAGAAGTACGGGGTAAATCATAGAGTTGGAATGGCTTATCACCCCCAGACAAGCGGCCAAGTAGAAGTCTCAAATAGAGAAATCAAGCAAATTCTCGAGAAAACAGTAGATCGGTCTAGAAAGGATTGGTCAATGAAGCTAAACGATGCTCTATGGGCCTATCACACGGCCTTTCGCACCCCCATCAGTACCACACCGTTCCGCCTAGTTTATGGGAAGGCTTGCCACTTGCCGGTAGAGTTGGAACACCGCGCATATTGGGCCATCAAGACATTTAACTACGACTATAAGAGTGCGGCGGTGAGGCGACTCTTGGACATCAACGAACTTGATGAAATAAGGAGGGACGCTTATGAGAGCTCGAGAATTTACAAGGAAAGGACCAAGATTTTCCACGATGCCCGCATAACTGTCACGGACTTCAAGGAGGGAGACAAGGTCTTGCTCTACAATTCCCGACTCCGACTATTTCCCGGTAAGTTGAGGTCACGTTGGTCGGGACCTTTCACCATCAAGCACATACAACCGGGAGGAGCTTTCGAGTTGGAAAGCAAGGAAGGTACCACATTCAAAGTAAATGGGCAAAGGCTAAAGCACTATTCCGAGGGGATCCCGACGGGCGAAATCAATAGAGTATATTTGCTTAAAGAGCGGCCGGATGATCTCTCGGACCTCCTTGATGAGGTGATAGAGGAGGCGATTCCTCACTCAATTGGTGCCCTTTTTGATGAAGAATTGGATGAAGGCCCGGATTTAGGCCATGAGGACAATAATGATGATTCCCCCGACTTCTCCGCTGATGAAGATGAAGGCGACGCTGATGTCGCAAGGATTCGAGAGCTCTGCAAGCTCTCGAAATCAAAGTCTCCAAAGAAAGCTCCGCCGGTACGGAAATCGGCATCGCCGGCTAAGCCGTTGACCGGGGCAAATGCTAGCTTGGGGGAGCCTCCCCCCAACACTATTCGAGATAGGAGACCACCGCGGGAGAACGCTTCGCCGCCACGTCTGAATCCAAGCGCGCTCCCCGGAAAGTTTGACGGGTGCATCTCATATGCACCAAACATCCCGCATTGATTGAAAATTATAGGGGGTCGAGCTCACGAACTAAAACGAGCGCTTGTCGGGAGGCAACCCGACGGTTTTTGCTTTATTTTCGCTTTTTCTTTATTTTCGTTTTAGAAATTTTTAGTGTTTTGAGTCATCCGATCAAAAATTTTGTGATAACGGGTCCTATTTTTCTTGACAGGAGAGGAGATAGGTAGATCATCATGAGGAGGTTGAACGAGACGATGAGGAGCGCCCTAAGAAGGCATTCGACTCTTAGGAGGAGCATGAAATCGACTGGAGGAAGAAAGACGGAGTTTAGAGTCTAAACGAAGACAAACAGCAGAATGCAAGGCTCACTCGGCCGAGTATACTAGTCACTCGGCCGAGTACAGAAGTTCGTCCGGCCGAGCCGCTCACGAACAAGGGAAGTCTGCTGTACCCAACTCTCTGTCTATTTTACTCATTTCATTATAACTGCTACTCGGCCGAGTATATATATTCACTCGGCCGAGTGAAACAGATACCCTCCTTGGGCGAGTCATGCCGAGTAGCTTGAGTCACTCGGCCGAATGGATTTACTCCACTCGGCCGAGCCTGGCAAGGCCACTCGGCCGAAGCGATATCGGGGAGAAATTTTTATTTGCCTCGCTCGGCCGAGTGATCACGTCACTCGGCCGAGTCGTAACTTTTTAATATAAAGCCAAAGGGGGAGGCGCAGTTTTCGAAAACGAAAAAAAACCCTTTCGCCCGCGCCCCCTCAGCTTCCCCTCGCCCGATCGCGCCTCGCCCAACATCCACTCGCCCGCGCGCGCCGCCGCTCGGCCTGCCACCGCCGGCCGACCGTCGCCGCACCCCGCCCGAGTCGCCGCCGGCAACCCCCGTCTCCGATCACCTCCGGTTCGCTTATTTTCACCATTTTCTTCTCTTTTTGCGTAGTTTTTGAGGATCCGTGTGTCAATCGAACCCCTAACCCGAATCAAGTCACATATCTATCTGTTATACCCCTATTGCTCCATACATTTTGATTATTACTCGCTGATATCGCTTTTCCATGCGCAGGTTGTTTTTTGGAGCTTAGGGGAGCTCAGGGGAGCTTCTACGGGCTGCTCAGGACTTCGTGGAGGCGCGGACTTCGCACGCTTCCACTACTTAGCACTCGCGGCGTGTTTGGGTAAACTCTTTCCACTCTTTGTGCACACGCCGCACTTTTCACTTTTTCGGCGCGCGCTCGGGGCAGATATGCCGCCCCGGACACGGCCGCGGTCGAAGAGAGCTTCCGCCAAGCGGAAGCGGTCGGATGATGCCGGCCCCTCCCACGAGTTGGAGGACTCTCCTCCACCGTCCCCCACACACCCCGCACACCCCGCACAGCCTGCAGGCTCCGCACACCCCGCACAGCCTGCAGCGCACCCACAGCCCGCACAGCCTCTCCCCGCCGATCCACAGCCACCACCACCGGCTCCACTGGTCGGGCCGCTCGGGATTACGTTCCGAGACGACACACACCGCGCCGTCTTCGAGCGTATCTCCCAGCGCTCGATCGTACCCTCCAGGTTCGCACACCTCGCTGACCTAGGACGCCTGGGGGTACTTGAGGGGATGCTCACGTTGTACGACAACGTGGGCTGGCGAGATTTTTTCCAGGTGTCGGCGGATACTTTTACCCGTCCGACACTTGAGGTTTTGAGTTCGATCGCCCGGACCGATGAGGGATGCTCATTCCGGTTCATGGATCGAGAGTGCCAGGTCACTCTCGATATGATGAGAGCATTTTTCTCTTGGCCCGCAGTCCCCGGAGCCGATCGCGGTTATGGCCCCACACATATCCCTCCACCCTCTTTCGACGCCGGTGCCTTCTGGGCACGTATCACGGGTCTCCACGCCGCCTTTGACCCTAGTAGGGCCAAGGCCTCGGCCATCGTACATCCCTGCCTACGCATTGCCCAGCGCCTCATGGCGACTACCTTTTTGGCCAGATATGAGCCGGGCACGATGTCTACGCCAGAGCTTTACATGCTCTATGCGATGACACGTCCCAGAGCTCTGTCTAGGGATGGAGATGAGCTTGTCCCCGCCGTCGTGATCGATATCGCGGCATGGTACTTAGACCGCATCATTGTATCGGTGGGCGCTCGCTCACCGATATACTGCGGCGGCCTGATTACCCTGCTGGCTCTTATGACCGGCGAGGATTTCCCCGACGACCTGCGACGCGTTCCGGGCCCCACTTCCTTGTCGATAGACGTTATGGCCCGGATGAAGATGCTGCGTCCCCACGGTGAGCGTCACTGGGTCTGGTTGCACGGCCCCTATGGGGCCGATTACATGATTCTCCCGAGCCCTGCTCGGACCCAGATTGCACCGGCCCACGTTGACTGGCTCCCAGATATGGATGTCCTCATCCCCGCCGCCTACGTGCTCGAGGCCGAGGAGGCCGAGCAGGGCCCCGCCGCCCACGCTGCCCAGGCTGCTCCCGCAGACCCTGCTGCACGCCCTGCCGAGCCCGCTGCCGCCCCTGTGGCCCCTCAGCCCACACCTGTCGTTTCTGCTGCTCCTGACACTTCTGTCCTCACCTCTACCAGTGTCGCGAGTACCCTTGCTGAGCCCACTTCCACCACTGTCACCGCTTCCGAGGCTGTCACCACCACTCCCACTTCCACCACTGGCCCCTTGTCTGTCGAGCCTCTTTCTTCTGCCTTCCCCGAGCGCCCGCCGACCGTAGTCGCGTACGGAGAGCCCTCGTTCGTTTCGGTCGTGGAGACCATGGTTAGCATGATCTCCGCTGGGGCTACACCTTTTGGACCACACACTTCTTCCCCAGCGGGAGATTCCTCTGTCTCCACTACCGCCGTCTTCTCCGAGAGCGTCGTGGCGTCTGTCCACACTTCTGTGCCACCGACCTCACTAGCCGCCTCGCATCCGCTTTTGTACTCTTCTTTCGCTGCCGCTGCCTCCACTTCTCACCGCCCGCCCCGGCCTCACACTGAGGCCCGGCCCACATTTCCTGGCACGGCACCTTTTGTCCCATTCCCTGCTGAGCCCGTTACATACTCCACACGCGTACGCCAGCCTCACCCTGCGCAGCCTAGACCGGTGCGTCCCTCTGCACCACCCCCGCCCGACACTGTACTGCAGAGCATACGTGCTCTTGAGGTGGCGGTGAGTGGTCTTAGAGGAGACCTTAGGACCCTGTCCTCCACCGTCTCTACGATGGCTGGACGCTTTGACCTGATCCCTCAGATCCACTACTGCCTGACACAGATCTTAGAGCGTCTCCCGCGCGTACCCCCACCCA
This sequence comes from Scilla litardierei, assembly GCA_030789695.1. NCBI lineage: Eukaryota > Viridiplantae > Streptophyta > Magnoliopsida > Asparagales > Asparagaceae > Scilla > Scilla litardierei. The sequence continues at coordinate 685,905,897 of CM061142.1, read as the reverse complement.
CCCAGCAGGTTCCCACACACACTCCCACACACGCTCGACCTGCTTCCACTCCCACGCCCACCCCAGCTCAGCAGCCTACACCACCACCACCACCCCCTCCGCCTCAGGACGGAGACGGCGCGGCACCGCCTTCTTAGGCACTCTTGATGCCTTTATCCATTCCTGACGTTGTGCTGCCCGTCTCTGCTGGGTCCTGATGTTTTTTTTTGTCCACCCCCCCTCCTCTCACTTATTTTGGGATTATATTTTTGATCATATCTTTTTGTGCACATCATATCATATCTACTAGGGATTCTCATTTTGATCACATCTATATATATCTTTTTGGGAGAGAGGGAGCGTTTTTGGTGCCGTATTTATTTTCATATCACTCCTGTTTGTGCATGCATCATACCCGCATCATATTTTCACTTCTTTATTTTTCCTTTTATTATTTTTTTTCCTTCCTTCCCCTCATGCATGCACCCTCACTTGCCCCTCACGTTAATTGTCTCTCTGTGTGCCACACTTTGCACATTGAGGACACTGTGCCGTTTAGCTTGGGGGAGTGAGCTCTCATGTTCTTTTTCGATTTGCCACCTTTATTTTCAGTTTTTCACACCGCTTTTCACTTTTGCACTCATTTTTCGTTATTTTCCTTTTGTTTTGCCATGCATCACGTTTTCCTTACTTTCCTGTGTGCCGCATTGCATAGTTCTATTTTCCTTTTATCTTTACTTCTTTCTTTTTCATCTCATGCTAGAGATGAATTTTCTGTGATGATGTCTACGTGGAGTTAGCTTATTCTATATGCATGCTATATTTGTCGTGTCTTAGATTTCATTTCTGATATCATATGCTATGACTCGCTTGCATTTAGAAATAGGAGCCCACACTTTTTCCTCATGAAAATGGATGAAATTTTATTATTAGCTGAGCCTGAATATTCATATGTATGCTATCACAGAAAACACACCAAGATTCACGCATTGAATGCCTATATCTGGAGTACTGACTTCTTTTCCTTTATCACTTCTATATGCATGAATTGTACACTTCACTTCCGGATGATTGAATGATGATTAGCTAAGATATATCTGGATTAGTTAGCTTTTTTGTGATCGAAACTGAGTAGATTAGATTACCCTGCTGAAGTTGTCATGCATGTCTTATAGAGTGAGCCGAGTGTTATCTTTATTTCTTTCTCCACAAATCTTGAACATCACTTCTCTACTTTTAAAATCATTGGTGAATCTCCCCTTAGTGATTCTATTTTATGGCACTTCCCCCGCTATTAATTCCTGGCTCCAAATCTCTTATTTCAAAAAAAAAGGGGAGAGAGAGGAGAAGAATAAAAGAGAGAAAAACATTCTTGTATATCTCCCCTTAGTGTATATATGTTGCTTATTGCGAAAAAAAAAAGGAAAAATCCTCAATAAAAGATCACATCTCGCTTACTTTCTTTCTTCTTTCCCTTCTTGGCCTTTGGAGCTATATAAAAATGGGGATGTAAATATTTTTGTGCCACCACGCTTATAGATAAGCTTGGGGGAGGAGATCCATTGATGTGTGAGAGAGCGACTACTTGACATTGCACGACAACCTAGGCTACGTAATATTCTATACTCGGTGAGATTGTTTCCAGCTTTACGAAATCCAGAAATCTAAGCCTATCATTCATTTCATGAAATCCATACTTTTCTATTCTCTCTATTCTATGATGTGATACTCTTATACTCCAGATAGAAAGCGTTCAATTGAAAAGTGTGTGATCTGAGATTTGTATACCGCTTTAGATGATTCAGGCGATGTTAATTTTAAAAATCATTCCGTTTTTCATGATTATACCGTTGTTCGTGGGTTTTCTATTTTCTACTTGCACTATTCTACTATGATATCAAAAAAAATTGAGATTCTTTGACATGTATTTCTCACTCGGTGCATGCTATAAGAGTAGGTGAAACCCACGCCCTGAGAAAATGATCTAGCATCCCACCTATTCTTTCTTTCTTTCTTTATTTTCGTTTGGTTTTCATTCTTCTTCGTTTTTCATTTTTTTTTCGTTTTTCGCCGTTTTCGTTTTCCGAATCCACCAGGTTCGCTTTTTACTTATCTTCCTCGAGGACGAGTAAGAGGCAAGCTTGGGGGATTTTGATCACTCCTTATTTTACACCCTTTTTTCCGCATGTTTGCATGCCATTTAGATCGCCCAAATCATGTTTTTCACGATATATCGACGATATTGCGATGCTTTTCACGCTTTGTTGTTTTTGTCGCATTTCAGGTGATTTGGCGCGACTTGGAGTGATCATGAGATGCGCTCACGATAGACGGCCACCGACGACCTCCCCGAGGGGTATTTTGCTGTTGGAGAGGAGCGGAAGAAGAATGGACGTCGCCGGAGCGACGATGAGGCCAAAACGACCAGTTTGGGCATTTTTTGTGTCCCACTCGGCCGAGTGGAGGAGCCACTCGGCCGACCAGTGAGACACTGCTCGGCCGACCCGTTCAGACACGACTTCCATGTGTACTCGGCCGAGCGACGGAGACCACATCGGCCGAGTGACGATACCACGTCCGCCCGAGTGGCGCCCAGACGAAGGCCCTCAAAAAGACCGAAGTTACTGTTTTTCGGCCATCTGAGCTTCAGAAGACCCACTCGGCCGAGTGGCAAATCCCGTCCGCCCGAGTGAAGTGAAGCCATCGGCCGAGTGACGACAACTCACTCGGCCGAGCCACCCCCGAACTGAAGACCCCTGAAGTCCCCGACTTACTGGAAAATTGACAGGGTTTTCACTCGGCCGAGCGACTTTTGTCACTCGGCCGAGTGCGATGCGCAGCCTGTAGCGAAATCTGCGGAAAACAGGCTGTGCAGGGGCGTTTTGGTCAGGATTTTTGGACGATTTTTGGGGCTATTTAAGCTCTGTTTTTACCCTAGTTTGGAGAGCCACCTCTCAGATTTTTTGCAGCTTTTTGAGTCTACTTTTTAGCTTTATTAATTGTGATTGGTGAAGAGAAAAACTTGGATTTTTGTTGGGTTGATTGAAGATCTACATTGGTTTGCATTTCTCTTCCACAAAAACTCTATTTTTATTGTTTATATCATTGTTGTGATGAATTCCATTGTCTATTTCTTTGCCAATTATTGTGCTATTGCTATGATTAGTGAGTAGTCTCCACGTCTTGGGGCGTGGGGATGAACCCTACAAGCCCAATTTCGTATTTGTGTTGAATTGGTAGGAATTGAGCCAGGATTGTTATTAGGGATTAGATTGGGATCGAATTACTACGGATAGCTAGGTATTCACGTCAATAGGGATTTGCAAGAGATTGGATCCCAATTCGATAGGAAGCCCTAGAAATCCGAATTGGGTTGGAGTCGGATTTTCGAAGTATCGGTTTGCAAGAAATTGGACCGATGCTAGGATCTCCGGTTGCAATTCCGTGCCGATACCCGTTTGCAAGAGATTGGACGGGTAGGAACTATCCTAATCTAGATTGTGGACCGAGTTTGCAAGAGATTGGGCTCGGTGCGCAATTGGACGATGATGTTGATCCTAATGCTAGCTTCCCTAGGCTAGGGTTTGCAAGAGATTGGACCCAAACCCAGGATAGCTATAGACCGGCAACAGCGCGAGAGCGTGAGCCTGGTTCCACATTTAGTTGCAACTAGTTCATCCGAATTCTCATCCTAGCGATTTCGATACCGGCGAACCACAATTGTGAAATACGGTGAGTAGTGGGGATTCCCCATTCCCTAGGCGTTCTCTATTTGATTTGATATTTTGCACTTTTGTCTGACGATTGTGACAGGATCGCCCAAGGCAATTATCCCTCTGAATAGCCAGGCTGATTAGGAGCAAGCACGGTCATTCGTCCTCCCTGTGTTCGATACCCGCTCGCCGCTATACCGTGCGCTTGCGGTAAAACTACAACCGTCGCCTCGGGACGTGTACGCCGGGGCGCGATCAGTTGGCGAGCGCATTTATTGACAAATTCTATCCGCCATCCAAGACGGTGAAGATCCGGAGCGCTCTCATGTCCTTCAAGCAAGGACCACAGGAGACGCTCTATGAAGCTTGGGAGCGATTCAAGGATTTGCAGCACCAATGCCCGCACCACAGTATAGAGGATTGGGAGCTAGTTCATAGCTTCTACAACGGTCTCCAACCGGGGACCAAACAAATTATTGATGCCGCGGCGAATGGTGCAATCTTGTCAAAGACTCCCGAGGAAGCTACGGCCCTAATTGAGGAGATGGCCTCAAATAATCAACAATGGGGCGATGAGCGAGGACACTCCACGTCCTCCTTAAAGCCAACTAGCATCTACGAGGCAAAGGCCGTAGCGGAGCTCACGAGCAAATTTGATTCTCTCCACAAGGTGGTGGAGAGATTGGAGAAATATATCACGGAGCCCCAAGGAAGCCCATCCACCTCCGCACCGACCAACCAAATGTGTGATTGGCAAGACCAATCTCAAGTCATGTACTCGGGAGGAGAGCAAGGAGAAGGATCCTTGGAGCAAATACAATATGTTGCGGGGAACCAAGGCTATTGGTCCAATCCGGCCGCAAGAAATCATCCGGGATTCTCCTACGCCAACAATGAAGGAGCCTTGAACCCGCCACCACCACCGCCTCAACAAGCTCGACCACCACCACCCCAACAACAAAACTATCCACCGAGGGGGCCTCCGCAACAAAACTTTCCACCGAAGCAACAAGTCCCACCGTATAGGCCTCCCGGATACAACCAAGGGTGGAGGAATCAAAATCAAAACCCTCCACAAGCTCCTCAACGAACCGACTTCGAATCTAGAGTGGAGGCGTTCATGGTCGAGCAAAATAAGGTGAATGCTACTTTGAAGGCGGGGCAAGAATCTCTCAATACCGTAGTGGCTCAAATATCGGAGCAATTGGCGTTGCTCAATCGGAACACTCAAAGATTGCCGGCGCAACCGGAGCAAAACCCACGGGGCAACACGGGCCATATCAACGCCGTGGTTGCCGTCACTACTAGAGGCGGGAAGGACACCACCCCCGCCATGATTCCTATTGAGGAGGCCGTGGAGGAAAGCTTGGAGCCGGTTGAGCCGGTAGTTGAGGTTGATAAGGAGAAGGAGCCACAAGACAAGGAGAAATCTAGGGCGGAGCGATTAATTGAGGAAAGGCGCTTCATGCCACCGGTCCCATTCCCCCAAAGGCTCGCTAAGGCGAAAATGGAGAGGAGGCTAGCAAAATTTCTCGAGTACCTAAGAGGAGTTAGCCTTAACATCCCCTTCCTCGACGACATCGTCGAGATCCCCACGTATGCTAAATTCTTGAAGGACTTGATTTCGGGGAGGAAAAGGAAGGAGAAGATAATGCTAGTCGAGGAGGGCTCTTGGTTCACCAAGAGAGAGAAGGAGCCGGCAAAATTTAAAGATCCGGGGAGTTTTCGGATTCCTTGCACTTTGGGCGGCGTGCCTCTTCAAAAGGCGTTGGTCGACCTTGGGGCTAGTGTGAGCCTCATGCCCCTCTCCATGTTCTTAAAGCTTAACACCGGGACAAAGTTGAAACCCACCGACATGCGCATTCAATTAGCCGATGGACGGATAACAAGGCCGGTGGGGATTGCCGAAGACATCCCACTTCAAGTCCCAGGTGGAATATGCTTGCCATGTGACTTCGTCATCATGGACATTAAGGAGGAGGGAGACACCTCATTGATACTTGGACGCCCATTCCTCGCCACCGCCGGAGTCATCGTCGACGTGCGCGAAGGTACCTTAACCTTGAACGTCGGAAACATTGAGGTGGAGCTCCACATTCCTAAGGCTATGAAGCATATGCCTTATCACGAGGAACTCGACTACATGGACCTCCTTGATGAGGTGATAGAGGAGGCGATTCCTCACTCAATTGGTGCCCTTTTTGATGAAGAATTTGATGAAGGCCCGGATTTAGGCCAAGATGAAGAGAACAAAGATGATTCCCCCGACTTCTCCGCTGATGAAGATGAAGGCGACGCTGATGTCGCGAGGATTCGAGAGCTCTGCAAGCTCTCGAAATTAAAGTCTCCAAAGAAAGCTCCGCCGGCACGGAAATCGGCATCGCCGGTTAAGCCGTTGACCGGGGCAAATGCTAGCTTGGGGGAGCCTCCCCCCAACACTATTAGAGATAGGAGACCACCGCGGGAGAACGCTACGCCGCCACGTTCGAATCCAAGCGCGCTCCCCGGCAAGTTTGACGGGTGCATCTCATATGCACCAAACATCCCGCATTGATTGAAAATTATAGGGGGTCGAGCTCACGACCTAAAACGAGCGCTTGTCGGGAGGCAACCCGACGGTTTTTGCTTCGTTTTTACTTTTTCTTTATTTTTCGTTTTTGAGACTTTTAGTGTTTTGAGTCATCCGACCAAAAATTTTGTGATAACGGGTCCTATTTTTCTTGACAGGAGAGAAGATAGGTAGATCATCATGAGGAGGATGAACGAGACGATGAGGAGCGCCCCAAGAAGGCGTTCGACGCTTAGGAGGAGCATGAAATCGACTGGAGAAAGAAAGACGGAGTTTAGAGCCCAAACGAAGACAAACAGCAGAATACCAGGCTCACTCGGCCGAGTATACTAGTCACTCGGCCGAGTCCAGAAGTTCGTCCGGCCGAGCCGCTCACGAACGAGGGAAGTCTGCTGTACCCAACTCTCTGTCTATTTTCCTCATTTCATTATAACTGCTACTCGGCCGAGTATATATATTCACTCGGCCGAGTAAAACGGATACCCTCCTAGGGCGAGTCATGCCGAGTAGCTTGAGTCACTCGGCCGAATGGACTTACTCCACTCGGCCGAGGCTGGCAAAGCCACTCGGCCGAAGCGATATCGGGGAGAAAATTTCTATTGCCTCGCTCGGCCGAGTGACCACGTCACTCGGCCGAGTCGTAACTTTCTATTATATAAGTGACGAAGGGGGCGCGGATTTCGAAATCGAAAATTCCCAAATCCGCCCGCGCCCCCTCGCCTACCCTCGCCCGAACTCGCTTCGTTCTCACCCCCACTCGCCCGACCAAGCCCGCGCGCGCCGCCGCTCGGCCTGCCACCGCTGGCCGACCGTCGCCGGACCCCGCCCGAGTCGCCGCCGGCAGCCCCGTCTCCGATCACCTCCGGTTCGCTTATTTTCACCGTTTTCTCCTCTTTTCGTGTATTTTTTGAGGATACATGTGCTAAACACCCCCCTAACCCAAATCAGTTTCTATATCTATCCATTATACCCCTATTGCTCCATACATTTTGATTATTACTCGCTGATATCGCTTTTTCACGCGCAGGTTGTTTATTGGAGCTTAGGGGAGCTCAGGGGAGCTTCTACGGGCTGCTCAGGACTTCGTGGAGGCGCGGACTTCGCACGCTTCCACTACTTAGCACTCGCGGCATGTTTGGGTAAACTCTTTCCACTCTTTGTGCACACGCCGCACTTTTCACTTTTCGGCACGCGCTCGGGGCCGATATGCCGCCCCGGACACGGCCGCGGTCGAAGAGAGCTTCCGCCAAGCGGAAGCGGTCGGATGATGCCGGCCCCTCCCACGAGTTGGAGGACTCTCCTCCACCGTCCCCCACACACCCCGCACACCCAGCACAGCCTGCAGGCCCCGCACACCCCGCACAGCCTGCAGTGCACCCACAGCCCGCACAGCCTCTCCCTGCCGATCCACAGCCACCACCACCGGCTCCACTGGTCGGGCCGCTCGGGATTACGTTCCGAGACGACGCACACCGCGCCGTCTTCGAGCGTATCTCCCAGCGCTCGATCGTACCCTCCAGGTTTGCACACCTCGCTGACCTAGGACGCCTGGGGGTACTTGAGGGGATACTCACGTTGTACGACAACGTGGGTTGGCGCGACTTCCTTCAGGTGTCGGCGGATACTTTTACCCGCCCGACGCTTGAGGTTTTGAGTTCGATCGCCCGGACCGATGAGGGATGCTCATTCCGGTTCATGGATCGAGAGTGCCAGGTCACTCTCGATATGATGAGAGCATTTTTCTCATGACCCGCTGTCCCCGGTGCCGATCGCGGTTACGGCCCTACCCACATCCCCCCACCTTCTTTCGACGCCGGCGCCTTCTGGGCCCGGATTACAGGCCACCACGCCGCCTTTGACCCTAGTAGGGCCAAGGCCTCGGCCATCGTCCACCCCTGCCTACGTATTGCCCAGCGCCTTATGGCGACCACCTTTTTGGCCAGATATGAGCCGGGCACGATGTCTACGCCAGAGCTCTACATGCTCTATGCGATGACACGTCCCAGAGCTCTATCTAGGGATGGACACGAGCTTGTCCCCGCCGTCGTGATCGACATTGCGGCTTGGTTTCTAGACCGTATCATTGTGTCGGTGGGCGCTCGCTCACCGATATGCTGCGGCGGTCTGATCACCTTGCTTACCATGATGACCGGCGAGGACCTACCCGACGACCTGCGACGCGTTCCGGGCCCCACTTCCTTGTCGATAGACGTTATGGCCCGGATGAAGATGCTGCGTCCGCATGGTGAGCGTCACTGGGTCTGGTTGCACGGCCCCTATGGGGCCGATTACATGATTCTCCCGAGCCCTGCTCGGACTCTGATTGCACCAGCCCACGTTGACTGGATTCCGGCGATGGATGTCCTCATCCCTGCCGCCTACGTGCTCGAGGCCGAGGAGGCCGAGCAGGCCCACGCTGCCCACGCTGCCCAGGCTGCCCCCGCAGACCCTGCTGCACACCCTGCCGAGCCTGCTGCCGACCCTGTCGACCCTGTGGCCCCTCAGCCTGTTCCTGACGTTTCTGCTGCTCCTGACACTTCTGTCCCCACCTCTGCCAGTGTCGAGAGTACTCTTGCTGAGCCCACTTCCACCACTGTCACCACTCCCGAGGCTGTCCCCACCACTCCCGCTGCCACCTCCGGCCCTCTGTCCGTCGAGCCTCTTTGCTCCGCACTCCCCGAGCGCCCGCAGACCTTTGTTGAGAGTGGAGAGCCCTCGTTCGCCGCGGTCGTGGAGACCATGGCTAGCATGATCTCCGCTGGGATTGCGCCTTTTGGTACACACACTTCCACCCCAGCGGTAGAGTCCTCTGTCTCCACAGCTGCCGTATTCTCCGAGAGCGTCGTGGCGTCTGTCCGCACTTCTGTGCCACTGACCTCTCTTGCCACCTCGTTGCCACCTTTGCACGCTTCTTTTGCTGCCGCTGCCTCCACTTCTCACCAGCCGGCGTCCCGGCCTCACACTGAGGCCAGGCCCACATTTGCTGGCGCGGCACCTTTTGTCCCCTTCCCTGCTGAGCCCGTTACATACTCCACTCGCGTACGCCAGCCTCGCCCTGCGCAGCCTAGACCGGTGCGTCCCTCTGCACCACCCCCGCCCGACACTGTACTGCAGAGCATACGTGCTCTTGAGTTGGCGGTGAGTGGTCTTAGAGGAGACCTTAGGACCCTGTCCTCCACCGTCTCTGCGATGGCTGGACGCTTCGCGCTGATCCCCCAGATCCACTACTGCCTTACACAGGTTCTGGAGCGTCTTCCGCGCGTACCCCCGCCCACCCAGCAGGTTCCCACTCACACTTCCACACACACTAGACCTGCTTCCACTTCCACGCCCACCCCAGCTCAGCAGCCCACACCACCACCACCACCCCCTCCGCCTCAGGACGGAGACGGCGCGGCACCGCCTTCTTAGGCACTCTTGATGCCTTTATCCATTCCTGCCGTCGTGCTGCCCGTCTCTGCTGGGTCCTGATGCACTTTTGTCCACCCCCCCCCTCCCCTCACTTATTCTGGTATTATATCTTTGATCATATCTTTTTGTGCATATCATATCATATCTACTTGGGATTCTCATTTTGATCACATCTATATATATCTTTTTGGGAGAGAGGGAGCGTTTTTGGTGCCGTATTTATTTTCATATCACTCCTGTTTGTGCATGCAACATTTCCGCATCGTATTTTCACTCCTTTATTTTTCCTTTTATTATCTTTTTTCTTTCCATCATGCATGCATCCTCACTTGCACCTCTCATTCCTTGTCTCTCTGTGTGCCACACTTTGCACATTGAGGACACTGTGCCGTTTAGCTTGGGGGAGTGAGTCCTCACTTTCTTTTTCGTTTAGCCACCTTTATTTTCAGTTTTTCACACCGTTTTTCACTTTTGCACTCATTTTTCATTATTTTTCCTTTATCTTGCCATGCATCACGTTTTTCTTATTTTCCTGTGTGCCGCATTGCATAGTTCTATTTTCCTTTTATCTTTACTTCTTTCCTTTTTTCATCTCATGCTAGAGATGAATTTTCTGTGATGATGTCTACGTGGAGTTAGCTTATTCTATATGCATGCTACATTTTTCATGTCTTAGGTTTTATTTCTGATATCATATGCTATGACTTGCTTTGCATTTAGAAATAGTAACCCACACTTTTTCCACATGAAAATGGATGAAGTTTTATTATTAGCTGAGCCTGAATGTTCATATGTATGCTATCACAGAAAACACACCAAGATTCACGCATTGAGTGCCTATATCTGGAGTACTGATTTCTTTTCCTATATCACTTCTATATGCATGAATTGTACACTTCACTTCAGGATGATTGAATGATGTTAGCTATGATATATCTGGATTAGTTATCTTTTTTGTGATCGAAACTGAGTAAATTAGATTACCATGCTGAAGTTGTCGTGCATGTCTTATAGAGTGAACTGAGAGTTACATTTATTTCTTTCTCCACAAATCTTGAACATCATTTCTCTACTTTTAAAATCATTGGTGAACCCCCCCCCCCCCCCCCCCCTAGTGATTCTATTTTTATGGCATTTCCCCCGTTATTAATTCATAGCTCCAAGTTTCTTATTCTAAAAAAAGAGAGAGAAGAATAAAAGAGAGAAAAACATTCTTGTATATCATTACCTCTCTCTGAGTTGGGATCATTGTATATATATTGCTTATTGCAAAAGAAAAAAAAAATAGAGGAAAAATCCTCAATAAAAGATCCCATCTCGCTTACTTTCTTTCTTCTTTCTCTTCTTTGCCTTTGGAGCTATATAAAAATGGGGATGTAAATATTTTTGTGCCACCACGCTTATAGATGAGCTTGGGGGAGGAGATCCATTGATGTGTGAGAGAGCGACTACTTGACATTGCACGACAACCTAGGCTAAGTAATATTATATACTCGGTGAGATTGTTTCTAGCTTTACGAAATCCAGAAATCTAAGCCTAGCATTCATTTCATGAAATCCATACTTTTCTATTCTCTCTATTCTATGATGTGATACTCTTATACTCCAGATAGAAAGCGTTCAATTGAAAAGTGTGTGATCTGAGATTTGTATACCGCTTTAGATGATTCAGGCGATGTTAATTTTTAAAATCATTCCGTTTTTCATGATTATACCGTTGTTCGTGGGTTTTCTATTTCTATTTGCACTATTATACTATGATATCAAAATAAGATTCTTTGACATGTATTTCTCATTCGGTGCATGCTATAAGAGTAAGTGAAACCCACGTCCTGAGAAAATGATCTAGCATCCTACCTCTTCTTTCTTTCTTTCTTTATTTTCGTTTGGTTTTCATTCTTCTTCGTTTTTCATTTTTTTTCGTTTTTCGCCGTTTTCGTTTTCCGAATCCACCGGGTTCGCTTTTTACTTATCTTCCTCGAGGACGAGTAAGAGGCAAGCTTGGGGGATTTTGATCACTCCTTATTTTACACCCTTTTCCCGCATGTTTGCATGCCATTTTGATCGCCCAAATCATGTTTTTTCACGATATATCGACGATATTGCGATGCTTTTCACGATTTGTTGTTTTTGTCGCATTTCAGGTGATTTGGCGCGATTAGGAGTGATCTCGAGATGCGCATAATCTAGCGGCCACCGACGACCTCCCCGAGTGGTATTTTGCTGTTGGAGAGGAGCGAAAGAAGAATGGACGTCGCAGGAGCGACGAGGAGGCCAAAACAATCAGATTGGGCATTTTTTGTGTCCCACTCGGCCGAGTGGAGGAGCCACTCGGCCGACCAGCGAGACACTGCTCGGCCGACCCGTTCAGACACGATTTCCATGTGTACTCGGCCGAGCGACGGAGACCACATCGGCCGAGTGACGATACCACGTCCGCCCGAGTGGCGCCCAGACGAAGGCCCTCAAAAAGATCGAAGTTACTGTTTTTCGGCCACCTGAGCTTCAGAAGACCCACTCGGCCGAGTGGTAAACCGCGTCCGCCCGAGTGCAGTGAAGCCATCGGCCGAGTGACAACAACTCACTCGGCCGAGCCGCCCCCGAACTGAAGACCCATGAAGCCCACGACTTACTGGAAAATGACAGGGTTTTCACTCGGCCGAGCGACTTTTGTCACTCGGCCGAGTGCGATGCGCTGCCTGTAGCGAAATTTGCGGAAAACAGGCTCTGCAGGGGCGTTTTGGTCAGGATTTTTAGACGATTTTTGGGGCTATTTAAGCTCTGTTTTTACCCTAGTTTTGAGAGCCATCTCTCAGATTTTTTGCAGCTTTTTGAGTCTACTTTTTAGCTTTATTAATTGTGATTGGAGAAGAGAAAAACTTGGATTTTTTGTTGGATTAATTGAAGATCTACATTGGTTTGCATTTCTCTTCCCCAAAAACTCTATTTTTATTGTTTATATCATTGTTGAGATGAATTCCATTGCCTATTTCATTGATTATTTTTGTGCTATTGCTATGATTTGTGAGTAGTCTCCACGTCTCGGGGCGTGGGGATGAACCCTACAAGCCCTATTTCCTATTTGTGTTGAATTGGTAGAAATTGAGCTAGGATTGTTATTAGGGATTAGATTGGGATCGAATTACTACGGATAGCTAGGTATTCATATCAATTGGGATTTGCAAGAGATTGGATCCCAATTTGATAGGAAGCCCTAGAAATCCGAATTGGGTTGGAGTCGGATTTTCGAAGTATCGGTTTGCAAGAGATTGGACCGATACTAGGACCTCCGGTTGCAATTCCGTGCCGATACCCGTTTGCAAGAGATTGGACGGGTAGGAACTATCCTAATCTAGATTGTGGACCGAGTTTGCAAGAGATTGGGCTCGGTGCGCAGTTGGACGATGATGTTGATCTTAATGCTAGCTTCCCTAGGCTAGGGTTTGCAAGAGATTGGACCCAAAACCTAGGATAGCTATAGACCGGCAACAGCGCGAGAGCGTGAGCTTGGTTCCACATTTAGTTGCAACTAGTTCATCCAAATTCTCATTCTAGCGATTTCGATACCGGCGAACCACATTTATGAAATACGGTGAGTAGTGGGGATTCCCCTTTCCCTAGACGTTCTTTATTTGATTTGATATTTCGCAAATTTGACTGACGATTGTGACAGGATCGCCCAAGGCAATTATCTCTGTTCCTAAATAGCCAGGTTGATCAGGAGCAAGCACGGTCATTCGTCCTCCCTGTGTTCGATACCCGCTCGCCACCATACCGTGCGCTTGCGGTAAAACTACAACCGTCGCCTCGGGACGTGTATCCGAGGCGCGATCACACAGCAAGAGAGTGGTTTTCCGGATTCCAGGCCATCCGGAGTTCGAGTTCCGCAGCAGAGATGAGTCGTTTGGGCCCATCAGATTTCGGGCCAAGCCGGAGGTGCCAGTGCTAGCAGCGTTGCAGATGGAGCAAGACGGACCAGCAGTTGTCAGAGACTTCGACGATGTCTTTCTGGAAGATAACTCGGGTTTGCCACCCGACCGGGCTTTGGAGTTCGGCATTGATCTGATGTCGGGTGCGCAGCCACTATCGAAGGCGTCGTATAGGATGGCTCCCGCGGAGCTAGAGGAGCTACGGAAGCAACTAGATGAGCTGTTGCAGAAGGGTTTCATCCACCCTAGTGTGTTACCGTGGGGTGCACCTGTGTTGCTTGTGAAGAAGAAGGACGGGTCCCGCAGGATGTACGTGGACTATCGAGGACTGAATGCTGTCACCGTGAAGAACAAGTATCCACTGCCATGCATCGATGACATTTTTGATCGGCTGGGAGGTTCGAGAGTTTTCTCGAAGTTGGATTTGAGGAGCGGATATCATCAGTTGAAGGTGAAGAAGGATGACATTCCGAAGACAGCTTTTCGGATGAAGTACGGGCACTATGAGTTCGTGGTTATGCCATTTGGCGTAACCAATGCTCTAGCTGTGTTCATGAATTTGATGAATTTGATTTTCTACGACTTCCTAGATAAGTTTGTTATGATTTTCATCGACGACATTCTTATTTATTCGAAGTCTAAGGAGGAGCACAGCTGTCATCTGAGGACAGTGCTGGAGATGCTGAGGCGACACAAGTTGTATGCCAAGTATAGCAAGTGATAGAAATAGATAAAATAAAGTAAAAAATAACGCTAAAAATTAGAGAAAAAGTTTAGAACATGGGTTGCCTCCCATGAAGCGCACTTGTTTAACGTCGTTGGCTCGACGCCCGCAAGAGATGCTCATGGTGGCTGATACGGGTGATGCCCAATCTTAGGCATCTCTTCCTTGTTGGAGCTGAAGGCGCTCGGGGTAGTCAGCGGCTGGAAAAATACTTGCTCGACCACCCTCCCTTTGTTCTTGAGATCCGGGGGCTTTTCCTTGGTGTTGGCGCTTCCCGCCATCTTTTTCAGGATTCGGACCTCGTCTTTAGTGAGGTCCGTGAGCTCTTTCCCCGTTCTCTTCACAGGAGGAAACTTGGTGAACCCGGGAGGGGTCGTTCTCGCTGCACTCGGTCTTCCAGCAGCTTCTTTGTTTTCGGGGCCTTCTTCATCTTCAGAATTCCCCAATTCATCGGGGGGGGGGGGGGGTTTCTCAGGAGAATCTCCCAGGAGCTCTCCTCCACACCCCTTTCTTCTTCTATCTCAAGCAGATTACACCGGAGGTCATCAGGAGGGTCGGGGTGCTTCATAGATAGTCCCAGGTCAAACTCAACTTTCTCTCCGCTGACGTTCAAGGAGAGTTTTCCGTTCTTCACATCTATAAGAACGCCAGCAGTTGCCATGAAAGGCCGTCCCAGGATAATGGGGGTGTGTGCGTCTTCGGTCATGTCCATGACTACAAAGTCCACAGGCACATGCACCCCTCTCACATTCACGGGGAGATCATCAACAATTCCCACCGGATATTTGACCGACCGGTCAGCTAGTTGTAGGGTCATCCCGGTGGGTTCCAAATCACCCATTCCTATCCTTCTGTACATCGACAAGGGCATCAAGCTAACACTCGCTCCTAGATCGACGAGTGCACGATTAATCTTCACAGCCCCGATCGTGCAAGGGATAGAGAAGCTCCCCGGGTCCTTGAGCTTTGGCGGGTTATCCCTCTGGATAAGAGCGCTACATTCTGCCGTCAGCACCACTTTCTCTTTTCTCGACCCTTTGGTCACCAAATCTTTTAAGAATTTTGCATAGGAGGGGATTGTCTCAATTGCCTCCAAGAAGGGGATTTGCAGGCTTAGGTCCTTGACCATGGCGAAGAACTTCCCATATTTCTCATCAATTTTCGCCTGAGCCAACCGTTGTGGAAATGGCACAACGGGTTTATACACTCTTGGGCTCTCTTCCTCCTTCTTCTTCTCTTCTTCAGATACTCCCTCCTGAGTCATGGGATTTGATGACGAAGCACCGGTGTCGTTTAATTTTTCAGTCGGTCTCTCAACGACCAATGGTGCTTCCGGGTTGCTAGGGGGCACTCTAGTAGGAATTTGTGTCCCGCTTCTCAGAATGATAGCGGACACATTCGCGTGCTCGTGCACGAGTGCCGATGTTTGTGTTGCTCCTCGAGGGTTCACCTCCGGTTGTGGCGGCAATTGGTTTTGTGACCTTGCGAGGTTCGCCACCTGTAACCCCAGCTGGGTTACTTGGTCCGTGAGGGTCCGCTGGCCCATTTCCAGCTTTTGGTTGATCCTCTCCTGGTTGGTAATATATTGAGTCAAGAGAGACTCAACCGGAGAGACGGCCCTCTGTTGGCCATACTGCTACTGCTGGAACGGCTGCTGATTCCTGGGAGCGTACGTTTGTTGCTGAGGTTGCTGCTGAAATGGTTGCAGCTGACCCTGATTCTGCGGTGGTCTAGCCGGCTGATAGATTTGTTGATGCGGCTGCTGCGGCGGCGAGGGCTGAAATGGTGGCCGGTAACTGAAATTCGGATGGTTCCGGTTGTTGGGAGAGTAGGCCGGGTTGGAATTTGTCCTTGGCGGATATGGCGCATTCCCCGTGGGGTTGTAAAATAGTGCGCTCGCCTGATCCAACGGTGGTGAGGTGTCACCACCGTCGAATTCCCCAAGGAATTCGGACTCCACCGCAGAAACTTGCTGTGTACCGGCCCCACCGGCTCCAACCATCAGTGCGGAGATCTGGGTCGAAAGCAAGTCAAACTTGCTCGAAAGTTTGTCGACGTCCTCGACTCTGTGTATACCCCCAGTTCTTGGTGTGGCTCTCTCGTCACACCACCGCTCATTGTTGGATGCCATGTTTTCCAGAATATTCCCGGCATCTTCCTCGCTTCGGGACATGAAGGAACCCCCAGCCGCGGCGTCCATAGAAGATTTAAGGTCATCCCTCAGCCCATTGTAGAACAGATTGATAATCTGCCACTTCGGAAGCTCATGATGAGGGCATCTTCTTTGCATCTCTTTATATCTCGTCCAAGCCTCATGCAAGGACTCGTGGCTGGCCTGGGAGAAAGAGGAGATCTCACTCCTCAGCTTCATGGTCTTCCCCGGAGGAAAGAACTTCGTCAGAAAAGCGTTGGAGAGCTTCTCCCAGGTGTTGAAAGTATTGGGGTCCTTCCCCCTTAACCACTGCTTGGCCTTGTCCCGCAAAGAGAAAGGGAACAGCTTCAGACGGATAGCCTCTGTAGTGACACCATTATTTCGGAAGGTGTCACACTTCTCCAAGAAGGAGTCCAAGTGCTCTATCGGGCTCTCCATGGGCGCACCCGCAAACTGGTCCTGTTGGATCCATGTCACTAGAGACGGCTTCAGCTCAAAGCTTTGGGCCGCAATAGCTGGAGATCGGATGGCAGAAGTCGACTCGATGGATGGCATCGAGTACTCCAGCAGAGACTTGTGAGGTGGGGTGTTCTCCTCCATGGATTTGGGATCTTCCCTTCTTCGCTTCTCGGTGGCCAAACGCCTAAGGGTGGCGTTAATCTCTGGATCGAGGGGAATCAAGTCGTCAAGACTCCTTGAACTCCTGCGCATGAAAAACAACAGACACCCGTGAAGCGACAAGTGGGAAAGAAACAGATAAAATAAGAAATAAAAATGAGAAAAACAAATAAGAAAAAGAAAAAGGAGAATGCGAAAATTATCGCGAGGTAGGGATGTGAGCTAGACACGAGGGTTCAAGAGATCCTAAAATATCAAGCACGTTGCCTCCCGGCAACGGCGCCATAACTTTTTCTTTTGTGAATATATGAAATAAACTTGACCGGCGCCCCGCTTGCGTCGCGGCGTCGCGGTGTCGTTTACCGCAAGTTTCACGGTTAGTGTAGGGTGCGGGAATATCGAACTCAGGGAGGTGAGGTTGTGCTTGGGTCAGGTAGGACCTAAATCACCCCGAGGGGCGAGCTAGCCCGAATCGGTGGTTGGTTGTCACGAAAGGAAATGAAAGCGTATGAACAAAAAGAAAGTAAACCCGGGACTTTGGTTTCCGACCCGACGAGAGGCTCTCACCGCTACGGCCTACGGGTATGGATAGCGATCGGGATTAGGGTCTAATGGTGAGACGTTGCCTCTGAAAGTGGTACCGGCGTCCCATGGGCCCGATATTCCGGTCGGTGCCCAGGATGATACACCGGACTTCCCGGATTCGATCAGTGGGCACTCCCGTGTCCATAAACACTGATCGATCCCGGGAGCACTAAGTCCGCAACGATATCTCCCGACGTCTCATCCTGCCGCTCCCGCGTGCTAGGATTCGGCGTCTACGCTAAAGGCGTGAGCTTTGGCTAGGGAGTCAACCGCCAAGTTTATTCCCCCTTGGCCCGACGGTCAAAGGCGGTCTTTTTCCCGCCGATGACAATGAAACGCCCCGCGTAACCGTTAGATTCCTACTCCATATCGATTCCCTAACCCTATGGACGCATCGGGAAGAGCCCCCGAAGGGGCTTCCACCAAAATCCCAGATTTGGGAACTACTCACAAAAATTCATGAAAAAGCAATCTAAATGAAATTTAACCGTTAGAATCATAATCCGACAATTGCAATGCGGAAGTAAAGGAGTAGTAAAGACAATACTAAAAATTAGAAAGATCTGAAAACCTACTTAAGAGTAACAATTACAGCCGTCACAGGGAAATAAAACAGTAAAAAAATACAACTCTCCCGTTTCTGGAACCCTATGGATCCTATATATAGATTTTCGGATCAACCGATCGGGTGACAAGTCAACCGATCGGTTGATCCGTTACAGATAAATCACAGAAAACGGCGAGTTTTCACCCGATCTCACGAATCGATCGGGTGAGTTCTTGAGCGACCGGTTGGATCTTGGAGCAGTCGGGTGAACCGGTCGGTTCGACGCCCGTGTCTTCAGCTCTTTTTCTCAGCTACAGATGAACCGATCGGGTGAGAGTCACCCGATCGGTTGGAATTCTGCTCGAAAAGACAGAGAACAGCCGCCCACAGAACTGGTCTGTGAACCGGTCGGGTGACTTCTTCGTGAGCTGCGGTAGCGACCGGTTGGTGCACGCGTGCATCACCCGATCGGTTGGAGATGACCAACCGACCGGGTGAGTGGCAGAAAGATGAATACTTCGCCGTTTGACCCCCTGGATCACGCGTGACTTTTCCCGTTGCTCCGGGGACTTGGGATATCATCGTAAAAGGTCCCCTACGTGGTCGAACTCCTGCAATCATGGACAAACAAAGAAAAGTGAAAGAAAACGGGAAGACATACGAAAACGAATAAGAGACGGCGGAAAACACGGAGAAACACAAAAGAAAACGTGCGTGAATATATGAAATATAGACGCACGTCAAAATCCCCCAAGCTGAACTCTTCCTCGTCCTCGAGGAAGACGAGTGAGAGTGGGAGCTCGGAAGGGAAAAATAGAGAGGAAGAAAGAAAAAGAAAACTCTAAGCCCTAGATCGTCCATCAGAGCCATCAAAATCAAAAACGACACACCCAGCAAGCAAACGCCAAATCACACCACTAAACCTAGGAAAGCGAGTCCAAATAAGTGTCGTGGGTCCACGCAGTGAAGCGCGAGTGAGCGTGGTCGTGTGCTAGCAAATGGTGATGCTTTCTACGATGTGCTACGAGGCTCGATATACACAAATCCAAGATATGACCCAAATATCGAATCGAATTGAATTAAGCGGCGAATATAAGTTCGAGCATGCATGGGAATAGAGAGAATAGGAGCGTATCATGCATCGGGGACTCCACAACTAGGGTTAAGGAAATCACGCCACTATAGCCTAGATACTAGCTAAATAGCTCCCAAGCCAAGTGTCTTTGATAACGACGGGGGTTGAGATAATGTGGAGAAGAACACTCGGTGCAAATTCTCGCCTTCCCTTTATTCTTGGCAAGTATGAAAATATTCACACGGGAATTTTTTTGGGTTTTGGGTATGTGCATATATTTTTTTGGCTTTTTGGCTATACAATCTTTTTCTTTTCTTTTCTTTTTGGGTTTTTCATTTCTTTTCTCCCATTTTTTTGGCTTTTTGGTTTTTTTTTTGGCTATACACTTGTGTACTCTCCCAAGTGGGGGAACGGTACACGACGAGGGGATTTGCACCAAGTAAAACAAAAAAGAAGTCGAAATCTAAACACTCAGGCAAAGGGGACTATTGTTGCTAAATAGAGCTTAGGCTAAATGGGGTATCCTAGTCCTTAGTTGTGGAATCTCGACGCATGCGAATTGAAGTATACGATATAAATAGCATGTGTATAGAAGCAGACATTAGAAGCAAATACCGCGTATTCAATATCGAAGCATGATAATCTAGGGGTCATTCCTGGACATGTATATAAAGTAAAATCACAAAGCAGAAGCACACCAAATGCTAGTCACGACACACGACTCACAAAAAGCTAAGTGGACCCACGATGCGTGAAATGCAAGAGGACTCGAAATCCTAGGGTTAGTGAGTGTGATTATCGATGCAATGCTAGGTGTGTGTGACTTTGTGGCGATTCATCATAGGATTCATTTCTAGGAGAAAGAGCTAAAGAAATAAGGAAAAAAGAAAAAAGAAAAACACGATGGAAAATGACTCAAATAACGTAGAAAAACAACACAAATGACGCACGAAGTGCGACTCCCCCAAGCTGAAACTTGCATTGCCCTCAATGCAATAAGAGTGAGTACGGGAGGGCAATGAAAATGGGGCGGAATACGCACGGACACGAAAATAAATGAAAATGAGGAAAACACATAGATAAAACTGAAAAAGAAATAAAAAACAAGTTCAAAATCAAACAATACGAAAATAAAAATAGAATAAAATCACACGACACGACACTCAAAAAGTGAAAAACAAACACACACACAAAAATGAGAAAAACAAACAAAACACGACAGCACACCAAAACAGACGTCCCCCAAGCTAGACCAGAAAGTGCTAGCGAAATGATATGATCAATGAACTCCAGATATAAGCAAGGGGGCGTCAAAAACAAAACAAAGAAAAAGGTAAATCAAGAAAACAATCGCGCAAATAGTCCCCTCCCTCCGATAGAGACAAAGTAGGGCCCCGAAAAGACAGATGGGCACAAAAGTGCGGGGGGCAAAAGCGGGAGAGAAAAATCAAGCAGGGGCACCACCCTCTGGCGGTGGTGACGGGGGCATGCGCTGGGGACCAGGGGTCGTGGGGGGTGGAATGTGTAGCTCGGAGACGTCGGGTGGGTCTTCGCGGATGTGGCGAACGAAGCTTTGAAGGAAGGGGAGGTCACGGTCGACGGATTCTTGGGTTATCCTACCACCCTGACCAGCAAGGAGGACCATGGCCGTGAATCGGTCGGCATGGTCATCGGATTGGAATTGCATCCCATATTCGGGATCATAATCTGGAGGTGGGGAAGTGGTGCGTGGTGTGGTGGATGGGTTGGAGGTGGTAGGTTGTGTGCGACGGGTACGACGGGTGGGCCTAGGGTTCGAAGAGCTAGCGTCGGTGGGTTTAATACGGCGGGGAGGCATTGTGTCGGTGTTGTTTGTGCGCGTGGGTGTGTGAGAATACAGCGAATTCAACACAAACACAAAATACGAACAACAAGCAGACAGATTATTTGGGAAAAGATTAAAATTAAGTAAAGGAGCGAGGTTACCCAAAATTAGATGAAGATAGCGCTTGTGGATGCCCCGATGCTGCTCGATTGGAAGCCGCAGCGATCTCTTCGACAAGTTCCGAAACGGGGGGGATGGGGGAAATCTAGGGTTTGTGTGTAGGGAGATGGCGGGGGAATGGAGAGAAATGATGGTGGATGGGTAGGGAAATGGTTGGGGAAGAAGATCGAGGCTGATCTTGGGGAAGAAAGCAGGAAGGCGCACGATGGGAGACGAAACGGCAGAGGGTCGGGCGATCGGGCGAGGGAGAAAACGAACGGGTGTCGGGGGTGGTTATATAGGATTTTAAGTCGAACCGACCGGGTGACTTGTCACCCGATCGGTTGACGGTTGGGTCGAAAATCTTGCCGAAAAGATGCTACAGGCGAACCGATCGGTTGACTTTTCAACCGACCGGTTGGCCGCTCCACACAATTTTCCCGAGAACTTAGGGCTGCTCACCCGGTCAGGTCAACCGATCGCGCTCGAACTCAACCGATCGGTTGATATTCCCCAAAATTTCCTGAGAGTTCTCCCCAGCTCACCCGGTCTGCCACCCGGTCTCTTCAATATTCAACCGATCGGTTCATTCGGGGACAGATCTCGGCACGTATCTGATACATCCCAACCGATCGGGTGAGTTATCACCCGATCGGTTGGGGCTTGTTTCCTGCAAAAACCAAGAAATTTGATTAAGTCCCCTAACGGATGTTCTCGCGGCTGACTTTATTTATAGAAATAGATAAAATAAAGTAAAAAATAACGCTAAAAATTAGAGAAAAAGTTTAGAACATGGGTTGCCTCCCATGAAGCGCACTTGTTTAACGTCGTTGGCTCGACACCCGCAAGAGATGCTCATGGTGGCTGATACGGGTGATGCCCAATCTTAGGCATCTCTTCCTTATTGGAGCTGAAGGCGCTCGGGGTAGTCAGCGGCTGGAAAAATACTTGCTCGACCACCCTCCCTTTGTTCTTGAGATCCGGGGGCTTTTCCTTGGTGTTGGCGCTTCCCGCCATCTTTTTCAGGATTCGGATCTTGTCTTTAGTGAGGTCCGTGAGCTCTTTCCCCGTTCTCTTCACAGGAGGAAACTTGGTGAACCCGGGAGGGGTCGTTCTCGCTGCACTCGGTCTTCCAGCAGCTTCTTTGTTTTCGGGGCCTTCTTCATCTTCAGAATTCCCCAATTCATCGGGGGGGTTTCTCAGGAGAATCTCCCAGGAGCTCTCCTCCACACCCCTTTCTTCTTCTATCTCAAGCAGATTACACCGGAGGTCATCAGGAGGGTCGGGGTGCTTCATAGATAGTCCCAGGTCAAACTCAACTTTCTCTCCGCTGACGTTCAAGGAGAGTTTTCCGTTCTTCACATCTATAAGAACGCCAGCAGTGGCCATGAAAGGCCGTCCCAGGATAATGGGGGTGTGTGCGTCTTCGGGCATGTCCATGACTACAAAGTCCACAGGCACATGCACCCCTCTCACATTCACGGGGAGATCATCAACAATTCCCACCGGATATTTGACCGACCGGTCAGCTAGTTATAGGGTCATCCCGGTGGGTTCCAAATCACCCATTCCTATCCTTCTGTACATCGACAAGGGCATCAAGCTAACACTCGCTCCTAGATCGACGAGTGCACGATTAATCTTCACAGCCCCGATCGTGCAAGGGATAGAGAAGCTCCCCGGGTCCTTGAGCTTTGGCGGGTTATCCCTCTGGATAAGAGCGCTACATTCTGCCGTCAGCACCACTTTCTCTTTTCTCGACCCTTTGGTCACCAAATCTTTTAAGAATTTTGCATAGGAGGGGATTGTCTCAATTGCCTCCAAGAAGGGGATTTGCAGGCTTAGGTCCTTGACCATGGCGAAGAACTTCCCATATTTCTCATCAATTTTCGCCTGAGCCAACCGTTGTGGAAATGGCACAACGGGTTTATACACTCTTGGGCTCTCTTCCTCCTTCTTCTTCTCTTCTTCAGATACTCCCTCCTGAGTCATGGGATTTGATGACGAAGCACAGGTGTCGTTTAATTTTTCAGTCGGTCTCTCAACGACCAATGGTGCTTCCGGGTTGCTAGGGGGCACTCTAGTAGGAATTTGTGTCCCTCTTCTCAGAATGATAGCGGACACATTCGCGTGCTCATGCACGAGTGCCGATGTTTGTGTTGCTCCTCGAGGGTTCACCTCCGGTTGTGGCGGCAATTGGTTTTGTGACCTTGCGAGGTTCGCCACCTGTAACCCCAGCTGGGTTACTTGGTCCGTGAGGGTCCGCTGGCCCATTTCCAGCTTTTGGTTGATCCTCTCCTGGTTGGTAATATATTGAGTCAAGAGAGACTCAACCGGAGAGACGGCCCTCTGTTGGCCATACTGCTGCTGCTGGAACGGCTGCTGATTACTGGGAGCGTACGTTTGTTGCTGAGGTTGCTGCTGAAATGGTTGCAGCTGACCCTGATTCTGCGGTGGTCTAGCCGGCTGATAGATTTGTTGCTGCAGCTGCTGCGGCGGCGAGGGCTGAAATGGTGGCCGGTAACTGAAATTCGGATGGTTCCGGTTGTTGGGAGAGTAGGCCGGGTTGGAATTTGTCCTTGGCGGATATGGCGCATTCCCCGTGGGGTTGTAAAATAGTGCGCTCGCCTGATCCAACGGTGGTGAGATGTCACCACCGTCGAATTCCCCAAGGAATTCGGACTCCACCGCAGAAACTTGCTGTGTACCGGCCCCACCGGCTCCAACCATCAGTGCGGAGATCTGGGTCGAAAGCAAGTCAAACTTGCTCGAAAGTTTGTCGACGTCCTCGACTCTGTGTATACCCCCAGTTCTTGGTGTGGCTCTCTCGTCACACCACCGCTCATTGTTGGATGCCATGTTTTCCAGAATATTCCCGGCATCTTCCTCGCTTCGGGACATGAAGGAACCCCCAGCCGCGGCGTCCATAGAAGATTTAAGGTCATCCCTCAGCCCATTGTAGAACAGATTGATAATCTGCCACTTCGGAAGCTCATAATGAGGGCATCTTCTTTGCATCTCTTTATATCTCGTCCAAGCCTCATGCAAGGACTTGTGGCTGGCCTGGGAGAAGGAGGAGATCTCACTCCTCAGCTTCATGGTCTTCCCCGGAGGAAAGAACTTCGTCAGAAAAGCGTTGGAGAGCTTCTCCCAGGTGTTGAAAGTATTGGGGTCCTTCCCCCTTAACCACTGCTTGGCCTTGTCCCGCAAAGAGAAAGGGAACAGCTTCAGACGGATAGCCTCTGTAGTGACACCATTATTTCGGAAGGTGTCACACTTCTCCAAGAAGGAGTCCAAGTGCTCTATCGGGCTCTCCATGGGCGCACCCGTAAACTGGTCCTGCTGGATCCATGTCACTAAAGACGGCTTCAGCTCAAAGCTTTGGGCCGCAATAGCTGGAGATCGGATGGCAGAAGTCGACTCGATGGATGGCATCGAGTACTCCAGCAGAGACTTGTGAGGTGGGGTGTTCTCCTCCATGGATTCGGGATCTTCCCTTCTTCGCTTCTCGGCGGCCAAACGCCTAAGGGTGGCGTTAATCTCTGGATCGAGGGGAATCAAGTCGTCAAGACTCCTTGAACTCCTGCGCATGAAAAACAACAGACACCCGTGAAGCGACAAGTGGGAAAGAAACAGATAAAATAAGAAATAAAAATGAGAAAAACAAATAAGAAAAAGAAAAAGGAGAATGCGAAAATTATCGCGAGGTAGGGATGTGAGCTAGACACGAGGGTTCAAGAGATCCTAAAATATCAAGCACGTTGCCTCCCCGGCAACGGCGCCATAAACTTTTTCTTTTGTGAATATATGAAATAAACTTGACCGGCGCCCCGCTTGCGTCGCGGCGGCGCGGTGTCGTTTACCGCAAGTTTCACGGTTAGTGTAGGGTGCGGGAATATCGAACTCAGGGAGGCGAGGTTGTGCTTGGGTCAGGTAGGACCTAAATCACCCCGAGGGGCGAGCTAGCCCGAATCGGTGGTTGGTTGTCACGAAAGGAAATGAAAGCGTATGAACAAAAAGAAAGTAAACCCGGGACTTTGGTTTCCGACCCGATGAGAGGCTCTCGCCGCTACGGCCTACGGGTATGGATAGCGATCGGGATTAGGGTCTAATGGTGAGACGTTGCCTCTGAAAGTGGTACCGGCGTCCCATGGGCCCGATATTCCGGTCGGTGCCCAGGATGATACACCGGACTTCCCGGATTCGATCAGTGGGCACTCCCGTGTCCATAAACACTGATCGATCCCGGGAGCACTAAGTCCGCAACGATATCTCCCGACGTCTCATCCTGCCGCTCCCGCGTGCTAGGATTCGGCGTCTACGCTAAAGGCGTGAGCTTTGGCTAGGGAGTCAACCGCCAAGTTTATTCCCCCTTGGCCCGACGGTCAAAGGCGGTCTTTTTCCCGCCGATGACAATGAAACGCCCCGCGTAACCGTTAGATTCCTACTCCATATCGATTCCCTAACCCTATGGACGCATCGGGAAGAGCCCCCGAAGGGGCTTCCACCAAAATCCCAGATTTGGGAACTACTCACAAAAATTCATGAAAAAGCAATCTAAATGAAATTTAACCGTTAGAATCATAATCCGACAATTGCAATGCGGAAGTAAAGGAGTAGTAAAGACAATACTAAAAAATTAGAAAGATCTGAAAACTTACTTAAGAGTAACAATTACAGCCGTCACAGGGAAATAAAACAGTAAAAAAATACAACTCTCCCGTTTCTGGAACCCTAGGGGTCCTATATATAGATTTTCGGATCAACCGATCGGGTGACAAGTCAACCGATCGGTTGATCCGTTACAGATAAATCACAGAAAACGGCGAGTTTTCACCCGATCTCACGAACCGATCGGGTGAGTTCTTGAGCGACCGGTTGGATCTTGGAGCAGTCGGGTGAACCGGTCGGTTCGACGCCCGTGTCTTCAGCTCTTTTTATCAGCTACAGATGAACCGATCGGGTGAGAGTCACCCGATCGGTTGGAATTCTGCTCGAAAAGACAGAGAACAGCCGCCCGCAGAACCGGTCTGTGAACCGGTCGGGTGACTTCTTCGTGAGCTGCGGTAGCGACCGGTTGGTGCACGCGTGCATCACCCGATCGGTTGGAGATGACCAACCGACCGGGTGAGGGGCAGAAAGATGAATACTTCACCGTTTGACCCCCTGGATCACGCGTGACTTTTCCCGTTGCTCCGGGGACTTGGGATATCATCGTAAAAGGTCCCCTACATGGTCGAACTCCTGCAATCATGGACAAACAAAGAAAAGTGAAAGAAAACGGGAAAACATACGAAAACGAATAAGAGACGGCGGAAAACACGGAGAAACACAAAAGAAAACGTGCGTGAATATATGAAATATAGACGCACGTCAAAATCCCCCAAGCTGAACTCTTCCTCGTCCTCGAGGAAGACGAGTGAGAGTGGGAGCTCGGAAGGGAAAAATAGAGAGGAAGAAAGAAAAAGAAAACTCTAAGCCCTAGATCGTCCATCAGAGCCATCAAAATCAAAAACGACACACCCAGCAAGCAAACGCCAAATCACACCACTAAACCTAGGAAAGCGAGTCCAAATAAGTGTCGTGGGTCCACGCAGTGAAGCGCGAGTGAGCGTGGTCGTGTGCTAGCAAATGGTGATGCTTTCTACGATGTGCTACGAGGCTCGATATACACAAATCCAAGATATGACCCAAATATCGAATCGAATTGAATTAAGCGGCGAATATAAGTTTGAGCATGCATGAGAATAGAGAGAATAGGACCGTATCATGCATCGGGGACTCCACAACTAGGGTTAAGGAAATCACGCCACTATAGCCTAGATACTAGCTAAATAGCTCCCAAGCCAAATGTCTTTGATAACGACGGGGGTTGAGATGATGTGGAGAAGAACACTCGGTGCAAATTCTCGCCTTCCCTTTATTCTTAGCAAGTATGAAAATATTCACACGGGAATTTTTTTGGGTTTTGGGTATTTGCATATTTTTTTTGGCTTTTTGGCTATACAATCTTTTTCTTTTCTTTTCTTTTTGGGTTTTTCATTTCTTTTCTCCCATTTTTTTGGCTTTTTGGTTTTTTTTTGGCTATACACTTGTGTACTCTCCCAAGTGGGGGAACGGTACACGACGAGGGGATTTGCACCAAGTAAAACAAAAAAGAAGTCGAAATCTAAACACTCGGGCAAAGGGGACTATTGTTGCTAAAGAGAGCTTAGGCTAAATGGGGTATCCTAGTCCTTAGTTGTGGAATCTCGACGCATGCGAATTGAAGTATACGATATAAATAGCATGTGTATAGAAGCAGACATTAGAAGCAAATACCGAGTATTCAATATCGAAGCATGATAATCTAGGGGTCATTCCTGGACAGGTATATAAAGTAAAATCACAAAGCAGAAGCACACCAAATGCTAGTCACGACACACGACTCACAAAAAGCTAAGTGGACCCACGATGCGTGAAATGCAAGAGGACTCGAAATCCTAGGGCTAGTGAGTGTGATTATCGTTGCAATGCTAGGTGTGTGTGACTTTGTGGCGATTCATCATAGAATTCATTTCTAGGAGAAAGAGCTAAAGAAAGAAGGAAAAAAGAAAAAAGAAAAACACGATGGAAAATGACTCAAATAACGTAGAAAAACAACACAAATGACGCACGAAGTGCGAATCCCCCAAGCTGAAACTTGCATTGCCCTCAATGCAATAAGAGTGAGTACGGGAGGGCAATGAAAATGGGGGGGAATACGCACAGACACGAAAAGAAATGAAAACGAGGAAAACACATAGATAAAACTGAAAAAGAAATAAAAAACAAGATCAAAATCAAACAATACGAAAATAAAAATAGAATAAAATCACACGACACGACACTCAAAAAGTGAAAAACAAACACACACACAAAAAAATGAGAAAAACAAACAAAACACGACAGCACACCAAAACAGACGTCCCCCAAGCTAGACCAGAAAGTGCTAGCGAAATGATATGATCAATGAACTCCAGATATAAGCAAGGGGGCGTCAAAAACAAAACAAAGAAAAAGGTAAATCAAGAAAACAATCGCGCAAATAGTCCCCTCCCTCCGATAGAGACAAAGTAGGGCCCCAAAAAGACAGATGGGCACAAAAGTGCGGGGGGCAAAAGCGGGAGAGAAAAATCAAGCAGGGGCACCACCCTCTGGGGGTGGTGACGGGGGCCTGCGCTGGGGACCAGGGGTCGTGGGGGGTGGAATGTGTAGCTCGGAGACGTCGGGTGGGTCTTCGCGGATGTGGCGAACGAAGCTTTGAAGGAAGGGGAGGTCACGGTCGACGGATTCTTGGGTTATCCTACCACCCTGACCAGCAAGGAGGACCATGGCCGTGAATCGGTCGGCATGGTCATCGGATTGGAATTGCATCCCATATTCGGGATCGTAATCTGGAGGTGGGGAAGTGGTGCGTGGTGTGGTGGATGGGTTGGAGGTGGTAGGTTGTGTGCGACGGGTACGACGGGTGGGCCTAGGGTTCGAAGAGCTAGCGTCGGTGGGTTTAATACGGCGGGGAGGCATTGTGTCGGTGTTGTTTGTGCGCGTGGGTGTGTGAGAATACAGCGAATTCAACACAAACACAAAATACGAACAACAAGCAGACAGAATATTTGGGAAAAGATTAAAATTAAGTAAAGGAGCGAGGTTACCCAAAATTAGATGAAGATAGCTGCTCGTGGATGCCCCGATGCTGCTCGATTGGAAGCCGCAGCGATCTCTTCAACAAGTTCCGAAACAGGGGGGGATGGGGGAAATCTAGGGTTTGTGTGTAGGGAGATGGCGGGGGAATGGAGAGAAATGATGGTGGATGGGTAGGGAAATGGTTGGGGAAGAAGATCGAGGCTGATCTTGGGGAAGAAAGCAGGAAGGCGCACGATGGGAGACGAAACGGCAGAGGGTCGGGCGATCGGGCGAGGGAGAAAACGAACGGGTGTCGGGGGTGGTTATATATGATTTTAAGTCGAACCGACCGGGTGACTTGTCACCCGATCGGTTGACGGTTGGGTCGAAAATCTTGCCGAAAAGATGCTACAGGCGAACCGATCGGTTGACTTTTCAACCGACCGGTTGGCCGCTCCACACAATTTTCCCGAGAACTTAGGGCTGCTCACCCGGTCAGGTCAACCGATCGCGCTCGAACTCAACCGATCGGTTGATATTCCCCAAAATTTCCCAAGAGTTCTCCCCAGCTCACCCGGTCTGCCACTCAGTCTCTTCAATATTCAACCGATCGGTTCATTCGGGGACAGATCTCGGCACGTATCTGATACATCCCAACCGATCGGGTGAGTTATCACCCGATCGGTTGGGGCTTGTTTCCTGCAAAAACCAAGAAATTTGATTAAGTCCCCTAACGGATGTTCTCGCGGCTGACTTTATTTATAGAAATAGATAAAATAAAGTAAAAAATAACGCTAAAAATTAGAGAAAAAGTTTAGAACATGGGTTGCCTCCCATGAAGCGCACTTGTTTAACGTCGTTGGCTCGACGCCCGCAAGAGATGCTCATGGTGGCTGATACGGGTGATGCCTAATCTTAGGCATCTCTTCCTTGTTGGAGCTGAAGGCGCTCGGGGTAGTCAGCGGCTAGAAAAATACTTGCTCGACCACCCTCCCTTTGTTCTTGAGATCCGGGGGCTTTTCCTTGGTGTTGGCGCTTCCCGCCATCTTTTTCAGGATTCGGACCTCGTCTTTAGTGAGGTCCGTGAGCTCTTTCCCCGTTCTCTTCACAGGAGGAAACTTGGTGAACCCGGGAGGGGTCGTTCTCGCTGCACTCGGTCTTCCAGCAGCTTCTTTGTTTTCGGGGCCTTCTTCATCTTCAGAATTCCCCAATTCATCGGGGGGGTTTCTCAGGAGAATCTCCCAGGAGCTCTCCTCCACACCCCTTTCTTCTTCTATCTCAAGCAGATTACACCGGAGGTCATCAAGAGGGTCGGGGTGCTTCATAGATAGTCCCAGGTCAAACTCAACTTTCTCTCCGCTGACGTTCAAGGAGAGTTTTCCGTTCTTCACATCTATAAGAACGCCAGCAGTGGCCATGAAAGGCCGTCCCAGGATAATGGGGGTGTGTGCGTCTTCGGTCAAGTCCATGACTACAAAGTCCACAGGCACATGCACCCCTCTCACATTCACGGGGAGATCATAAACAATTCCCACCGGATATTTGACCGACCGGTCAGCTAGTTGTAGGGTCATCCCGGTGGGTTCCAAATCACCCATTCCTATCCTTCTGTACATCGACAAGGGCATCAAGCTAACACTCGCTCCTAGATCGACGAGTGCACGATTAATCTTCACAGCCCCGATCGTGCAAGGGATAGAGAAGCTCCCCGGGTCCTTGAGCTTTGGCGGGTTATCCCTCTGGATAAGAGCGGTACATTCTGCCGTCAGCACCACTTTCTCTTTTCTCGACCCTTTGGTCACCAAATCTTTTAAGAATTTTGCATAGGAGGGGATTGTCTCAATTGCCTCCAAGAAGGGGATTTGCAGGCTTAGGTCCTTGACCATGGCGAAGAACTTCCCATATTTCTCATCAATTTTCGCCTGAGCCAACCGTTGTGGAAATGGCACAACGGGTTTATACACTCTTGGGCTCTCTTCCTCCTTCTTCTTCTCTTCTTCAGATACTCCCTCCTGAGTCATGGGATTTGATGACGAAGCACCGGTGTCGTTTAATTTTTCAGTCGGTCTCTCAACGACCAATGGTGCTTCCGGGTTGCTAGGGGGCACTCTAGTAGGAATTTGTGTCCCGCTTCTCAGAATGATAGCGGACACATTCGCGTGCTCGTGCACGAGTGTCGATGTTTGTGTTGCTCCTCGAGGGTTCACCTCCGGTTGTGGCGGCAATTGGTTTTGTGACCTTGCGAGGTTCGCCACCTGTAACCCCAGCTGGGTTACTTGGTCCGTGAGGGTCCGCTGGCCCATTTCCAGCTTTTGGTTGATCCTCTCCTGGTTGGTAATATATTGAGTCAAGAGAGACTCAACCGGAGAGACGGCCCTCTGTTGGCCATACTGCTGCTGCTGGAACGGCTGCTGATTCCTGGGAGCGTACGTTTGTTGCTGAGGTTGCTGCTGAAATGGTTGCAGCTGACCCTGATTCTGCGGTGGTCTAGCCGGCTGATAGATTTGTTGCTGCGGCTGCTGCGGCGGCGAGGGCTGAAATGGTGGCCGGTAACTGAAATTCGGATGGTTCCGGTTGTTGGGAGAGTAGGCCGGGTTGGAATTTGTCCTTGGCGGATATGGCGCATTCCCCGTGGGGTTGTAAAATAGTGCGCTCGCCTGATCCAACGGTGGTGAGATGTCACCACCGTCGAATTCCCCAAGGAATTCGGACTCCGCCGCAGAAACTTGCTGTGTACCGGCCCCACCGGCTCCAACCATCAGTGCGGAGATCTGGGTCGAAAGCAAGTCAAACTGGCTCGAAAGTTTGTCGACGTCCTCGACTCTGTGTATACCCCCAGTTCTTGGTGTGGCTCTCTCGTCACACCACCGCTCATTGTTGGATGCCATGTTTTCCAGAATATTCCCGGCATCTTCCTCGCTTCGGGACATGAAGGAACCCCCAGCCGCGGCGTCCATAGAAGATTTAAGGTCATCCCTCAGCCCATTGTAGAACAGATTGATAATCTGCCACTTCGGAAGCTCATGATGAGGGCATCTTCTTTGCATCTCTTTATATCTCGTCCAAGCCTCATGCAAGGACTCGTGGCTGGCCTGGGAGAAAGAGGAGATCTCACTCCTCAGCTTCATGGTCTTCCCCGGAGGAAAGAACTTCGTCAGAAAAGCGTTGGAGAGCTTCTCCCATGTGTTGAAAGTATTGGGGTCCTTCCCCCTTAACCACTGCTTGGCCTTGTCCCGCAAAGAGAAAGGGAACAGCTTCAGACGGATAGCCTCTGTAGTGACACCATTAATTCGGAAGGTGTCACACTTCTCCAAGAAGGAGTCCAAGTGCTCTATCGGGCTCTCCATGGGCGCACCCACAAACTGGTCCTGCTGGATCCATGTCACTAGAGACGGCTTCAGCTCAAAGCTTTGGGCCGCAATAGCTGGAGATCGGATGGCAGAAGTCGACTCGATGGATGGCATCGAGTACTCCAGCAGAGACTTGTGAGGTGGGGTGTTCTCCTCCATGGATTCGGGATCTTCCCTTCTTCGCTTCTCGGCGGCCAAACGCCTAAGGGTGGCGTTAATCTCTGGATCGAGGGGAATCAAGTCGTCAAGACTCCTTGAACTCCTGCGCATGAAAAACAACAGACACCCGTGAAGCGACAAGTGGGAAAGAAACAGATAAAATAAGAAATAAAAATGAGAAAAACAAATAAGAAAAAGAAAAATGAGAATGCGAAAATTATCGCGAGGTAGGGATGTGAGCTAGACACGAGGGTTCAAGAGATCCTAAAATATCAAGCACGTTGCCTCCCCGGCAACGGCGCCATAAACTTTTTCTTTTGTGAATATATGAAATAAACTTGACCGGCGCCCCGCTTGCGTCGCGGCGGCGCGGTGTCGTTTACCGCAAGTTTCACGGTTAGTGTAGGGTGCGGGAATATCGAACTCAGGGAGGCGAGGTTGTGCTTGGGTCAGGTAGGACCTAAATCACCCCGAGGGGCGAGCTAGCCCGAATCGGTGGTTGGTTGTCACGAAAGGAAATGAAAGCGTATGAACAAAAAGAAAGTAAACCCGGGACTTTGGTTTCCGACCCGACGAGAGGCTCTCGCCGCTACGGCCTACGGGTATGGATAGCGATCGGGATTAGGGTCTAATGGTGAGACGTTGCCTCTGAAAGTGGTACCGGCGTCCCATGGGCCCGATATTCCGGTCGGTGCCCAGGATGATACACCGGACTTCCCGGATTCGATCAGTGGGCACTCCCGTGTCCATAAACACTGATCGATCCCGGGAGCACTAAGTCCGCAACGATATCTCCCGACGTCTCATCCTGCCGCTCCCGCGTGCTAGGATTCGGCGTCTACGCTAAAGGCGTGAGCTTTGGCTAGGGAGTCAACCGCCAAGTTTATTCCCCCTTGGCCCGATGGTCAAAGGCGGTCTTTTTCCCGTCGATGACAATGAAACGCCCCGCGTAACCGTTAGATTCCTACTCCCTATCGATTCCCTAACCCTATGGACGCATCGGGAAGAGCCCCCGAAGGGGCTTCCACCAAAATCCCAGATTTGGGAACTACTCACAAAAATTCATGAAAAAGCAATCTAAATGAAATTTAACCGTTAGAATCATAATCCGACAATTGCAATGCGGAAGTAAAGGAGTAGTAAAGACAATACTAAAAAATTAGAAAGATCTGAAAACTTACTTAAGAGTAACAATTACAGCCGTCACAGGGAAATAAAACAGTAAAAAAATACAACTCTCCCGTTTCTGGAACCCTAGGGGTCCTATATATAGATTTTCGGATCAACCGATCGGGTGACAAGTCAACCGATCGGTTGATCCGTTACAGATAAATCACAGAAAACGGCGAGTTTTCACCCGATCTCACGAACCGATCGGGTGAGTTCTTGAGCGACCGGTTGGATCTTGGAGCAGTCGGGTGAACCGGTCGGTTCGACGCCCGTGTCTTCAGCTCTTTTTATCAGCTACAGATGAACCGATCGGGTGAGAGTCACCCGATCGGTTGGAATTCTGCTCGAAAAGACAGAGAACAGCCGCCCGCAGAACCGGTCTGTGAACCGGTCGGGTGACTTCTTCGTGAGCTGCGGTAGCGACCGGTTGGTGCACGCGTGCATCACCCGATCGGTTGGAGATGACCAACCGACCGGGTGAGGGGCAGAAAGATGAATACTTCGCCGTTTGACCCCCTGGATCACGCGTGACTTTTCCCGTTGCTCCGGGGACTTGGGATATCATCGTAAAAGGTCCCCTACATGGTCGAACTCCTGCAATCATGGACAAACAAAGAAAAGTGAAAGAAAACGGGAAAACATACGAAAACGAATAAGAGACGGCGGAAAACACGGAGAAACACAAAAGAAAACGTGCGTGAATATATGAAATATAGACGCACGTCAAAATCCCCCAAGCTGAACTCTTCCTCGTCCTCGAGGAAGACGAGTGAGAGTGGGAGCTCGGAAGGGAAAAATAGAGAGGAAGAAAGAAAAAGAAAACTCTAAGCCCTAGATCGTCCATCAGAGCCATCAAAATCAAAAACGACACACCCAGCAAGCAAACGCCAAATCACACCACTAAACCTAGGAAAGCGAGTCCAAATAAGTGTCGTGGGTCCACGCAGTGAAGCGCGAGTGAGCGTGGTCGTGTGCTAGCAAATGGTGATGCTTTCTACGATGTGCTACGAGGCTCGATATACACAAATCCAAGATATGACCCAAATATCGAATCGAATTGAATTAAGCGGCGAATATAAGTTTGAGCATGCATGAGAATAGAGAGAATAGGACCGTATCATGCATCGGGGACTCCACAACTAGGGTTAAGGAAATCACGCCACTATAGCCTAGATACTAGCTAAATAGCTCCCAAGCCAAATGTCTTTGATAACGACGGGGGTTGAGATGATGTGGAGAAGAACACTCGGTGCAAATTCTCGCCTTCCCTTTATTCTTGGCAAGTATGAAAATATTCACACGGGAATTTTTTTGGGTTTTGGGTATTTGCATATTTTTTTTGGCTTTTTGGCTATACAATCTTTTTCTTTTCTTTTCTTTTTGGGTTTTTCATTTCTTTTCTCCCATTTTTTTGGCTTTTTGGTTTTTTTTTTGGCTATACACTTGTGTACTCTCCCAAGTGGGGGAACGGTACACGACGAGGGGATTTGCACCAAGTAAAACAAAAAAGAAGTCGAAATCTAAACACTCGGGCAAAGGGGACTATTGTTGCTAAAGAGAGCTTAGGCTAAATGGGGTATCCTAGTCCTTAGTTGTGGAATCTCGACGCATGCGAATTGAAGTATACGATATAAATAGCATGTGTATAGAAGCAGACATTAGAAGCAAATACCGAGTATTCAATATCGAAGCATGATAATCTAGGGGTCATTCCTGGACAGGTATATAAAGTAAAATCACAAAGCAGAAGCACACCAAATGCTAGTCACGACACACGACTCACAAAAAGCTAAGTGGACCCACGATGCGTGAAATGCAAGAGGACTCGAAATCCTAGGGCTAGTGAGTGTGATTATCGATGCAATGCTAGGTGTGTGTGACTTTGTGGCGATTCATCATAGAATTCATTTCTAGGAGAAAGAGCTAAAGAAAGAAGGAAAAAAGAAAAAAGAAAAACACGATGGAAAATGACTCAAATAACGTAGAAAAACAACACAAATGACGCACGAAGTGCGACTCCCCCAAGCTGAAACTTGCATTGCCCTCAATGCAATAAGAGTGAGTACGGGAGGGCAATGAAAATGGGGGGGAATACGCACAGACACGAAAAGAAATGAAAACGAGGAAAACACATAGATAAAACTGAAAAAGAAATAAAAAACAAGATCAAAATCAAACAATACGAAAATAAAAATAGAATAAAATCACACGACACGACACTCAAAAAGTGAAAAACAAACACACACACACAAAAATGAGAAAAACAAACAAAACACGACAGCACACCAAAACAGACGTCCCCCAAGCTAGACCAGAAAGTGCTAGCGAAATGATATGATCAATGAACTCCAGATATAAGCAAGGGGGCGTCAAAAACAAAACAAAGAAAAAGGTAAATCAAGAAAACAATCGCGCAAATAGTCCCCTCCCTCCGATAGAGACAAAGTAGGGCCCCGAAAAGACAGATGGGCACAAAAGTGGGGGGGGCAAAAGCGGGAGAGAAAAATCAAGCAGGGGCACCACCCTCTGGGGGTGGTGACGGGGGCCTGCGCTGGGGACCAGGGGTCTTGGGGGGTGGAATGTGTAGCTCGGAGACGTCGGGTGGGTCTTCGCGGATGTGGCGAACGAAGCTTTGAAGGAAGGGGAGGTCACGGTCGACGGATTCTTGGGTTATCCTACCACCCTGACCAGCAAGGAGGACCATGGCCGTGAATCGGTCGGCATGGTCATCGGATTGGAATTGCATCCCATATTCGGGATCGTAATCTGGAGGTGGGGAAGTGGTGCGTGGTGTGGTGGATGGGTTGGAGGTGGTAGGTTGTGTGCGACGGGTACGACGGGTGGGCCTAGGGTTCGAAGAGCTAGCGTCGGTGGGTTTAATACGGCGGGGAGGCATTGTGTCGGTGTTGTTTGTGCGCGTGGGTGTGTGAGAATACAGCGAATTCAACACAAACACAAAATACGAACAACAAGCAGACAGAATATTTGGGAAAAGATTAAAATTAAGTAAAGGAGCGAGGTTACCCAAAATTAGATGAAGATAGCTGCTCGTGGATGCCCCGATGCTGCTCGATTGGAAGCCGCAGCGATCTCTTCGACAAGTTCCGAAACAGGGGGGATGGGGGAAATCTAGGGTTTGTGTGTAGGGAGATGGCGGGGGAATGGAGAGAAATGATGGTGGATGGGTAGGGAAATGGTTGGGGAAGAAGATCGAGGCTGATCTTGGGGAAGAAAGCAGGAAGGCGCACGATGGGAGACGAAACGGCAGAGGGTCGGGCGATCGGGCGAGGGAGAAAACGAACGGGTGTCGGGGGTGGTTATATAGGATTTTAAGTCGAACCGACCGGGTGACTTGTCACCCGATCGGTTGACGGTTGGGTCGAAAATCTTGCCGAAAAGATGCTACAGGCGAACCGATCGGTTGACTTTTCAACCGACCGGTTGGCCGCTCCACACAATTTTCCCGAGAACTTAGGGCTGCTCACCCGGTCAGGTCAACCGATCGCGCTCGAACTCAACCGATCGGTTGATATTCCCCAAAATTTCCCGAGAGTTCTCCCCAGCTCACCCGGTCTGCCACCCGGTCTCTTCAATATTCAACCGATCGGTTCATTCGGGGACAGATCTCGGCACGTATCTGATACATCCCAACCGATCGGGTGAGTTATCACCCGATCGGTTGGGGCTTGTTTCCTGCAAAAACCAAGAAATTTGATTAAGTCCCCTAACGGATGTTCTCGCGGCTGACTTTATTTATAGAAATAGATAAAATAAAGTAAAAAATAACGCTAAAAATTAGAGAAAAAGTTTAGAACATGGGTTGCCTCCTATGAAGCGCACTTGTTTAACGTCGTTGGCTCGACGCCCGCAAGAGATGCTCATGGTGGCTGATACGGGTGATGCCCAATCTTAGGCATCTCTTCCTTGTTAGAGCTGAAGGCGCTCGGGGTAGTCAGCGGCTGGAAAAATACTTGCTCGACCACCCTCCCTTTGTTCTTGAGATCCGGGGGCTTTTCCTTGGCGTTGGCGCTTCCCGCCATCTTTTTCAGGATTCGGACCTCGTCTTTAGTGAGGTCCGTGAGCTCTTTCCCCGTTCTCTTCACAGGAGGAAACTTGGTGAACCCGGGAGGGGTCGTTCTCGCTGCACTCGGTCTTCCAGCAGCTTCTTTGTTTTCGGGGCCTTCTTCATCTTCAGAATTCCCCAATTCATCGGGGGGGTTTCTCAGGAGAATCTCCCAGGAGCTCTCCTCCACACCCCTTTCTTCTTCTATCTCAAGCAGATTACACCGGAGGTTATCAGGAGGGTCGGGGTGCTTCATAGATAGTCCCAGGTCAAACTCAACTTTCTCTCCGCTGACGTTCAAGGAGAGTTTTCCGTTCTTCACATCTATAAGAACGCCAGCAGTGGCCATGAAAGGCCGTCCCAGGATAATGGGGGTGTGTGCGTCTTCGGGCATGTCCATGACTACAAAGTCCACAGGCACATGCACCCCTCTCACATTCACGGGGAGATCATCAACAATTCCCACCGGATATTTGACCGACCGGTCAGCTAGTTGTAGGGTCATCCCGGTGGGTTCCAAATCACCCATTCCTATCCTTCTGTACATCGACAAGGGCATCAAGCTAACACTCGCTCCTAGATCGACGAGTGCACGATTAATCTTCACAGCCCCGATCGTGCAAGGGATAGAGAAGCTCCCCGGGTCCTTGAGCTTTGGCGGGTTATCCCTCTGGATAAGAGCGCTACATTCTGCCGTCAGCACCACTTTCTCTTTTCTCGACCCTTTGGTCACCAAATCTTTTAAGAATTTTGCATAGGAGGGGATTGTCTCAATTGCCTCCAAGAAGGGGATTTGCAGGCTTAGGTCCTTGACCATGGCGAAGAACTTCCCATATTTCTCATCAATTTTCGCCTGAGCCAACCGTTGTGGAAATGGCACAACGGGTTTATACACTCTTGGGCTCTCTTCCTCCTTCTTCTTCTCTTCTTCAGATACTCCCTCCTGAGTCATGGGATTTGATGACGAAGCACCGGTGTCGTTTAATTTTTCAGTCGGTCTCTCAACGACCAATGGTGCTTCCGGGTTGCTAGGGGGCACTCTAGTAGGAATTTGTGTCCCGCTTCTCAGAATGATAGCGGACACATTCGCGTGCTCGTGCACGAGTGCCGATGTTTGTGTTGCTCCTCGAGGGTTCACCTCCGGTTGTGGCGGCAATTGGTTTTGTGACCTTGCGAGGTTCGCCACCTGTAACCCCAGCTGGGTTACTTGGTCCGTGAGGGTCCGCTGGCACATTTCCAGCTTTTGGTTGATCCTCTCCTGGTTGGTAATATATTGAGTCAAGAGAGACTCAACCGGAGAGACGGCCCTCTGTTGGCCATATTGCTGCTGCTGGAACGGCTGCTGATTCCTGGGAGCGTACGTTTGTTGCTGAGGTTGCTGCTGAAATGGTTGCAGCTGACCCTGATTCTACGGTGGTCTAGCCGGCTGATATATTTGTTGCTGCGGCTGCTGCGGCGGCGAGGGCTGAAATGGTGGCCGGTAACTGAAATTCGGATGGTTCCGGTTGTTGGGAGAGTAGGCCGGGTTGGAATTTGTCCTTGGCGGATATGGCGCATTCCCCGTGGGGTTGTAAAATAGTGCGCTCGCCTGATCCAACGGTGGTGAGATGTCACCACCGTCGAATTCCCCAAGGAATTCGGACTCCACCGCAGAAACTTGCTGTGTACCGGCCCCACCGGCTCCAACCATCAGTGCGGAGATCTGGGTCAAAAGCAAGTCAAACTTGCTCGAAAGTTTGTCGACGTCCTCGACTCTGTGTATACCCCCAGTTCTTGGTGTGGCTCTCTCGTCACACCACCGCTCATTGTTGGATGCCATGTTTTCCAGAATATTCCCGGCATCTTCCTCGCTTCGGGACATGAAGGAACCCCCAGCCGCGGCGTCCATAGAAGATTTAAGGTCATCCCTCAGCCCATTGTAGAACAGATTGATAATCTGCCACTTCGGAAGCTCATGATGAGGGCATCTTCTTTGCATCTCTTTATATCTCGTCCAAGCCTCATGCAAGGACTCGTGGCTGGCATGGGAGAAGGAGGAGATCTCACTCCTCAGCTTCATGGTCTTCCCCGGAGGAAAGAACTTCGTCAGAAAAGCGTTGGAGAGCTTCTCCCAGGTGTTGAAAGTATTGGGGTCCTTCCCCCTTAACCACTGCTTGGCCTTGTCCCGCAAAGAGAAAGGGAACAGCTTCAGACGATAGCCTCTGTAGTGACCATTAATTCGGAAGGTGTCACACTTCTCCAAGAAGGAGTCCAAGTGCTCTATCGGGCTCTCCATGGGCGCACCCGCAAACTGGTCCTGCTGGATCCATGTCACTAGAGACGGCTTCAGCTCAAAGCTTTGGGCCGCAATAGCTGGAGATCGGATGGCAGAAGGCGACTCGATGGATGGCATCGAGTACTCCAGCAGAGACTTGTGAGGTGGGGTGTTCTCCTCCATGGATTCGGGATCTTCCCTTCTTCTCTTCTCGGCGGCCAAACGCCTAAGGGTGGCGTTAATCTCTGGATCGAGGGGAATCAAGTCGTCAAGACTCCTTGAACTCCTGCGCATGAAAAACAACAGACACCCGTGAAGCGACAAGTGGGAAAGAAACAGATAAAATAAGAAATAAAAATGAGAAAAACAAATAAGAAAAAGAAAAAGGAGAATGCGAAAATTATCGCGAGGTAGGGATGTGAGCTAGACACGAGGGTTTAAGAGATCCTAAAATATCAAGCACGTTGCCTCCCCGGCAACGGCGCCATAAACTTTTTCTTTTGTGAATATATGAAATAAACTTGACCGGCGCCCCGCTTGCGTCGCGGCGGCGCGGTGTCGTTTACCGCAAGTTTCACGGTTAGTGTAGGGTGCGGGAATATCGAACTCAGGGAGGCGAGGTTGTGCTTGGGTCAGGTAGGACCTAAATCACCCCGAGGGGCGAGCTAGCCCGAATCGGTGGTTGGTTGTCACGAAAGGAAATGAAAGCGTATGAACAAAAAGAAAGTAAACCCGGGACTTTGGTTTCCGACCCGACGAGAGGCTCTCGCCGCTACGGCCTACGGGTATGGATAGCGATCGGGATTAGGGTCTAATGGTGATACGTTGCCTCTGAAAGTGGTACCGGCGTCCCATGGGCCCGATATTCCGGTCGGTGCCCAGGATGATACACCGGACTTCCCGGATTCGATCAGTGGGCACTCCCGTGTCCATAAACACTGATCGATCCCGGGAGCACTAAGTCCGCAACGATATCTCCCGACGTCTCATCCTGCCGCTCCCGCGTGCTAGGATTCGGCGTCTACGCTAAAGGCGTGAGCTTTGGCTAGGGAGTCAACCGCCAAGTTTATTCCCCCTTGGCCCGACGGTCAAAGGCGG
The DNA here is from genome assembly GCA_030789695.1 of Scilla litardierei. Taxonomy (NCBI): domain Eukaryota; kingdom Viridiplantae; phylum Streptophyta; class Magnoliopsida; order Asparagales; family Asparagaceae; genus Scilla; species Scilla litardierei. Next base: position 685,864,894 of record CM061142.1, on the reverse strand, counting down.
TCTTTTTCCCGCCGATGACAATGAAACGCCCCGCGTAACCGTTAGATTCCTACTCCCTATCGATTCCCTAACCCTATGGACGCATCGGGAAGAGCCCCCGAAGGGGCTTCCACCAAAATCCCAGATTTGGGACCTACTCACAAAAATTCATGAAAAAGCAATCTAAATGAAATTTAACCGTTAGAATCATAATCCGACAATTGCAATGCGGAAGTAAAGGAGTAGTAAAGACAATACTAAAAAATTAGAAAGATCTGAAAACTTACTTAAGAGTAACAATTACAGCCGTCACAGGGAAATAAAACAGTAAAAAAATACAACTCTCCCGTTTCTGGAACCCTAGGGGTCCTATATATAGATTTTCGGATCAACCGATCGGGTGACAAGTCAACCGATCGGTTGATCCGTTACAGATAAATCACAGAAAACGGCGAGTTTTCACCCGATCTCACGAACCGATCGGGTGAGTTCTTGAGCGACCGGTTGGATCTTGGAGCAGTCGGGTGAACCGGTCGGTTCGACGCCCGTGTCTTCAGCTCTTTTTCTCAGCTACAGATGAACCGATCGGGTGAGAGTCACCCGATCGGTTGGAATTCTGCTCGAAAAGACAGAGAACAGCCGCCCGCAGAACCGGTCTGTGAACCGGTCGGGTGACTTCTTCGTGAGCTGCGGTAGCGACCGGTTGGTGCACGCGTGCATCACCCGATCGGTTGGAGATGACCAACCGACCGGGTGAGGGGCAGAAAGATGAATACTTCGCCGTTTGACCCCCTGGATCACGCGTGACTTTTCCCGTTGCTCCGGGGACTTGGGATATCATCGTAAAAGGTCCCCTACGTGGTCGAACTCCTGCAATCATGGACAAACAAAGAAAAGTGAAAGAAAACGGAAAAACATACGAAAACGAATAAGAGACGGCGGAAAACACGGAGAAACACAAAAGAAAACGTGATGAATGTATATGTATGCTCAAGCTGATTTAACATCACTGTAAATTTAACTTCAACTTAAATGAAAATTTAACTTCTATGTAAATTTAACTTCAACTTCAATGAATGTAATCACTGTAAATTTAACTTCAACTTCATTGAAAATATTTAACTTCAATGTAAATTTACCTTCAACTTCAATGAATGTATATGTGACATATGTGACATTCTTAACTTTAACTACATACTGAAAATTTACATACATATACAATTTTTAATTAAGCAATACTATGGAAATATATGCTAGGTTAATTGATATACCTTCTGTCTGTCAGAAATGAAGGTGTATTGTTGCTTATGGCTCACCTCCAATGCTTCAATCAAACAGCGTAAAAACCAACTCCACGTATCCTTTGATTCAGTTGTTACTATTGCAACTGTTAATGGGAACATTTCATTGTTTCCATCTCTAGTGGTTGCACTCAACAACACTCCTCCAATTTCTGTCTTCATGAATGTACCATCAAGGCCTATGAAAGGCCTGCATCCTGCCTTGAATCCATTAACTTGGCATTGGTACGTGATGAATATGCCATCAAAAAATGGCTCATCCTCCTTGTCACTTGGCCTTGTTCTTATCTTGCAATATGTGCATGGGTTCCTCTCCAACAACACATGTGAATAATTCCATAGCTCTCTAAACTGCTTCTTATAACATCCTGCAATATATTTGCTTGCAACTCTCCTTGCCCTCCACAGCTTAGAATCTTGCTTTACATCTACTCCAAAGTCCCTACTCACTAAGTTCCTAATTGCTGAGATTGGTAATTGGGGTTGATCTCTAATGTGCTCCTAATATTTCTTTGCTATCCATTGCGACGTCACTTGATTATTGCTTCTAACAACATGGCAGTCTATATGTGTTGTTAACTTCTTCACTATCCACTTATCTCTATTCCTATCCCAAGACCCATCACATACCCATCCATACCTATTGCTACAATATACCCTGATTCTACCTCCTCCATTCTTCTTAAATTTAAAGTCGTATCCATTCCTAATTGCATGCTCTCTCAACAGCTCTCTAAATTCTGCAGGGGATGCAAACTCCATTCCTACTTCCAAGTGAGGGTTGTCCATATCAATACTATGACAATGATGTCCCCCTCTCTGCCCTTGCTCATCATCACTGCCATGTACACTCCTAAGTGTATATGAATCATCAGAATCTGTAGCCCTTTCTGTCAGTGGGTCGCATTCAGGTCCATCATATACATGCATTCCTTCAGGCCTTATCATTCTTCTTGTGATTCTTCATGTCTGCCCAAAAGTGAGCTCACCTTCATTGTCTGCCCCATCACTTTCATCCCCATCATCACTACTGCTTTCTGCCCCATCTGCCTCATTAGAACTAGGCTGATACTCAGTATCAGACTCTCCATCACTGCTGTTCTGCTCAGCCTCATCATAATTCTACACTGTCTGCTCATGCTGCTCATATTCAAGCTGATGCTCATCCTCCTCATGATGCTGCATTATCTGCTCAAGCTGAAAATCAGCCTCCTCATGATGCTGCACTGTATGCTCAAGCTGATGCTCATCCTCCTCATGATGTTGCATTGTCTGCTCAAGCTGAAAATCCTCCTCCTCATGATGCTGCACTGTATGCTCAAGCTGCTGCTCATCATCCTCATGATGCTCCACTGTAAGCTCAAGCTGCTGCTCATTATCCTCATGATGCTCCACTGTATGCTCAAGCTGATGCTCATCCTCCTCATGATGCTGCATTGTCTGTTCAAGCTGAAAATCATCCTCCTCATGATGCTACATTGTCTGATCAATTGTCTCCTCTCTGTGATCAATTGTCTTATTTGTATCCTCAATTGGCTCCTCAAATGGCTCCTCATCTTGATTCTCCATTGGCTCCTTCATTAGATCCTCTATTGCCTCCACTAGCTCCTCCACTGGCTCCTCCACTGGCTCATCATTTGTCTCCACATTTGTCTCCTCATTTCTCTCATACGTTACTGTCTCACTTGGCTCTTTCGTATGCTCCTGCGTTGGCATAGTTGACGGATAGCTTGAATTCACCTCAACAGACTCAGCCTCTTCATCAGCAGTCTCTGCTTCTGCTGAATCACACACACTTATAATTTCCCTGTCAGACGACAATATGTCTTCTAATGGCAGCACATCACATTCATGTGCAACATACAAATCAACAAGCCTACTACCTTGCATGTTAAATATTGCTGATGCCTTCTCATCATTATCCATTTTCATGCACTAATTAACGGGTTTTCTCCCTGGTTTGTAATACAAGAAGAACTCCCCTTTATAGCCTAGTTCCTTGATAAGCATGCGTAAATTCTCCATGTTTAACAACCCTGCAACACAATCTTTGAACACAGTCTCCTCACCACCAACATAATACCCATCTGACCCTCTTTTCAGCAATCCCCCATGATGCACCTTCAATGTTACTCTTTGGCTCTGTTAAATACATTAGAATAGATTACACCCATAATCACTTCTATCACTTCCTCTTCTCATGATTATAACTCAAATATAATTATAAATGAACAATTTTTATGATAATTTAGACTGAACTCACAATCGTCTTCTTTGATCGTCACTTTCCTCTACCGTCAGCTTCCTTCTTTAGCAGCGCCCCGTTTCCTTCTTCAGCAGTGACCAACCTCCTCCTTCAGCAGCGCCAAGCTTCTCCTCTTCCCCCCGATTTCTTCTCCTCCTGCATGCACGGAATATTTCTCTTGGGTTTTACCCTAAAATTTTACCGCTCGATTTCTTTTCCCCTTTCACTTTCAAGCCAACGGGTTAACCCTCATATTTTATCGAGATTTTTCTTCTCACATGCAATGAGGAAGAGGGGCAAAATTGGAAAAAATTCCCTTCGTTAACTTCCGTTACCCATAAGGTATAATAAGGTTTACTTCTGAACGACTTAGAAGTTCATGGTATTTATATGAAATAGGCCCCAAACGTTGGGGTATTTTTGTGTCATTTCCCCTAACATCGACCCCGAGACCCCCAAGCTTCAAGGCCCCCACCTGGCGACCTACAACGAAAGAGGCAACCCCCTCTCCCACGTGCATCAGTACCGATGGTCGATGGAGATGCATGACATGGACGACACATTCCTTTGCCGAGTTCTCACAGAGTCTGTGGGACTCGGCTCTAGAATGGTACTATGGCTTGCCTACGAGGTCCATCGAGATCTTTGGCGAGTTATCTCACAAATTCTGCCAACAGTTACGGGCTGGACGCACGAGGAAGAAGCCCACGGACTACCTCTACACAATAGTCCAAGAGGAAGGGGAGACAATTGGGAAGTACATGTGCCGCTGCCAGGACGAGAAGCTGGGTGGGTGGCCTGCAGCGACGAAGTGCTCATGTTGGCCTTCAAGGCGGTACTGAGGAACCGAAGCTTCCATAAATCCTTGCTTCGAGACCTGCCTTCCGACTATGACGCGCTAGTCGCTCAGGCAGAGAGGTACACACTGAGCGAGGAGGCTCTCAGAGCAAAGAAACCGGTCATCTAGGCGGGGACGTCCCAAGGAGAGCCTCGATCCCATCCTAGGCAGATGCAAGAAGACAGGACCCGGGGCCGCGACCAGCTGGCTCAGCCGAGAAGCGACCAGGTGGGGCGTTGCCTGTAAGATCACCCAGGCCCCGTGCCAGAGTTCTCCCCCCCCAGAGAACCCGCGCGGGCAATCCCATGGTTGGAGGGACCCCCGCAGGCCCAATACACACAGCTTAACGCCCCAATGATAGAGGTGTTGGCCACGGCGACAAGGGCTGGGCTGCTACCGGACCCACCTAGAGAAATGAAGTTGGACCCAACGAGGAGAGATCTCCAAAAGTATTATCGGTACCACCGGGATCACGGTCATGATACCGACGATTGCTTCACCCTTAAGAGGAAGATCGAGCAGTTGATCTAAGCAGGTCACCTTGGGGGCTTCATCGAGGGAAGGAGCCAATTCGAGAGGAGAAAGCCCCGCGATGGGGGCGAAGGCCGAACCCACCCCCAAGCAACGATCAGGAAGAGCTTTGTCTGCCCAGAGCGGTCATGCACATAGACGTAATATGCGGCGGACCATCCTTAGGAGGAGCGTCGTCGTCAGGCAAGAAGGTGTATGTGCGACAGGTGATGGCGGCGGACCTGGGCAGGGAGACGAAGGGGAGAAGGGTGGCTTAACCTCCCATCACTTTCACTGATGAAGACCTGGAGGGAGTCAAGTTACCGTATGACGACGCCATCGTCATTGAGGCCCAGATCGGGACGGCCATCATCAGCCGCCTCCTGATCGACACCGAAAACTCCTGCAACATTCTGTTCATGTCGACGATTGAAAAGATGGGGCTGAAGCAGGCGGACTTAAGGCCTTGCATGGGACCCATCGTCGGTTTCACTGGCCACTCGGTTTCCATTGCCGGGGTAATCACCTTGTCGGTATCACTCGGGGAAGAGCCGATAGTCATCACGGGCATGACACAGTTTGTTGTCGTCGACATTGCATTGGCGTACAACGGGATCATCGGGCGACCTTACATGACGGCCATTGAAGCGCTCCCCAGCTTGCTCCATCAGATCGTCAAATTCCAGACTCCGCGAGGGGTGGGGCTGGTACGAGGGAGCCAGAAGCTTTCTCGGAGCTGCTACATGGGGTCAACCAAGCATAAGGGCCCGGAGCAGGCCTTATCGGTTGACCTCCTCGATGAGAGAGAGGACTATTGCGACCAACGACCAACTCCAGCAGAGGAGGTCGAAGAAGTGCCCGTGGCCACGGAGGAGGGCAAGACTGTCTCTATTGGCACGAAGCTCCCAGCCTCTCTGAGGGCGGACCTCATCAACTTCCTTAGAGAGAACGTGGACATATTCGCATGGTCACCCTCGAACATGCCTGGAGTTGATCCAGCGGTGATCTCCCACAAGCTGAATGCAGACCCAGAATCTCGATCGGTCCGACAGAAGAAGATGAGTGCTGGAGGAGAGAAGATGACGGCTGCCGGTGAAGAAGTGGAGCGGCTTCTCCCGGCCAAGTTCATCATGCTGGTGAGCTATCCAGATTGGCTTGCCAATGTCTGTTGGGAAATTGGCGGTCCCTTAGGGCACAAAAACTCTAGTCCCGTCCTAAGTCGGACGGAACATAGACAAAACAAACATTTGCAGCGGAAGAAAAACTAGTTAATCTAAATTAACATGCAGTTGAAACATTTTTAACTTAGCCCTAAGGTCCAAGACCCTATGCCAAGATCTATGCCGACTTGGGATGGATCTGACCATCCCAAGAAGGATTTAGCCTACTGCGATTAAACTAAACTAATGCTAATAAAATACTTTAACCACATACCCGGAATCTCAGCCCTGGAGCAGGCGAGATGTTCCGCGCCGTCTTCCGAGCTGCTCCCGTCCCACGCCGAGCCGCTCCTTGAACCGCTCCCCGAACTGCTCCTCGAACCACTCCGAATCCCGAGGCGATCAATCCCCGTGCTGCCGAGCCAACCACGCACCGAAGAAAGTTTCACGCGAGTGAAACCTCCGCCAAGATTTCGGATCCAGAATCCGAACTCCTTTGTGGCTTTGCTAGAGCCCGCAGGTGTAAGGCAGAAATTTAGGGAGAAGAGAAATATTAATTTTAAGCCTAGATCCGAGCGTGCTCCAACATTTACGAGAGCCGCTCAGATCTAGAGCTTGGGACGAGTTTTGAGAAAGGGGGGAGACCCCTATTTATATAGGCGGCGGACTTTTCCCCTTTTCTCAAAATCCGATGTGGGACTAAACAATGAGTTAATTTGAAATCAAGTTAGTTTGCACTTCACAAAGTGCAAACTTCCGTGAATTTTAACTCACTCACCGTTGATTTTCAGGATTGATACAACCTATCAATACGACAAGCGTTCAACGGTGAACGCATAGGAAAAAACCGTTCGTCAATCGGAGGTCGTTTGACCCTCCAATTGAGTGTTCAAACATCAGCCCAAACCCATGTATTTCTGAAATCTTAGCCGTCACAAAATACACGCTGCCCTAGGCAGCGTGTGGCCCCACAAGCATCAGCCCACGTGCAGCGCACGCGCCTCGAGGCACGTGCGCTGCACGTGCCTCAGCGCGCGCACAGTGCACGCGCTGGGCGCGTGCACAGCACGCGCCACGCGTGCATTGAAGGGCGGGGCGGGGCCCCGCCCACATGATTGCGGGCGGGGCCCCGCCCGCATGACTGCGGGCGCAAATGCGCCCGCTTTTTCTGCTGCCCGGCCAATCTGCCTCTTGGGCTGATGTCTACATGGGTTTTTATTGTTTTGGCCATAACTTTTGCGTTTGGCGTCCGATTTGGACGCCGTTCGAACCTGGGTCTAGACCGGGACATTCCTGTCTTACCCGTGAACTTTTCCTTGCGTTTAAATTATTAAAAATTGTATTAAACAATTTAATACACATTTAATCGCTTTTGCATCAAATGCAAAATAGTCCCTATCTAAGCTTAAATTATCATATTGCATCAAATGCAATTATCTCTTCTTTTGCATCAAATGCAAATATTCTCCCTAACTAATTTCTACCTATTACTAGACGAAGAATCGCACTCTGTGTGAGACCCTACAGCCTGACCCTTACAACAAGTTGGGCTCGAAGCCCTATACGGCAGTGACCACTAGCAGTGGTTGCCGTCCCTGCTTCAGGAATCATCATTATGTGGTTAACTCATTGACATGAGTATTGTCGGGACCACCTGACTGTTTTCGTGATGAATTCCGCAGTTATAGTCTCTTCGTCTTAAATATGTCGTGTAGATCAAGTCTGGGGTACGGTCAAACTGTCAACCCCAATAACTTGACTCCGGTTAGTTTCTATCGATCTTTAGTCAACAAATGTCGGACTTCTTCCAACATACTCTGCGCAGAGTTTTTACTAAAGACCGAACTAACTCTACGACACTAACTCCCATTGACCGGAAGAGACGAATCCTCTCTTGGTCATTACTTGCCTCGTACGTTTCAAGTGACACCCAATCAAAAGACCTTTCGACAGGCCTTGCCTCGAAGCTAGGTCAGTTGATCTAAGTGGCACCGTTCACGCACAGGTCCGTCAAAATGACCTCAAGTCAAAAGACCAACTATCCTATCATCACTCAGAGTTATCACTGACAGATTGGTCAATATAACCATATGATAACTCTAGTGGATCGTTCAGTGAACTCATTCTAATGAGCACCTGTGTCTCGTCTTCGACTTCGCCAAGTCAAGCGATCATGAGATCATCGCCACCGCTAAACGGTGAAGACTAAGACACAATGGTCTATCCGATGTTTCGATATCCTTGTCTCGAAACATCTACGACCACGAACCATTTTAGACTTATGCTATAGACGGTCAAACGTTTCTCCATGATCAAGATACTCATCTTGATACCCGTTTGACCTTGCATAAAGTCTCAGGACTTTACCTAAGTCGATATCTAATTATATAATAACTTAGATAAATTATTACCAAACAACTTACTGTTATTTCGAACAAGATGTTTGTGCTATTCACACAGGAATAAATGGCCTTGAGGGCATAATATTCCTACATCTCCCACTTGCACTCAGGCCCATTTATCTCGGTATCTTATACCGTTTTTACACATAAGTTTTCCCGACTTCATGTGGTAGAGCCTTCGTGAGTGGATCTGCTAAAACCGTCTACACTATAGACTTAAGGGGTTTCTATGTTCATGTTAGACCAACCATTTGAATCTCATTCAAATAATTCACTTGGCCTATCTGAATCTATAATATTTTATTTCCCTGGATCTTATCCAGTTCATCGTACCTTACGATAACAATTTTAAATTAGTTACTGTTCATTTCAAATGGCTCATATTTATTTCTCATAAAGTATCAAACTTTTTGATTACTTTGTCAAAATATATGTTCCATCTTTTTGATGATTCGCATGTAATTTATACGCTCCCACTGACCTTGAAAACTATCTGGCTAATTCATATAAGTCAGTCTGTCTAAATCATATTTAGAAAAACGAACTTATAAGTGAATGTTCCAATTTTCATGATCAACTTAAGCGTTTTACATCGGCTTTGGTCCGAGTAGATCTGTACACATCTGTTGGCGAAACCGGTTTCATCATAATCCGTTTTAAAGAAATTAGGATGAAAACCGTTCCCGTCCAACATTATTGTACTTCACTATTTCCTTTTCTGCACCAATCTTTCAACTTAAAGATTTACTTACAGAAAGTGAGGAAACATTTTTCTTGGGCACGTAAACTAAATTCTCAAATTTATTTACGCACACGGACCTTCATCAAGTTTTAAATCGGAGTTACTGCTCCGAATTTCATCCTAGAAGTTGACTAAGTCATCATCAGTTATGATGTCTAACTCGACAATCCGTCTCACGAGATTCGAGTAATAATACAACTTCCTTACGATTGATTTATTGTATATATTATTGATAATGTCCTTATAGAACATTATCAAAACCTAGGCATTACTATCTGGGACTTAACCCAGAGGGAGGAGTTAACTCAGAGTCACTTATTTATGGATCGCACCAAGTCTAACTAAGTGTGATTCATACCTTTTAACACTCTGATGTGTTAACAGACTTGACCTGAGAGAAAATCACATTTTCTTTTAATTACACAAGATTTTATGTAGCTAAGTATTTGACCATTCGATCTAATCGAATCAGTTTAAATACTTTCGTCATTTCGTTCTTTATTTTATCAGACTTGCGTTTCATCAAGAACACGTGTCTTAGTAAAATATACGAATAACTTATTTTGTTAAAAATAGACTCGGGTACATCAGTATGTACGAGACTGAGTTCGACAACTTATTCTCCCACTGTCTTACAGATGGGTTTCGGCCTTTGTATCTAAGATGCTAAGACTCACAAGTGTCCATAGACTTCATAATACGAGAGGTCAGACCTCTCTTTATGTGACTTGTGAAGCTTAATCTCTTGATACGGCCTAGTCTAATTTTACCATATAAATTTGCTACTATCTTGTGTATTTACATATATTAACATTTAATATATATATAGTTATTTACAAATTACTTAACACAAAACATTGCTTCAGAAGCAAGGTGACGACATTCGTCAAAAATGTGTTAGACGTTTTTGTATAACAACTTATTCCGAAATGTGACATCAAAATATGTCACGTTTTCATTTCCTCCTACTTATGCCTCTACTAATGATAAATTAAACTAACTTTCTCAATTGACTTTCCGAAGTGCCTTCTTCCTTTTCTAAATCACATTTAGATATCAACATAAATAAATAGCTATGCAAGCAACTTATGTATCCAAACGCTTGAGCTTTGCAATCTTGAGTGTAGCTCAAGAAGTTGCTTGTCTCAAGATCCGGTTGGGATACATAGTCTTGCACCGCTCATGCACTCATATTCGACTCAAACGGTTTAATCGAATTCTTGAACTTTGCGGATCAAAATTGTTTGTCCAATATGTTCAAGCTGCCTCATGTAGAGACGAGTGACATGTAGCTTTTAATTTATTTGTTGGATCCAGAACTTAATGAAATCATATTTCTTAAGTCTGTTCTTTAGAAGGTCATTTAATGTCAACGAGAATATAGTTTTAATTCTATGAATTAGAATTTAACTCAATATTCAATTAATCAACTTGTTGACCAGTTAACTAATTCCAATATTATCAATTGATTCTTTCGGTAAACATAGTCTTGCCCTAGTTTTAGCATATGTTCAATATTAAATACAGGTAGATTGACTTTTATCTATCTATATCCTCCCACTATTTTACGATCGTTTTAAAGCTTAATAACGAACGATTTAATCGAATTAAAATTAATGGGTAAGAGTTCCAATCGCCTTGAGTCTAAACAACCTTGAGTGTAGCTCAACAAGTTGATTGACTCTGCGATCGGAAGATGACTCTTCATTGATCATATCGGATATGACTCTCTTAATCGGTTTTTGCCCCTAGCCATTCGTGATCATGAGTGTGCTCATCCAAATCACCATGTCTAGTCTAGTCGGACCCTTGTTTTCGTGTCTAGCCTGACTTGCCCCTTAGCTCGGTGTATGCACGACACGTCGGTTTGGGTCAGGTCTTAGACTACATCTTATGTTAAGAAGTTGGTTTCTACAAGGTTGTCATGTCACAGCTTGAGTGTATCTCAACAACTGTAACATGGGCCCTATAGTTGCTAACCCCTAAAACAAGGAGGGCTACGGCTAATCTTGAAAAAGATCATTAACGTATTTGACTTAGATATAGTCTAGGGTGTCATACAATCATGATTCGCGACATTGCGGTCCAGCGGAACTCAGCCAGGGAATTGACTAAGCCAGGATCACTATCCCTTAAAGGGTGATCCAGAACTCTTAGCCAAGCACATTGACTGGATCATGGTCCATTGAATGAAGCTTGTCATTTTTGTATGTATGCCATAGACTAAATATCTTTTATTAACAACTAATTAATCCTATCAACTAGTTGAATCCTTAAATTCAAAATTTTAGGATTTGTTTAATAACTTTTATTAAGTCCTTATCAACTATAAGGTTCACGTGCTACCCTAATCATTATTAGGATTTTAATAAATTTTATTAACAACGATAGAAGCGAAGTCCTTTAATGAAAATTAATTATAACAATTAGAATTGAAAATTCATTTAAAGGACTACTCTAATCAGGAATTAGGTCTTAATATTGTTGTTAATGATTTATTAAAACATAGCATGTCATTAAAATTCAAGTAATAAATTTTAATCATTTTTAATGGCTAACCTAAAGGGTTGTCTTGTGTTATCAAATAAGGGACAAGATTAACAAGCCATTAAAATAAAGTTACACTAATTTATCGCATAAAGATAGTACACAACTATTTAACATTTAAATATACTAAGTTTATCGCATAAACAATTTTAGATTTTTAAAATCAGTTTTAAAAATATCTTATAAATTTAAAACATTACTTTAAAAATTTTCCATGTTCAAAAATTTATCATATACAATTTTTAAACATCTAAAATTTTAAACTTATCGCATAAATTTAAAGCCTTAAAATCAATTTTAAAATTTATCTCATAAATATAAAAACACCATTTTAAAATTTCCATGCTTAAAAAAAATTTATCATATAAAAAATTTTTAGGCATCCAAAATAATTTTAAACTTTTAAATATTTAAAATTAGTTTTTAAAATTATCACATAAATTTTAAAACGTCATTTTAAAAATTTTCATGTTCAAAAAATTTATCACATAGAATTTTGAACTTCAAAAACATTTTTAAAATTATCTAATAACTTTAAAAAATTTAAAAGTATTTAAAAGGCATTAATAAGTTTAAAGAAATCGTAGTACCTAGATCGACTACGCAAACCTAGGCTCTGATACCACTGTTGGGAAATTGGCGGTCCCTTAGGGCACAAAAACTCTAGTCCCGTCCTAAGTCGGACGGAACATAGACAAAAAAAACATTTGCAGCGGAAGAAAAACTAGTTAATCTAAATTAACATGCAGTTAAAACATTTTTAACTTAGCCCTAAGGTCCAAGACCCTATGCCAAGATCTATGCCGACTTGGGATGGATCTGACCATCCCAACAAGGATCTAGCCTACTGCGATTAAACAAAACTAATGCTAATAAAATACTTTAACCACATACCCGGAATCTCAGCCCTGGAGCAGGCGAGATGTTCCGCGCCGTCTTCTGAGCTGCTCCCGTCCCATGCCGAGCCGCTCCTTGAACCGCTCCCTGAACCGCTCCTCGAACCGCTCCGCATCCCGAGGCGATCAATCCCCGTGCCGCCGAGCCAACCACGCGCCGAAGAAAGTTTCACGCGAGTGAAACCTCCGCCAAGATTTCAGATCCAGAATCCGAACTCCTTTGTGGCTTTGCTAGAGCCCGCAGGAGTAAGGCAGAAATTTAGGGAGAAGAGAAATATTAATTTTAAGCCTAGATCCGAGCGTGCTCCAACATTTACGAGAGCCGCTCAGATCTAGAGCTTGGGACGAGTTTTGAGAAAGGGGGGAGACCCCTATTTATATAGGCGGCGGACTTTTCCCCTTTTCTTAAAATCCGATGTGGGACTAAACAATGAGTTAATTTGAAATCAAGTTAGTTTGCACTTCACAAAGTGCAAACTTTCGTGAATTTTAACTCACTCACCGTTGATTTTCAGGATTGATACAACCTATCAATACGACAAGCGTTCAACGGTGAGCGCATAGGAAAAAACCGTTCGTCAATCGGAGGTCGTTTGACCCTCCAATTGAGTGTTCAAACATCAGCCCAAACCCATGTATTTCTGAAATCTGCAGCCGTCACAAAATACACGCTGCCCTAGGCAGCGTGTGGCCCCACAAGCATCAGCCCGCGTGCAGCGCACGTGCCTCGAGGCACGTGCGCTGCACGCGCCTTAGCGCACGCACAGTGCATGCGCTGGGCGCGTGCAAGGCACGCGGCGCGTGCCTTGCAAGCGCCCAGCGGGCGCGTGCACAGCACGCGCCACGCGGGCGCGTGCTGTGCACGCGCCCTGCATGCATTGAAGGGCGGGGCGGGGCCCCACCCGCATGATTGCGGGCGGGCCCCGCCCGTGATGACTGCGGGCGCAAATGCGCCCGCTTTTTCTGCTGCCCGGCCCATCTGCCTCTTGGGCTGATGTCTACATGGGTTTTTATTGTTTTGGCCATAACTTTTGCGTTTGGCGTCCGATTTGGACGCCGTTCGAACCTGGGTCTAGACCGGGACATTCCTGTCATACCCGTGAACTTTTCCTTGAGTTTATATTATTAAAAATTGTATTAAACAATTTAATACACATTTAATCGCTTTTGCATCAAATGCAAAATAGTCCCTATCTAAGCTTAAATTATCATATTGCATCAAGTGCAATTATCTCTTCTTTTGCATCAAATGCAAATATTCTCCCTAACTAATTTCTACCTATTACTAGACGAAGAATCGCACTCTGTGTGAGACCCTACAGCCTGACCCTTACAACAAGTTGGGCTCGAAGCCCTATACGACAGTGACCACTAGCAGTGGTTGCCGTCACTGCTTCAGGAATCATCATTATGTGGTTAACTAATTGACATGAGTATTGTCAGGACCACCTGACTGTTTCCGTGATGAATTCCGCAGTTATAGTCTCTTCGTCTTAAATATGTCGTGTAGATCAAGTCTGGGGTACGGTCAAACTGTCAACCCCAATAACTTGACTCCGGTTAGTTTCTATCGATCTTTAGTCAACAATTGTCGGACTTCTTCCAACATACTATGCGCAGAGTTTTTACTAAAGACCGAACTAACTCTACGACACTAACTCCCATTGACCGGAAGAGACGAATCATCTCTTGGTCATTACTCGCCTCGTACGTTTCAAGTGACACCCAATCAAAAGACCTTTTGACAGGCCTTGCCTCGAAGCTAGGTCAGTTGATCTAAGTGGCACCGTTCACGCACAGGTCCGTCAAAATGACCTCAAGTCAAAAGACCAACTATCCTATCATCACTCAGAGTTTTCACTGACAGATTGGTCAATATAACCATATGATAACTCTAGTGGATCGTTCAGTGAACTCATTCTAATGAGCACCTGTGTCTCGTCTTCGACTTCGCCAAGTCAAGCGATCATGAGATCATCGCCACCGCTAAACGGTGAAGACTAAGACACAATGGTCTATCCGATGTTTCGATATCCTTGTCTCGAAACATCTACGACCATGAACCATTTTAGACTTATGCTACAGACGGTCAAACGTTTCTCCATGATCAAGATACTCATCTTGATACCCGTTTGACCTTGCATAAAGTCTCAGGACTTTACCTAAGTCGATATCTAATTATAAAATAACTTAGATAAATTATTACCAAACAGCTTACTGTTATTTCGAACAAGATGTTTGTGCTATTCACACAGGAATAAATGGCCTTGAGGGCATTATATTCCTACAATGTCGTCTTGGTGAAGAAGGCCAATGGGAAGTGGCGCATGTGCGTCGACTTCACGGATCTCAATAAGGTGTGCCCGAAGGACAGCTTTCCGCTACCGAGGATCGACCACCTAGTTGACCAGGCGTCTGGTTACGAGTTACTGAGATTCATGGACGCTTTCTCGGGCTACAAACAGATCCCGATGGCGAAGGAGGATGAGGAGAAAATGTCCTTCATCATCGATAGGGGGACCTTCTATTACACAAAGATGCCCTTCGGACTGAAGAATGCAGGGGCGACCTACCAGCGGATGGTGGACAGGATATTCAGCTCGTAGGTCAGGTGGAATCTGGAGGTGTACATCGACGACATGCTGGTTAAAAGCAAGAAGGCCACAGACCACCTCTCCGACCTGCAGGAGATGTTCCGGAAGGTGCGCCAATATGACCTGAGGCTGAACTCGGCGAAGTGTATCTTCGGCGTGCAATCGGGAAAGTTCCTTGGCTTCATGATAACAAAGTGAGGAATCGAAGCGAACCCCGACAAGATGTCGACCCTTGTCAATATGGCCAAACCTCGGACCATCCGAGACTTGCAACGACTGAACGGCAGGATCGCAGCGCTAGGGAGGTTCCTTTCGAAGTCCGCAGAGATATAGCTCCCATTCTTCAGAGTCCTACAGATGGCCCTCAGTGCAGCTAAAAAGGATATAAAAGTGATCCAATGGAATGACACCTGCACACGAGCATTTGCGGAGCTGAGGGCTTAACTGCAGAGCCCACCGCTGCTCGCTAAGCCCAAGGAGGGAGAACAGCTGAGGTTGTACCTGGCCACCAATGAAGAGGCCATCAGCTCAGTCTTAATCAAGGAGGAGAAGGGCATGCAGCGGCCGGTCTACTATGCAAGCCAGATTCTTTGAAAGGCAGAAACTCGTTACAGCCCCATCAAGAAGGTCGCATACTGTCTGGTCACAATGGCGAGGAAACTCCGACTGTACTTCCAGGCCCACCCCATCGCTATCTACACCAACCTGCCCCTCGAGAAGAACCTGAAGAGGTTAGAGTGGTCGGACAGAATGCTCAATTGAAACATCGAGCTCAGTGAGTTCGATATAGTATACAAAGCCCAGACGTCGATCAAGGGCCAGGCACTGGTGGACTTCGTGGTGGAGTGCACTGTTGAAGACCTTTCGAATGAGCTTTTGGGTGCACCGCAGGCCGCCGCATCTCTGAGAGAGATGGGAGTAGCTGGACCCTCGAGGCCCGTTCAAGAAGAGGTGGGTAGATTGTGGACCGTTCACGTCGACGGGTTGGCCACCGGATCAGGGACGGGGGCATGCATCGTCATCCAAACACCGGACAGATGCCTGTTGGAGTACGCCCTGCGCTTTGACTTCTTGGCAACCAACAATGTCGCGGAGTACGAGGCTACGGTCAATGGGTTGAAGCTCTGCCGAGCTATGGGGGTGACGAATGTGCTGTTGCTTAGTGATTCACGGCTCATTGTCCAACAGGTCCAAGGGAGCTTTGAGGCCCGAGAGGAGATGATGAAGCGCTACCTTAAGCGTATCCAGGCCGAGCTCCAGAAATTCAAGAGAACGAAGGTCCAGCACCTACCTTGCTCCAACAACCTCCGGGCCGACGCCTTGTCAAATCTGGCCTCCTCCTCCCCGGTCGAGATCGGGAAGGCCATCTACGTCGAGAATCTACTGATGCCCACCATTGAAGAAGAAGAATTAATGTGCATCGGCCAGACGATGATGTGGATGACCCCAATAACTAAATACTTGAAGACGGGGGCCCTGCCCGAGGAGCTGCTGCATGCCAAGAAGATCGAGCGGTGGGCCTTGTCATTCGTGCTCTTCGACGGAGTCTTATACCACCGGTGCCGCGCGAATTTCGACGTCCTATCTTACCTGAAGTGTCTGGGGCCAGAGCAAGCTGAAAGGTTATCCGTGAAGTGAACGAGGGCTTCTGTGGAAACCACTACGGTGGACGCACTATCGTCCACAAGATAGTGCGCCAGGGGTACTACTGGCCAACTATGATCCACGACATGGTCTGGTACGTCAAGAAGTGCGAGGCATGCCAGAAGTTTGGCAGACACACGTCAGTGCCTCCATCTAACCTTGTGCCTATCTTAAGCCGATCATGTTTGCCAAGTGGGGGCTCGACATCCTCGGACCCATTCCAAAGGCCTCCGGGGGGAGGAAATGACTGGTTGTTGACGTGGACTACTTCACCAAATGGGTCGAGACCGAGCCCCTGGCACGCATCGCATGGACAGACATGAAGGGCTTCATTTGGAAGTCCATGATCGGCCGCTTTGGGATACCCCGTTCCATAGTGACGGATAACGGAAGGCAGTTTGATTGAGAGGGCTTCCAAGATTTCTGCTCAGGCTAGGGGATCAAGCTTCATTTCACTCCGTTTCCCACCCTCAGTGCAATGGGATGGCAGAGGCAACTAACAAATGCATATTGGGCCCCCTGAAGAAGAAGGTCGACGACGCTCTCGGGACGTGGGTGGACGAGCTACCGGGCATTCTCTAGTCATATCGCGCAACCTATAAAGCATCGACCGGAGAAAGCCCATTCATGCTAGCATTTGGGTCAGAAGCGGTCGTTCCTGTGGAGGTTGGAGAGGAGACTCTTCAGCTTCGGTACTTCGACGAAGACATCAATGTGGAAGGCCTCAGCCTCAGCCGCGAGCTCATCGACGAAGTAAGAGATCGAGCTGACGAACCTCATCCGTCATAGCCAAAGGATGGCCCGACACTACGACTCTTGGGTCAAGAGGCAAAGCTTTAGGATCGGCAACTTGGTCCTCAGAGATGCCACCTTCAAGCCCAAGACCGCTCGCCGAGGGAAGCTGGCAACGAAATGGAAGGGGCCCTACGAAATCATCGACATCGTCGGGCCGTCCACATACCTCTTAGTAACCTTGGATGGAGGCGAGCTAGCTCATCCGTGCAATGCAGAGCACCTATTAAAATACTATCAGTGATTGTGAGTATTTTAATAAAATACTTTCTTTTCAGCACGTTTTCAAGTATTGCCGTCTCCACTTGAAAAATTTCATCTTAACGCACAAGACTCCGGGCCAGGATCCCTCTTCGCCACCCAAACCGGAGAAGGGCACGGGTCAAGCTACGTGCTCGCTCCCCCTCAAGCAAAGACTCTGGGGCAAGCCTAACAAGCTTCGCCACCCAAACTGGAGAAAAATGGAACGGGCCGAGCTACTGCTCCCTCCCCCCTACAAAACGTCTGGGGCAGGATCCGTCCTCGCCACCCAAACCGGAGAAGGGCACGGGCCGAGATACGCGCTCGCTCCCCCCTCAATTAAAGACTCCAGGTCAAGCATAGAAAGCTTCGCCACCCAAACTAGAGAAAAAGGGCATGGGCCGAGCTACGGCTCCCTCCCCCTACAAAGCCTCCGGGGCAGGATCAGTCCTCGCCACCAAAATCGGAGAAGGGCACGGACCGAGCTACGCGCTCGCTCCCCCCTCAAGTAAATACTCCGGGGCAAGCCTAACAAGCCTCGACACCCAAACTGGAGAAAAAGGGCACGGGCCGAGCTACGGCTCCCTCCCCCCACGAAGCCTCTGGGACAGGATCCGTCCTCGCCACCTAAACCGGAGAGGGGCACGGGCCGAGCTACATGCTCGCTCCCCCCTCAAGTAAAGACTTCGGATCAAGCCTAATAAGCTTTGCCACCCAAACTTGAGAAAAAGGGCACTGGCCGAGCTATAGCTCCCTCCCCCTATGAAGCCTCCGACGCAGGATCCGTCCTTGCCACCCAAACCGGAGAAGGGCACTGGTCGAGCTACACTCTCGCTCCCCCCTCAAGTAAAGACTCCGGGACAAGCCTAGAAAGCTTCGCCACCCAAACTGGAGAAAAAGGGCACGGGCCGAGCTATGGCTCCCTCCCCCTACGAAGCCTCCAGGGCAAGATCCGTCCTTGCCACCCAAACTGGAGAAGGGCACGGGCCGAGCTACATGCTCGCTCCCCCCACAAGTACAGACTCCGGTGCAAGCCTAGAAAGCTTCGCCACCCAAACTATAGAAAAAGGGCACGTGCCAAGTTACAGCTCCCTCCCCCTCTACAAAGCCCCCGGGGCAGGATCCGTCCTCGCCACCCAAACCGGAGAAGGGCACGGGCCTAGCTACGCGCTCGTTCCCCACCTCAAGTAAAGACTCCAGGGCAAGCCTAGAAAGTTTCGCCACCCAAACTGGAGAAAAAGGGCACGGGCCGAGCTACGGCTCCCTCCCCCCTATGAAGACTCCGGGGCAGGATCCATCCTCGCCACTCAAACCAGAGAAGGGCATGTGCCAAGCTACACGCTCGCTCCCCCCTTAAGTAAAGACTCCGGGGCAAGCTGTAACGACCACTTTTCGTTGTACGTTGTTCGTGCACGTGCTTTTGACCGTGCACATGTTTATTTTAGACTTTGTTTGTTTGTGAACACTTTAGTGTGATATGCCGTTGTGAACGTCTCTGAGAGTATTAAATTGTGGCACTAATTTGGAACGACATTTCTCGGGTCGTTTTCCCACGATTTGATCTTATTTGAAGAGACGTTGTGATTTTCACTTTTGACGTGAGACGTTTCTATTTTTAGTTTCATCGTCCGACGTCGAAATTGAGATCCGTCTTCTTAGTTACCTTTTTCTCGTCGCCACGATCACCCCGATTTTTATTTTATAATTTTTGGAGTTTATTTGACCACTTTTATATTTTTAGCAAGTTTTAAAATATTTTTAATATCTACGTTTTAAATTATTTTCGGCCAAATAAAATAATTTAAGTTTAAAACGATTTAAAATTTTTTTGAGCCAAATCTTAGTCCCTATCTTGGCCGCACCCAATCCCTATGTGATTAGGAAGGAGAGATTTGAATTTTAAATATTTTTAAACTCCTAATCCCATTAGGATTAGCCCTAGACCAAGCCAACCCCTCTACACTATATAAACAATCCCTAGGAAGACCTATTTTCGCAAGAAATTAACCCTAGCCGCTTCCAAAACCCAAAAACCCACTTGCGACGATTCATTGCAACGTTGCGACTGCCAAGCCCCCGCACCGACCGAGGAAACCGCCCCAAATCTCCCGCACCGACCGACAGCCGCCCCCGCACCAAGCGCTCCCCGCTTCGCACAGTCGCCCGCTGCATCGCCCGCTCCGCATCACCGTGTCCGACCGATAGATCCTCTCGGTCAGACCGACAGACCCCGCCCGCTCAGCGCCTGCTCCGCACCACACCATCGCCCGCTCTGTTCGCCCGCTTCGCCCCGTGTCTGACCGAGGCGCCCACCCGCACCGACCGAAGCAGCCGCCCGCACCCGCTTCGTTGCAACGTTGCAACGTTGCAACGCTCGTCCGCCCGCACCGACCGAGAGGCCGCCCCGCACCGACCGAGAGCCCCGACCCCCGCTCTGCACCACACTACGCTGCACAGCCGCCCGCTGTGTCTGACCGAGCCAATCTCCTGCACCGGCTAGTGTCTGACCGAGCGACGTTCGTCGCAACGTCGCAACTCCCGCACCGCTTGCCATCGTGGGCCCCCCAAGTTCTCCAGAGGTATTGTGGGTCCCCTATTGGTCCCTAGGACTACTGTGGGCCCCACCTAGGTGCGTTCTCTCCGACGATTTGTCGTTTACGACGTTGCGATACGTCGTAGCCCGTCGTCGCACGTGCTAGGTTTGGAATCTGGATTCATTGCTCCGGTTGCTGCTCTGATCTTTTCAGCGAGGAATCTATTCTGGAATTAGGACTTGGAGCGCGTTCTTTTATTCCAACCCCTGGCATCGCTACCCGACGCCAGTGTAGCTTTCGCGTCGTGTTGAGGTAACGCTTTGCACCCCTAGGACCCCCAACCCATTGCCTGCTAATCAAGACTAAAATCAATGTTTTTAAAGTGTTTTAAATGTTTTAGAATTACTAATCAAGATTAATAAAACGGATGTAGGCCGGTGGACTTGTGCACGTAGGTTACTTGTGACTTTGGACCCGTTGGACGGTGTTTTTCAGACGTTGTACTTGCAGGCAAGTGAAACTTGCCAATTCTTGCTTAGGGCCATGTTTTTAGGCCACTTCCTTGTTTTTAGCGTAAAAGAGACTAGACAGTGAAATGATAGCTGTCTAGACGCAATTTTAAGATCTAGCTTGACAACGAAGCTAGATCTGACACCCTGCCATGTCATGCATGCATTGATATCTGTCACGTTTAAATTCCTTATCTGTACGCACTTTTAACTGCCATGCATTGCATCTTACATGTCATCCAAGTTGATTGTTGCATTCGTAGCACACGCTACAATAATTGTACTTGTACTTCCTTGTCCGGCTAGGTGCACCCCTATGCCATCATGATAAAACACTTCCTGGCTCGTGATCCAGAAGCGGGCCTCATGTGTTGGTCAAAAGCCAATGCCCGATACACGTGGAGGGGTAGGGATAAGCGATCACTTGAGCTTAGGAGTTGGCCCGCGCATCCACTCTAGCCAAAAGGCGTAATCTTTGTGCACGAGGTGCTTACTAGACTTGTATTTATACTTGTGCTTGTTCATGTAAAATTTGACATCCATGCCATGCCATGCTCGTACTTTACTTTACTTGTTGCACTCTTACTTCAACTGCCATGTCATTGCATCATGCTAGAACTGCTAGGTTGCTTTACTTTTACCTACCTTCAGTTTCCTTGCACAAGTCTCTAGTAGACTTGCTGACATGTGCCCCTTGCTCTTTTGGGTGTCACATGTTAGACCCCGAGCCAGAGACCGTAGCTGAGGACGTGGTGTTTGCTGACGCTGAGCCAGAGCCTACTTTTGACGAGGAGTTGGTGGACACCGGAGACCAGTCTTAGAGACTGATTTGGAGTTGCTTTTGCTTTAGGTTGCTGTTAGTTGTCGGTGCGTAGCAGCATTACTTTGCTTTTGTACTTTGTACTTTGTTGGCCATGCTGGGGCCTCTTTTTAGACTCTTTTCTTTTAGCCTGGTGGCTTTTCTGTGATGTTGGAATTTATTATTATGGATATTCTGAGATTTCTCTTTTGTCTCATTTCCTTATTATTATCTTTGTTTCGTTTCGTGTTGCAAGGACCTGCAGTTAAAATTGATTAACGCTTATCGGACTTGCAGCTTTGTAGCTTCAAGTCTGAGCGGACCTTCTCATGCTTCGCCTCCACGTTTTTGGGAAGCGGGGCGTGACAGGTTTTGTTGGCGGCCCATGCAGGTCACGTCTTGCAATTGCGAACTAACAGAACAACGATAATAACAGAATGTCCATTAAATAAATTGCAACATCCAAGTCATTAAGCTTTGAGTCTAATTTGTTTGTTTGTTTTCTATGTCATTAGATGGCTGGACGACGACAGACCCGATCTGGTAGTGGGCCCGATCGTGCTGAGGTACCGGATAGAGAGCCAACCAATGCTGAGATCATGAGGATGATGCATCAGATGATGCAGGTGCAGCAGGGCATGCTCCAGAATACCCAGAGTGCCCCTCGCTTCGAGCCAGGAGCAAAGCAGTTTTGGAAGCTGGGCCCGACTTACTTTGATGGATCTGAAGGACCGTTGGCTGTAGAGGAGTGGATCAAGAATACTGAGGATAATCTGAAGATGTCGAAGGTCAACCCGGCTGGATGGGTTGATCTGGTGAAGAAGCAGCTTAAGGATAATGCCCGCAACTGGTGGGATGCCGAGGAGGAGCTGTTGGTGAGTCCTATACCTTGGGCTACTTTTAAGTCCAGGTTCGATGAGGAGTACTTTCCGAAGGCTGCCAGGAGAGAGATGTTGCAGCACTTCATTGAGCTGAAGCAGGGAAATCTGACGGTGGACCAGTACCACCAGGAGTTCACTAGATTGAGTCGCTTCGTGCCGAAGATGGTAGAGGATGCTGAGGAGAAGGCTCAGAGGTTTCTGCAGGGTCTTTCCCTAGACTTGCAGAGCCTGATGTCTACGACGGATATGGAGTCATATCAGAAGTTGCTGGCAGCTGCTCAGAGATAGGAGCTGATTGCGAGGCAGAAGAGAGGACAGATTTCTGGAGCTGGGAAGAGGCCTATGGAGCAGGTCAGAGGAGTGGTTAGTCCTGGGTCCAGGCCTAATCAACCAATGCAGTTCAAGAGGCCAGGTGTGCCTACTCAGAAGAATTGCTATTTCTGTGGCAAGACCGGGCATGTTAAGGAACATTGTAGGAAGATGTTAGGACATTGCCTGATTTGTGGAGATCCTACTCATGCTATGAAGGAGTGCCCGAAGTCTAAGCTACCTTGGAAGGAACCAGTTGCCGCACAGCCGTTGCAGCAGAGAGCACCTGTACCTGCAGGACATGGAGCAGCCCTCGCTCCACAGAGGCAGGCTTTTCAGCAGGCCATGCAACAGAGGAGGCATGCTTATCTAATGATGACAGTGGAGAGCGAGGCTGTGGATGAGGTTATCGCAGGTAACTCTCAATCTAGTTGTTTCCTTCCTTAATTAGTTTTGGCTTGTTAGATTATGTTTGATTGCTTGTATATGATTGTTTGCTAGAATAGGGGTTGATTGCTAGACTGTTTGTTAGGTGTGGTTTTGGTTTGCACATTTCCTGCACGAGTCCTCTTTGACTCAGGTGCATCGATGTGCATTATTTCTCGGAGCTTCATGGAGAGACATTCCTTGACGACCTCCCCTCTTCCCAAGAGTTGGAACATCGTTACGGGAAATGGCGTGATCTCAATGCATCGTGGGTGCAATTCTTGCCCTTTGGTGGTCTGTGGACATGAGCTTTACGCTGATTTTATTGTCCACGACATCATCAACTACGATGCAGTGCTTGGAATGGATTGGCTTGCGAGTTTCTATGCTACGATCGATTGTCGGAGGAAGAAGGTGGTGTTCGAGATCCCTGGGCATCCAGTGTTTGAGTTCAGTCGAGGTAGCAGTTCGCTTGGCCCTGTCAGGTTTCGGGCCAGACCGGTGGAGATTGTTGCTATGCAGATGGAGCAGAGTAGACCAGCTCTGGTGCATGAATTCGACGACGTCTTCCCTGAGGAGATGTCTGGACTGTCGCCCGATCGAGCTCTCGAGTTTTCGATCGATCTTATTCTGGGAGCATAGCCTATTTCGAAGGCACCGTATCGCATGTCACCAGCAGAGTTAGAGGAGTTACGTAGACAGCTGGATGAGCTTCTACAGAAAGGTTACATCAATCTTAGTGTGTCTCCGTGGGGAGCACCGGTGTTGCTGGTGAAGAAGAAGGATGGTTCGCATCACATGTGTGTGGATTAACGGGAGCTGAATTCTGTGACTATCAAGAATAAATATCCCTTGCCTCGTATAGATGACATCTTTGATCAGCTCGGAGGATCGAGGATGTTTTCTAAGTTAGATTTGAGGAGTGGTTACAATCAGCTTAAGGTGAAGAAGGAGGACATCCCGAAGACAGCGTTCAGGACAAAGTATGGTCACTACGAGTTCGTGGTTATGCCTTTCGGTGTGACCAACGCACCCGCAGTTTTTATGAACATGATGAATCTGATCTTCTACGACTTTCTAGACAAGTTTGTCGTTATCTTTATTGACGACATCCTGATCTATTCAAAGTCGGAGGAAGAGCATGCATCGCACTTGAGGACAGTGTTGGAGATTTTGAGGAAGCATCATTTGTATGCTACGTATTCCAAGTGTGAGTTTTGGCTGGATATAGTTGCTTTTCTCGGGCATGTGGTGTCTATTGGATATGGACGACATAAATACACCCATGAGGGGATGTATGAGGGTATACGGACCTCAGATGTCGCGTGCACGAAGGCGTGAACGAATGGAACCTTTTCTCGTGTGAAAAGGACCACTCGATAAGTGGAAAAAGCCACTCGATAAGTGGAAAAAGCCACTTTTTAAGTGCAAAATGGCACTTGATAAGTGGATAAAGAAGAAGATAAATGAATGTGCTAATATAGTCTAATAAGCTTATATTTAGTTATTTCCTACAATAACTACCCCTAAAGCCTATAAATAGGACCCAAGGGTAAGGCATTCATTCACACTTTCCATGCCATAAGTTTGCATAAGGCATCCTTATGTTCTTCTTCTCCCTTCCATTAAAATCCTCTTCTAGTTAGAGATTTAGGCGATGAAACTCTGCTTCAATCCTCCGTGACGAAGTATCGACCGTTGTGGCGAATCCGAGGGCAAAGTTCAGAGACTACCGTGCCGCATACGCAAACGTAAGTCTCTACTTTATTTCGATCCTAACAACGTTGTTTTGACAGGATCCTACATTGGTATCTGAGCCATACGGATTCGCTCCGGTCAGACCGTCGCCCCGTCGAAACTATGAACGAGTCGTTGTCTTTTTCACGAATGGGTATCCTACCATTATGGATATGGTAGGAACGCTTCGTGACAGAGAGAACGCAGTGGTTGTTCTTTTCACGTTAGGGTCTCCTACCATTACGGATATGGCAGGAACTCTCCGTGACGGGAAGAACCGACCGTTTATATCGTCAAACTCACTCTCTTCATGGATGCTGAGTCTCCATTCATAGGGAATGGGCGCTCTCTTCATGTGGAGCGCGTAGTTTACGAGTTTTTGAAGTATGTTATTTTTTTGGCACATGGCCATTGAAGGATAACTACTTTCTCGACGAACGGGTGCTTCACCGGAGAAGAAGATGGTGGTTATTCCCATCGGGGAAGATGACTTTTGGTGCATGTAATCTATGGCCATATGGGCAATGGAGGCAATGCATCCCTCCTCCCCACGCGGAGGGGGTTGGCTATGGCCAATAACGACGAAAACCACCGCGACCACCCCATCAAGGGGGAGGAGTGCATGCGGCCACCCCATGCAAGGGGGGAGACCGGCCATGGCCAAAGGGCCATGGCTGGTCAAGGCCAATAAGCCATGGCCGGGTAGGGGCTCTGGCCCCCGGCCAGGGCTAGGCCGCCCTGGCAGAGGCCAGGGCCTGGCCGGCCCCGGCCCTGGCAGAGGCCAGGGCCTGGCCAGCCCTGGACTCGGCCAGGGCCTGGCAAATGGCAGGCCCTGGCCGCTGCCAGGGCCACGGCCGGCCCTGGCACTGGCCAGGGCCTGGCCGAGGGCCGGCCTGGCTGGCACTGGCCGGGCCAATGCCGGCCCTGGCCGAGCCCAGTGTCCGGCCACTGCCGGCTCTTGCCTCGGCCATTGCCGAGCCCTGATCAACCCATTTTCTCTATGGAGGGGGGCTTACGTGACCGAAAGGGGGGACATGCATGGCAGTGGCTTGCATGGTCAACCCCTACGGGTCCGACAGCAGTTCCCTGCGGCAAATTCCCCTGAAGGAGGGAACACTTGGATCCATACAGGAGCCGGCGACGGTGGCTTGCAGAAAAATCCCCACAATGGGGATCCGGCCTTGGCACGGCTACGGCTCTACCCCGGCAATGGCCAGGGATAGCCGAATATTTCGCTAGTATCATAAGGGTACTAGGTTGAAATACACGTTTTGAAAAATACGTTTTCAAAAACGCTTTTCCGCTGCGAAGTACTATAAGAGTACGATTATTTGATAAAGTGATGGGGAAATATTGAAAGTTGCTCTAGATGGTGATTGGAAACGTAGTGACTTTTCCGATTCTAGAGTAACATCTTCAATATTTTTCGAAAGTAACTTATCAAATTATGAATATCATTCCAAGTGGGAGTTGATTTTAGAACTATCCAAATGTGATATTCTATTATCATTTCAAGTGGGAATTATATCTGAAAAATACGTTTTCAAACTCGTTTTTCTGCTGCTAGTACTATAAGAGTACTATTGTTTGATAAGTGATGGGGGAATATTGAAGGTTGTTCTAGATGGTGATTGGAATCGTAGAGACCTTTTCGATTCTAGAACAACATCTTCAATATTTTTCGAAAGTAACTTATCAAATATAATATAATTCCAAGTGGGATTTGAATTTTAGAACTATCCAAATGGGATATTCTATTATCATTTCAAGTGGGAGTTGTATTTTAATAATTTTTATGCAATGTTTTGATCAAACCTTCGGTTTTGTGTCTTTTGCAGCATTTTAAAAGTAAAATGTCTTCCGCTTCAAAGAATATCGTCGCTGAGTTAAACAGAGGTGAAAAACTCAACGGCGATAATTACAAACTATGGTCCATTAAGATACAATATGTTCTAGAGGAGAAAGAAGTGCTCGAAACTCTAAAGAACGTCATGATTGAACCCGAGTTGGGCACTACGGCCCAACACAGACGAGACAAGGAAGCTTTTGATGCTTGGTCTCGGAAGAACAAGATAGCCCGCATTACGTTATTGTCCAGTATGGCCGATGACATAATGCGCATCTTCCGAGAGCATGACCTAGCCATGGACATATGGTCCAAGTTAGAGGAGAAGTTCGGTGGCACATCGGTGTCCAAACTTCGCGCCTTAACTATAAGATTTGATTTATATAAGAAACGTCCAAATCATTCCATGGGGAAACATCTGTGACATATGGAGAATCTTATCTCAGATTTAAAGGACGCAGGTCATGTGCTCACTGATGGAAACAAATCCAAGCAGTCATACGTTCCCTACCAAATGGGTGGGACCAAATGAAGATGCATCTCACTCATAATGAGAGCATCAAGAACTTCAGTGACGTTTCTAAGCACCTCGAGTTAGAGGAAGAGCGGCTTGCGGCCGCCAAGCCAAGTGCAGAAGTGCATATGGTTGCTAGTTCCCCACACGGGGGAAAGAAACGGAAATATGGTTCGAAGTTTACTAATGAACGTAATAAGCAACCTGAGTCTACCAAGAAACCCAAACATAAGGGTGGGCACAAGAAATGGCACAAGAAGAAAGACTTGAAGAAGATCAAGTGCTTCAAGTGCAACAAGTTCGGTCACTATGCTCGTTCGTGTACGGGTGGAGGTGACGAGGTAACTTGTAATTATACTAGTTACATATGTGTTTCTAGTTCAACATTTCTTATGGAATCTAATCCATTTTGGATAATTGATTCAGGTGCCACCGACCACATAGCAAGGGACAGACGGTCCTTCGTGGAGTATCACCGGATACCCCAAGGAATGAAGTGGATCAATGTAGGAAACAACACACGAGTTGAAGTGAAAGGCGTTGGGACTCGCAAGCTAGTCTTGGACAACGACCGCACTCTCCTACTTCATGACGTTCTCTTCATTCCATATATTCAAAGGAATATTAAAACTGTGGTCAATTTAATGGGTCTTGGTTATAGTTGGTTCCTTCATGATTGTAATATGGACCTATTTTGTAATAATTCCTTAATTGGCACAGGGTATGTTTTCAAAGGATTTATTGTAATAAGTACAATGTATGATTCCTCATGTAATGAAAATTTCCTTGTGACAAATTCTTTGACTAATGAGTCTAATATAATTTGTTGGCACGCAAGGCTTGGTCATATTGGACCAACGCGTATGGATAGACTTGCCAAACGTGGCTTTCTATCCAATGTTTCAAAGGTCGAAATGTCGACCTGCGAACATTGCCTTGTGCGGAAATCTTGTCGCAAGCCGTTTGGAACCGGCACAAGGGCCGAGGTTCCATTACAGCTTATCCATTCGGACATATGTGGTCCGATGAATGTTAAGACAAGACGCGTGAAGTCCTATTTCATCACTTTTATTGATGATTTCACCCGATTCGGTCATATCTATTTGATATCCCACAAAAGTGAAGCACTAAACCTGCTTTAAAAACTATATGAGTTTAGTGGAGAATCAATTAGATCGCAAGATTAAGGTCTTGCGAACCGATAGGGGCGGTGAATATCAATCAACAAGTTTTAAGGAACTTTGTGATGAAAAAGGCATAGTACATCAGGTAACTATGCCTTATACTCCTCAACATATTGGTGTTGCAGAAAGGAGGAATAAGACTTTAATGAAAATGGTCCGTTCAATGATGGCGCAAGCTAACTTGCCAATCACCTTTTGGGGTGATGCATTATTGACGATCGCTTTCATTTTGAACCGCGTACCCTCGAAATCAGTTAGCTCCACTCCTTATGAGTTGTGGAACCAAAGGTCTCCTGACTTAAACATTTTGAAACCTTGGGGTTGTGCATCCTATGCACATATTTCCTCCCATAAGTATGGCAAACTTGGGCCAAGGGGAAGGAAATGTATCTTTATACGATACGCAGAAAACTGCAAAGGTTATGTTTTTGTTAGTCAGGAAGACAATGTAGGTCTAATTGAGTTTGAGTCGAGGGATGTCACTTTCTTGGAAAATGAGTTTCCAAGACATGGCGAGATA
Organism: Scilla litardierei; assembly: GCA_030789695.1. Taxonomy (NCBI): domain Eukaryota; kingdom Viridiplantae; phylum Streptophyta; class Magnoliopsida; order Asparagales; family Asparagaceae; genus Scilla; species Scilla litardierei. The sequence continues at coordinate 685,835,745 of CM061142.1, read as the reverse complement.
AGTCAGGACTTATCTCTATTTGAGATTTACGATCAAGAAGGATTACCTCATTCGAGTGGGAGAATTCTTGGTGAAGACGAAAATACGTTTCAATCTTCACCAATGGATGATACGAATGACGATTATCCTATTCCATACATGGAATAATGATCCAAGTGGGAGCAATTGTAACGACATTCTAAGTGGGAGTGATATTAGAATTGATCTAAATTCGAGTCAACAAGGACTTGATGAATCTCAAATACGACATAGTGCTAAAGACAAATGGATGGAAGCGATGCGGGAGGAATTAGAATCCAAGAAGGTTAACCAAGTCTATGACTTAGTTGACTTACCCAGAGGACGTAGAGCTATTGGGAACAAATGGGTTCTCAAGATCAAGCATAAGGCTGATGGCTCTATTGACAGATATATAGCTCGCCTTGTCGCGAAAGGTTTTACGCAACAGGAAGGGATAGACTACGAAGAGACCTTCTCACATGTTGTTCTTTTTACCTCGATTCACCTGATTCTGGCAATGGTGGCTTGCTTAGACCTCGAATTACATTAAATGGATGTAAAGATTTCCTTTCTCAATGGAGAATTGGACGATGAGATCTATATGGAACAACCAACAGGGTTTGTAAAAGAAGGAAACGAACATAAGGTTTGTAGACTTCATAAGTCCATATATGATCTTAAACAATCCTCGAGGCAATGGTATATACGATTTCATAAAGTTATCAAATGGTTTTACCACGCTTGATGAAGATAACTGAGTATATATCAAGAGGATTAAAAGCAAGTATATTATCATGTCTCTATATGTAGATGACATTTTAATAGCCGGAAATGACAAGGGCTTTGTGATGAGTATCAAGGCTTGGCTTTCATCAGTATTTGAGATGAAAGGCATAGGAAAAGTCGCATATATCCTTGGAGTTAAGATTTCAAGGAATCGTTCGAAGAAACTTCTTTCTCTCTCAGGAGACTTATATAAAGAAGGTTCTAGAACGCTTTGATATGCAGGACTGCAAGTCCATTGATATTCATATAAGCATATGCGATAATTTATATCTGGAATCGTGTCCAAAGAACCAAAAGGAAAAGGAAATTATGGAAAAAGTTCCATATTCTAGTGCAGTTGATAGTCTTATGTACGCTATGGTGTGTACGAGACCGGACATCTGTTTTGCCGTTGGAAATGGTAAGCCGTTACCAATCCAATCCAGGGCAAGTACACTGGAAAGCGGTTAAGAGGATAATGTGTCTTGTAAGATCAAACACATTGATATCCGATACGAATTTGCAAAAGACTATGATAAAACCAAGAAGGTAGACATAAGGTACATATCTACGCATGAGATGATAGAGGATCCGCTTACGAAAGCGATCCCCAGAAATGTGTTTTATAAACACTTATCATCCCAAGAATTGCGTAAGAGCTGAGTTGTACCAATATATATTCCCATGTCTGAGAAAGATCAAATTTAATAAAAGAATAAGTTCTTTTTAACATTGCATATGAATTTCTGAGAAATGTTTGTGTACATTTTTGAAATCTCAGCTATACTTTCTAGTATGTCGGACAGATTGAGGTTGGCTCTCTCACATGAGCAACCGCCTTTATTATATCAGAGGGATAAAATAAAGATGAGACCTGTTTAAAGTCAAAATCGTCAGACGGATGATTTAGAGTCATGACTTAAACAAAATAGTCGTATGAAAGATCTGCATCATATGGATGCTTACAAAGATCTAAGAGGATTTTTGAAATCCTATCTGTCTTATGCAGGATGTGGGTCCAGAAGATTATTTGAGTAGTGAAAGGGACCCAAAGTCAGACATTGTGGTGTCTGATTATCATCCTTACAACATCATTGAGACATACGCTCCCTGGGAAAGGAGTGATGTTGTAATACGTATTCATACTACGTATGCATTTTTGACCATTGGGTTAGAATAGTAAAAAAAATTTCACTATTATGTGAGACCCAAAGACCACATGGGTCTTAACTCATTACCCTTATGGACTCTAATTGGCTCCTTTAGATTTGACTGGGTGATTGCTATCTTAGCATGTTACTTAAGGACTATGGTTAATTCAGTCCGGCGGGGCATGTTAGAAAAGCAAGTCAAGTCAAGATCAAAAGGATCGCAAGAAGAGGAAGATTAATTTCATATTCACATTTGGACTTTAAAGATTCAAAGCTGGCCAGCCAATTGTAATCCAGATGGGATTCAATTGTTGAATATAAAGTATAAGAAATGTGAAGAAATAAATCTAGGGTAAAGCATGCGTTGATCTACTCAACTTTGCTCCTCGAGGAGTGTTTTGTATCTCTAACAAGTGCACAACAGCGGACTCTATGCGCATGACGGTCACACGGCCTATTTCTCGGTATGCCAAACAGAAGAGTTAAAGGAAAATATGTTTCCTTACAATCCCCTCAAGTGTGAGTGGGAGATGTTGGATATGGACGACATAAATACACCCATGAGGGGATGTATGAGGGTATACGGACCTCAGATGTCACGTGCACGAAGGCGTGCGCGAATGGAACCTTTTCTCGTGTGAAAAGGACCACTCGATAAGTGGAAAAAGCCACTTGATAAGTGGAAAAAGCCACTTTATAAGTGCAAAATGGCACTTGATAAGTGGATAAAGAAGAAGATAAATGAATGTGCTAATATAGGCTAATAAGCTTATATTTAGTTATTTCATACAATAACTACCCCTAAAGCCTATAAATAGGACCCAAGGGTAAGGCATTCATTCACAATTTCCATGCCATAAGTTTGCATAAGGCATCCTTATGTTCTTTTTCTCCCTTCAATTAAAATCCTCTTCTAGTTAGAGATTTAGGCGGTGAAACTCTGCTTCGATCCTCCGTGACGAAGTATCGACCGTTGTGGCGAATCCGAGGGCAAAGTTCAGAGACTACCGTGCCTCATACGCAAACGTAAGTCTCTACTTTATTTCGATCCTAACAATGTTGTTTTGACAGGATCCTACAGTGTCAGGTGATTGAATTTTGGTGGATCCCGAGAAGATCATGGCTATCAGAGAGTGGCCTGTTCTGTAGTCAGCGTCTGAGATCCGGAGTTTCCTTGGGCTTGCAGGTTATTATCGGCGTTTCATTAAGGACTTTTCCCGGATTGCTGAGCCGATGACCAGACTGACGCGGAAGGATGTACCATATGTTTGGTCTGATGATTATGAGAAGGCTTTCGATATTCTGAAGGAGAGATTGACAACTGCCCCTGTTCTTGTTGTGCCTGATCGAAGTGGAGGATTCGAGATCTTTTGCGATGCTTCTGGCAAAGGTCTTGGATGCGTGTTGCATCAGCATGGGCATGTGGTTGCGTATGCTTCTCGTCAGCTCAAGGCTCATGAGAAGAATTACTCGACACGTGATCTGGAGTTGGCCGCAGTCGTGTTTGCGCTGAAGATTTGGAGGCACTTCCTGCTGAGTGAGAAGGTGAAGATATTCACTGATCACAAAAGCTTGAAGTATATCTTTATGCAGAAGGAGCTCAACATGCGACAGCGTCGATGGTTGGAGCTCATGGCAGACTATGAGATTTATTTGCAGTATCACCCTGGCAAGGTGAATGTGGTTCCGGATGCGCTGAGCAGACTTCCAGCGGTGATGATGTTGACCTCGCAGTAGAGATTGCAGCAGGATTTTTGCGAGACTGGTATCGAGATTATTTTTCATGGAGAGACTTCTTCGTTGATGAGTATGCAGATACAGTCGACGATCGTTGATAGGATCAAGGCTGGACAGGCTGGAGATGCTAAGCTGGTGAAGATTCGGGAGCAGGTGAAAGCTAGTCTGCAGACTGACTTTTTGATTCATGAGGATGGTTCGTTGAGATTTGGAGCCAGGTTGTGTGTGCCAGCTGGAGATATTAGAGAGGAATTATTAGTGGAGGCACACAGTTCACCGTATTCTGTGCATCCTGGTGGCACCAAGATGTACAAGGATCTTCGTCTGAACTGTTGGTGGCATGGTATAAAGAGGAGTGTGGCTCGTTGTGTAGCCAAGTGTTTGGTTTGCCAATAAGTAAAGGCGGAGCATCAGCGTACGGCAGGGTTGCTACAACCGCTTCCGATCCCGGAGTGAAAGTGGCAACACATCACTATGGATTTCGTGACTAGACTACCTCGGAGTTCGAAGCAGAATGATGCGATTTGGGTGATCGTAGACCGATTGACCAAATCCACACACTTTATTCCTTTCCGAGTAGGACAGTCTACTGAGACGCTAGCGAGGAGATATTGTAAGGATCCTGTCTATGGGGAAAACACTATAGGGGGGGTTGAATAGTGTTTATGCAAATTTAATAGGAATTTACGCCAAATAAAATGCAATCCAACAAATAGTGCGAAATAGAAAACAACCCAAAGAGAAACACACGCAAACACAGTTATGTTTCAAGGGTTCGGATTACCCAAGTCAACTCCCGACTTGTTCCTGGTAATCCTACGTCCCTACCACCCAGATACCACCGGATACTCAAGTTAGAACCCTAACTTGAGGTTTCCTTAAAATCCACTTGTAGCAACCCAACAAGTGCAATCGAATACAATCGATGTCCTTGACTCCCACAACCAGGGAGTAAGCAAAAACCACTCTCACAACCGAGAGCACAATTCAAATAATGAAGTTATGAAATCTGAAAGCAACACTTACAATCACCTATGCCTTGAAGTAGAACTTGAAGGAGAAGTGTGATGTGTGTTGAAGAACTCTCTTGGAAGAGAGGAGGAAAGCACTTTCTCTTGACTACACCAAATGCCTAGAGGATCAATCTTTGGTTCTAGGTTGGAGAGCAAGAGAATCAGATTTGGAAATACTTAGGGCTTTGGAATTGAAAGCTTTGATCTTTGGAAATGAAAGCTTGAAGGATTTTGTAATGAATGAGTAACCTTCCAATGAAACAGTAGAAGCTCTATTTATAGCTTTCTCAAATCCACAAAACAGTTTAGGCAAAAACCCAATTGAAATCCGTGAGAAAAATCTCAACGGATATAATCTGAACTTGCGACAGGCGACTGATGAACAAACCACAGTCGACTGCTGCACAGTCAGCAAGGGTAGGTGAGAATTCATAACGGTAACTTACCTCATGGACAGTCGACTGATGAAGCCAAGACAGTCGTCTGTAAAACCAACAGGCGACTGTACATACTTTGACAGGCGACCGGCCGAGAGAAGAGTAAGTTAGATGAAATACTGGAAATCTCACAAGATACAGGACAGACGACTGATGCAAGGAACACAGTCGACTGTTAATCAGGACAGGCGACTGTATAACCTTAAACCGACGACTGTCACAGACAGGAGAAATTTCCAGAGAGCTAAGTCAAAGAATAGACTTACAGACAGGCGACTGTTGCAGCATAGACAGTCGACTGATCTAATATACAGTCGACTGTATATACAGCATAAGTCGACTGGCCATAGAAATCGGATCAAACAGAGTTTAGGCAAGGAGAGACAGGCGACTGATGAACCATTCACAGTCAACTGTTGCTAAGACAGGCACATGATAAACGTTCAATAGTAGCCTGTGCGAGATAATCAAAGAGGACCCAAAAACTACATCGTAATAGTCTGTGCATAACAGGCGACTGTAGAACAAAACACAGTCGACTGTTTTTGAGACAGGCGACTGCAAACTGTTAAGCAGTCGGCTGTTATAAACAATCCTAGCACAAACAAAAGAGAATTGAATTGCGATCAAAGGACAAAGGTCTAGAGGTGTCCTATGACCGAAAGTAGATGTGTGTGAGTGCTCCATCATAGTTCTACTTCTAAGCTACATACTAGAAGAGATAAAAGAAAAATTACATTGACGAATAATCTCTTCTTTCCATCGTATGAGCTTGAAGTCTTTACGGAGCTTCAATCATCAATCTACGATCATCCAATTCATATCATTTGCCTTCAATCACGTTTGTGAGTCATCCATTGCTAGTTGATCTTTATAGTAAGCTTAGACAATGAATTAACTGCAAAATAGGGGATTAGTCACAAGTATTTATGTTTTCTCATCATTAACACCAAGTAGGGAGAAGTCCAATACTCAACATTCTCCCCCTTTTTGATGATGACAAACAAACAAAAACAAAAAGATAAATTGTTGTGCGTAATGAAAACTTACTCCCCCTACATAGATGCCAATTAAGATAGTCAACAAATATTAGAGCATCTATATAGCAATTGAAGCAAATGAGTGAGATAAGAATGAATTTAATTCAAGAAATCTAGGAAATAAAAATCCCTATTCATTGTAATCTTACTCCCCCTGAATCTAAGGCAACAAAAATCTTAGATTCAAGCGTTAGAACATACTTAGCACATCCATTATGAATCTTGTATGTTTATTTCTCTCCCCCTATGGCATTATCCAAAAAGGTGGGAGCAAATAACAACAATAATAGTGCTAAAATACGAACTAACAACAATCAAGGAGTATAAAGATATATCGAATCAAAAACTCATAAAGTCTCATCATATACACACGTGAGTAAAGGAATTGAAATCCAATATCAACATTTTAGATATTCGAAATGAAAATAATTTTCACATATTCATCACATCAAGGAAAGAGCATGAATTATCCAATATCAAATTCTTGTATTGTCTGAAAAACATAGCAAGAAGAGTGAAGCATACATAGAGACAATATATCATACATCACACAGAAGTTAATCAATATAGCATAGTGTGACACAATAGAGAGATGCAACATCATATATATATAATATAAAGCAGCTGAGTACATCAACGGATGGTCATCAACATGGCCATCCCAAAATGATACATCATGAGCAACAAAAAAATAGCTACATCATGACGACATCAAAGACTATATATATAAAAAGTGTCGCATACAGCATCATCCATCATACAACGACAAAACATATAACATCACTCAAAAATATCGATCTAAGGGTGAGCGTCTCCAGGGTCTGCGGACGAGGAAGCAGGCTCTGACGCAGCAGGAGTGTCCTCTGGAGAAGGATCAGACGGAGCAACAGAAGAAACAGCAGCAGCAGCATCCTGTGTAGAGGCAACACCAGGAGGCTCAATGACACCAGAAGGCTGAGGAGGCACATGGGTCTTGGGAAGATACTGTCTCAAATCCTCAGGGAAGGGAATTCCCTGATGGAGGAGAGAGAGACAGCAGCCGGTAAATACCAGAGATCATCGACAAAATAGTATCCTGTGATGGTGGAGCAGATGATGATGAAGGCAAATCAGCTGGAGGCACAGTGGATGAGGATGGAGCTGAAGTAGTCTTCCTCTTCTTCGAGGCAGTCTGCAGAGCCGAAGAGGACTTCGACTTCGCAGAAGCGTCGAGGAGAGGGCCAAAGGGCATGGGCTCGTAACGGGTCAGGTCAATACCAAAGTGACGGAAGACACGAGTCAAAAGACCACCAAAGGGAATGTGAGACGAAGAGGACGTGAACTCAACCTTTTCCATCCTGTCAAGGAGGACACCGGCCCAGTTCACGGGCATGCCAGAGAGAATAGCATACATACACTTTAGTATATCCTGAGACGGCTGATCGGACGATCCGTATCTCGGCAGAATGTTGGACTTCACCACTAGGTGAACAACCCAACCCCGTGTAGAGAACATGGATGATCTGACACCCGAATCAAGAGCTAAAGGAACCTCTCGAAACATATCCCGGAGAACAGACTGATCAAGATCGTCAATCTCAGAAAAGCTGATATCAGTGGGGAGGGAACCGACAGAAGGAATCCTAAGGATAGTCCTTAAAAGAGAGGGAGTGAGCTGAATGTGGGTTCCCTGGACGACAGTATCAAGGATGCCAGTAGTCGAATACTCACCGCGAACACGGTTCGCATAGAAGAGCTTCACCAGAAATGGGTAGGCTCTGGGGGACTCGCTCTGAGAGAAGCGCAAAAGATCGGCCAGGTGAGTAGCGGACAGAATGTCAGAAAGTCTCTCGGCAGTGAATGCGGGAAAAGCAATGTACCGCTCCCTAAGCAGATTGATCCCAAGGAGAGAGTGAAACTTTGCCAGACAAAGATCGTCTTTGCAAACGGGAACCAGGGGATCAGAGGGGGGTACAGCAGGAGTTTCTTCAGACGAACTGGATGCAGAAGGAGACACATGAGGAATCTCAGCAGCAGGCTCACTGATGTGAACACCAGTAGGCTTGCGCTGACGACGAATCAAGGGCTGAGCATCGCTCGAAGAAGAAGAAGGGGAATAACCCGGCGAAGATGAACGTATAGGAGACTGGGCATGCTTGGTTTGAGCTTTATAGGGTTTCTTTCTCTTGGCTATGAGTTTCTTAGGTGCCCTAGGTTGTTTAGAAGCAATGATCTTCTCTTTTCCTTTAGGTTTAGGAGCCATGGAAACAAGAGAGGAAGAACAAACGCAACAAACGGAAACAATAACGGTCAAGAGAGAGAAAAACGACGTGGAGAGTGATCTCGTCGATTGAATATAAATTAGGGAAAATCAATCTGAGACGTTGGATCAACGATTCGACGGCTCGGATCAAATCAAATGAACCGACACAGCAGGAGACAGTCGACTGGAGAACAAAAGTCAGTCGACTGTAAGAAGTGATAAAATTAAATCTCAGAGAAATGGGCAGTCGACTGTCAAGTATAATGCAGTCGCCTGTCCGTTGGATGACCGGCGCCTCGTTTACGTTTTGGGCGCGGTGTCGTTTTACCGCAAGTGCACGGTTAGTGTAGGGTGCGGGTTTATCGAACTCAGGGAGGTGGATGGCTTGAGTGGCTACTAGCCTCGCCTAGGTTGTGTGCTAGCTACGCGGATAATGTGGGTGAAGTGTAGAAATAAAAGAAAGAATTGAAAATTACACGAAATGAATCCCCGCTAACACGGGCTAGAGCACTCATGACACTTGGCATTTGACTTGATCCAGGGTGAGACATTGCCCCAAAAGGTGGTACCTAGCGTCCATGGCCCGATATTCCGGTCGGTACCAAGCACGCTAGGCCTACCCGGTTCCAGACGGTGGGCATTCCCATGTCCATTAACACCTTCCGCAACCGGGAGCATTAAGGCCACAATGATAACTCCCAACACTTCGTCCAAGCCGCTCCCGCGCGCTAGGACTCGATGTCAACACAAGGGGCGTGAGCTGTGGCTAGGGAGTCAACCGCCAAGTTTATTCCCCCTTGGCCCGACGGTCAGAGGCGGTCTTTCTCCCGCCAATGACAATGAAACACCCCCGCGTAACCCTAATGGCCAAATAGGTCAAATGTGATTTCTAGGGATACATCGAAGCGGATCTTGACTGGACAAGCACCGGAACCCAACCCCCAACACATCTAGTGTGTTGTCGTACGAATTGGACCCAGATCGCTAGAAATCCCCATTGACACATTACATCGAACACGTGCCATGCAACCAAGTCTAATGTAAATTTCCAAGCAACAATCCTACCCTAACCCGTATTAGGGTTCATCAAAACTACTCAATGGTGAATAACATATAAACAAACAACACAAAAGACATATAAACTTTCACCATCAAGCAAAATAAACACAATACAAAAAATGGAGAAAAAGAGAGGAAAATACTTATCTTGAGTTGAATCGTCAATCCAATACAAGACTTATTGAGCAAAAGACCTAATCTAAACTAACCTAGAACTCACAAGAGAAGGGGGGGCAAAAAGCCCTAAAAACTCCAGGAGATCCCCCTCAAGTCGGCCAGCCTCGTGTATTTATACCCCCACTTCGAAACCCTAATGGTTCGGGTCCAAACCCGCAGGAAAAGCGCCACCCGATCGGTTGACAAGTCAACCGATCGGGTGATCTGTTACAAATAGTAAACAGAAAACGGCGGACTTTCACCCGGTCATATGAACCGGTCGGTTGAGTTCTTGGAGTGACCGGTTGGATCTTGGCGCCATCGGGTGAAGGGATCGGTTGGGTGCCCGTGTCTCGGCTCCTCAGCATCAGCTACAGATGAACCGATCGGGTGAGAGTCACCCGATCGGTTGGAATTTGGCTTGAAAAGACAGAGAATCAGCCTCGTTTGAACCGGCCTGTGAACCGGTCGGGTGACATTCACTTGAGCTCCGGCTGAGACCGGGTGGTGCATGCGTGCATCACCCGATCGGTTGGAGATGACCAACCGACCGGGTGAGGGGCTGAAAGATGTAATCTTCGTCGTTTGACCCCCTGGATCACGCGTGACTCCTCCCGTTGCTCCAGGGACTTGAGATATCGTCGTTAAACGTCCCCTACACGGGCAATCTCCTGCAAACATGGAGAAACAAAGAAAAGTGAAAGAAAACGAGAAAACACGAGAAAACGAATAAAAGACGGCGGAAAATACAGAGAAACACAAAAGAAAACGTGCGTGAATATATGAAATATAAACGCACGTCAAAATCCCCCAAGCTAAACTCTTCCTCGTCCTCGAGGAAGACGAGTGAGAGTAGGAGCTCGGAGGGAGAAAATAGAGAGAAGGAGAGAAAAAGAGAACTCTATATCCTAGATCGCCAATAAGGGCCAACAAAATCAAACACGTCACACGAAGCAAGCATACGACAAAACACAACACTAAACCAAGGAATGTGAGTCCAAACAAGTGTCGTGGGCCCACGCGGTGAAGCGCGAGTGAGCGTGGTCGTGTGCTAGCAAACGGTATCACTATCTACATTGTGCAATAAAGCTCCACATAGACATACCCAAAGAAAGACCCAAATATCGATTCAATTTGAAATTGCGGTGAATATTAGCTCAAGCATGCATGAGAAGAGTATAAGAATAGAAGCGTATCATGCATCGGGGACTCCACAGCTAGGGACTAGGAAATCACCACACTATAGCCTAGGTAATCGCTAGAAGGTCCCTATGCCAAGTGTTTTCGAAAACGATGGAGGTTGAGAAGATGTGGAGTAGAACACTCGGTGCAAATTCTCGCCTTCCCCTTATTCACGGCAAGTAGGAAAATATTCACACTGGAATTTTTTTGGGTTTTGGGTATTTGTATTTTTTTTCTTTTCTTTTTTTCATTTCTCATCTTTTTGGGTTTTTCTTTTCTTTTCTCCCTTTTTTTTGGATTTTTGGGAATTGGGATATTTACATGTGTACTCTCCCAAGTGGGAGAACGGTACACGACGAGGGGATTTGCACCAAGTAAAATAAAAATGAAATCGGATTCTAAACACCTGGACAAAGGAGATATTTCTCGCTAATCAGAGCATAGGCTAAATGGGTTATCATAGTCCTTGTTTGTGGAATCCCGACACATGCGAATTGAAATATACGATATAAATATAGCATGCATATAGAAGCAGATAGTAGAAGCAAATACCGCATATTCAAATCGAAGCATGATAATCTAGGGGTCAACCAAGGATAGGTATATAAAACATAATCACAAGGTATAAGCACACCAAATAGCTAGGCACGACGCACGACTCACAAAAAGCTAAGTGGACCCGCGATGCATGAAATGCAAGAGGACTCGATATCCTAGGGTTAGTGAATGTGATTATAGAAGCCGTGCAAGGTGTGTGTGTGATTTTCGTGGCAATTCATCATAGGGTTCATCTCTAGGAGAAAGAGATAGAAAGAAGAAAAGAAAAAGAAAAAGAAAAACACGGAGAAAAACGACTCAAATAACGAAAAAAAAGAGACAAATGACGCACGAAGTGCAACTCCCCCAAGCTAAAACTTGCATTGTCCTCAATGCAATAGTAGTGAATACGGGAGGGCAATGAAAATGGGGGGGGGGAGTTACGCACCGACACAAAAAATGAAAAACACGAAAAACACTTGAGCGAAACTAAAAAAAATAAAGAAAAAGAAACACTCAAATAAAAGATATGAAACACGACAAAAGAAGACCTAGACACAGACACACAACAACGACACGCGAAAACATGCACACAAAAGTCGATTTCCCCCAAGCTGAACATGACAATGCTAGCAAAATGATATGATCAATGGGGATGTAGAGATATGCTAGGGGAAAATCGGAAAAGAAAGAAATCAGAATGCAGGAGAGACAGTGCTCGTTCTCCTCGGAAGAGGATGGGGGTGAAATGATAGAAGGGCACGACATGATGGGTTATTATGCTGCAAAAGCAAATCCTAGATACGCTCCCCTCGCTAATGAGAGGAGACGAGATTATTCAAATCTAAACTAGAAAGCGGTAAATTTTTACACTACTGGATTAGGATACACCTGAGCATAGGCGGATCCAAGATCTGGAGTGGGGCAGGTAGCTGCTCTAACTGCTCCTTTTGTGGCTCCGCCAGAAGCGCTGTGCCATGTGTGCCAATGGACCCAAGCAATGCACCTCCAAGCATCCCTCATAGGTGTCCACCTGGGACCTGCAAAGGACGAGGTGCATTAGTCCATGGCAAGAAATTAGTTCCCGAAATAAATGTACCCCAGAGATAATCGTCGACATAAGATGGAAAAATAATAAACGGGTGACGAATACTCCCTGAGAATGGGTCGCTATCCTCTGTACTAGTGACGATCGAATTCTCGCTCTCCATGAGAAGTGGCTCTCCAGGTAGTGACGCACCGCAACATACCTCAAGGGAAGTAGATCATGTGTCCTGCGAGAGATATGGCGTGTCAAAAATATATGAGTCTAAAGAAATAGGACGTGAAAAGAGAGACTCAAATGTGGAGTGAGAGTGAGTATGAAAATCTCCCTGAATAGGGGCAATATGCTCAAGTAGATGCTCAGCCGCAGAAGAAGTGGAGCGTGACGGTAGAGGTAGATGTGGCTCAGGCTCCATGAAGTGGATGATTGTATCCAAGCCCTCATGCACATCATCCTCGACGATATGCTCATGCTCCTCCATCTGCCCGATGTCCTGAATGACATCATCATGGTTGACCACCGACCAAGGAGGAAGCTGTGACAGAGATGGCTGTGGAGGTGGATGTGGAGCGGACCCCTCGTATGTGGTCGTGGTGTCCTCGTCCTCACGCACATCCTCCTCGCCGGTATGCATAATCTCTGTAAACTCCTCAGTGCTCTCATAGGACTTATGTGGGGTATCCAAATCAAGACAAGAAATCTCTCCCACAGATCCTAGATAAATCTCCCCATCCTCACTATCATCATCAAAAAATGCTTCGTCATCCAAGTGGTAATGATGGAAAAATGGGGTATCGGCTTGAGATGTGTCTATGGTGGCCGATGGCATGGTGGTCTCAACCATGAAAGTGGGTATATCCTCTCCTTCATCCCCTCTCCTCGGTGTCGGCTCGGTGAATGGTACCATTAAGTTTTGTAATATTTGTCCTTGGTTAAACATGGCACCTTCAAGGAGAGACACGAGGCTTGATTCTTCTTGTGTTTGTGGAGGGGTATAAGGTTGAGGAAATGGATGGGAGGTGTTTGGGCTAAGGTTGTGGGAAAATGTTTGGCCTTGGAGTGGGGGGAGGCTCTCAAGCGTAAATGGGCAATCATAATACACGTGCCCCGCCATCCCACAAGTCTCACAAATCACAACTGGATAAGGATTGTATCCTCCCATCTGAGCATCGAAATTTGATCTCCACATGGTAATATCAAAGATACATGGACAACAAAAATAAGAAAACTAGAGAGGAGCGTCAATAGTACAAGAAAATAACAAAAAGATAATATAATGGTGGGGGAAAAATTTCTTGGTTATTGAATATTATTTTTTAAAAAAAAAAATATTTTTTTGTTTTTATGTGTAGTCTAACGAACCCAAGCTAAGCTAATATCAAACCGAACGCCTCCCCGGCAACGGCGCCAAAAACTTGACGTCTGCCCCGGCTTGCAAACCGCAAATGGCCGGGGGACCCGCGTGGGGGTTTAGATATTTGTAACCGCAAGCGCACGGTGTTGTAGTGTAGCTTGGGGGTCGAACACTGGGAGGCTAGGATGTGCTTGTGTCAAGGAGGACCAAAATCACCTCGTGGGCGAGCTAGCCCGAATCGGTTGATGGGTTGTCACAGAAAGGAATGCAAGGTATGAACAATAAGAAAATAAACACGGGACTTTTGTTTCCACCCCAACGAGCGACTCTCACCGATGCGGCCTACAGGTAGGATGGCGATCGGAATTAGGGTCTAATGGTGAGACGTTGCCTCTGAAAGTGGTACCGACATCCCATGGGCCCGATATTCCGGTCGGTGCCCAGGATGATACACCGGACTTCCCGAAATCGATCAGTGGGCACTCCCGTGTCCATTAACACTGATCGATTCCGGGATCACTACGCTCGCAACGATAACTGCCGACGTCTCGTCCTGCCGCTCCCGCGCGCTAGGATTCGGCGTCTACACTAAGGGCGTGAGCTATGCCTAGGGAGTCAACCGCCAAGTATATTCCCCCTTGGCCTAACGGTCAAAGGCGGTCTTTTTCCCGCCGATGACAATGAAACACCCCACGTAACCGTTAGATTTCTAATCCCTATCGATTTCCTAACCCTATGGATGCATCGGGAAGAGCCCCCGAAGGGGTTTCTGCCAAAATTCCAGATTTGGGAACTGCTCACAAATATTCATTAAAAAGCGATCTAAACGAAAATGAACCGTTGAAATCATAATCAGACGATTGGAATGCGAAGGTAGTAGAGCAATTAAGATAATACTAAAGTTTAAGAAAGATCCGAAAACTTACAATAGAAAAGTAATTACAGCTGTCACAATAGGAGAAAATAGTAAAAACTAACTGCTCCTCCGTTTCTGGAACCCTAGGGGTCCTATTTATTGGATCTCGTATCACCCGATCGGTTGACAAGTCAACCGATCGGGTGATCCGTTACAGATAATAAACATAGTGGTGAGTATTTCCGCCTGTCACGCGGGTGACCCGTGTTCGTTCCCCGGCAACGGCGCCAAAAACTTGACCGGCGCCCCGTTTACGGTTTGGGCGCGGTGTCGTTTTACCGCAAGTGCACGGTTAGTGTAGGGTGCGGGTTTATCGAACTCAGGGAGGTGGATGGCTTAAGTGGCTACTAGCCTCGCCTAGGTTATGTGCTAGCTACGCGGATAATGTGGGTGAAGTGTAGAAATAAAAGAAAGAATTGAAAAATACACGAAATGAATCCCCGCTAACACGGGCTAGAGCACGCATGACACTTGGCATTTGACTTGATCCAGGGTGAGACATTGCCCCAAAAGGTGGTACCTAGCGTACATGGCCCGATATTCCGGTCGGTACCAAGCACGCTAGGCCTACCCGGTTCCGGACGGTGGGCATTCCCATGTCCATTAACACCTTCCGCAACCGGGAGCATTAAGGCCACAATAATAACTCCCAACACTTCGTCCAAGCCGCTCCCGCGCGCTAGGACTCGATGTCAACACAAGGGGCGTGAGCTATGGCTAGGGAGTCAACCGCCAAGTTTATTCCCCCTTGGCCTGACGGTCAGAGGCGGTCTTTCTCCCGCCAATGACAATGAAACACCCCCGCGTAACCCTAATGGCCAAATAGGTCAAATGTGATTTCTAGTGATACATCGAAGCGGATCTTGACTGGACAAGCACCGAAACCCAACCCCCAACACATCTAGTGTGTTGTCGTACGAATTGGACCCAGATCGCTAGAAATCCCCATTGACACATTACATCGAACACGTGCCATGCAACCAAGTCTAATGTAAATTTCCAAGCAACAATCCTACCCTAACCCGTATTAGGGTTCATCAAAACTACTCAATGGTGAATAACATATAAACAAACACCACAAAAGACATATAAACTTTCACCATCAAGCAAAATAAACACAATACAAACAATGGAGAAAAAGAGAGGAAAATACTTATCTTGAGTTGAATCGTCAATCTAATACAAGACTTATTGAGCAAAAGACCTAATCTAAACTAACCTAGAACTCACAAGAGAAGGGGGGGGGCAAAAAGCCCTAAAAACTCCAGGAGATCCCCCTCAAGTCGGCCAGCCTCGTGTATTTATACCCCCACTACGAAACCCTAATGGTTCGGGTCCAAACCCGCAGGAAAAGCGCCACCCGATCGGTTGACAAGTCAACCGATCGGGTGATCTGTTACAAATAGTAAACAGAAAACTGCGGACTTTCACCCGGTCATATGAACCGGTCGGTTGAGTTCTTGGAGTGACCGGTTGGATCTTGGCGCCATCGGGTGAAGGGATCGGTTGGGTGCCCGTGTCTCGGCTCCTCAGCATTAGCTACAGATGAACCGATCGGGTGAGAGTCACCCGATCGGTTGAAATTTGGCTTGAAAAGACAGAGAATCAGCCTCGTTTGAACCGGCCTGTGAACTGGTCGGGTGACATTCACTTGAGCTCCGGCTGAGACCGTGTGGTGCATGCGTGCATCACCCGATCGGTTGGCGATGACCAACCGACCGGGTGAGGGGCTGAAAGATGTAATCTTCGTCGTTTGATCCCCTGGATCACGCGTGACTCCTCCCGTTGCTCCAGGGACTTGAGATATCGTCGTTAAACGTCCCCTACACGGGAAATCTCCTGCAAACATGGAGAAACAAAGAAAAGTGAAAGAAAACGAGAAAACACGAGAAAACGAATAAAAGACGGCGGAAAATACGGAGAAACACAAAAGAAAACGTGCGTGAATATATGAAATATAAACGCACGTCACTGGACAGTCGACTGACATCTACTCAACAGTCGGCTGGCCGAGAATTAATACATATCACAAGAAAAACAGAGAACACTGTAAAAAATTGACAGAGAGAACAGTCGCCTAATGACTAAATTGCACTCGCCTGTTACACTAACAGTCGACTGTAAAACAGTTAGCAGTCGGCTGAGTGAAAGATATCAATTTTCATATGGAGGATATAGAGTAGGGCAGTCGACTGTCAAAAGAAACACAGTCGTCTGTCCTGGTCCAAAAATACACAGTGAGATAGAATTCCAGAGAATAAGAACACTCACCCTAGGACCTATAATCTAATCACAAATACATCTTAAAATCATTATGAAAACAATAAATCTATTGAAACACAAATTATTCCAATCAACTTCGAAAACTCATGAAATCAAATAAGTCACAATTGTCTTTCTTAATCTCATAAAACAATAAAGGACATGAAGAAAGACAATCACAAATATATGAGCTCAATAAGGAGTTATAGCATGAAAATTGAGCTTCTAGATTTCAGATTCACCCATAATTTCCAATTCTCCACGCAACCTCACAAATGAATCTTCTTTAAGAGGTTTAGTGAAGATATCGGCAATTTGTTTTTGGGTTTCAATGTACTCTAAGATGATGTCCTTCTTAGCTACATGATCATTTATAAAATGGTGTCTCACGTCTATGTGTTTGGTACGGGAGTGGTGTACCGAATTCTTGGAAAGACAAATAGCACTTTGATTATCAACCATGATAGAGCAAGTATCACAATTGACACCATAGTCACTAAGAGTGTGTCTCATCCAAAGAACTTGTGCACATGCAAGACCCACGGTAATATATTCCGCTTCAGTCGTGGACAATGACACCGAATTTTGTTTCTTAGAGAACCAAGAAACTAAGGAATTTCCTAAGAAATGGCATGTGCCACTAGTACTTTACCTGTCGGACTTGCATCCTGCAAAGTCGGCATCACTATATGAGATTAACTCATATGTGCTAGACTTAGGGTAAAGTAACCCATAATCTAGGGATTGATTGAGATAACGAAATATTCGTTTAACCGCAATCAAGTGTGACTCCTTAGGTCTTGCTTGATATCTAGCACAAATACATACGGAAAACATGATATCGGGCCTACTAGCGGTTAAGTAAAGTAAGCTACCGATCATACCTCGATATAGACGAACGTCTACATCTTTTCCGCTTTCATCCTTGTGTAGATGAGTAGTAGTACTCATGGGAGTCCTTTTGCATGAAGACGATTCCATCCCGAATCGCTTAATAAGCTCCCCTGTGTACTTTGTCTGATGTATGAAAGTGTCATTCTCCATTTGTCGAATTTGCAATCCAAGGAAGTAGGTGAGCTCTCCCATGTGGCTCATCTCAAACTCATCCTTCATAGACTTGGAAAATTCTTGACAAAGATGAAAGTTAGTAGAACCGAAAATAATGTCATCTACATAAACTTGAATCAAAAGAATGTCATTTTCATAATCTTTAATGAAAAGTGTAGAATCAACTTCTCCCATTTTAAAACCTAAATTCAAAAGAAAGGTCTTAAGGCGATCATACCAAGCTCTAGGAGCTTGTCTCAATCCATACAACGCTTTCTTAAGTTTGAAAACATGGTTTGGAAATTTCTCATGAATAAAACCGGGAGGTTGAGAAACATAGACTTCTTCATTTACAAATCCATTTAAAAATGCACTTTTAACATCCATTTGAAATAATTTAAAATTCTTATGGGATGCAAAAGATAAAAGCAACCTAATAGCTTCTAATCTAGCTACGGGGGCAAAGGATTCTTCGAAATCAATACATTCCTCTTGCCGATAGCCTTGATCTACTAACCTTGCTTTGTTCCGTGTGATTACCTCGTTTTCATCCGTCTTGTTCTTGAAGATCCATTTGGTCCCAATATCTTGGTGACCACTTGGAAGAGGTACAAGTTCCCAAACTTCATTTCTCTCGAATTGCGCTAGTTCTTCTTCCATTGCCACTATCCAAGAATTATCCTCACAAGCTTCTTGAATGTTCTTTGGCTCAATGGTAGAGACGAATGCGCAATGGGAGAATTCTTCAATTCTTGATCTCGTTCGAACACCCACACCAATATCTCCAATGATTTGGTTATGGGGATGGTTGCGAATGGTTGGATAAGCTTTGGGTAAATCTGGATCACTAGGAACAACTTCAACAACTTCGTTAGAAGTGTTAGTTTCAACAATATTATCATTAATCTTAACATTATTAAGAGAATCACAAAGAATATCTACATTATCATCATCAACATGAGGAAAATCAAAATCTTCATAAAAAGATACGTGAAGTGATTCCTCAATCGTTGAAGAAGTTTTGTTGTATATCCGGTAGGCTTTGCGACGTGTGGAATATCCAACAAAAATTCCTTCATCGGATCTTGGCTCAAATTTGTCTAAATTACCAAAGGTGTTCTTTATAAAACATTTTGAACCAAAGACACGAAAATATTTCACTTGAGGCTTTTTATCGTAAAACAACTCAAAACAAGTTTTGTTTGTTCGGGGTCTCACTAGGATTCTATTGAGCACATAACATGCCGTGTGCACCGCTTCTGCCTAAAATTGTAGTCCTAAATGACTATCATGGAGCATAGTGCGAGCACACTCAATAAGAGTCATATTCTTTCTTTCTACAACACCATTTTGTGGTGGTGCACGAGGAAAGGAAAAGTTATGAGTTATCCCGGAGTCATCACAAAACTTAAGTAAAAGACTCATTCTCAAATTCTCCTCCATGATCACTACGAATAGTGATAATGGTGGATCCTAAAAGATTCTGAATCTTCTTTGCAAATTTGGTAAACTCTTCATGAGCTTCATTCTTATTAGTTAAGAATGAAACCCAAGTAAATCTAGAAAAGTCGTCAACGACAACTAGTCCATAATGAGCATTACCTAAAGAAGCGGTTCTAGTTGGCCCAAACAAATCTAGATGTAGAAGTTCTAGGGGCCTCTTAGAAGTAATCCCTTCTTTAAGCTTAAATGAAGATTTACTTAGTTTACCTCTTTGACATGAATCACAAAAGTTTTTCTTATTAAAAACAATCTTAGGAAAACCTTTTATTAGATCATGCTTAGCTAACTTATATAAGTGCTTGAAGTGAACATGACCAAAACGGCGATGCCATAATAGTTGTTCACTTGTGTTAGCAACTAAGCAATGTTCTACGGTTTAGGCAAGCTTAAATAATAAATATTTTTATGCCTAATACCGGAAAATAAAACATTTGAATCACAATCAACAATAGTACATAATCCTTCTCCGAAGTTAACCTTGTAACCTTTGTCACAAAGTTGACTTATGGAAATGAGGTTGTGACATAAACCACTAACAAGATAAACATTAGTAATTAGGGGTTTGGAAGGATTACCAATGAAACCTACTCCAATGATGGTTCCCTTTTGATTACCTCCAAAAGTGACCGTTGCACCATCTTTGATGCTAATCACTTCGGAGAGCAATGAGGGATCTCTCGTCATGTGTTTGGAGCAACCGCTATCAAGAATCCATCCTTTCCCTTTAGAGCTAATAAGGCATTTATTGCTCTTCTTCTTTCTCTTGGGTACCTATATAATATACCATAAGCTTATGGTACCTAATGTTTGTTGGGTCCAAGGGGATTAGCCCTTTGGAAGCCAAGTCCAAGTGGACTTCCGCTTCCCAACATAGTTACTATTTCTAATTACATCATGAAAGTAGGAATCAACATAAGCATTCCTAACATTTAGACTAGTGTTCTTAGGACCCCAAATAGTGTACATCTTGGGAGTCCTATTCCTAGTTGCATGCATATGAGTTGGATTTCTATGTGGTGCATGCTTCTTAGGAACATGATTTCTAGCATATATATGAGGTGGAGGATATGCATTGTACATTCTTGAATGATATGAATTCTTAGGAGCATGCATATTATATGAAGGATATTGATCATGCATGACATGTGGAGAATTAGCATATATGAAAGAATGATGCGTATGAACATATGGGTGTGTGGGAGCACGTACATGAGTATTTCTCATGTGTGGTTGTGTACGTGTCCGTGGGTGCGGAGCATAAAATGTGTCATGATTATCCACTTGTGAAGTAGGATGTTTCCTACGTGGATGAGTATTAGTGTACATATAAGCATGGCCTTGCTTTTGGTTTCCACCCTTAGTGGGTTTGTAACGACCACTTTTCGTTGTACGTTGTTCGTGCACGTGCTTTTGGCTGTGCACGTGTTTGTTTTAGACTTTGTTTGTTTGTGAACACTTTAGTGTGATATGCCATTGTGAACGTCTCTGAGAGTATTAAATAATGGCACTAATTTGGAAAGACGTTTCTCGAGTCGTTTTCCCACAATTTAATCTTATTCGATGAGACGTTGCGATTCCCACTTTTGACGGGAGACGTTTCTATTTTTAGTTTCGTTGTCCGATGTCGAAATTGAGATCCGTCTTCTTAGACAGCTCACTTTCGTCATCACGATCACCCCAATATTTATTTTATAATTTTTGGAGTTTATTTGACCACTTTTATATTTTTTTAGCAAGCTTTAAAATATTTTTAATAATTAATTATTATATTAATTTCGGCCAAAGAAAATTTATTTGAGTTTAAAACGTTTTAAATAATTTTTGAGCCAATTTTCAGCTCATTTGGGCCCCACCTAAGCCTTGGGTGAGTTGGAGTTGGTGAGATTTGAATTTTAAATTATTTTAAACTCCTAATCCCCTTAGGATTAGCCCTAGACCTAGTCAACTCATCTACACTATATAAACAACCGCTAGGAAGACCTATTTTCGCAAGAAAATAACCCTAGCCGCTTCCAAAACCCAAAATTGACGTTGCGACGAATCGTCGCAACGTTGCGACGAACTCCCCCGCACCGACCGACGGAATCAGCCCCAAATCCCCGCTCAGACCGATCGTCGCCCCCGCACCCATCCGCTGCATCGCAACCCCGCACCAAGCCGTGTCCGACCGAGTGATTCTCTCGGTCAGACCGATAGCCACCCCCGCTCACGCCCGCTTCTCCGCACCGCACCAAGCCCCGCACCAAGCCCGCTCCTTTCGCCCGCTCCGCACCGTGTCCGACCGAAGCGCTCCCCCACTCACGCCCGCATCGCCGCTTCATTGCAATGTCGCAACGTTGCAACGACCCGCCCAAGTGCCCAACCGAGAGGCCGCCCGCACCCGCTGCTGAGCCCGGTCCACAGCGCTGCACAGCGCCGTGCGCTGTGTCTAACCGAGAGATTCTCTCGGTCAGGCTAGTGTCCGACCGAGCGACGTTCGTCGCAATGTCGCAACTCTCGCACCACTTACCACCGTGGGCCCCCCAAGTTCTCCAGAGGTATTGTGGGTCCCCCATAGGTCCCTAGGGCTACTGTGGGCCCCACCTAGGTGCTTTCTCTCCGACGATTTGTCGCGTACGACGTTGCGACACGTCGTAGCCCGTCGTCGCACGTGCTAGCTTTGGAATCTGGAATCGTCGCTCCGGTTGATTCTCTGAACTTTCCAGCGAGGAATCTATATTGGAATCAGGACTTGGAGCGCGATCTTTTATTCCAACCACTGGCGTCGCTACCCGACGCCAGTGTAGCTTTCTCGTCGTGTTGAGGTAACGCTTTGCACCCCTAGGACTCCCAACCCAATTGCATGCTAATCAAGACTAAAATCAGTATTTTTAAAATGTTTTAAATGTTTTAAATTCACTAATCAAGATTAATAATATGGACTTTAGGCCGTTGGACTTGTGCACATAGGATAATTGTGATGTTGGACTCTCTTGGACAGTGTTTCTCAGACGTCGTACTTGCAGGCAAGTGCAACTTGCCAACTCTTGTGTAGGGCCATGTTTTTAGGCCACTTCCTTGCTTTTAGCGTAAAAGAGACTAGTCAGTGAAATGATAGCTGGCTAGACGCCTGTTTGATCTAGTTTGACAACGAAACTAGATCCGTCACCTAAATTGATCTAGCTTGACGACGAAGCTAGATCCAACTCTTTAAACTTGTTGTTCATGCATACTAAACTGTCACGTTTACTTTCCTTATCTGTACGCACTTTTAACTGCCATGCATTGCATCTTACATGTCATCCCAGTTGATTGTTGCATTCGTAGCACACGCTACAATACTTGTACTCCTTGAATACTACTTCCGGGGAACGGGCCTCATGTGTTGGTCAAAAGCCAATGCCCGGTTTCCTGGTCCAGCTAGGTGCACCCCTATGCCATACTTGTTAAAAACACTTCCTGGCTCGTGATCCAGAAGCGAGCATTACCGTTCAGGGGTAAGGCCCTGGCTCGATACACGTGGAGGGGTAGGGATAAACGATCACCTGAGCTTAGGAGTGGCCCGATCAGCCACTCTAGCCAGAAGGCGGAATCTCTATGCACGAGGTGCTTACTTTCCTTGTCTTGTACTTGTCTTGTGAATGATTCATGTAATACTTGTCATCCATGCCATGTTTAAATGCCATGCTCATACTTTACTTTACTTTACTTTACCTGTTGCACTCATGCTTTAACTGCCATGTCATCGCATTCATGCTAGAACTGCTAGGTTGCTTTACTTTTGCCTACTTTCAGTTTCCTTGCACAAGTCTCTTGTAGACTTGCTGACATGTGCCCCTTGCTCTTTTGGGTGTCACATGTTAGACCCTGATCCAGAGACCGTTGCTGAGTACGTGATGTTTTGCTGACGCTGAGTCTGAGTCCATGATTGCCCAGGAGGAGTTTTATGGACACCGGAGACCTTTCTTGGTGACTTTGCTGAGTTCCTTCTGTTTTATGCCTTGTTGTTAGTTGTCGGTGCGTGGCACCTTTGTTTTGGTAAGTTGTACTTTTGTTGGCCATGTTTGGGCCTTTAGACTCTTTTTCTTCTAGCCTGGTGGCTTTTCTGTGATGTTGAAACTTATTTATGGATATTCTGAGATATCTCTTTGTCTCATTTCATTATTGCTATCTTTGTTTCGTTCGCATTGCCAGGACCTGCAGTTTTAAATTTGATTGACGCTTATCGGACTTGCAGCTTTGTAGCTTCAAGTCTGAGCGGACCTTCTCACGCTTCGCCTCCATATTTTTGGGAAGCGGGGCGTGACAGGTTTTTTTGGTGGCCCATGTAGGTCAGTCTTGCAATTGCGAATTAACGGAACAACGATAATAATGGAATGTCCATTAAATAAATTGCAACATCCGAGTCATAAGCCCTGAGTCTAGTCGTTTTCTTATGACACTAGGTGATAAGAGACTTAGTTAGTCGTCTGTGCTTGCTAGTTAGAGGCCCCTGTTTGTTAGTTAGACTCCCTACCAGTAATTGATTTAATCGTCGTAGGAGTTACCTTAATGGTTCTTGTCTACCCCTGACCATATTAGACTTCTAGAATTTCCTTTAGTCGTTCGCTTGGGTTCATCGATTTCGGACCAAGCTGAACGCATTTCATTATCGTCTAGCTCCTTAGAAGGTCTTAGTGCTTAGATCTTAATCCTTAGATTGGTCGACCGTAGGAGTTTCCCCGTAGATTCTCCAGATTCATATCCTAGGCGTATGTATGTTTTGATCATCCGACCAATTTCCTTGCCTCGATTCACGAGATCGCCTCATGACGATCGTCGTCAATTGTTGAAACTCTCCATTACAAACCTTGAATCTTCTGAAAGTATTTTTCGATTTCCTCTTTTCCTAAGTTTAAATTTGTTCAATTTTTTTTATATAAATATATCTTATATTTCATACTCCTTCGTTGACTTGAACTCTTAAAACTTTTTCGAAATTTTTGAATACTAGCTTATTATATTTTTCCAGCCTATGCTTTCCGTACCTATGAAAATACCTTGTCCCTTCATATATTAATTTTGTTTTAAACCGTACTTTTATTTTGCCCGAATTTGATTTATAATTTTCCTCCCTGAATTATGCCATTCATATACTTTTCAAGTCACATGGAAATTTCAGCTTTTAGCCAGTCGGTTTTATGCTCATCGATTTCGCTATTTCAAAATTTTAAAAATTACTATTCCTGGCCCAGACTTCCCATAGTTTGGTTTTAAAGCTTTACTATAGTTTTTGATAATTTCACTACTAAGTCATTATTATCTTTCCGTTCACCATACATACTTTTAGAATAATTTCTAAACCAAATTGAATTTCAATTATTTTTATACCCGTACCAGGCTCGTTGTGCTTGTACGCTAAGAGCTTAGTGTAACCAGTTTTATTTCGAAGAATCCTGATTTCTCTAAGAGAAGTTTCAATATTGATTTTCCATAGCCTAAAAGTTTTGAAAGCATTTAACATGAGTTTACATTCTTCCGTTACTTGATTTCATTCTTTGACTTTCAAAACGTTTGACAACATTATATTAAATTACTGACGTATAAAATTTTCTAAACCACGTCCTTAATATTCGTGAAAATGATTTTACTTCCTTGATAATGATTTTATATAAATCAATAGACCATTTTTCCCTTATTATGAATATTCGACTCAAACTTATTTGAACAACTCGTTTTATCGATCTCCAAATATTTGTTTACAGGCGAGGATTTTAACTTTTGAAGAACGACAGTTTTCAAACTCCACGTATTTTAGCTTATGCTATTTACCCTATTATCTTTTCTGTATCCTATTTAAGCATCTCTACATCTCCTTTTCCCTCAACCTAAACATCACCATTGAGTCAATGTTTCGTCTAACCAAGCCGTTTCCTCGTATTCGTCCTATCTGAACCCGTGCTTATCGATCCTTCCCTCGTCACGCTTTCGACCTCGACCTCCCTCTATTGCTTAGACTTTAGTGCCCGTCAAGATCTGTGTCAACTCTTAGTTGTTAGTAGACCATTGGACCTTTGTGAGGTGTCGTAGTGCACGTACCTAAGTTGTGTACGTGGGCTTGAATGAGTGTACCCCCCAATAGTATATTGATGCTTGCCTATTGTGTGATATATATATATATATATATATATATATATATATATATATATATATATATATATATATATACTCGGAGTTATTCATGATATTATGAAGTTGTTTATGTGTTAGTATTTATAGATTTGGGTGTGGTTAGCTATACCATACTAGGGATGCTTGTGTATATAAGAATTAGTGTGGGGATATCTGATGGAGTGTATGTAATTAGAGATACTTATAATGGTTGAAATAAAATGATTGGTAAAGCTATGTGTATGCTAGGTGTGATAATAATAGGTGAACGTATAGATAAGTAAGTAGGCCTATTGAGTGACCCGTATATTAGTACGTATGAGTATGTGCTCGTAGGTAGATATGTATTGTGCTTAGACGTAAGTAGTTATGTTTTATTGCCTGAGTATATAGGTGATATGCATATGATAGTAGAATTATAATTTTGATTGATATTGCTTGCTTTTACGGGATGTTGCATGCGTGCATACCGTGAGGTATACACGACTATTGCACATCTTAATTATGTATGCGTAGATGTGTTAGTATACTAATTATAGGTAGCAGGCTATGGTGTGAATATATATATGTTACATATGCGTGACTACACGATGTATGCGCATGTATTAAGGAGTGTATTATAAATATACGTGTGCTGATGTCTGTATTATTATTATTATGGTATATAGAATGATTGAACTACGTGAGTATTGCCTGACTAAATATTAAGTGTTATTGATTTATGGAATGTATATGGTTGTATTGGTAGATGTATATATATGGGAGTGGTATTGGTATAGGTATGAATGTCGTGTTACGTATATAGAATATTCTGATATGTGTATTGAGTCTCACTCAAGCTTGAGTGACTATACTCTAAGTATATTGAATGTATGTTTGTAGTTTGAATATAGCAATGTTTGATGTATGTATAGTGATAGAAGTGTTTGTGCCTGGTTATGTTACACACATGATTGTGGGTCGCTATACCAGTATATAGTTATAGGTGTTGGTCTTGAGGTATAGCTATTTACTAAGGACTTGCCTGTGTGAACGTATGTGTACTAGCTAAACTAGGTGTGTAGATGTACTGGATATATGATGGTATGATTGGTGTATGTAAATGAAATGTTAGCGTGTATGGGTGTGCACCATGCACGGGTAAGTATGTGCTTAAGTTATAGTTATTGGTGACTATGGTATATGTGGCGTGTCGTAAATATAGTTATAGGACCGAATGTGATGCGAATATACGGTGAAATTATTGCATGCATTTGTATGACTATATAATGAGTGAAATATGGTAGTAGTGAATATATATTAGATATAGTAAAATTTGACTTAATAATGGTATGGTGTGACTGCATGTGTTGATGTGTTTGGTGTTGGATGAATACTAGGAAATATTAGGGCGTAGTATACCCATGTTGTTTGTGCATAGGTAGCTATCTATACGTAGAGCAATGATTGTATTTATTAAGTGTAAGACTATCCTTATATGAGTATCTGAACTATTGTTTTGTGCTAGGTATATAAGGGTGTAAGCTTATATATACGAATGAAATACGTGTATGATTTTGACTGACAATAATAGTTATAAGCATATAATGTACGTGAATATATATATATGTTGGTAGTGTTAATGTTTGACTACCTAGTGTATACATAAGCACTTGTAATGACTATACCTGGTTTGGTTTATAATGACTTGATTGGGGCAGTTACTAGAGCGACTAGATATATTAGAAAGTCCGAGGACGGACTTTATTCTAAGGTGGGAGGATGTAACGACCACTTTTCGTTGTACGTTGTTCGTGCACGTGCTTTTGGCTGTGCACGTGTTTGTTTTAGACTTTGTTTGTTTGTGAACACTTTAGTGTGATATGTCGTTGTGAACGTCTCTGAGAGTGTTAAATAGTGGCACTAATTTGGAACGACGTTTCTCGAGTCGTTTTCCCACAATTTAATCTTATTCGATGAGACGTTGCGATTCCCACTTTTGACGGGAGACGTTTCTATTTTTAGTTTCGTCGTCCGATGTCAAAATTGAGATCCGTCTTCTTAGACATCTCACTTTTGTCATCACGATCACCCTCATATTTATTTTATAATTTTTGGAGTTTATTTGACCACTTTTATATTTTTAGCAAGCTTTAAAATATTTTTAATAATTAATTATTATATTAATTTCGGCCAAAGAAAATTTATTTGAGTTTAAAACGTTTTAAATAATTTTTGAGCCAATTTCCAGCTCATTTGGGCCCCACCTAAGCCTTGGGTGAGTTGGAGTTGGTGAGATTTGAATCTTAAATTATTTTAAACTCTTAATCCCCTTAGGATTAGCCCTAGACCTAGTCAACCCATCTACACTATATAAACAACCTCTAGGAAGACCTATTTTCGCAAGAAAATAACCCTAGCCGCTTCCAAAACCCAAAATTGACGTTGCGACGAATCGTCGCAACGTTGCGACGAACTCCCTCGCACCGACCGACGGAATCAGCCCCAGATCCCCGCTCAGACCGATCGCCGCCCCCGCACCCAACCGCTGCATCGCAACCCTGCACCAAGCCGTGTCCGACCGAGTGATTCTCTCGGTCAGATCGATAGCCGCCCCCGCTCACGCCCGCTTCTCCGCACCGCACCAAGCCCCGCACCAAGCCCGCTCCGTTCGCCCGCTCTGCACTGTGTCCGACCGAAGCACTCCCCCGCTCACGCCCACATCGCCGCTTCGTTGCAATGTCGCAACGTTGCAACGACTCGCCCAAGCGCCCGACCGAGACGACCGACCGCATCGACCGAGAGGCCGCCCGCACCCGCTGCTGAGCCCGCTCCGCAACGCTGCACAGCGCCGTGCGCTGTGTCTGACCGAGAGATTCTCTCGGTCAGGCTAGTGTCCGACCGAGCGACGTTCGTCGCAACGTCGCAACTCTCGCACCACTTGCCACCGTGGGCCCCCAAGTTCTCCAGAGGTATTGTGGGTCCCCCATAGGTCCCTAGGGCTACTGTGGGCCCCACCTAGGTGCTTTCTCTCCGACGATTTGTCGCGTACGACGTTGCGATACGTCGTAGCCCGTCGTCGCGACACGTCGTAGCCCGTCGTCGCACGTGCTAGCTTTGGAATCTGGAATCGTCGCTCCGGTTGATTCTCTGAACTTTCCAGCGAGGAATCTATATTGGAATCAGGACTTGGAGCGCGATCTTTTATTCCAACCCCTGACGTCGCTACCCGACGCCAGTGTAGCTTTCGCGTCGTGTTGAGGTAACGCTTTGCACCCCTAGGACCCCCAACCCAATTGCATGCTAATCAAGACTAAAATCAGTATTTTTAAAATGGTTTAAATGTTTTAAATTCACTAATCAAGATTAATAATATGGACTTTAGGCCGGTGGACTTGTGTACGTAGGATAATTGTGATGTTGGATTCTCTTGGACAGTGTTTCTCAGACGTCGTACTTGCAGGCAAGTGCAACTTGCCAACTCTTGTGTAGGGCCATGTTTTTAGGCCACTTCCTTTCTTTTAGCGTAAAAGAGACTAGTCAGTGAAATGATAGCTGGCTAGACGCATGTTTGATCTAGTTTGACAACGAAACTAGATCCGTCACCTAAATTGATCTAGCTTGACGACGAAGCTAGATCCAACTCTTTAAACTTATTGATCATGCATACTAAACTGTCACGTTTACTTTCCTTATCTATACGCACTTTTAACTGCCATGCATTACATCTTACATGTCATCCCAGTTGATTGTTGCATTCGTAGCACACGCTACAATACTTGTACTCCTTGAATACTACTTCTGGGGAACGGGCCTCATGTGTTGGTCAAAAGCCAATGCCCGGTTTCCTGGTCCGGCTAGGTGCACCCCTATGCCATACTTGTTAAAAACACTTCCTGGCTCGTGATCCAGAAGCGAGCATTACCGTTCGGGGGTAAGGCTCTGGCCTGATACACGTGGAGGGGTAGGGATAAACGATCACCTGAGCTTAGGAGTGGCCCGATCAGCCACTCTATCCAGAAGGCGGAATCTCTGTGCACGAGGTGCTTACTTTCCTTGTCTTGTACTTGTCTTGTGAATGATTCATGTAATACTTGTCATCCATGCCATGTTTAAATGCCATGCTCGTACTTTACTTTACTTTACTTTACCTGTTGCACTCATGCTTTAACTGCCATGTCATCGCATTCATGCTAGAACTGCTAGGTTGCTTTACTTTTGCCTACTTTCAATTTCCTTGCACAAGTCTCTTGTTGACTTGCTGACATGTGCCCCTTGCTCTTTTGGGTGTCACATGTTAGACCCTGAGCCAGAGACCGTTGCTGAGTACGTGATGTTTTGCTGACGCTGAGTCTGAGTCCATGATTGCCCAGGAGGAGTTTTGTGGACACCTGAGACCTTTCTTGGTGACTTTGCTGAGTTCCTTCTGTTTTAGGCCTTGTTGTTAGTTGTCGATGCGTGACACCTTTGTTTTGGTACGTTGTACTTTTGTTGGCCATGTTTGGGCCTTTAGACTCTTTTTCTTCTAGCCTGGTGGCTTTTCTGTGATGTTGAAACTTATTTATGGATATTCTGAGATATCTCTTTGTCTCATTTCATTATTACTATCTTTGTTTCGTTCGCGTTGCAAGGACCTGCAGTTTTAAATTTGATTGACGCTTATCAGACTTGCAGCTTTGTTGCTTCAAGTCTGAGCAGACCTTCTCACGCTTCGCCTCCATATTTTTGGGAAGCGGGGCGTGACAGGGTTTCTTGCCAAAAGGAAGAGAAAGTGATGTGGTGAAATTCTTGGTAGGATTGCTACCTATAGTGTCTTTGACACCACTTGTGGATGCACCGGAGGAAGGCCTCACAAAATCTATAGTGACACCACTATAGGAGGTGCGATCATTAGATGCATTGCTTTAACAAATCCAAGGCCAACACGATGTGTGGCCGGAAATTGATTTGCAAGCAAATCATCCAATTGTCCTTGTCCCTTATAGAATCTCACAATACGGGAGGACATGACCTCATATTTATCCTTTAAAGAAGAAATGTTTGTATCCAAGGTGGACACCCGTGCTTTGAGCTCGTGCACTTGGGTTTTAAGAGAATCATTCTCTAATCCCAATTGTGTGTGGCGTGTAACTAGATCACTATTATCCATGGGATGTGTTTGATCTAGTTGAGATTTGAGGGGATTCACCTCATTTCTCAATGTGACATTTTGAGAAGCTAAGTTTGCTTTCTCAAGGGTTAAAGTATCAACAATGGTGTCATTGTTGATAATGCATGGAATGGATGACTTGCTAACTTTTGATTTCTTTAAGCTAGAATATCTAAGCATTAAAGATTGGTATTTAGCAAATAGTTCTTCATTAGCTATGCGAAGTTCATCCATTGATACCTCGGTGTTATCCGTATCGGAATCACTCTCATCCGAGAGTGGGTCTTCAAGTGCCATGAAGCACATGTGGGCGCTCTCACACTTCTCATCATCGGAATCGCTTGATGGGTCATCACTTGAGTCATCAAAGGTACCGACGAGTCCTTTCTTCTTGTCTTTCTTGTTCTTGTTAGACTTGTGGTACTTTGGTGCCTTCCACTTTTCTTTGTTGTTTAGCATCGGGCAATCCCTCTTGATGTGCCCTGGCTTATTACACTTATAACAAAGAGAGGAAGTAGCATTAGTGGATTCAAAACGTTTGTTGGAGGGAAATTTACATTTGCGGAAGAAGCATTGGAACTTCTTCGCCATTTGGGCCATTTCACCCAAATCCATCTTGTTCTCGGATTCATCACTTTCGGAGGATGACGAATTGGCGTTGAACACCAAAGCTTTCTTCTTGGCCTCCGAGGGATTCATCATGGCTCAAATCTTCAATCGGTTATCCCGTCTTACTTCGTAAGACATAAGAGTCCCGATGAGATTCACCACGGTGTAGTTCTTCAAGTCATTGACCTCTTCAATGGCGATTGCTCGTCTTTCCCATTTGGAGGTCATCCCCATGATAATCTTCCTTACCTTTTCAGGTTCGGTGTAGATTTGGCCAAGGGCTTCCAATTCGTTTGTGATGTCGGTAAAGCGTCCGTACATCGACGCAATGCTCTCATTTTCCTGCATGTGGAACACGTCGAAGTTTTGCACGGCAACATATAACTTTGAAAGCTTTACCTTATTCGTTCCCTCGTGGGTAACGATGAGATGGTTCCAAATTTGATATGCACTCTTACATGTGCATATCTTGTTGAACTCATTTGGGTCCAACGCACAATGAAGAGCGTTCATTGCTTTAGTGTTGTTGACTTCGGCGGACTTTTCGGAAGTCGTCCATTTCTCGAAATCATCTTCGAAGGGCTCGACATACTCCTTGTGGAGAGTTCTCCAAAGAGAAGCACTCCTAAGGAATGTCTCCATCCTACACTTCCAATAACCAAAGTTAGTACCATTGAAACATGGAGGACGTACCGTAGATTGACCTTCGAAAAGTGTGGACGCTCCATCACGGTCATGATTGTTGTAGGTAGGCGGCGGAGGAACGTTGTTGTTGTTGGATGCCATAGATAAAACCTTGCGCTCTGATACCAATTGTAAGGATCCTGTCTATGGGGAAAACACTAGACGGGGGGGTTGAATAGTGTTTATGCAAATTTAATAGGAATTTACGCCAAATAAAATGCAATCCAACAAATAGTGCGGAATAGAAAACAACCTAAAGAGAAACACACGCAAACACAGTTATGTTTCAAGGGTTCGGATTACCCAAGTCAACTCCCGACTTGTTCCCGGTAATCCTACGTCCCTACCACCCGGATACCACCGGATACTCAAGTTAGAACCCTAACTTGAGGTTTCCTTAAAACCCACTTGTAGCAACCTTACAAGTGCAATCGAATACGATCGATGTCCTTGACTCCCACAACCAGGGAGCAAGCAAAAAACCACTCTCACAACCGAGAGCACAATTCAAATAATGAAGTTATGAAATCTGAAAGCAACACTTACAATCACCTATGCCTTGAAGTAGAACTTGAAGGAGAAGTGTGATGTGTGTTGAAGAACTCTCTTGGAAGAGAGGAGGAAAGCCCTGTCTCTTGACTGCACCAAATGCCTAGAGGATCAATCTTTGGTTCTAGGTTGGAGAGCAAGAGAATCAGATTTAGAAATACTTAGGGCTTTGGATTTGAAAGCTTTGATCTTTGGAAATGAAATCTTGAAGGATTTTGCAATGAATGAGTAACCTTCCAATGAAACAGTAGAAGCTCTATTTATAGCTTTCTCAAATCTACAAAACAGTTTAGGCAAAAACCCAATCGAAATCCGTGAGAAAAATCTCAACGGATATAATCTGAACTTGCGACATGCGACTGATGAACAAACCACAGTCGACTGCTGCACAGTCAGCAAGGGTAGGTGAGAATTCATAACGGTAACTTACCATGTGGACAGTCGACTGATGAAGCCAAGACAGTCGTCTGTAAAACCAACAGGCGACTGTACATACTTCGACAGGCGACTGGCCAAGAGAAGAGTAAGTTGGATGAAATACTGGAAATCTCACAAGATACAGGACAGACGACTGATGCAAGGAACACAGTCGACTGTTAATCAGAACAAGCGATTGTATAACCTTAAACAGACGACTGTCACAGACAGGAGAAATTTCCAAAGAGCTAAGTCAAAGAATAGACTTACAGACAGGCGACTGTTGCAGCATAGACAGTCGACTGATCTAATATACAGTCGATTGTATATACAGCATAAGTCGACTGGCCGTAGAGATCGGATCAAACAGAGTTTGGGCAAGGAGAGATATACGACTGATGAACCATTCACAGTCGACTGTCGCTAAGACAGGCACCTGATAAACGTTCAACAGTAGCCTGTGCGAGATAATCAGAGAGGACCCAAAAACTGCATTGTAATAGTCTATGCATAACAGGCGACTGTAGAACAAAACACAGTCGACTGTTTTTGAGACAGGCGACTGCAAACTGTTAAGCAGTCGGTTGTTATAAACAATCCTAGCACAAACAAAAGAGAATTGAATTGCGATCAAAGGACAAAGGTCTAGAGGTGTCCTATGACCGAAAGTAGATGTGTGTGAGTGCTCCATCATAGTTCTACTTCTAAGCTACATACTAGAAGAGATAAAAGAAAAATTACATTGACGAATAATCTCTTCTTTCCATCGTATGAGCTTGAAGTCTTTACGGAGCTTCAATCATCAATCTACGATCATCCAATTCATATCATTTGCCTTCAATCACGTTTGTGAGTCATCCATTGCTAGTTGATCTTCATAGTAAGCTTAGACAATGGATTAACTGCAAAATAGGGGATTAGTCACAAGTATTTATGTTTGCTCATCATTAACACCAAGTAGGGAGAAGTCCAATACTCAACAGATATATGGAGGTAAAATTCTTTTACTCTCCGTTCTATTTCCTTTTCCTAGTTTAGATAGTGATGTAACGTGAATCGTGCAGGAGATCGTACGACTTCAAGGAGTCTCCGTGAGTATCGTGTCGGACAGAGACACGAGATTCACGTCTCAGTTTTGGCAGAGTCTGTAGAAGAGCTTGCGTACGAGTCTGAGTTTCAGCACGGCGTACCACCCGGAGACGGAATGCCAGTCCGAGAGGACGATTCAGATTTTGGAGGACATGCTGAGAGCGTGCATGTTGGACTTCAAGGGATCTTGGGAGGATCATCTCCATCACGTTGAGTTTGCCTACAATAACAGCTACCAGGCGAGTATTGGAATGGTGCCTTTCGTCGCGATATATGGAAAGAAATGTCCGAGCAGTGCTTGATGTTGATCCCGAGGATGGAATCATTTCTAAGGTGGGGAGGATGTAACGACCACTTTTCGTTGTACGTTGTTCGTGCACGTGCTTTTGACCGTGCACGTGTTTTTTTAGACTTTGTTTGTTTATGAAAACTTTAGTGTGATATGCCGTTGTGAACGTCTCTGAGAGTATTAAATTGTGGCACTAATTTGGAACGACATTTCTCGGGTTGTTTTCCCACGATTTGATCTTATTCGAAGAGACGTTGTGATTTTCACTTTTGACGTGAGACGTTTCTATTTTTAGTTTCGTCGTCCGACGTCAAAATTGAGATCCGTCTTCTTAGTTACCTTTATCTCGTCGCCACGATCACTCCGATATTTATTCTATAATTTTTGGAGTTTATTTGACCACTTTTATATTTTTAGCAATGTTTAAAATATTTTTAATAGCTACGTTTTAAATTATTTTCGGCCAAATAAAATTATTTAAGTTTAAAACGTTTTAAATATTTTTTGAGCGAAATCTTAGCCCCTATCTTGGCCACACCCAATCCCTATATGATTAGGAAGGAGAGATTTGAATTTTAAATATTTTTAAACTCCTAATCCCATTAGGATTAGCCCTAGACCAAGCCAACCCCTTTACACTATATAAACAATCCCTAGGAAGACCTATTTTCGCAAGAAATTAACCCTAGCCTCTTCCAAAACCCAAAAACCCACTTGTGACGATTCAACGCAACGTTGCGACTGCCAAGCCTCCGCACTGACCGAGGAAACCGCCCCAAATCTCCCGCACCGACCGACAGCCGCCCCCGCACCAAGCGCTCCCCGCTTCGTACAGCCGCCCGCTGCATCGCCCGCTCCGCATCACCGTGTCCGACCGAGAGATCCTCTCGGTCAGACCGAGAGACCCCGCCCGCTCAGCGCTCGCTCCGCACCGCACCATCGCCCGCTCTGTTCGCCCGCTTCGCCCCGTGTCTGACCGAGGCGCCCGACTGCACCGACCGAAGCAGCCGCCCGCACCCGCTTCATTACAACGTTGCAACGTTGCAACGCTCGTCCACCCGCACCGACCGAGAGGCCGCCCCGCACCGACCGAGAGCCCCGACCCCCACTCCGCACCACGCTGCGCTGCACAACCGCCCGCTGTGTCTGACCGAGCCAATCTCCCGCACCGGCTAGTGTCTGATCGATCGACGTTCGTCGCAACGTCGCAACTCCCGCACCGCTTGCCACCGTGGGCCCCTCAAGTTCTCCAGAGGTATTGTGGGTCCCCTATTGGTCCCTAGGCTACTGTGGGCCCCACCTAGGTGCGTTCTCTCCGACGATTTGCCGTTTACGACGTTGCGATACGCCATAGCCCGTCGTCGCACGTGCTAGCTTTGGAATCTGGATTCGTTGCTCCGGTTGCTGCTCTGATCTTTTCAGCGAGGAATCTATTCTGGAATCAGGACTTGGAGCGCGTTCTTTTATTCCAACCCCTGGCGTCGCTACCCGACTCCAGTGTAGCTTTCGCGTCGTGTTGAGGTAACGCTTTGCACCCCTAGGACCCCCAACCCATTGCCTGCTAATCAAGACTAAAATCAATGTTTTTAAAGTGTTTTAAATGTTTTAGAATTCACTAATCAAGATTAATAAAACGGATGTAGGCCGGTGGACTTGTGCACGTAGGTTACTTGTGACTTTGGACCCGTTGGACGGTGTTTTTCAGACGGTGTACTTGCAGGCAAGTGAAACTTGCCAATTCTTGCTTAGGGCCATGTTTTTAGGCCACTTCCTTGTTTTTAGCGTAAAAGAGACTAGACAGTGAAATGATAGCTGTCTAGACGCAATTTTAAGATCTAGCTTGACAACGAAGCTAGATCTGACACCCTGCCATGTCATGCATGCATTGATATCTGTCACGTTTAAATTCCTTATCTGTACGCACTTTTAACTGCCATGCATTGCATCTTACATGGCATCCAAGTTGATTGTTGCATTCGTAGCACACGCTACAATACTTATACTTGTACTTCCTTGTCTGGCTAGGTGCACCCCTATGCCATCATGATAAAACACTTCCTGGCTCGTGATCCAGAAGCGGGCCTCATGTGTTGGTCAAAAGCCAATGCCCGATACACGTGGAGGGGTAGGGATAAGCGATCACTTGAGCTTAGGAGTTGGCCCACGCAGCCACTCTAGCCAAAAGGCGTAATCTCTGTGCACGAGGTGCTTACTAGACTTGTCTTTATACTTGTGCTTGTTCATGTAAAATTTGACATCCATGCCATGCCATGCTCGTACTTTACTTTACTTGTTGCACTCTTACTTTAACTGCCATGTCATTGCATCATGCTAGAACTGCTAGGTTGCTTTACTTTTACCTACCTTCAGTTTCCTTTCACAAGTCTCTTGTAGACTTGCTGACATGTGCCCCTTGCTCTTTTGGGTGTCACATGTTAGACCCCGAGCTAGAGATCGTAGCTGAGGACGTGGTGTTTGCTGACGCTGAGCCAGAGCCTACTTTTGACTAGGAGTTGGTGGACACCGGAGACCAGTCTTAGAGACTGATTTGGAGTTGCTTTTGCTTTAGGTTACTGTTAGTTGTCGGTGCGTAGCACCATTACTTTGCTTTTGTACTTTGCACTTTGTTGGCCATGCTGGGGCCTCTTTTTAGACTCTTTTATTTTAGCCTGGTGGCTTTTCTGCGATGTTGGAATTTATTATTATGGATATTCTGATATTTCTCTTTTGTCTCATTTCCACATTATTATCGTTGTTTCGTTTCACGTTGCAAGGACCTGCAGTTAAAATTGATTGACGCTTATCAGACTTGCAGCTTTGTAGCTTCAAGTCTGAGCGGACCTTCTCATGCTTCGCCTCCATGTTTTTGGAAAGCGGGGCATGACACAAGCCTAGAAAGCTTCGCCACCCAAACTGGAGAAAAAGGGCACGGGCCGAGCTACAGCACCATCCCCCCTACGAAGCCACCGGGGTAGGATCCGTCCTTGCCACCAAAACCGGAGAAGAGCAAGGGCCGAGCTACGCACTCTCTCTCCCCTCAAGTAAAGACATCGGGGCAAGCCTAACAAGCTTCGCCACCCAAATTGGAGAAAAAGGGCACGGGCTGAGCTACGGCTCCCTCCCCCATACGAAGCCTCCAGGGCAGGATCCGTCATCGCCATCCAAACCGAAGAAGGGCATGGGCCGAGCTACGCGCTCGCTCTCCCCTCAAGTAAAGACTCCCGGGCAAGCCTAGAAAGCTTCGCCACCCCAACTGGAGAAAAAGGGCACGGGGAGCTACGGCTCCCTCCCCCCTACGGAGCCTCCGGGGCAGGATCCGTCTTTGCCACCCAAACCGGAGAAGGGCACGGACCGAGCTACGCGCTTGCTCCCCCATCAAGTAAAGACTCTGGGGCAAGCCTAGAAACCTTCGCCACCCAAACTGGAGAAAAAGGGCAAGTGCCGAGCGACGACTCCCTCCCCCTACGAAGCCTCCAGGGCAGGATTCGTCCTCACCACCCAAACCGAAGAAGGGCACGGGCCGAGTTACGCGCTTGCTCCTCCCTCAAGTAAAGACTCAGGGGCATGCCTAACCAGCTTCGCCTCCCAAACTTGAGAAAAAGGGCATGAGCCGAGCTATGGCTCTCTCGCCCCTATGAAGCCTCCAGGGCAGGATCTGTTCTCGCCACCCAAACCGGAGAAGGGCACGGGCCGAGCTACGCGCTCGCTCCCCCTCAAGTAAAGACTCAGGGCAAGCCTAACAAGCTTCGCCACCCAAACTGGAGAAAAAGGGCACGGGCCGAGCTACGACTCTCTCCCCTGTACGAAGCCTCCGGGGCAGGATCCGTACTCGCCATCCAAACCGAAGAAGGGCACGGGCCGAGCTACGCGCTCGCTCCCCCCTCAAGTAAAAACTCTGGGGAAACCTAACAAGCTTCGCCACCCCAAACATGGGAAAAAGGGCACGGGCTGAGCAACGGCTCCCTCCCCCTACGAAGCCTCCGGGGTTGGATCCGTCCTCGCCACCCAAACCGAAGAAGGGCATGAGCCGAGCTACGCGCTCGCTTCCCCCCTCAAGTAAAGTCTCCGGGGCAAGAATAGAAAGCTTCACCACCCAAACTGGAGAAAAAGAGCACGGGCCGAGCTATGACTCTCTCCCCCAATGAAGCCTCCGGGGCAGGATCCGTCCTCGCCACCCAAACCGGAGAAGGGCATGGGCCGAGCTACACGCTCGCTCCCCCTTCAAGTAAAGACTGTGGGACAAGCCTAGAAAGCTTCGCCACCCAAACTGGAGAAAAGGATACATGCCAAGCTACGGATCCCTCTCCCCTACGAAGCCTCCGGGGCGGGATCTGTCGTCGCCACCCAAACCGGAGAAGAGCACGGGCCGAGCTACGCGCTCGCTCCCCCCTCTAGTAAAGACTCCGAGGCAAGCCTAACAAGCTTCGCCACTCAAACTGGAGAAAAAGGGCATGGGCCGAGCTACGGCTCCCTCCCCCTTACAAAGCCTCTAGGGCATGATCCGTCCTCGCCACCCAAACCGGAGAAGGTCACGGGCCAAGCTATGCGCTCGCTCCCCCCTCAAGTAAAGTCTCTGGGGCAAGCCTAACAAAGCTTTGCCACCCAAACTGGAGAAAAAGGGCACGGGCCGAGCAACGGCTCCCTCCCCTTGCAAAGCCTCCGGGGTAGGATCCGACCTCGCCACCCAAACCGGAGAAGGGCACGGGCTGAGCTACGCGCTCGCTCCCCCCTCAAGTAAAGACTCCGAGGCAAGCCTAGAAAGTTTCGCCACCCAAACTAGAGAAAAAGGGCACGGGCCGAGCTACGGCTCCCTCTCCTCTATGAAGCCTCCGGGGCAGGATCCGTCCTCGCCACCCAAACCAAAGAAGGGCACGGGCCGAGATACGCGCTCGCTCCCCCCTTAAGTAAAGACTCTGGGGCATGCCTAGAAAGCTTTGCCACCCAAACTGAAGAAAAAGGGCACGGGCCGAGCTACGGCTCCATCCCCTCCTACGAAGCCTCCGGGGCAAGATCCGTCCTCGCCCCCCGAACGGAGAAGAGCACGGGCCGAGCTACGCGCTCGCTCCCCCCTCAAGTAAGGACTCCGGGGAAAGCCTAACAAGCTTTGCCACCCAAACTGGAGAAAAAGGGCACGGGCCGAGCTACGGCTCCCTCCCCCCTACGAAGCCTCCGGGGCAGGATCCGTCCTCGCCACCAAAACCAGAGAAGGGCACGGGCCGAGCTACGTGCTCTCTCCCTACTTAAGTAAAGACTCCGGAGCAAGCCTAGAAAGCTTTGCCATCCAAACTGGAGAAAAAGGGCACGGGCTGAGCTACGGCTCCCTCTCCCCCTACGAAGCCTCCCAGGATGATCCGTCCTCACCACCCAAACCGGAGAAGGACACGGGCCGAGATACACGCTCGCTCCCCCCTCAAGTAAAGACTCTGGTGCAAGCCTAGAAAGCTTCGCCATCCAAACTAGAGAAAATGTCACGGGCCGAGCTACGGCTCCCTCCCCTACGAAGCCTTCGGGGCAGATCCGTTCTCGCCACCCAAACCGGAGAAGGGCATGGGCCAATCTACGCGCTTGCTTCCCCCCTCAAGTAAAGACTCCGAGAAAGCTTAGAAAGCTTCGCCACCCAAACTGGAGAAAAAAGGGGACATGTCGAGCTACAAGCTCGCCTCCCCCTTGACAGACCCGATAACCCGAACCAGGGGCCTCACAACCCGAACAGGGGAAAAGGACAAGGGCACGTGGACCAGGGTAGGCCTCGAAAAGGGCTATAACCTCCGGTCAATGCACGGTCCCGATAAAGCATGCCCCTGATGTGACTGGTCACAACAAAAGGACACTCGGGAAGCCCGCCATTAATGATGACATGCCCCCCGAAAGGCACCAACTGACGCTTCACACCTGACACCCCCTTGCAAAAGCGGTTTTGAATGGCGTGACCCTTACAAGCCAGCCAATGGTGCCAGCTCATCATATCAGCCTATCGGGAGCTATCAGCTCTCGCCATCTATAAATATTCCCCTCATTCATTTGAAGGAATGAGAGAAGAATGGGAGAACGAGTAAGCTTTGGTCCCCCCCCACCATGAAGGTCGACAAGGGGTAAGATACCCCCACAATCAATCTCTCCTCACCAACCTGGGACGTCCGGGTCGGATTTGTTTTTAGACACACCCCTTCTCAAAAGCAGTCCCCCGTTGGCCCGATCGTGAGATAGGCCCCCGGTCGACAATGGACCGTGCCTCCCCGATGAGCTATTCCTCTTACATACGGATCGCCGATGGGCTATTCCTCTTACACAAGGGACAACCCGCCTTCCACTCCTTGACTTCCCTCAGACAACTTGCGATAGGGAACCTCATAGACCTATGGTGGAGCACCCACTCAGCAACGACCCCTGCCGGTGAGAAAGGCAAAAGTCACTCGCGCGACGACGGTTGAAATCGCCGGCTAAGGGGGATGGGAGCGCCCCGCCTAATCAACCCACTGGGCATACTAGCCTCCGTCGGCCCACCCTCCAACAGCCCATCTACCAGTCCTCGACCTCCTGAGGAAGCTACGCCTCCATTGCCGCCTCGTGCTCCTCCTCTCCCAAGGTTTCCCTTCGAGTCGGAGATTTCTAGCAGAGACCTTGCAACCCTTCATCATCGAGGAAGTGAAAGAGGATGCAACATGCACTGGTAGAGGAAGGTCATGCGCTCATCCTGATGCAATTTATAGTAAAGTGGAGTGACACGCCAGCCCGTCCACGGATCATGTCACACATACTTGACTACCGTCGTCTTTGTCGACGTATTATGAAAGGTCAACGAAAAAGACCCTCCTTAGCGAGTTACCGAATAAAGTTTATGAGGAAGATTTTACCAGTCTACGATTGTCACCTAACTCCGGGGCGAGCTTACGGAGCTCCACCACCCAAATCGGAGAAGGGCACGGATCGAGCTACACGCTCATCCTTCCCTAAAGAGCATCTGGTCATCTCCTATTGTTACATTAGTTTTACTTAAATTATATAAAGAAAACTCAGGCACGAAATAACAAAAATTTCCATCTATTTAAAGTCAAAGATTTACATTCACAACCGGGGCCGACCTTACAAAATGAGGCATCCCTCAGGTCGACCCCACTCCTCGTCCGAAACACAAAAACCAGGGGGGAGAGGGGTGCAACAAGACTATTCTTGTTGGCCGCCGCCACTCGGAGCATCGCTACTCGGTGCACCGTCCCTCTCGTCGATCTTTGGGGAGTCGCCCTTTGCCTCTTCCTCATCCTCAGATGCCACCAGCTTCTCAAAATCGACCTCGATCGAAAGGCAAAGGCTGGCCGCTCTTCCCTTCACCCGGTTAAGGCAGGCCTTCCAGCCATTAGCCCGGCCCTGCTCCAGGACTTCTGCTCGGCCCTCCTCCAAGCCTTCTGCTCGACCTTGTAGGAATGACGGTCAACTCCTGATACCCCTGAAATTCTTCGGTCTTCGAGGTTAGCTCGTCCTTCACAGCCTTCACCTGTGTCGCCAGGTCGTCCGCCTGCCCCTTCTCTCGCTCCAGCGCGTCCTCCAGCTCCTTTATACGATCGGTCATGGAGGCGGCCTTTGTCTTGTGGTCCGCCAGGAGCGCCATCATGTGCTGGACCTCCGACGCCAGCTTGCCGCACTGGTCCTTCTCCTGTGCCAGCTACTCGTCGGTGCTCTTGCGGAGCGCGGCAAGCTCGGTCCCCATTTTGGCGACGGTGGCCTAGGCCTTGTTCAAGGCAGGCGTGTACCGCCTAGCGGCGACCATCATAGTTATGTCATGCACGACAAAGTAGAGTGTGTCAGACTATTCCTTAGACAGAAGCACCTAATATACCTGATCCGATCCGGACTACCAATCTGCATGCCATGCCAAATTGCGGAACCGCACAGCCGCTCTTGACCGACGGCGGCCAAGCTCTCCCTATCACGGGGCAGCAAGCAGTTCTCCATCAGCCTCATGGCTACCCCGCCATCATCAAAGATCAAATCATCGGCCCCTACTCAATAGGGCATCAGATGAAGGGCCTCCTGTGGGTAACCTTCGATCTCGGCCTTCTTGGCCTTGAAGCTGACGAGCAAGGCTTCGTAGCTAGGATGGACCGGCCTCTCCAAAATGAAACGTGGGCAGTCGTAGGGCCAGCCGTTTCAACCCGAGGACTTGGAACCGGTGCTCGACCTACCGGAGCCCTCGGGGCGACCTTGAGTTATGGTCTGATCGGCAGCAGCTGTAACTCTCGGGCTTGGCGGGCGGGCTTCGGGGTCCCCTGCCCGGGTTCAGTCCGCCCCTTGCCCCCGGCCTCAAGATCGATAACCGGGGGGCGACGTCATGTGTGGCCCTCTCTCCGGACCGACGGGAGTCCCTCTCCTTCCGAGGATCAAAAGCAGGCGACTTCACAGGAAGCTTCTCCCTCTTCGACCCTCCGGCCACCTTTCCCTTCCTCGTGATTCCTTCCCCCCAGTCTCTTTGCGCGGCCTTTTCGGGTCTGCCTTCCTCACCTGTTGGACCGCCTGCTCTGCGGCCCGCCTCCTCAGTTCTTCGAACGGTACGATCATTGTTCGACCTGCAGAAGAAGGATAGCTTAGAGTGAGCGGTTAACATGCAGCATCCACAAAGTTCGTGTTACCTTCCGGTTAGATGTGCTGGATTATCATATCCTTATCAGCAAGCATGACGTATTCCTGGCCTTCCTCTAGGATCGCCATCAGGGACTTGGCCAGCTCTTCCTCCTCATCACTCAGCCTGACCCCCTGCATCGCCTTGGTTTCAGCGCGCCCCAGTTTGATCTTTGCACCACGTCTGATGGCATCGAGACGAACACAAACTGCTGCCTTCACTCATTGATCTTGTCTGGCAAGCCTCTGATGAGGGGATGACTTTTCTTTGCGGATAGGTAATAGTAGGACCTCAGCCTCTTCAGCACGAAGAAGTGGCAGAAGAGGGACATGGACGGGCAAACGTTGTTCCTCATGCACAGAACCAAGAAGCTGACGAGCACGCTGATGGAGTTCGGCATCAGCTGGAATAGCGACAACTCCAAGAAATTTAAAATTTCGAGCACCAAGGGATGAAGGGGGAAGTGCAACCCCGACTGGAAGCAGGCCACGTATACCCCAACCTCGTAATCCCCTATGAAACACATCCTTTCTGACGCAGTGAAGGATCCTGTACAAAACAGAGTTAGGATCGATAATATGAAGTGTAGACTTACGCTTGCGTACGCTGCACGGTAGTCTACGAACTTCGCCTTCGGATTTGCCACGACGGATCGAGTCTACTCACGAACGGAGTAAGGCTACTAATCCCACAATCTAAATCTCTATTTTAGATTAAGAACTTGGATGGAGGGAGAGGAAATATTTCTGCAGAGCTTCGCTATGAAGAAGATGCATGCATGAATTTCATGCAAAAATGTGTAAGGAAAATGGCTACCCTTGGGTCTTATTTATAGCCCCCAAGGTAGTTATTTTAGGGTAAGTTGTTCCTTTGGAACAACTTAATTAAGGTGTACCATGATACATGGCACATTATAAGCTTAAGTTGTACCATATGCATGGTACAACATAAGCTTAAGATATTCCCCCTTTATTAGCCATATGTCGCATGCACTTATGCATATA
Organism: Scilla litardierei; assembly: GCA_030789695.1. Lineage (NCBI taxonomy): Eukaryota > Viridiplantae > Streptophyta > Magnoliopsida > Asparagales > Asparagaceae > Scilla > Scilla litardierei. The sequence goes on along the minus strand of CM061142.1, from coordinate 685,791,787 downwards.
TAATGCGACTTTCCCGCTCATACAGAGATCCTCTCCGCAAGGGAACAGATTCCCTTTGCACATGACTTCGTGTGCGCGACGTTCGAGGTCCGTATTCCCTCGTACATCCCCCACAAGGGTGTACAAACGTCTTCCATATCCAACATCTCCCACTCACACTTGAGGGGATTGTAAGAGAACGTCTTTCCCTTAGTTCTTTCATCTATCATACCGAGAAATAGACCGTGCGACCGTCATGCGCGTAGAGTCTGTTGTTGTGCACTTGTTAGAGATACACAACGACCTCGAAGGTGCAAAGTTGAGTAGTTCAACGCATGCTTTACCCTAGATTATTTCTTCACATTTTCTTGTACTTTATATTCAACAATTGAATCCCATCTGGATTACAATTGGCTGGCCAGCTTTGAATCATTAAAGTCCAAATGCGAATATGAAATCAATCTTCCTCTTCTTGCGAACCTTCTGATCTTGACTTGATTCGCTTTTCTAACATGCCCCGCCGAGCCGAATTACCATAGCCCATTAGTAACACGCTAAGATAGCGATCATCTCGTCAAATCTAAAGGAACCAATTGGAGTCCTTGAGGGTAAGAGTTAAGACCCGTATGGCCTTTGAGTCTCACATAATAGCAAACACTATTGCTACTAACTCAGTGGTCGAAATGCATACGTGGTATGAACACGTATTACAACATCACTCCTTTCCCAGGGAGAGTATGTCTTAATGATGTTGTACGGATGAAAGATCAGACACCACAGTGCCTATCTTTTTGAGTCCCCTTACTACTCAGGAAATATTCCCGGACTCTCATCCTGCATAAGACAGATAGGATTAAAAAATCCAATGAGATCTTCATATCCTTGTGATACAGATCTCAGATCTTTTGTAAGCATCCATATGATGCAGATCTTTCATTCGACTATCTTGTTAAAGTCATGACTCTAAATCATTCGTCTAATGATTTTGACTTTAAACTAGTCTCATCTCTATCTTATCCATCTGATAAGATAAGGCGGTTGCTCATGTGAGAGAGCCAACCTTAATCTGTCCGACATACACACAATTCAGCTGAGATTTCAAAAATGTACACAAACATTTCTTAAGAAATTCATATGCAATGTTGGAAAAAGAACTTATTCTTTTATTAATTTTGATCATTTCTTAGACATGGGAATATATATTTGGTACAACTCAGCCCATACGCAATCCTTGAGATGATAAGTGTTTATAAAACACATTTCTGGGGATCGCTTTCGTAAGCTGATCCTCTATCGTCTCATGCGTAGATATGTACCTTATGTCTACCTTCTTGGTTTTATCATAGTCTTTTGCAAATCTGCAGTTCCTTTAAGATACTGCATTATCCTCTTAACCGCTTTCCAGTGTTCTTGTCCTGGGTTGGATTGGTAACAGCTTACCATTTCCAACGGCAAAACAGATGTCCGGTCTCGTACACACCATAGTGTACATAAGACTATCAACTGCACTGGAATATGGAACTTTTTCCATAATTTCCTTTTCCTTTTGGTTCTTTGGACACGATTCCAGATATAAGTTATCGCATATGCTTATATGAATATCAATGGACTTGCCGTCCTGCATATTAAATCGTTCTAGAACCTTCTTTATATAAGTCTCCTGTGAAAGAGAAAGAAGTTTCTTCGAACGATTCCTTGAAATCTTAATTCCAAGGATATATGCGGCTTTTCCTATGCCTTTCATCTCAAATACTGATGAAAGCCAAGCCTTGATACTCATTACAAAGCCCTTGTCATTTCTGGCTATTAAAATGTTATCTACATATAGATACATGATAATATACTTGCTTTTAATCCTCTTGATATATACTCAGTTATCTTCATCAAGCATGGAAAAAAAATCCATTTGATAAGACAACTTCTTGAAATCGTATATACCATTGCCTCGAGGATTATTTAAGACTATATATGGACTTACGAAGTTTACAAACCTTATGTTCGTTTCCTTCTTTTACAAACCCTGTTGGTTGTTCCATATAGATCTCCTCGTCCAATTCTCCATTGAGAAAGGCAGTCTTTACATCCATCTGATGTAATTCGAGGTATAAGCAAGCTACCATTGCCAGAATCAGGCGAATCGAGGTAAAACGCACAACAGGTGAGAAGGTCTCTTCGTAGTCTATCCCTTCCTGTTGCGTAAAACCTTTCGCGACAAGGCGAGCTTTATATCTATCTATAGAGCAATCAGCCTTATGCTTGATCTTGAGAACCCATTTGTTCCCAATTGCTCTATGTCCTCTGGGTGAGTTAACTAAGTCCCAGACTTGGTTAACTTTCATGGATTTCAATTCCTCCTTCATCGCTTCCATCCATTTGTCTTTTGCAGGGCATGATGTGGCATATTTGAGATTCTTTAAGTCCTTGTTGACTCGAATTTAGATCAATTCTAATATCACTCCCACTTGAAATGTTGTTAGAATTGCTCCCACTTGGATCATCATTCCCGTATGGAATAGGATAATCGTCATTCGTATAATCCATTGGTGAAGGTTGAAAAGTATTTTCGTTTTCACCAAGAATTCTCCCACTCGAATGAGGTAATCCTTCTTGATCACAAATCTCAAATAGAGATAAGTCCTGACTTATCTCGCCCTGTCTTGGAAACTCGTTTTCCAAGAAAGTGACATCCCTCGACTCAAACTCAATTAGCACACCATTGTCTTCCTGACTAACAAAAACATAACCTTTGGAGTTTAATGCGTATCGTTTAAAGATACATTTCCTTCCCCATGGCCCAAGTTTTCCATACTTATGGGAGGAAATATGTGCGTTGAATGCATAAACTCAAGGTAAAATGTTTAAGTCAGGAGACCTTTGGTTCCACAACTCAAAAGGAGTGGAGCTAACTGATTTCGAGGGTACGCGGTTTAAAATGAAAACGGTTGTCAATAATGCATCACCCCAGAAGGTGATTGGCAAGTTAGCTTGCGCCATCATTGAACGGACCATTTTTCATTAAAGTCCTATACCTCCTTTCTGCAACACCAATTTGTTGAGGAGTATAAGGCATAGTTACCCGATGTACTATGCCTTTTTCATCACAAAGTTCCTTTAAACTTGTTGATTGATATTCACCGCCCCTATCGGTTCGCATGACCTTAATCTTGCGATCTAATTGATTCTCCACTAAACTCATATAGTTTTCAAAGCAGGTTTAGTGCTTTCACTTTTGTGGGATATCAAATAGATATGACCGAATCGGGTGAAATCATCAATTAAAAGTGATGAAATAGGACTTCCCGCGTCTTGTCTTGACATTCATCGGACCACATATGTCCGAATGGATAAGCGGTAATGGAACCTTGGCCCTTGTGCCGGTTCCAAACGGCTTGCGACAAGATTTCCTTTCAAGGCAATGTTCGCAGGTCGACATTTCAACCTTTGAAACATTGGATAGAAGGCCACGTTTGGCAAGTCTATCCATACGCGTTGGTCCAATATGACCAAGCCTTGAGTCCCAACAAATTATATTAGACTCATTAGTCAAAGAATTTGTCATAAGGAAATGAGAAATCATACATTGTACTTATTACAATGAATCCTTTAAATACATAACCCAGAACCAATAAAGGAATTATTACAAAAATAGGTCCATATTACAAACATGAAGGAACCAACCATTAACCAAGACCCAATAAATTGACCACAATTTTAATATTCCTTTGAATATATGGAATGAAGAGAACATCATGAAGTAGGATAGTGCGGCCGTTGTCCAAGACAAGCTTGCGAGTCCCAACGCCTTTCACTTCAACATGTGTGTTGTTTCCTACATTGATCCAATTCATTCCTTGAGTATCCAGTGATACTCCACGAAGGACCGTCTGTCCTTTGCTATGTGGTCGGTGGCACCTGAATCAATTATCCCAAAATGGATTAGATTCCACAAGAAATAGTGAACTAGAAACACATATGTAACTAGTATTACAAGTTACCTCGTCACTTCCACTCGTACACGAACGAGCATAGTGACCGAGCTTGTTGCACTTGAAGCACTTGATCCTTTTCAAGTCTTTCTTCTTGTGCCATTTCTTGTGTCCACCCTTATGTTTGGGTTCCTTGGTAGACTCAGGTTGCTTATTACGTTCATTAGAAGACTTCGAACGATCTTTACGTTTCTTTCCCCCGTGTGAGGAACTAGCAACCATGTGCACTTCTGCACCTGGCTTGGCAGCCGCAAGCCGCTCTTCCTCTAATTCGAGGTGCTTGGAAACATCGTTGAAGGTCTTGATGCTCTCATTATGAGTGAGATGCATCTTCATCTGATCCCACCCATTTGGTAGGGAACGTATGACTGCTTGGATTTGTTGCTCATCTGTGAGCACATGACCTGCGTCCTTTAACTCCGAGATAAGGTTCGCCATATGTCGCAGATGTTTCCCTATGGAATGATCTGGACGTTTCTTATATGTATCGAACTTTATAGTTAAGGCGCGAAGTTTGGACACCGATGTGCCACCGAACTTCTCCTCTAGCTTGGACCATATATCCATGGCTAGGTCATGTTCTCGGAAGATGCACATTATGTCATCAGCCATACTGCTTAATAACGTAATGCGCGCTATCTTATTCTTCCGAGACCAAGCATCAAAAGCTTCCTTGTCTCTTCGGTGTTGGGCCGTAGTGCCCAACTCGGGTTCAATCATTACGTTCTTTAGAGTTTCGAGCACTTCTTGCTCCTCTAAAACGTATTGTATCTTAATGGACCAAAGTTTGTAATTATCGCCGTTGAGTTTTTCACCTTTGTTTAACTCAGCGACGATATTCTTTGAAGCGGAAGACATTTTACTTTTAAAATGCTGAAAAAAGACACAAAACCGAAGGTTCGATCAAAAACATTGCATAAAAAATTCTTAAAATATAACTCCCACTTGAAATGATAATAGAATATCCCATTTGGATAATTCTAAAATTCAAATCCCACTTGGAATTATATTATATTTGATAAGTTACTTTCGAAAAATATTGAAGGTGTTGTTCTAGAATCGAAAAGGTCTCTATGATTCCAATCACCATCTAGAACAACTTTCAATATTCCCCCATCACTTATCAAACAATAGTACTCTTATAGTACTAGCAGCGGAAAATAAGTATTTGATAAGTTACTTTCGAAAAATATTGAAGATGTTACTCTAGAATCGGAAAGGTCACTATGTTTCCAATCACCATCTAGAGTAACTTTCAATACTTCTCCCTCACTTTATCAAATGTTAGTACTCTTATAGTACTTAGCAGCGGAAAAGCGTTTTTGAAAACGTATTTTTCAAAAAAAATACATTGGCTAATCTCCGTAGAGTAGAGCACAACGTCATAAATTCATTGGCTAATCTCCGTAGAGTAGAGCACAATGACATGGCTAATCTCGCATGAAGTAGAGCATTACGGCTAATCTTCAAGGAGTAGAGCACAATTTCATAAGTACATTGGCTAATCTCCGAAGAGTAGAGCACAATGACTTGGCTAATCTCGCATGAAGTAGAGCACTATGGCTAATCTTCAAGGAGTAGAGCCCAATGAAAAACTTCATTAAAACGTTAGTCCCGTATGAACTAGTCGGCACTGTGGTTAGCCCCGTATGGGCTAATCGACACATTCGAGTTTGACCAATGCCTTTTGTCACCCCGTATGGGTCATTTGGCAAGTTTGCAATCGACCCAGACCATCTGTCGGATTGGTCGACCAAAAACACAAAATTGGTCGACCAATATTCGAACTGCAACTTCTCCCGGCCAGGGCCTCTGCCCTGGCCGGGGCTTGGCCAATGGCCGGCCAGGGCCTCTGCCTTGGCCGGCCAGGGGGCCTGCCCCCCTCGGCCAGGGCCGACCAGGCCCTGGCCTCTGCCAGGGCCGGCCGGCCAGGCCACTGGCCGGGGCCAGGGCTCCTGCCCTGGCCCGGCCAGGCCCTGGCCTGAGGCCAGGGCGCTGCCCTGGCCTCTTGCCAGGGCGGCCTTGCCGCTGGCCGGGGCCAGGGCTCCTGCCCTGGCCTCGGCCAGGCCCTGGCCTGAGGCCAGGGCGCCGGCCCTGGCCTCTGCCAGGGCCGGGCTGGCCCTGGCAGTGGCCATGGCTCCGGCCCTGGCCTCTGCCAGGGCCGGCAGGCTGGCCCTGGCCACTGCCAGGGCCGGCCTGGCCCTGGCAGTGGCCAGGGCGCCGGCCCTGGCCACTGCCAGGGCCGGCCTGGCCGGCAGGCCCTTGGCCAAGGCCGGCCACTGCCGGCCCGGCCTTGGCCGGCCACTGCCGGCCTGGCCATGGCCGGTCATGGCTTGGCCATGGCCGGCCATGGTCAAGGCCTTTCGGCGTTGGCCGGCCATGGCCCCTTTGGCCATGGCCGGCCACCCCCTTTGAATGGGGTTGCCGCACTTTCTCCTCCCCCTTGATGGGGTGGTCGCCGGTGGTTATTGGCCGTAGCCAACCCCCTCCGCATGAGGAGAGGGGGTGCATGGCCTTCATGGCCCATTTGGCCATGGTGCACATGCACCAAATTTTCCTCTTACCCGATGGAAATAACGTCCATCATCTTCCTCGATGAAGCACCCGTTCGTCGATGAAGCACCCGTTCGTCGAGAATTTAGTTATTTTCTAATGGCCGTGTGCCAAAAATGAATAACTTACTACGTGAACGGTCGGTTCTTCCCGTCACGGAGAGTTCCTACCATATCCATAATGATAGGAGACCCTAACGTGAAAAGAACAACCGCTGCGTTCTCTCCGTCACGAAGCGTTCCTACTATATCCGTAATAGTAGGAGACCCATTCGTGAAAAAGACAACGACTCGTTCGTAGTTTCGACGGGGCGATGGTTTGACCGGGGCGAACCCATATGGCTCCGATACCAATGAAGGATCCTGTACAAAACAGAGTTAGGATCGATAATATGAAGTGTAGACTTACGCTTGCGTACGCTGCACGGTAGTCTACGAACTTCGCCTTCGGATTCGCCACGACGGATCGAGTCTACTCACGAACGGAGTAAGGCTACTAATCCCACAATCTAAATCTCTATTTTAGATTAAGAACTTGGATGGAGGGAGAGGAAATATTTCTGCAGAGCTTCGCTATGAAGAAGATGCATGCATGAATTTCATGCAAAAATGTGTAAGGAAAATGGCTACCCTTGGGTCTTATTTATAGCCCCCAAGGTAGTTATTTTAGGGTAAGTTGTTCCTTTGGAACAACTTAATTAAGGTGTACCATGATACATGGCACATTATAAGCTTAAGTTGTACCATATGCATGGTACAACATAAGCTTAAGATATTCCCCCTTTATTAGCCATATGTCGCATGCACTTATGCATATATAATGCGACTTTCCCGCTCATACAGAGATCCTCTCCGCAAGGGAACAGATTCCCTTTGCACATGACTTCGTGTGCGCGACGTTCGAGGTCCGTATTCCCTCGTACATCCCCCACAAGGGTGTACAAACGTCTTCCATATCCAACACGCAGTAGGCAGACAGAATGAGTAGGGCGGCCTAATATACCGCGCGCCTATGTCAGAGATGGACATCTTCACCGCCGACACCACACCTAAGATCTTGACGGGTACTTCTCCAGCCGCTGCCACTGTAACAGTGGCCCAGGGTGGGCTTAAAAGCCCGAGCTACGGGGCCATTCCCCTCCCTCGGATCCCTCTGAGCCTCCGGGGACGAGCCCACAGACTGCTCAACGCCTGCGGTCCAACTCCGATTCTCCAACGACCTCTCCTCCGTGCTCTGCGCCGTATCTGTAGCGAAGCTCTCTTCCTCCACCTGGTTTCGAACCCATTTCTCCACCTCCACCGACTTCGACAAGTGGATATAAGATGTCGGTGAAGACATCGAGAGAGAAGAGAGTCAATACATGTACGATTGCGGCGGCTACGACAACGACGCTACGACAACGATTCAATCTCCGACAGCAACTTCGGCAGCAACAGTGCGGTCTTCGGCGATCGCAAATGCGTAGAGAATTTCAAAAGTGAGAAACCCTCACTTGTTTCCACCCATAGCTATTTATAAGACGCACCGAATGTTTGCAACCGCAGACTTCCCGCCACACGTCGATGATCCACGCTATCCGACGCTTCGATCCGTGCCTCCTGACGCTTCGACTGATGGCCGCTGTCGCATCCACCATGCGTCACCCTCAGAGCGGTCGAGGCGCTTCGATTTCCTCCTGTCGTCGATTCGAAAAGATTACGTCGGTTCGTGAAGTGGGCATCGAGCTTCTATTCTCGCCCTCTTTCGAGCCGAAATGATTGCGTCAAATCGTAAAGCGGTCTTTTCAAAAAGTAACTCCCGCCTCTTTCCAAACTAAGGCCTAGGCTGGGCCCCACCACCATGGATGTGACCTGAGAAACCATACGCCCAAAGGGAGAGGTCGAACTGCCGCACCGCCCATCGGCAAGCAATCTGGGCAGAATACCTCGGCTCGCACCGTCCTGACGGGCCCCCTGGCCGGCCGAAGCTCGCTCTCATACCCATGTTGAAAATACCATGTCTCAACATCCTACTCCCCACAGATCTGCGCTCGTCGATAGAAGGATGTTGGGGGCATTCATACTCTTGCAAGAAAACAGTCCGCACATCCAACAAGAAGGAATGGAAACAAAAAATATTTACTTCATTTATTTATGTCACGAAGCCCGTCAAGAATACAGTGCGACACCAGGCTCGGTCAATCGCCAGCCGTACAAAATTACAAAATTCCCCTACGCTAAGTACTCCTCAGATTCGTCGCCCCCCCTCGGTCGCCCCCTTCCGGTGCCGCCTCTCCACCAGCCGAGCCTTCATCTCCTCCATCCCTTGGAGAACACCCGCCTCCCTCGCCTCTCGCAGCATCGGGATGAGCTGCTCCTCCTGATAGCGGTGGACGACAACATCAATCATCCCTCGGTCGACCTCCCCCTTCTCCTCTAACCGCCTCTTTGGGATAGCCTTCTCCTTCTTCTCCGCCTAGATCGATCGCTTCAGCTCAGTTATCTTCTCCTGCTACACACTGATTACCTGTTTCTTGCTGGACATCTCACCGGCGTGCTTCTCCAGGATGTCTGCCTGCTGGCGCTCTTCCTCCAGGAGTTAATGCTCGAGCGTAGCCTTCGCTGCATCAAAGTACGTGGCCCGCGCCTTCTCAACCTTGTACGCAGTCACGACCCGCTCTAGCTTTGCCTCCTTCTCTCGCAGATTTTCTCTGGCATCATTAAGATCGATCCTCGCCTTCTCAAGAGCAGCCATTATGGCGGCCACCGAAGTTTGGCACTGCAGGGCCACTATAGCTGCGACCACCTACAAAAAGATCCAACTCAGTCAGACGTGAGCAAGAAAACTTGGAAGGCGAGGCGAGGAATTCGACCTACCTGCATGGTGTGCCATACAGCGGAGCCACACAGCCACTCTGTGGCCACGTGGATCAGGGACTCACGATCCCACAGCAGCATGCAGTACTCCGCTAGACGGGCCGCCACCCCGGCATCCTCGAATACCGACTCATCATGGCCTATCCGCTAGGTCGAAAGGTGGAGACCGTCGATTGGAAATGCCTCGACCTCAGCCTTTGTCATCTTGATATGGATAAGCGTGTTCTTGCAACTCGGGTGCGCCTCTCTCCCCATTTCCCGCATAGGGATTCTGTACGGCCACTTCTGGGGGTGCCTTGCGAGGCTCGTCTGCCATCTCGTTGAGGAGGAACACCCGATTCGAACGTCCATTGCCTCCTATTTGCCTCCTCCGCACCTGGAACTTCGGCACTTCGTTTTCGGGCTACCACCTTCGCCGACCCCCCTCGTCCGTCGCTCTCTTACCCTTATCCTGAGGGTTGGCCTTCTCCGCAACCTGCATCGGCAGCCCTCTGCACTTCCTCCCGTGAGAGCATCACGTCCTTGCCTACGAGGGAAAGAGAGATCAGAGTAAGCCTACCTGAGAGCTTGCCAGATTCAAAGTACATTAGGGCCAAAAAACCTGGGCGAGCCGATCGTTCTGTGTCAAGCTCGCCAACCGACGGTCCGCCTCGGGTAGCTCCGCCAAAATCTGTGACTTCATCAGATTTTCACCCATTAGCTTCACCCTCTCATTCACTAGAGGGTTCAAAGCCCCCCAGTTCGACATCAGCACCGTGTCGACCGGAATCATGACGAAGATGAAATCCTCCATCCACCTACCCACGTCGACTGGCACCCCAATGATGAGCTCCCTCCCCTCCTCGCGCAGATGCAGTGGTACATCCCCTTCTTCCGAACTACGAAGAAGTGCTTGAAAAGCGCCAAGGACGGACTCAGGGAGCTGGCAAGGTATAGGACGACGAACCCCACTAACAAGCCCCATGAGTGAGGCACCAAAGCAAAGATCGACAGCCCCAGGAAATTCAAAATATGGAGATAAGGATTGACTGGGAAGCGGATCCCCAATTCGAAGGACCGAGCGTAGACCCCAGCTTCGTTATCGTTGGGCCGACGTACCCACTCCTCGGCCCCAGGAACATGTACTTCACACGGTAGATGGATGAACCGCATCCGGATCTTCTTAACATTAACCCTATCCGACCTACATCGGACAACCTCAATCACCCTCGGCACGTCGGTGCACCATGTCCTCCATCTCTGAGGCCTCTGCATCCACCACCACCACTCCTCTTCCACTGACTCCTCTGTCACAACACCACTACCTCCTCCGAAGTCAAACTAAGAAGCCATCGATCAAAGGATCAAGAAATTACCTAGCAGAGCAGTCGAGCTAAGAGGACGATCGGAAGCGGATCTTCGGCGAGGGTAACAGCGACAACGTCAGCGAGCGATGAATGAAAACTGGAAAGCACGAAGATAAGTTGAAATCGGGAGAAACCTTTCTCTAATCCTCTCCATCCCATACTTATAGCGAGCCTTAGGCCCTCTCGACCATTGAAGCATTGCCACGTGGTGTCCATCTAAGCCTCACTTATGCCTCGACCGGTGTGACAGTCGCTTCAGCCACGCGTCATAAGTTCAGCGGTAGAGACGCTTCGATTTCCTCCCCACCCTTTCAAATCGTAATAATGGCGGGCAGGGCGGGAACGCCGAGACCATCGTCGCCACTTCCCAGCATAGCGAGACCCAAACCACCTCTTCTAGGAAGGAAAGTGGTACGTCATCCGAGCCGAGTCGGGCTTCCGCCTCGAACTCGAATGCCGAGGGCAATTGTTACGACCTAAAGATCGTGATAGTGTGACCTTCCATCGAAATCCATTGGATACTTGGCCAGCTCACCCCTCCTTTGCGCAGCCCATTTAGAACAGCGAAAGGGTGCTCATCGCCCCGACTTCGTAAGTCGTTCATTTATCCCCCAGGTCCGCAAGGCGACTGACGACCTTAATGACCAGAACGACCAAGGGAAGGGCATACTCCGCCTCGACGAGGGGAGGGGCGCTCTCCACCTCGGCTGGTGGGAGGGGCGCACTTCACCATGGTCCCCGCCAGTTGCACGCATGTTCCCCTCTAAGCTCGCCAGGCTTAGCAAGCAAGGCGTGCAATCGACCGATCATCACCAATCGGGAGCGACCTAGCGACTATCCTGCGGCCACACTCCTCAAACGCACTCCGACGACTCTTCGTCACATCGGACACGACAAACAACCTAGTATAAGGACGCTTCTGACACTTCTGCCGCTCGACAACCTGACAAAGCGCCCCTAGCCACTGCGCCCCCTGACACTCGGTGCTTTCGGCCCTGACACCCTGACAAAAGCACCCCTAGCTGTTGCGCCATCTGACAAAAGCATGGCTGACACCCGACACTGACTTCCTCATCCAAAGCTTTCGTTGATAGATAGGCTAGCTTAGCATGTCGAGTCAGTACGCCAGGTCAGTCTCACCTAACCGCCTCCATCAGGTATAAATACCTCTTTCCCTCCATCGGGGAAGGGGGTTGGCGAATTAACTCTGCATCTTATTACTCACACACAAGAGCAAATGTCTTCAATATCTTTGTTCTTCCTCAACCAATAGCTCGTCACGTACGGTCATCTCACTCTTAGTCCGACCTACGTAGCTAGCCCCCGCTTTAACTCCTATTACTAACTTAGGCATTGGAGATGCTAAGGGTTGGACCCCAACCCGGCCTTTCTGACGAGCTGCTCCTTGTGTAGGCCAGCCCGTTGTCTCGGATTGCGCTCAGCTCCCTCCTATGCAGTGCACTCATTGGGTTAAGTCCTCGAGGAATCGATTACGTGGTCGTCCTTTGTAGTGCACCCAGCCTCGCCACTACACTCATTACCTGTTAAAAGGCTTACCCTAATCACCCCTTCATCCTAACCACAATGCCCTTAGTTCCCATTAATACAAATTCATTGTACGCGAGTTCTACCCCGCAACAGTTTCGATTCTAACTTAAGCATCGAAGGGGATTTGGGTCGGATCCCAGATCTGACCCCCCTGACGTTTCTTTGTGGTGTAGATCGACGAATCTATGTCTCTTGTGAGGGTCACTTTCGAGCTTCCCAGCCTTGAACTATCGATGAACAAGTTGTTCGAGGGTCGACCAAGCACCACTTCCTAACCTACATCCATCAACCGACCCTAGTTCTACCAATCTAAGGTCACATTCAACTTGTTGACGAGGCTCCAGCTCATCATGAAGGGTCCACGTCAGCTTGATAACTATCTCAGTCATTTTTGGCCTTAATAGTTTGACGCCATCTGTGGAAAACCACGAGCCAATATCCCGGTCAACGAAATATCTCGACCATGTTGTCTCGCCCATCAACACACTCCGGTGGTACCGTGTCATCCCCCAGCTTCGGTCTCACCAACATGATAATGGGAGGTCCTCCGCACCCGGAGCTGTCAACCTCGTTCCAAAGCTCCTACGTCGGAAGGTTGATGAAAATATCTATGAGTCGAAAGCACCCCAGAGATTCTACACCACACATCCCCTTCTCAGATGAATATCTAGAGGGTGTAGAACTACCGCACGATGATGTCGTCGTCATCACGACCACCGTCAACGAGATCGCCATGAGATTACTTGTCGACACCAGAAGCTCGTACGATGTGCTCTTCTTCACCACATTGGAGAGAATGAGCCTATCCTCCACAAAGTTGATACCTATTCGGGACCTCTAGTGTGATTCATCAGACACTTTGCCCCAATAGTAGGCATCATCACCCTACCGGTGAGCCTCGGTACGTATCTGTGACAAATCACTCGCAAGACCAGTTTCATGGTGGTAATGATCAATTCGACGTACAACAGAATCATCAGGAGACCACTACTAAATGCTATAGAAGCGACGGTCTCAACTTTCCATCAAATGATCAAGTTCCAGACTCCTGAAGGAGTTGGAAAAGAGAGATGAAATCAGAAGCAAACACGGTCGTCCTATACTCTGCCACTGCTTTGAGAAGGATTGGGCAATAAGACCCAGTCGATCCCAAACGTGAAGATTGGAGACCCACGGCAGTCGAAGAGACGGAGAACATCCAGATCTCTAAAGAAGAAGGGAAGACTTTCTCAATTGGATCAGTGCTCCCTTTTGACCTATGGGAGAAGTTGATCGCTCTCTTGAGATAACATGCAGACGTTTTTGCCTGATCCCCAAAGGATAAGCCTGGCATCGACCCCGAGGTGATATCTTACAAGCTGGAGGTTGACCCAACTTCCAGACCCATGAAGCAAAAGAAAAGGAACATGGAGGGTGAAAAAATGAAGGCTGTAATTGAGGAAGTGGATTGGCTTCTAGATGCAGGCTTCATTCAGGAAGTCAAATATCCTGATTGGCTTTCGAATGTCATGATGGTGAAGAAGGAAAATGGGAAATGGTGAATGCGCTTCGACTTCACCGATCTCAACAAAGCATGTCCGAAGGACAGTTACCACTTGCCTCGGATCGACCATCTAATCGACAGTGCTTCGGACTACGAACTTCTCTGCTTCATGGATGCATTCTCAGGATATAACCAGATCCAGATGGCACCGGAGGACGAATATAAGATTTCTTTCATCACCGTTCGAGGTATTTTTTGTTATACCAAAATGCCATTCGGTTTGAAGAATGCATGAGCCACGTACCAAGGCATGATGAATAGAGTCTTCGAGGCTCAAATCGATCGGAATCTAGAAGTCTACGTTGACGACATGTTGGGCAAGTCGAAAAATTCGTCGGATCACATTATAGATCTCAGAGAGAATTTGTAAAGATCTGACGATACAACCTTCGGCTGAACCTTGTCAAATGTACCATTGGGGGCGATCGGAGAAGTTCCTCGGTTTCATGCTGAAGAATCGTGGGATCAAAGCTAACCCCGACAAGATAGTGGAGATCGTAACAATTAAGTAGCCCTTGACCATTAGAGAACTCCAAAGGCTGAACGGAAGAATAGTCGCTTTGGGTCGGTTCTTGTCCAAGTCAGTCGAGAGATCGTTGCCTTTCTTCAAAGCATTGAGAAACGCAATAGCTTCAGCCTCGAATGACAAGAGGGTTATCGAGTGGGACACAGGCTGCAAGAAAGCTTTCTCTGAATTGAAAGAATACCTCTGTAGCCCACCACTCTTGACCAAGCCAGACAAGGATGATCAACTCATCATGTATCTGGCCGCTACCATGGAGGTCGTGAGCTCGGCGCTCTTCAAGGAGGACTCGGGAGTGCAACGACATATCTATTACATTAGCCAAGTCCTCCAAGGTGCAGAAGTAAACTACTCAAGAATAGAGAAGATGGTCTTCGCACTGATTCAATCTGTGAGGAGGCTGCGACCATACTTCCAAGCACACACCATCTTGGTCATCACTGATACTCCTTTGGAACATACCCTAAAGATGTTGCATCATTCGGGAAGAAAGATGAAGTGAGGAGTCGAGTTGAGTGAATTCGACATCCAGTTCAAGCCGAGGACCACCATCAAAGGGCAGGCTCTCACCAACTTCATCATCGAACTCACTTATGACGACAGCCCGACGAAAGAGGTATATGTTACTAACATAAAACCTGATACTGCCTCTTCACCCTCAATTCGTCGACCGATGCAATCGAAGCGAGGGAATGTGGATCGTACACATTGACGGTTCGGACACTCAAGCCGAAAGCGGGGCCGAAATAATTGTCCAAACGTCAATATGCAATATATTCGAATAAGCTCTCCGCTTCGATTTCCAAACCACAAATAATGGTGTAGAGTACGAGGCGGCCATCAACGGACTCCGATTGACTCGAGCCTTCGGAGCAAAATTGGTCCAGCTACTCAGCAATTCCAACATCGTCATCCACCAGCTAAATGGAAGCTTCGAGGCCCGCGAAGACATAATACAGAGATACATGCAAGTTGCTAAAGCTGAGCTCGCCAAATTCAGACGAGTAGAGATCCATCATGTACCAAGGTCGAAGAATCACCGAGCTGACGCCCTTTCGAATCTCGCGTCATCCTCCCCCCGAGGTTCAGTCGGACAGTGTATATGCAACGTCTACCCCACCCGAGCATGCTAGAGCAGGAACTGCTTAGCCACAACCAATGAGTCACATAGATGGATGATTGAAACGGAAAAATGCGCAAAGGCACACCTTCCACTCCCAAGCGCAGGAGCGTCAATGCAATAAAATATAACCCGTGAGTACCGGGTCGAATCACAGGGATAAGTCGTTCTACACTCGTAAAAATTGATCGATAAGGAGAGATAATAGCGTGATACAACAACCTCAACTAACGGTGGATTAGTGATATGCGTTTATATTTTATATATTCACGCACGACTTCTTCGTGATTTTCCGTTGTTTTCCATTGTTTCATATCCGTTCTTTTGTGTTTTTTTGTGTCTTTTCACTTTCTCCGTGTTTTTGTGCAAATGCAGGAGTTTCCAGCGTTAGGGACATACAAAGAAGATATCATGAGTCCTCGGAGCAACGGGAGGAGTCACGCGTGATCCTAGGGGCCAAACGTCGAAGATTACTATATTTCAGCCCCAACCGATCGGTTGGACAGAGCCAACCGATCAGTTAGTGCACGCGTATCCGACCCGGATAGAAGCAAAAGAAGAAGAGCAGCTCACCCGATCGGTTCAGTGATCGGGTGAGATCGACAGAGCTCTCTGTCTTTTTGAGCTTATTTCCAACCGATCGGGTGACATCTCACCCGATCGGTTCATCTGAAGCTAAAATTTCCCAAATGACGACACGGTCACGTCAACCGCTCGGGACAGCGGTCGGTTGATGTGTCTAAAGCGATGAAGGCCAAAACGACTAGCAGCTCAACAGATCGGTTGATGCTTCAACCGATCGAGTGACCTAATTTTCTATATATAGTCGACCTAGGTTTTCCAAAAATGAGCCACATTTTGTATTTTCTGACTTTTGGGATTTGTGATGGCTGAGAATTTATTTTATCTTGTAAGTGTTCCGATTGTTCTGAAACTTTAGTTTTGTATTAATATCACTGCTAGCATCTCTTTTCTACTGCCTGATTATGATTTCAACCGTTAAATTTAGTTTAGATTGTATTTTTTGCCATGAATTGTGAGTAGTTCCCAAATCTGGGATTTTGGTAGAAACCCCTTCGTGGGTTCTCCCAGGAGCGAGCATAGGAATAGGATTTTGATAGGGTTTAGGAATTTAGATGGTTACGCGGGGTGTTTCATTGCCACTGACGGGAAAAAGACCGCCTCTGACCGTCGGGCCAATGGCGAATAAAGCTGGCGTTTGACTCCCTAGCTACAGCTCTCACCCCTAGCGTAGACATTAAATCCTAGTGCGTGGGAATGGCATGATGAGATGTTGGGAGTAATCGTTGCGAGCTTGGTTCTCCCGGAGTCGGTCGGTGTTAATGGACATGGGAATGCCCACCGACCAAACCCGGATAGTCCTAGCATATCATCTGTCTGATCCTGTCAAAACAAGGACGTTAGGATCGAATGAAGAGTAGAGGCTTACGCTTGCGTACGTGGCACCGTAATCTCTGAACTTTGCCCTTGAATTCGCCGCAACGGTCAGTACTTCATCACGGAGGATCGAAGCAGCGTTTCACCGCCTAAATCTCTATTTAGAAGAGGATTTTAATGGAAGGGAGAAGAAGAACACAAGTTGCCTTATGAAAACTTATGGCATGGTTAGATTAGTGTAAAAGGCATACCCTTGGGTCCTATTTATAGGCTTTAGGGGTAGTTATTGTAGGAAATAACCACTTATAAGCTTATTAGCCTATATTAGCCCTTTTACTTATCCTCTTCTTTATTCACTTATCGAGTGCTTTTATGCACTTATAAAGTGACTTTTTCCACTTATCGAGTGGTCTTTTTCACACGAGAAAAGGTTCCCTTCGCGCACGCTTTCGTGCACGCGACATCTGAGGTCTGTATACCCTCATACATCCCCTCATGGGTGTATTCATGTCGTCCATATCCAACATCTCCCAATCACACTTGAGGGGATTGTAAGGAAACATCTTTCCATTAACTCTTCTATTTATCATACCGAGAAATAGGCCGTGTGACCGTCATGCGCATAGAGTCCGCTGTTGTGCACTTGTTAGAGATACACAACACTCCTCGAGGTTAAAAGTTGAGTAGATCAATGCATGCTTTACCCTAGATTATTTCTTCACATTTCTTATACTTTATATTCAACAATTGAATCCCATCTAGATTACAATTGGCTGGCCAGCTTTGAATCTCTAAAGTCCAAATGTGAAGATGAAATTAATCTTCCTCTTTTTGTGATCCTTTTGATCTTGACTTGACTTTCTTTTCTAACATGCCCCGCCGGACCGAATTGACCATAGTCCATAAGCAACATGCTAAGATAGCAATCACCTAGTCAAACCTAAAGGAACCAATTAGAGTCCATAAGGGTAATAAGTTAAGACCCATGTGGTCTTTGGGTCTCACATAATAGTAAACACAATTACTATTCTAACCCAATGGTCAAAATTCATACGTAGTATGAATACGTATTACAACATCACTCCTTTCCCAGGGAGCGTATGTCGTAATGATGTTGTAAGGATGATGATCAGACACCACAATGTCTGATTTTGAGTCCCTTTTACTACTCAAATAATCTTCTGGACCCACATCCCGCATAAGACAGATAGGATTTAAGAATCCTCTTTGATCTTTTGTAAGCATCCATATGATGCAGATCTTTCATACGACCATTTTGTTTAAGTCATGACTCTAAATCATCTGTTTGACGATTTTGACTTTAAACAGGTCTCATCTTTATTTTATCCGTCTGATATAATAAAGGCGGTTGCTCATGTGAGAGAGCCAACCTCAATCTGTCCGACATACTAGAAAACCAGCTGAGATTAAAAAATGTACACAAACATTTTCAAGAAATTTATATGCAATGTTGAAAAGAACTTATTCTTTTATTAAATTTGATCTTTTACAGACATGTGAATTTACATTAGTACAACTCAGCTCTTACGCAATCCTTGAGATGATAAGTGTTTGTAAAACACATCTCTGGGGATCGCCTTCGTAAGCAGATCTGCTATCATCTCATGCGTAGATATGTACCTTATGTCTACCTTCTTGGTCTTATCATAGTCTTTTGCAAATTTGTAGCGGATATCTATGTGTTTGGTCTTACAATGGAATTTTGGATCTTTGACATAGGCTATAGATGCTTGACTGTCACTGTGTATTGGTACAGCACCTGAGTCACTTGCATCAATTAGCTTGTCTAAGAATTTCCTAAGCCAAACAGTCTCTTGGACTACCATGCTAAATGCTACAATCTCGGCTTCCATAGTTGAAAGTGCGATGCAGGATTGTTTCTTGCTACTCCAGGATATCGCATCAGATCCGAATAGAAAAACATATCCTGAGGTCGATCGTCGCTCATCGAGATCACCCACCCAATCAGCATCAGTGTAGCCTTCGAGCCTCAAGGCATCTCCTTAATAGCATAAAGCATAGTCCGCAGTTCCTTTAAGATACCGCATTATCCTCTTAACCGCTTTCCATTGTACTTGCCCTGGATTGGATTGGTAACGACTTACCATTCCAACGGCAAAACAGATGTCCGGTCTTGTACACACCATAGCGTATATAAGACTACCAACTGCACTGGAATATGGAACTTTTTCCATAATTTCCTTTTCCTTTTGGTTCTTTGGACATGATTTCAGACATAAATTATCGCATTTGCTTATAGGAGTATCATTGGACTTGCAGTCCTGCAAATTAAAACGTTCTAGAACCTTCTTTATATAAGTCTCCTGTGAAAGAGAAAGAAGTTTCTTCAAACGATTCCTTGAAATCTTAACTCCAAGGATATATGCGGCTTCTCCCATGTCTTTCATCTCAAAAACTGATGAAAGCCCAGCCTTGATATTGTATGATCCTGTCAAAACAACGACGTTAGGATCGAATAACATAGACTTACGCTTGCGTATGCGGCACCGTAGTCTCTGAACTTCACCCTCGTATTCGCCACAACGGTCGGTACTTCGTCACGGAGGATCGAAGCAGAGTTTCACCGCCTAAATCTCTATTTAGAAGAGGATTTTAATGGAAGGGAGAAGAAGAACATAAGTAGCCTTATGCAAACTTATGGCATGGAAAGTGTAGTATGAATGCCTTATCCTTGGGTCCTATTTATAGGCTTTAGGGGTGGTTATTGTAGGAAATAACCAATTATAAGCTTATTAGCCTATATTAGCACATTCATTTATCCTTTTCTTCATTCACTTATCAAGTGCCTTTATGCACTTATAAAGTGACTTTTTCCACTTATCGAGTGGCTTTTTCCACTTATCAAGTGGTCCTTTTCACACGAGAAAAGGTTCCCTTCGTGCACGCTTTCGTGCACGTGACATCTGAGGTCCGTATACCCTCATACATCCCCTCATGGGTGTATTCATGTCGTCCATATCCAACATCTCCCACTCACACATGAGTGGATTGTAAGGAAACATCTTTCCTTTAACTCTTTTGTTTATCATATCGAGAAATAGGCCGTGTGACCGTCATGTGCATAGAGTCCGCTGTTGTACACTTGTTAGAGATACACAACACCCCTCGAGGTACAAAGTTGAGTAGATCAACGCATGCTTTGCCCTAGATTATTTCTTCACATTTCTTATACTTTACATTCAACAATTGAATCCCATCTGGATTACAATCGGCTGGCCAGCTTTGAATATCTAAAGTCCAAATGTGAATATGAAATTAATCTTCCTCTTCTTGCGATTCTTTTGATCTTGACTTGACTTGCTTTTCTAACATGCCTCGCCGGACCGAATTAACCATAGTCCATAAGCAACATGCTAAGATAGCAATCACCCAGTCAAATCTAAAGGAACCAATTAGTGTCCATAAGGGTAATGAGTTAAGACCCATGTGGTCTTTGGGTCTCACATAATAGTAAACACAATTACTATTCTAACCCAATGGTCAAAATGCATACGTAGTATGCATACGTATTACAACCTCACTCCTTTCCCAGGGAGCGTATGTCTTAATGATGTTGTAATGATGATAACCAGACACCACAATGTCTGACTTTGAGTCCTTTTTACTACTCAAATAATCTTTTGGACCCACATCCCGCATAAGATAGATAGGATTTCAAAAATCCTCTTAGATCTTTTGAAAGCATACATATGATGCAGATCTTTCATACGACCATTTTGTTTAAGTCATGACTCTAAATCATCCGTCTGACGATTTTGACTTTAAACAGGTCTCATCTTTATTTTATCCGTCTGATAGAATAAAGGCGGTTGCTCATGTGAGAGAGCCAACCTTAATCTGTCCGACATACTAGAAAGTATAGCTGAGATTTCAAAAATGTACACAAACATTTCTTAGAAAATTCATATGCAATATTGAAAAGAAGATATTCTTTTATTAAATTTGATCATTTACAGACATGGGAATTTACATTGGTACAACTCAGCTCTTACGCAATCCTTGAGATGGTAAGTGTTTGTAAAACACATCTCTGGGGATCGCCTTCGTAAGCGGATCCGCTATCATCTCATGCGTAGATATGTACCTTATGTCTACCTTCTTGGTCTTATCATAGTCTTTTGCAAATTTGTAGCGGATATCTATGTGTTTGGTCTTACAATGGAATTTAGGATCTTTGACATAGGCTATAGATGCTTGACTGTCGCTGTGTATAGGAACAGCACCTGAGTCACTTGCTTCAATTAGCATGTCTAAGAACTTCCTAAGCCAAACAGCCTCTTGGACTGCCATGCTAAATGCTACAAACTCCGGTTCCATAGTTGAAAGTGTGATGCATGATTGTTTTTTGCTACTCCAGGATATTGCACCAGATCCGAGTTGAAAAACATATCCTGAGGTCGATCGTCGCTCATCGAGATCACCCGCCCAATCAGCATCAGTGTAGCCTTCGAGCCTCAAGACATCTCCTTGATAGCATAAAGCATATTCTGCAGTTCCTTTAAGATACCGCAAATATCCTCTTAACCGCTTTCCAGTGTATTTGCCCTGGATTGGATTGGTAACGACTTACCATTCCAACGGCAAAACAGATGTCCGGTCTTGTACACATCATGGCATACATAAGACTACCAACTGCACTGGAATATGGAACTTTTTCCATAATTTCCTTTTCCTTTTGGTTCTTTGGACACGATTTCAGACATAAATTGTCGCACTTGCTTATAGGAGTATCAATGGACTTACAGTCCAGCATATTAAAACGTTCTAGAACCTTCTTTATGTAAGTCTCTTATGAAAGAGAAAGAAGTTTCTTCGAATGATTCCTCGAAATCTTAACTCCAAGGATATATGCGGCTTCTCCCATGTCTTTCATCTCAAAAACTGATGAAAGCCAAGCCTTGATATCCATCACAAAGCCTTTGTCATTTTCGGCTATTAAAATGTCATCTACAGATAGAGACATAATAACGTACTTGCTCTTAATCCTCTTGATATATACACAGTTATCTTCATCAAGCATGGAAAAACCATTTGATAAGACAACTTCTTGAAATCGTATATACCATTGCCTCGAGGATTGTTTAAGACCATATATGGATTTACGAAGTTTACAAACCTTATGTTCGTTTCCTTCTTGTACAAACCCTGTTGGTTGTTCCATATAGATCTCCTCGTCCAATTCTCCATTGAGAAAGGCAGTGCTTACATCCATCTGATGTAATTCGAGGTCTAAGCAAGCTACCATAGCCAGAATCAGGCGAATCGAGGTAAAACGGACAACAGGTGAGAAGGTCTCTTCGTAGTCTATCCCTTCCTGTTGCGTAAAACCTTTCACGACAAGGCGAGCTTTATATCTGTCAATAGAGCCATCAGCCTTATGCTTGATCTTGAGAACCCATTTGTTCCCAATAGCTCTACGTCCTCTGGGTAAGTTAACTAAGTCCCAGACTTGGTTAACTTTCATGGATTCCAATTCCTCCTTCATCGCTTCCATCCATTTGTCTTTCGCAGGGCATGATACGGCCTGTTTGAAAGTAGCAGGCTCGTCATCATCTTGTAGCAAAGTCATAAAGGTTTGCGGAAATTCATCCTCAAATCTTAGAGGAGCCAACCTTGTACGACTACTACGTCGTATTTGAGATTCTTCAAGTCCTTGTTGACTCGAATTTAGATCAAATCTAATATCACTCCCATTTGGAATGTCGTTAGAAATGCTCCCACTTGGATCATTATTCCCGTATGGAATAGGATTAGTATCATTCGTATCATCCATTGGTGAAGTTTGAAACGTATTTTCTTCTTCACCAAGAATTCTCCCACTCGAATGAGGTAATCCTTCTTGATCATTAATCTCAAATAGAGATAAGTCCTGACTTATCTCACCCTGTCTTGGAAACTCGTTTTCCAAGAAAGTGACATCCCTCGACTAAAATTCAATTAGACCTCCATTGTCTTCCTGACCAATGAAAACATAACCTTTGGAGTTTTATGCGTATCGTATGAAGATACATTTCCTTCCCCGTTGCCCAAGTTTACCATACTTATGGGAGGAAATATGTGCGTAGGATGCACATCCCCAAGGTTTTAAAATGTTTAAGTCAGGAGACCTTTGGTTCCATAACTCATAAGGAGTGGAGCTAACTGATTTCGAGGGTACGCGGTTTAATATGAAATCGGCCGTCAATAATGTATCACCCAAAAGGTGATTGGCAAGTTAGCTTGCGCCATCATTGAACGGACCATTCCATTAAAGTCCTATTTCTCCTTTCTGCAACACCATTTTGTTGAGGATTATAAGGCATAGTTACCTGATGTACTTTGCCCTTTTCATCACAAAGTTCCTTAAAACTTGTTGATTGATATTCACCGCCCATATCGGTTCACAAGACCTTAATCTTGCGATCTTATTGATTCTCCACTAAACTCATATAGTTTTTAAAGAAGGTTAATGCTTCACTTTTGTGGGATATCAAATAGATATGTCCGAATCGGGTGAAATCATCAATAAAAGTGATGAAATAGGACTTCCCGCGTCTTGTCTTGACATTCATCGGACCACATATGTCCGAATGGATGAGCTGTAATGGAACATCGGCCCTTGTGCCGGTTCCAAACGGCTTGCGACAAGATTTCCCCACAAGGCAATGTTCGCAGGTCGACATATCGACCTTTGAAACATTGGATAGAAAGCCACGTTTGGCAAGTCTATCCATACGCGTTGGCCCAATATGACCAAGCCTTGCGTGCCAACAAATTATATCAGACTCATAAGTCGAAGAATTTGTAACAAGGAAATTTTCATTACAAAATGAAGAGTCATACATTGTATTTAATACAACAAATCCTTTGAATACATACCCAGTGCCAATTAAGGAATTATTACAAAACAAGTCCACTTTACAATCATGAAAAAACCAGTTATAACCAAGACCCATTAACACGACCACAGATATTATATTCCTTCGAATATCTGGAGCGAAGAGAACATCATGAAGTAGGAGAGTGCGGCCGTTGTCCAAGACTAGCTTGCAAGTCCCAACGCCTTTCACTTCAACACGTGTGTTGTTTCCTACATAGATCCACTCCGTTCCTTGACGTATCCGGTGATACTCCACGAAGGACCGTCTGTCCCTTGCTATGTGGTCGGTGGCACCTGAATCAATTATCCAAAATGGATTAGATTCCACAAGAAATATTGAACTAGAAACACATATGTAACTAGTATAATTACAAGTTACCTCGTCGCCTCAACTCGTACACGAACGAGCATAGTGACCGAGCTTGTTGCACTTGAAGCACTTGATCTTCTTCAAGTCTTTCTTCTTGTGCCATTTCTTGTGCCCACCCTTATGTTTGGGTTTCTTGGTAGACTCAGGTTGCTTATTACGTTCATTAGTAAACTTTGAACGATCTTTCCGTTTCTTTCCCCCGTGTGAGGAACTAGCAACCATGTGCACTTCTGCACTTGGCTTGGCGGCCGCAAGCCGCTCTTCCTCTAACTCGAGGTGCTTAGAAACGTCGCCGAAGTTCTTAATGCTCTCATTGTGAGTGAGATGAATCTTCATTTGGTCCCACCCATTTGGTGGGAAACATATGACTGCTTGGATTTGTTGCTCATCAGTGAGCACATGACCTGCATCCTTTAACTCTGAGATAATATTCGCCATATGTCGCAGATGTTTCCCAATGGAATGATCTGGACGTTTCTTGTATGAATCAAATCTTATAGTTAAGGCGCGAAGTTTAGACACTGATGTGCCACCAAACTTCTCCTCTAGCTTGGACCATATGTCCATGGCTAGGTCATGCTCTCGGAAGATGCGCATTATGTCATCTGCCATACTGGACAATAACGTAATGCGGGCTATCTTGTTCTTCCGAGACCAAGCATCAAAAGCTTCCTTGTCTCGTCTGTATTGGGCCGTAGTGCCCAACTCGGGTTCAATCATTATGTTCTTCAGAGTTTTGAGCACTTCTTGCTCCTCTAGAACGTATTGTATCTTACTGGACCAGAGTTTGTAATTATCGTCGTTGAGTTTTTCTCCTCTGTTTAACTCAGCGACGATATTCTTTGAAGCGGAAGACATTTTACTTTTAAAATGCTGCAAAAGACACAAAACCGAAGGTTTGATCAAAAACATTGCATTAAAAATTCTTAAAATATAATTCCCACTTGAAATTATAATAGAATATCCCATTTGGATAGTTCTAATTTCAACTCCCACTTGGAATGATATTTATAATTTGATAAGTTACTTTCGAAAAATATTGAAGATGTTACTCTAGAATCGGAAAGGTCACTACGTTTCCAATCACCATCTAGAGTAACTTTCAATATTTCTCCCTCACTTATCAAACGATAGTACTTTTATAGTACTTTCACAGCGGAAAAGCGTTTTTGAAAACGTATTTTTCAAAACGTATGAAAACGTATTTTCCAAAAATGTATATTTCAACCTAGCACCCTTATGATACTAGCGAAATATTCGGCAATTCCTGGCCATTTGTTGGGGATTAGCCGTAGCCGTGCCAAGGCCGAATCCCCCCTGAGGGGATTTTTCTGCAAGCCATCGTCGTCGGCTCCCGTATGGATCCAAGCGCTCCCCTTCTGCAGGGGAATTTGCCGTAGAGTACTGACGTCGGACCCGTATGGGTTGTTCATGCAAGCCACCGCCATGCAAGTTACCCCCTTTCAGTCACGTAAGCCCCCCCATCAAAAAAATGGGTCAACCGGGGCTCGGCAATGGCCGAGACCGGCCAATGCCGGCCAAAAGTCCCTCACTGGTTGACCAGGGCCTCTGCCCTGGTCGAGGTAGGATCCTGTCAAAACAACGACGTTAGGATCGAATAACATAGACTTACTCTTGCGTATGCGGCACCGTAGTCTCTGAACTTCACCCTCGGATTCGCCACAACGGTCGGTACTTCGTCACGGAGGATCGAAGCAGAGTTTCACCGCCTAAATCTCTATTTAGAAGAGGATTTTAATGGAAGGGAGAAGAAGAACATAAGTAGCCTTATGCAAACTTATGGCATGGAAAGTGTAGTATGAATGCCTTACCCTTGGGTCCTATTTATAGGCTTTAGGGGTGGTTATTGTAGGAAATAACCAATTATAAGCTTATTAGCCTATATTAGCACATTCATTTATCCTCTTCTTCATTCACTTATCAAGTGCCTTTATGCACTTATAAAGTGACTTTTTCCACTTATCGAGTGACTTTTTCCACTTATCGAGTGGTCCTTTTCACACGAGAAAAGGTTCCCTTCGTGCACGCTTTCATGCACGCGACATCTGAGGTCCGTATACCCTCATACATCCCCTCATGGGTGTATTCATGTCGTCCATATCCAACAGATATCCATCACAAAGCCCTTGTCATTTCCGGCTATTAAAATGTCATCTACATATAGAGACATAATAACATACTTGCTTTTAATCCTCTTGATATATACACAGTCATCTTCATCAAGCATGGAAAAACCATTTGATAAGACAACTTCTTGAAATCGTATATACCATTGCCTCGAGGATTGTTTAAGACCATATATGGACTTATGAAGTTTACAAACCTTATGTTCGTTTCCTTCTTTTACAAGCCCTGTTGGTTGTTCCATATAGATCTCCTCGTCCAATTCTCCATTGAGAAAGGCAGTGCTTACATCCATCTGATGTAATTCGAGGTCTAAGCAAGCTACCATAGCCAGAATCAGGCGAATTGAGGTAAAACGAACAACAGGTGAGAAGGTCTCTTCGTAGTCTATCCCTTCCTGTTGCGTAAAACCTTTCGCGATAAGGCGAGCTTTATATCTGTCAATAGAGCCATCAGCCTTATGCTTGATCTTGAGAACCCATTTGTTCCCAATAGCTCTTTGTCCTCTGGGTAAGTCAACTAAGTGCTAGACTTGGTTAACTTTCATGGATTCCAACTCCTCCTTCATCGCTTCCATCCATTTGTCTTTCGCAGGGCATGATACGGCCTGTTTGAAAGTAGCAGGCTCGTCATCATCTTGTAGTAAAGTCATAAAGGTTTGCGGAAATTCATCCTCAAATCTTAGAGGAGCCAACCATTTACGATTACTACGTCGTATTTGAGATTCTTCAAGTCCTTGTTGACTCGAATTTAGATCAATCCTAACATCACTCCCACTTGGAATGTCGTTAGAAATGCTCCCACTTGGATCATTATTCCCGTGTGGAATAGGATTTGCGTCATTCATATCATCCATTGGTGAAGTTTGAAACGTATTTTCGTCTTCACCCAGAATTCTCCCACTCGAATGAGGTAATCCTTCTTGATCATTAATCTCAAATAGAGATAAGTCCTGACTTATCTCGCCCTATCTTGGAAACTCGTTTTCCAAGAAAGTGACATCACTCGACTCAAATTCAATTAGACCTCCATTGTCTTCCTGACCAATGAAAACATAACCTTTGGAGTTTTCTGCGTATCGTATAAAGATATATTTCCTTCCCCGTGGCCCAAGTTTGCCATACTTATGGGAGGAAATATGTGCGTAGGATGCACATCTCCAAGGTTTTAAAATGTTTAAGTCAGGAGACCTTTGGTTCCACAACTCATAAGGAGTGGAGCTAACTGATTTCGAGGTTACGCGATTTAAAATGAAAGTGGCCGTCAATAATACATCACCCCAAAAGGTGATTGGCAAGTTAGCTTACGCCATCATTGAACGGACCATTTCCATTAAAGTCCTATTTCTCCTTTCTGCAACTCCATTTTGTTGCGGAGTATAAGTCATAGTTACCTGATGGACTATGCCTTTTTCATCACAAAGTTCCTTAAAACTTGCCGATTGATATTCACCGCCTCTATCGGTTCGCAAGACCTTAATCTTGCGATCTAATTGATTTTCCACAAAACTTATATAGTTTTTAAAGCAGGTTAATGCTTCACTTTTGTGGGATATCAAATAGATATGACCAAATCGGGTGAAGTCATCAATAAAAGTGATGAAATAGGACTTCCCGCGTCTTGTCTTGACATTCATCGGACTACATATGTCCGAATGGATGAGCTGTAATGGAACCTCGGCCCTTGTGCCGGTTCCAAACGGCTTGCGACAAGATTTCCCTACAAGGCAATGTTCGTAAGTCGACATTTCGACCTTTGAAACATTGGATAGAAGGCCACGTTTGGCAAGTCGACATGACCTGCATCCTTTAACTCTGAGATTAGATTCGCCATATGTCGCAGATGTTTCCCCATGGAATGATCTGGACGTTTCTTGTATGAATCAAATCTTATATTTAAAGAACGAAGTTTGGACACCGATGTGCCACCAAACTTCTCCTCAAGCTTGGACCATATGTCCATGGCTAGGTCATGCTCTCGGAAGATGCGCATTATGTCATCGGCCATACTGGACAATAACGTAATGCAAGCTATCTTGTTCTTCCGAGACCAAGCATCAAAAGCTTCATTGTCTCGTCTGCGTTGGGCCGTAGTGCCCAACTCGGGTTCAATCATCTTGTTCTTTAGAGTTTTGAGCACGTCTTGCTCCTCTAGAACGTATTGTATCTTGATGGGCCATAGTTTGTAATTATCACCGTTGAGTTTTTAACCTCTATTTAACTCAGAGACGATGTTCTTTGAAGCGGAAGACATTTTAACTTTAAAATGCTGCAAAAGACACAAAACCGAAGGTTCGATCAAAAATCATTGCATAAAATTCGTATACATAGATATCACTCCCGCTTGGAATATCCCGCTTGGAATGATATTATTACATTTGATAAGTTACTTTCGAAAAATATTGAAGATGTTGCTCTAGAATCGGAAAGGTCTCTACGATTCCAATCACCATTTAGAACAACTTTCAATATTTCCCCCTCACTTATCAAACGATAGTACTCTTATAGTACTTCGCAGCGGAAAAGCGTTTTTGAAAACGTATTTTTCAAAAAACAAATGCGATATATCAACCTAGTACCCTTATGATACTAGCAAAATATACGACAATCCCTAGCCATTGCCGGGATTGAGCCGTATCCGTGCCAAGGCCGGATCCCCACTGAGGGAATTTTTCTGCAAGCCACCGTCGCCGGCTCCCGTATGGATCCATGCGCTCCCCTTCTGTAGGGAAATTTACCGCAGAGAACTGCAATCGGCCCCGTATGGACTGGCCATGCATGTCTCATTCATGCAAGCCTCCCCCCAAATATAGGGTCAACCGGGGCTCGGCACTGGCCGAGACCGGGGCCGGCACTGGCCTGGCGCCGGCCTCGGCCAGGGCCAGCAGTGGCCCTGGGCTGGCCTCGGCCTGGCCCAGGCCACTGCCAGGGCCGACCGGCCTGGCCCTGGCCACTGCTAGGGCTGGCCGTGGCCCTGGCAGAGTGTCACGCCCCGCTTCCCAAAATGGACGGAAGCGAAACGTGACGAGGCCCACTTAGGCCAGAGCTTTAGAAGCTCGGACCCAATAAGCGTCTGTAGAGGTACCATTTTAAAAGAATTTCAGGTTCTTGCATTATTATAGTCCGAAACAACAAAAGTACGGAAAGGAAATTTGCATTCATTTACATGGAGAAATAATATCCAACTGGTACAAAGTCTAAAAGAAGCCTAAGCATGGCAACACAAGTTTAAAGACAAACCGAAAAGTAGTACCCTCGGGAAGTGGCGACTAAAAGACCTCAAGGTCTGGTCCTCGTCAGGCACGTACTCTGGTGACGACGTCCTCGGCTCCTCGTACTCTAGTGAGTCTGCCTCGTCCACGAACTCTGGCTAAACACCTGACGTACAGCACCCAAGAAAAAGGAACTGTACGTCAGGTAAAGTCTACAAGAAGGGTTAGACTTTACTGCAAGTGCACCGAACTTTAAACAATGGTTTACTGGTTGATTAGCATGCTGAGGTTCTTTTACACAACAGTTTACTGGTTGATTAACAGGCTGTGGTTATAGCAGGGTAACACGACAGGAAGTAACGTAGCAGGAAAGTAAAGCGTAGCAAGTAGTAGTCGTAGCGTATGCTACCAACTACGGGACTAACCTACAGGTGTCAAGACAAGACGGGACGTGACGGGACAAGACAGGACAAACAGGACGGGACAAGACAAGACAAGTGTGACACGAAGGGTTTACGCCTTACGGTTCGAGGGGGATCAGACCCTCTTGCCGTGCGCACGCTCAACCCTACCCCAACCCAGGAACTCAGGACAAGAAGTACAGGGATCACTTCCGCTAGGGAAGCATCCGAAACGCCCGAAGGCTTTTTGTGTAACAGGGATCACTTCCGCAAGGAAAGCATCCGAAACGCCCGAAGGCTTTTTGTGTAACAGGGATCACTTCCGCAAGGAAAGCATCCGAAACGCCCGCAGGCTTTTTGTATAACAGGGATCACTTCCGCAAGGAAAGCATCCGAAACGCCCGAAGGTTTTTTGTATAACAGGGATCACTTCCGCAAGGAAAGCATCTGAAACGCCCGAAGGCTTTTTGTATAACAGTCACGGGGATCACTCTCGCAAGGAAAGCATCCGAAACGCCCGAAGGCTTTTTGTGTAACAGGGACAGGACATGACAAGTGTAAGGAATTGTTATTCTAGGGTGTCCACACGCACGCACACAAAAGATAGCCCTACAGTGTCAAAAGTTGTTATTTGTCGAGCTTAGACTTCGTCGTCAAGTCTAAGTCGTCAGGGGCGTCCCGGACGCTATCATTTCATGTCCGGTTCTATACATTCACAGTCTAACAGTTCTAGCAATCTAAGACCACAGCACGGTCAAAAACGCAAGTGGGTACACTTGCCTGCGATGGCGAGTGTGTCGTTCTCTCGAATCGTCTCGTCCATGCGTCGCGTCCGCGGTAGTCCGTCTGAAACAGGTCATGGCGACGATGTCAGGTCGCAATTTCATTAAGTCCTATTAGGGTTCGTGTCTAAGTTATCGGGGCTATCATATTTTTCAATCATCAAAATTTTGGTGTTTTATCAACCTAAATCGACCACTACCCTATGTGCGCATAAAATTTGTCCGATGGTCGATTTCTACGGTGAGCAGCGTTTTACTGGTGCTGAAATTAAATTTAGTTGAGTTGTCCAGTTTTAGTTTAGGGTTTGATTATACTACGGTGTGGGTTGCTACGAGTTAGGGGTACCAACCTGAGTGATGATTAACCGTGAATCTGGCGTCGGTCTGGAAACAGTGGCGGTGCTCGTATCCCCGACTGCGGGTAGCGCAGTGGAGGTCGTCTCGGGATCGTCTCAGGATCGCAGCAGCTGCGGGTAGCGCAGCCGAGATGTCACGACAACGGGGACGGCGTCGGAATCGCCTTGGTTGCGAGTAGCGCAACGAGGCGGCATATGAATGGTAGCGGTAACGGCCACAATGCCGAAAGATCGTGAGCCCTGAGGCATCAACGGCGTCTCGACTATGGGTAGCGTAGCCAGACACGCTCGGGTAGCGGACGAAGTGCGGCAACGAGTACGATCAGTCCGACAGCAAGAACAGCGAATAATGGCGCACAGCAGCGACGAAACATCCGTTGGAACGCTAGTCCAATGGCCGTTCGGCCTAGAAGTCATCGCGGGGTGCCTCCGGCCGGATCTGCGAGTGGCAGCAGGCAGTTGGACGGTTGTTGCAAGGCAGCGTGGCGAGGAAAATCAGCGCAGGCGAGGCGGCGGGAGGCCATGGAAGAGGAGAGAGGAGCAAGCGGCTCAGGCTGCGCTGTGGCGGCCACGACAGCACGGGCGGTGGTGCTCGCCGTGGAGCAAGGGATCTCGCGGGGGAGGCGCTGAGGGGAAACACGAGCTGAGGAGTGTCTCGGAAGGGGGGGTGCGGTCGGCGGCCCTGAGGCGAGGGTCGGCGTTACGGAGGAGCTCACCGGAGCAAGCTAGGCGACGAGCTTGCCGTCGAAATGAAGAGAGGGGAGAGGAGGAGACGACTGGCGGCCGAGGAGGCGGGCTGTGGATCGCTGACTGCGGCGGCGGCCTTGCCGCGGATGCAAGAGAGGAAACGCTGGAGAGTCGTCGAGGGGTGAGTCGCCGGAGGGTGGATGGCCGGTGGTTGTCGGATCTGAGGGGGCGATGGAGATCTGGCGTACGGGCGGCGGCCGGAGGGGCTGAGGCACAGCACAGCGGCGGCGGCGTCACGGCGGGGGTCGGGATCACGGCGGCGACGGGCAGCGCTTGGGGGTCACGGCGGCAGCGTGGAGACCGTGGAGCGAGGCGAGCGGCGTGGCGGTTAGGGCGGTCTCGCGAGGGGGCGCGGCGGTTAACGGCACCGGGCTGAGGGGAGACCGCCGGAGGGAGAGAGGACCGCGAGGGGAGGCCGGCGTCGCTCGCGGCTACGGCGGCAGCGTACGGGCGGAATCGCGATGGGCGCGACGGGGGATCGAACTGGGGAGGCGGCGGAACGGCCTCACCGTGAGCGCGAGGGAGGAGAGATGAGGGAGAGATCGGGGGATTTAATTTTTGGGTTTTCGTTTTAGGGGAAAAAGAAACCGGCGGCTGAGTAGAATTATGGTTAGGTTTTTGTTATGGTTAGGGATTTGGGTTATTATAAATAGTAATACAAATTGCTATATAACATCTAGGGTTTAGCCAAAAGTGTAGAGCTCAAAGAGATAGTGGGTGTAATTTTGGGGTAAGTCTAAGAGAGGTTAGAGAAACAGATTAGGAAAGTCTTAAAGCGATTTTAAAAACGATTTAGCCAGATTTGGCTAACAAATTTGAATTTCGAAATTGATCAGGGCAAATCAACGGTCCAGATTTATCCTAGCGATATCTTTCAATCTGAGCGTCAGAAAAAATAATCCGAAAATACCGAGGCGATCATGGAGACGAGACGCACAGATCTACGGAGCCCGATCGTGCGTAGCGCCTACCAAAAATTTACGAAAAATTGGGAACGGCGTTTTGAGTCAAATGACTAAAACGCCCATATCATTCAAAGTCGTTTCGCGAGAAAACGAGCAGTGAAAGGACGTTCCCAATAATTACGATAAATTCCAACACCCCAAAACGATCGCAATGGCATATCGCATCGCATATGCCGGGGCTCAGAGATAACCAAATAAAATACGTGCACGATAAAGCACATGCACGTAGAAAATACGAACTGTCGGAAAGCAGCCGTTACATTCTACCCACCTTAGAAATGATTCCGTCCTCGGAATCACTCATACTAACAATAATAACATCTATACAACCTTACACCCAAAACTCTCATTACTACCCATATAAATCGCTAATCTTATAACTTCAACCAATATTCTTTCATTAATACTTCATAACCCTTCTTTTCACTGGATAATGCCACGACTAAACTCACCTCTTAATTCTTAAATATAGACCCATCACTACTGTTAAATTTCCAACTCCAAATCCTCATAAAAGAATAACAATCATCTTCTCATTCCATACCGTTCCACTAAACATCATCTCTCAATAACATCTTCCAATTTCTCAATCTCTTCCCAATATTAATCAATTGCTAAACTTGTGTTCTAGTCGATCACTAATCCAAGACGAACATTTGCCTATCCCATCATACCTTTCGCAAATCAACAATCGCCGTGTGCTCAAAATATTCCTTGTCATATCTTCCGATAAGTCTATCCGCCAAAAAAAAATTGAACTATCAAAATCACCTCTTATCCTACTCACTATAGCTAATCCCAACCAATATCAAGTCCGACTATCTAACCATCCATTTATCTCTACACGTTGTGTCATTCCCAAAGCCTTCTCACGTCAACTCGACAACCAAGTCTTGACGTTTACAATGCTCTACTCATTCTCATGATCACCCTAACTCCTACCATACTCTGCAGCCATCCCTATCTACCATTCGTCTAAGCCTCAAATCTGATAGGTTCTCATCTTCACGCATACAATCTAATTCAACTAGAATTCTCCATTGGGTCCGTCACACTTCGGTTTAATAAATAAGTCTTGGACATCTCATCTTCTCATCCGAAAGAAATCTATTCCAATATCCTATCGTTCCAAAATCGGTTAATCAAAGCTATAACAAATCTCATCTCTCCCTGAGCCTACCCGCATACAAAATCCCACAACAATAACAGCTAGTCCCAAAACAATAACAACCATAACATACGAAAATTTTCTTTAAGGGAGAAAGAAGAGGAGGGAAAGAGAGACTTAAGGCCAAAGAAATAATTTAAAAACTTTTGGAAAAACGTGTGGTGTTGCGGTAATGGATGAGGGAGGATAAGTGATTTGGGATCTTGTGAGCTAGTTTCGAAAACTTTAAAGATTTGGTTGAAAGGAAACAAAAAGTTTTGATACAATCACATGCAGTCAAAGTTAGGCTATTCTATAATCGCGAAAAACTACGCCTAAGGAAATTGCCTGCTATGACCCTATTCATATACGCATGAATACCGTCATTCATACAATTTCAATCCTATCATGGTTAACACTGAGTACACATTCAAGACACAAAAGGCAATCATCGGGATCCTAAAGATGACACACTCATACAAATCTACACACTCTACCTATACTCCTGCATCACGACAACATCACCTACTAAAGGGCCTACTCCTAAACCGGAGACAACATAGGCAACTACAAGAACTAATGTCTACACAACCTAAAGAAAACAGAAGCCAGGAGTGTAACGAAATGAATCGGAAGGAATGGGTTCAAATAAGGCGGGATAAGGAGATATTTGGTTGGATGTGACAAAAAAATATTTCTCAAAATAATTAGATAGATGGAAGGAGAATTATGTGTGAAATATGATATCATATACTTTATACTTTAAAAAAATAAGTAGGGAAAAGTGAGCAGACGGTAAAAATCATTATAATTTTGGAGAGAGAGTTGGATGAAGAAGATAAAGTAGGGTGAGGTAGCGG
This sequence comes from Scilla litardierei, assembly GCA_030789695.1. Classification (NCBI taxonomy): domain Eukaryota; kingdom Viridiplantae; phylum Streptophyta; class Magnoliopsida; order Asparagales; family Asparagaceae; genus Scilla; species Scilla litardierei. Next base: position 685,757,051 of record CM061142.1, on the reverse strand, counting down.
TTGTTTTGCAAATGAAAGTAAGTTTGACAAAGATTTGAAATGTGGTCACGAAGAACATAGAAGTGGTATAATAATAATAAAATAATTGGAGTTCCCTCTACTTTAGAACATATTTAAAAAAAGTATGTACGTTAAGTGGTTAGAAATTTTGGTAGTTTTTATAAAAAAATACTATTGAATTTTCAAAATGGTAACAAGTTTTAAAACCGAAACTCGAAAGATAATGATTCGAAAGCGAGTACGAGATAGTAACTTAAGAATTTACGACCAAGAAGGTTTCGAGTCAATAAAAGAATTTTAATTCAACCGAAAAACAAGAAATTTTTAAATGTGTAGTATAGGGGTTTTCAAAGAAATTAAACTGAGCGAAGAAACTGAATAAGGAATTTCGAAAATACTTTTAAAGGAGGCAAAATTGGCAAAGAGAAAGATTCGAAGGATCTACGATGATCGTCAGGAAATGATCACGTGAATCGGGAGAAAAGAAAGATGATCGCATGACGGTTACACACAGGATAGGATTTACGGAAGCTATGATGGGACTCTATGGCAGATAACACAAAAGCGTAATGATCAAAGAGATGATAGAAGTCAGGGGTCCTACTCATCGGGTCGTCTAAAGATCAGGAGAGCTTGGCGCTAAGATTTCCTAAAGAGCTAAACTACAATCAGGGTCTAGGGGGAAAAAGTTCCTAAGGCAATCAAGGTTACGTTCTGCTGGGCCCGAAGTCGATGGATCTAGGCGAGCGACTAACTAAAAGAAGGACCCTAGAAATCTAATTTGGTCAGAGTTAGGGAGGGAGAGGCTACTAAGGTATCCTAAGACGGGTACGGCTAAATCTTAACCAAGGTGTCTAACTATTCAACAGTGACGTCTACCTAAGTCTTCCTAATATCTAAAACTGGGAAACTAATTCAGACTTGTACGTGGATATTAAATGAATGCGGTACTTTTATTGTTCCGAACTTTTGCAAGACCTGAATGGGCCACCACTAAAACCTGTCACGCCCCGCTTCCCAAAATGGACGGAAGCGAAACGTGACGAGGCCCGCTTAGGCCAGAGCTTTAGAAGCTCGGACCCAATAAGCGTCTGTAGAGGTACCATTTTAAAAGAATTTCAGGTTCTTGCATTATTATAGTCCGAAACAACAAAAGTACGGAAAGGAAATTTGCATTCATTTACATGGAGAAATAATATCCAACTGGTACAAAGTCTAAAAGAAGCCTAAGCATGGCAACACAAGTTTAAAGACAAACCGAAAAGTAGTACCCTCGGGAAGTGGCGACTAAAAGACCTCAAGGTCTGGTCCTCGTCAGGCACGTACTCTGGTGACGACGTCCTCGGCTCCTCGTACTCCAGTGAGTCTGCCTCGTCCACGAACTCTGGCTAAACACCTGACGTACAGCACCCAAGAAAAAGGAACTGTACGTCAGGTAAAGTCTACAAGAAGGGTTAGACTTTACTGCAAGTGCACCGAACTTTAAACAATGGTTTACTGGTTGATTAGCATACTGAGGTTCTTTTACACAACAGTTTAATGGTTGATTAACAGGCTGTGGTTATAGCAGGGTAACACGACAGGAAGTAACGCAGCAGGAAAGTAAAGCGTAGCAAGTAGTAGTCGTAGCGTGTGCTACCAACTACGGGACTAACCTACAGGTGTCAAGACAAGACGGGACGTGACGGGACAAGACAGGACAAACAAGACGGGACAAGACAAGACAAGTGTGACACGAAGGGTTCACGCCTTACGGTTCGAGAGGGATCAGACCCTCTTGCTGTGCGCACGCTCAACCCTACCCCAACCCAGGAACTCAGGACAAGAAGTACAGGGATCACTTCCGCTAGGGAAGCATCCGAAACGCCCGAAGGCTTTTTGTGTAACAGGGATCACTTCCGCAAGGAAAGCATCCGAAACGCCCGAAGGCTTTTTGTATAACAGGGATCACTCCCGCAAGGAAAGCATCCGAAACGCCCGCAGGCTTTTTGTATAACAGGGATCACTTCCGCAAGGAAAGCATCCGAAACGCCCGAAGGCTTTTTGTATAACAGGGATCACTTCCGCAAGGAAAGCATCCGAAACGCCCGAAGGCTTTTTGTATAACAGTCATGGGGATCACTCTCGCAAGGAAAGCATCCGAAACGCCCGAAGGCTTTTTGTGTAACAGGGACATGACATGACAAGTGTAAGGAATTGTTATTCTAGGGTGTCCACACGCACACACACACACACAAGATAGCCCTACAGTGTCAAAAGTTGTTATTTGTCGAGCTTAGACTTCGTCGTCAAGTCTAAGTCGTCAGGGGCGTCCCGGACGCTATCATTTCACGTCCGGTTCTATACATTCACAGTCTAACAGTTCTAGCAATCTAAGACCAAAGCACGGTCAAAAACGCAAGTGGGTACACTTGCCTGTGATGGCGAGTGTGTCGTTCTCTCGAATCGTCTCGTCCAGGCGTCGCGTCCGCGGTAGTCCGTCTGAAACAGGTCATGGCGACGATGTCAGGTCGCAATTTCATCAAGTCCTATTAGGGTTCGTGTATAAGTTATCGGGGCTATCCTATTTGTCAATCATCAAAATTTTGGTGTTTTATCAACCTAAATCGACCACTACCCTATGTGCGCATAAAATTTGTCCGATGGTCGATTTCTACGGTGAGCAGCGTTTTACTGGTGCTGAAATTAAATTTAGTTGAGTTGTCCAGTTTTAGTTTAGGGTTTGATTATACTACGGTGTGGGTTGCTACGAGTTAGGGGTACCAACCTGAGTGATGATTAACCGTGAATCTGGCGTCGGTCTGGAAACAGTGGCGGTGCTCGTATCCCTGACTGCGGGTAGCGCAGTGGAGGTCGTCTCGGGATCGTCTCAGGATCGCAGCGGCTGCGGGTAGCGCAGCCGAGATGTCACGACAACGGGGACGGCGTCGGAATCGCCTTGGTTGCGAGTAGCGCAACGAGGCGGCATGTGAATGGTAGCGGTAACGGCCACGATGCCGGAAGATCGTGAGCCCTACGGCGTCAACGGCGTCTCGACTACGGGTAGCGTAGCCAGACACGCTCGGGTAGTGGACGAAGTGCGGCAACGAGTACGATCATTCCGACAGCAAGAACAGCGAATAATGGCGCACAGCCGCGGTGAAACACCCGTTGGAACGCTAGTCCAATGGCCGTTGGCCTAGAAGTCATCGCGGGGTGCCTCCGGCCGGATCTGCGAGTGGCATCATGCAGTTGGACGGTTGTTGCAAGGCAGTGCAGCGAGGAAAATCAGCGCAGGCGAGGCGGCGGGAGGCCGTGGAAGAGGAGAGAGGAGCAAGCGGCTCGGGCTGCGCTGCGGCGGCCACGACAGCGCGGGCGGCGGCGCTCGCCGTGGAGCAAGGGATCTCGTGGGGGAGGCGCTGAGGGGAAACGCGAGGTGAGGAGTGTCTCGGAAGGGGGGGTGCGGTCGGCGGCCCTGAGGCGAGGGTCGGCGTTACGGAGGAGCTCACCGGAGCAAGCTAGGCGACAAGCTTGCCGTCGAAATGAAGAGAGGGGAGAGGAGGAGACGACTGGCGGCCGAGGAGGCGGTCTGCAGATCGCTGACTGCGGCGGTGGCCTTGCCGCAGATGCAAGAGGGGAAACACCGGAGAGTCGTCGAGGGGCGAGTCGCCGGAGGGTGGATGGCCGGTGGTTGTCGAATCTGAGGGGGCGATGGAGATCTGGCGTACGGGCGGCGGCCGGAGGGGCTGAGGCACAGCACAGCGGCGGCGTCGTCACGGCGGGGGTCGGTATCACGGCGGCGACGGGCAGCGCTTGGGGGTCACGGCGGCAGCGTGGAGACCGTGGAGCGAGGCGAGCGGCGTGGCGGTTAGGGCGGTCTCGCGAGGGGGCACGGCGGTTAACGGCACCGGGCTGAGGGGAGACCGCCGGAGGGAGAGAGGACCGCGAGGGGAGGCCGGCGTCGCTCGGGGCTGCGGCGGCAGCGTGCGGGCGGAATCACGAGGGGCGCGACGGGGGATCGAACTGGGGAGGCGGCGGAACGGCCTCACAGTGAGCGCGAGGGAGGAGAGATGAGGGAGAGATCGGGGGATTGAATTTTTGGGTTTTCGTTTTAGGGGAAAAATAAACCGGCGGCTGAGTAGAATTAGGGTTAGGTTTTTGTTAGGGTTAGGGATTTGGGTTATTATAAATAGTAATACAAATTGCTATATAACATCTAGGGTTTAGCCAAAAGTGTAGAGCTCAAAGAGATAGTGGGTGTAATTTTGGGTAAGTATTGGGGAGGTTAGAGAAACAGATTAGGAAAGTCTTAAAGCGATTTTAAAAACGATTTAGCCAGATTTGGCTAACAAATTTGAATTTCAAAATTGATCAGGGCAAATCAACGGTCCAGATTTATCCTAGCGATTTCTTTCAATCCGAGCGTCAGAAAAAATAATCCGAAAATACCGAGGCGATCATAGAGACGAGACGCACAGATCTACGGAGCCCGATCGTGCGTAGCGCCTACCAAAAATTTACGAAAAATTGGGAACGGCGTTTTGAGTCAAATGACTAAAACGCCCATATCATTCAAAGTCGTTTCGCGAGAAAACGAGCAGTGAAAGGACGTTCCCAATAATTACGATAAATTCCAACACTCCGAAATGATCGCAATGGCATATCGCATCGCATATGCCGGGGCTCAGAGATAACCGAATAAAATACGTGCACGATAAAGCACATGCACGTAGAAAATACGAACAGTCGGAAAGCAGCCGTTACACAGAGGCCAGGGCCGGCCAGGGCACCGGCCGTGGCCTCTGGCAGGGCCGGCCTGGCCCTGGCCTGAGGCCAAGGCGTCGGCCCTGGCCTCTGCCAGGGCTGGCCAGGCCGCTGGCCAGGCCCTGGCCTGAGGCCAGGGCGTCGGCCCTGGCCTCTGCCAGGGCTTACAGGGCCCTGGCCAGGCCCTGGCTCTCGGCCAGGCCCTGGCCTGGCCACGGCCAGGGCCCCCTGGTCCTGGCTACGACCGGCCTGTCCAGGGCCCCTTGGCCCTGGCCGGCTAGAGCCGGCCATGCCCTGGCCGGGGCCGGCCATGGCCCATATGGACATGGCCGGCCACCCCCCTTACATGGGGTTGGCCGCACACCCCCGTCGGAGAGGTGGCCGTGGAAGTTATTGGCCGTAGCCAACCCCCTCCGCATGGTGAGGGGGGATGCATTGCCTCCATAGCGCATATGGCCATGGCGATCATGCACCAAAAATGTCATCTTCTCCGTTGAAAATAACCACCATCGTCTTCTCCGATGAAGCACCCGTTCGTCGAGAAAACGGTTTTGCTTCAATGGACGTGTGCCAAAAATGAAGAGAACGCGTGTTCAACCGCAAACTTCACGCTCTACATGAAGAGAGTTCACATTCTCAATTGAATGGAGACTCAGCATCCATGAGGAGCGCGAGTTTGGCGAGATGAACGGTAAGTTCTTCCCGTCACGGAGAGTTCCTGCCATATCCGTAACGACAGAAGACCCTAACGTGAAAAGAACAACTACTGCGATTCTCTCCATCACGATGCGTTCCTACCATATCCATAATGGAAGGAGACTCATTCGTGAAAGAGACAACGCCTCGTTCATCGGTGAGACCGGGACGATGGTTAGACCGGGGCGAACCCGTATGGCTCTGATACCAATGTCGGATCCTGTCAAAACAAGGACGTTAGGATCGAATGAAGAGTAGAGGCTTACGCTTGCATACGTGGCACCATAATCTCTGAACTTTGCCCTTGAATTCGCCACAACGGTCAGTACTTCGTCATGGAGGATCAAAGCAGCGTTTCACCGCCTAAATCTCTATTTAGAAGAGGATTTTAATGGAAGGGAGAAGAAGAACACAAGTTGCCTTATGCAAACTTATGGCATGATTAGATTAGTGTAAAAGGCATACCCTTGGGTCCTATTTATAGGCTTTAGGGGTAGTTATTGTAGGAAATAACCACTTATAAGCTTATTAGCCTATATTAGCCCTTTTACTTATCCTCTTCTTCATTCACTTCTCGAGTGCCTTTATGCACTTATAAAGTGACTTTTTCCACTTATCGAGTGGTCCTTTTCACACGAGAAAAGGTTCCCTTCGCGCACGCGACATCTGAGGTCCGTATACCCTCATACATCCCCTCATGGGTGTATTCATGTCGTCCATATCCAACATCATCCTGGGCATCGACCGAAATATCGGGCCCATGGGGCGCATGTATCACTCTTAGAGGCAACGTCTCATCACTAACCCCTAAAATCCAATCGTCGTCCTAATCGTCGGTTGTAATAGAGAGGACACACAATAGGGTGGAAACCAAAGTCTTGGATTCCCTTTTATATATTACATCCTTCGTATTACCATTCGTGATAACCTACCGATCGTTTGGGCTAGCTCACCCATCGGGTGACCCAGTTCCTTCTTGACAACAAGCACAACACACGCCTCCCTGAGTTCGACCCCCATGCCACACTACAACACCGTGCACTTGCAGTTATAAATATTTAAATTTGGTATCCCCGATCATATTGCCAATATTGCTAAATCTAGGGGCGTCAAGCTTTATGGCGCCGTTGCCGGGGAGGCAACGTGCTTGTTTATTTTAGGACCCAGTGAACCCTAGAGACTAGTTCACATCCTCACCTCACGATAATTTCCGCATTCTACATTTTTACTTTTTATTTTTTATTTTCTATTCTTGATTTTTTTGTTTACTTTTATTCTTCACGAGTGTTTCTTGATCTTTCATGCGCAGGAATACAAGAAGTCTCGACGACTTGATTCCTCTTGACCCAGAGATTAATGCCACTGTGAGGCATCTGAACGTAGAGAGGAGAAGAAGGGAAGAAGCTAAAACCATGGGAGAGAATACTCCTTCCTAGAAGGCCCTGCTGGAATACTCGATGCCGTCCATCGGGTCCACATCTAGCATCCAATCTCCGGCCATTACGGCCGGAAGTTTTGAGCTGAAGCCATCATTAGTGACGTGGATCCAATAGGATCAATTCTCAGGGGCACCAATGGAGAGCCCGATGGAGCATCTGGATTCATTTTTAGAGAAGTGTGACACCTTCAGAATCAACGGGGTGTCGACTGATGCAATCCGACTCAGATTATTCACGTTCTCTCTGCGGGATAAAGCCAAACAATGGCTAAAGGGGAAGTGACCGGTGCCCCATTTACGGTTTGGGCGCGGTGTCGTTTTACCGCAAGTGCATGGTTAGTGTAGGGTGCGGGTTTATCGAACTCAGGGAGGTGGATGGCTTGAATGGCTACTAGCCTCGCCTAGGTTGTGTGCTAGCTACGCGGACAATGTGGGTGGAAGTGTAGAAATAAAAGAAAGAAATAAAAAGACACGAAATGAATCCCCGCTAACACGGGCTAGTGCATTCATGACACTTGGCATTTGACTTGACCCAGGGTGAGACATTGCCCCAAAAGATGGTACCTAGCGTCCATGGCCCGATATTCCGGTCGGTGCCTAGTACGCTAGGTCTACCCGGTTCCGGACGGTGGGCATTCCCATGTCCATTAACACCCTCTGCAACCGGGAGCATTAAGGCCACAATGATAACTCCCAACATTTCATCCAAGCCGTCCCCACGCGTGAGGACTTGATGTCTACGGTAGGGGCGTGAGCTATGGCTAGGGGGTCAACCACCAAGTTTATTCCCCCTTTGCCCGACGGTCAGAGGCGGTCTTTTTCCCGCCAATGACAATGAAACACCCTCGCGTAACCCTAATGGCCAAATAGGTCGAATGTGATTTCTAGCAATACATCGAAGAGGATCTTGACTGAACAAGACACCGGACCCCAATCCCTAACACAACTAGTGTATTGACATACGAATTGGACTCAGATTGCTAGAAATCCCCATTGACACATTTCATCAAACACATGCCATGCAACCAAGCCAAATGAAACAACCCAAGCATCAATCCTACCATAACCCGTATTAGGGTTCATCAAGAGCTACTCAATGGTGAAGAGCATAAAAGAAAGCAATAAAAATGACAAATACACATTTACCATTGAGCAAAATAAAAAAGAAGTAAAACAATGGAAAATAAGAGAAAGAAATACTTATCTTGAGTTTGAATCTTCAATCCATTACAAGACTTATTGATCAAAAGACTTAATCTAAACTAACCTAAGCCTCACAAGAGAAAGGGGCAAAAGCCCTAAAAACTTAAGAAGAACCCCTTTCAGTCGGCCAACCTCGTGTATTTATAGCCCCACTTTGAAACCCTAATGGTTCGGGTCCAAACCCACAAAAAAATCGCCACTTGATCGGTTGATGAGTCAACCGATCGGGTGAGAGCTTTGAAGATCCCCAACCGGGCGCACTGCCTGAGCGGTTGGAGAGAGCGGGTCGTCGGTTGAGCTCTCCGGGTCGTCAGTTGGGAGAATCGGCTACAGATGAATCGATCGGGTGAGATGTCACCCGATCGGTTGGAATTCAGCACATTCAGACAGAGAGTTTCATCGGTTCACCCGATCGCGGAACCGGTCGGGTGAGCTACTACTCTTCTTTAGTTGTCGTCCGGGTAGGATACGCGTGCATCAACCGATCGGGTGGCTATGTCCACCCGATCGGTTGAGGGCTGAAATATGGATTTATTCGTCGTTTAGCCCTCTGGATCGCGCGTGACTCCTCCTGTTGCTCTGGGGACTCATTATATCTTCTTTTTACGTCCCCAATGCTGGAAATCTCCTGCATTCGTACAAAAACATGAAGAAAGTGAAAAGATACAAAAAACACGAAAGAATGGGTATGAAACGATGGAAATCAACAGAAAATCACAAAGAAGACGTGCGTGAATATATAGAATATAAACGCTCGTCAAAATCCCCCAAGCTGAACCCTTCCTCGTCCTCGAGAAAGACAAGTGAGAGTAGGAGCTCGGAGGGAAAAATAGAGAGAAAGAGACGGAAAGAGAAAACAAAATCCTAGATCGCCTATCAAAGCCAACAAAATTAAACACGACACACTAAGCAAGCATACGACAAAACACAACACCAAACCAAGGAATGTGAGTCCAAACAAGTGTCGTGGGCCCACGCAGTGAAGCGCAAGTGAGTGTGGTCGTGCGCTAGCAGACGGTGTCGCTATATACATTGTGCAATAAGGCTCCATATACACATACCCAAAGAAAGACCCAAATATCGATTCAATTTGAAATTGCGGTGAATATTAGCTCAAGCATGCATGAGAAGAGTATAAGAATAGAAGCGTATCATGCATCGGGGACTCCACAGGTAGGGACAAGGAAATCACCACACTATAGCCTAGATAATCGCTAGAAGTTCCCTATTCCAAGTGTTTTCGAAAGCGATGGGGGTTGAGATGATGTTGAGTATAACACTCGGTGCAAATTCTCGCCTTCCCTTTATTCTCGGTAAGTAGGAAAATATTCACACTCATATATCTTTTTGTTTGGTTTTGGATATATGTATTTTTTGGCTTTTTGGCTATACAATTTTCTCTTTTCTTTTCTTTTTGGGTTTTTCTTTTTTTTCTCTTTTTTTGAATTTTTGGGTTTTTGGCTAAACACATGTGTACTCTCCCAAGTGGGAGAACGGTACACGACGAGGGGATTTGCACCAAGTAAAACAAAAAAGAAGTCGGATTCTAGACACTTGGGCAAGGGAGATATTCTCTCTAATTAGAGTATAGGCTAAATGGGTTATCCTAGTCCTTAATTGTGGAATCCCGACACATGCGAATTGAAGCATACGATACATATATATCATGCATATAGAAGCAGACAGTAGAAGCAAATACCGCATATTCGAATCGAAGCATGATAATCTAGGGGTCAACCAAGGATAGGTATATAAATCAAAATTACAAAGTAGAAGTACACCACTAGCTAGTCACGACAAACAACTCACACAAAAGCAAAGTGGACCCACGAAGCATAAATGCAGTAGGACTCGACTTACTAGGGTTAGCGAAAGTGGTTATTGAAGCCATGCTAGGTGTGTGTGTGTGTGTGTGTGTGTGTGTGTGTGTGTGTGTGTGTGTGTTTGTTTGTTTGTTTGTTTCGGTGGCAATTCATCATATGGGGTCATCTCTAGGAGAGATAGAACAAAAGATGAGAAGAAAAAGAAAAACACGATGGAAAACGACTCAAAAACGATGAAAAACGACACAAATGACGCACAAAGTGCGACTCCCCCAAGCTGAAACTTGCATTGCCCTCAATGCAATAATAGTGAATACGGGAGGGCAAAGAAAATGGGGGGGGTGCGCACCGCCACAAAAAGTGAAAAACATAACAAACACACGAACAAAACTGAAAAATAAAGAAAAAGAAACACATAAATAAAAGAAACAAAAGCACATCCAAACGACACATATAAACAGACACACTATGACATCTCACGACAAAACACACAAAAGTCGATTTCCCCCAAGTTAGACATGACAATGCTAGCAAAATGATATGATCGAGGTAATGCAGATATATGCCAGGGGAAAATCGGAAAAGAAAGAAATCAGAATGCAGAAGAGGAAGTGTTCTCGTCCTCCTCGGTAGAGGATGGGGGGTGAAATGATAGAAGGGCACGACATGAAGGGTTATTATGATGTAAAAGCAAATTTTAGATACGCTCCCCTCGCCAATGAGAGGAGACGAGATTATTCAAATCTAAACTAGAAAGCGGTAAAATTTTACACTACTGGATTAGGATACACCTGAGCATAGGTCGATCCAAGATCTGGAGTGGGGCAGGTAGCTGCTCTAACTGCTGCTTCTGTGGCTCCACCAGAAGCGTTGTGCCACGTGTGCCAATGGACCCAAGAATGCACCTCCAAGCATCCCTTGTAGGTGTCCACCTGTGACCTGCAAAGGACGAGGTGCATTAGTCCATGGCAAAAAATCTTTCCCCAAAATAAAAGTATTCAAGGGATAATCGTCAAAATAAGATGGGAAAAGAATAAAAGGGTGACGAATACTCCCTGAGAATGGGTCGCTATCCTCTGTACTAGTGACGATCAAATCCCCGCTCTCCATGTGAAGTTGCTCTCCAGGTGGTGACACACCGCAGCATACCTCAAGGGAAGTCGATCTTGTGTCCTGCGAGAGATATGGTGTGTTAAAAATATATAAGTCTAAAGGAATAGGACGTGAAAAGCGAGACTTAAATGTGGAGTGAGAGTGAGTATGAAAATTTCCCTGAATAGGGGCAATATGCTCAAGTAGATGCTCGGCCACAGAAGAAGTGGAGCGTGACGGTAGAGGTAGATGTGGCTCGGGCTCCATGAAGTGGACGATTGTATCCAAGCCCACATGTACATCCTCCTCGACGGTATGCATAAGCTCTGTAGTCTCCTCGGTGCTCTCGTATGACTCATGTGGGGTATCCAAATCAAGACAAGAAGTCTCTCCCACAGATCCTAGAGAAGTCTCCCCATCCTCACTATCATCATCAAAAAATGCTTCGTCATCCAAGTGGTAGTAATGGAAAAATGGGGTGTCGGCATGAGATGTGTCTATGGTGGCCGATGGCATGGTGATCTCAACCATGAAAGTGGGTATATCCTCTCATCCATCCTCTCTCCTCGGTGTAGGCTCGGTGATTGGTACCATCAAGTTTTGTAATATTTGGCCTTGGTTAAACATGGCACTTTCAAGGAGAGACACGAGGCTTGATTCTTCTTGCATTGGTGGAGGGATATAAGGTTGAGGAAATGGATGGGAGGTGTTTGGGCTAAGGTTGTGGGAAAATGTTTGGCCTTGGTATAGGGGGAGGTTCTCAAGCGTAAATGGGCAATCATAATGCATGTGCCCAACCATCCCACAAGTCTCACAAACCACAACTGAATAAGGATCGTATCCTCCCATCTGAGCATCGAAATTTGATCTCCACATGGTTACACCAAAGATACCTGGACAACAAAAATAAGAGAGCGTCAATAGTACAAGAGAATAACAAAAAGATAATATAATGGTGGGGGAAAAATTTCTCGGTTATTGTATTTGTTTTTTTATGCGTAGTCTAACGAACCCAAGCTAAGCTAATATCAAACCGAACACCTCCCTGGCAACGACACCAAAACTTGACCGGCGCTCCGTTTACGGTTTGGGCGCGGTGTCGTTTTACTGCAAGTGCACGGTTAGTGGAGGGTGCGGGTTTATCGAACTCAGGGAGGTGGATGGCTTGAATGGCTACTAGCCTCTGCTAGGTTGTGTGCTAGCTACGCGGACAATGTGGGTGGAAGTGTAGAAATAAAAGAAAGAAATAAAAAGACACGAAATGAATCCCCGCTAATATGGGCTAGTGCATTCATGAAACTTGGCATTTGACTTGACCCAGGGTGAGATATTTCCCCAAAAGGTGGTACCTAGCGTCCATGGCCCGATATTCCGGTCGGCGCCTAGTACGCTAGGTCTACCTGGTTCCGGACGGTGGGCATTCCCATGTCCATTAACACCCTCCGCAACCGGGAGCATTAAGGCCACAATGATAACTCCCAACATTTCATCCAAGTCGTTCCCACATGCGAGGACTCGATGTCTACGCTAGGGACGTGAGCTATGGCTATGGGTCAACCGCCAAGTTTATTCCCCCTTTGCCCGATGGTCAGAGGCGGTCTTTTTCTCGCCAATGACAATGAAACACCCTCGCGTAACCCTAATGGTCAAATAGGTCGAATGTGATTTCTAGCAATATATCGAAGCAGATCTTGACTGGACAAGACACCGGACCCCAATCCCCAACACAACTAGTGTATTGACATACAAATTGGACTCAGATTGCTAGAAATCCCCATTGACACATTTCATCAAACACATGCCATGCAACCAAGCCAAATGAAACAACCCAAGCATCAATCCTACCATAACCCGTATTAGGGTTCATCAAGAGCTACTCAATGGTGAAGAGCATAAAAGAAAGCAATAAAAATGACAAATACACATTTACCATTGAGCAAAATAAAAAAGAAGTAAAACAATGGAAAATAAGAGAAAGAAATACTTATCTTGAGTTTGAATCTTCAATCCATTACAAGACTTATTGATCAAAAGACTTAATCTAAACTAACCTAAGCCTCACAAGAGAAAGGGGCAAAAACCCTAAAAACTTAAGAAGAACCCCTTTCAGTCGGCCAACCTCGTGTATTTATAGCCCCACTTTGAAACCCTAATGGTTTGGGTCCAAACCCACAAAAAAATCGCCACTTGATCGGTTGATGAGTCAACCGATCGGGTGAGAGCTTTGAAGATCCCCAACCGGGCGCACTGCCCGAGCGGTTGGAGAGAGCGGGTCGTTGGTTGAGCTCTCCGAATCGTCAGTTGGGAGAATCGGCTACAGATGAACCGATCGGGTGAGATGTCACCCGATCGGTTGGATTCAGCACATTCAGACAGAGAGTTTCGTCGGTTCACCCGATCGCGGAACCGGTCGGGTGAGCTACTACTCTTCTTTAGTTGCCGTCCGGGTAGGATACGCGTGCATCAACCGATCGGGTGGCTGTGTCCACCTGATCGGTTGAGGGCTGAAATATGGATTTATTCGTCGTTTGGCCCTCTGGATCGCGCGTGACTCCTCCCGTTGCTCTGGGGACTCATTATATCTTCTTTTTATGTCCCTAACACTGGAAATCTCCTGCATTCACACAAAAACATGAAGAAAGTGAAAAGATACAAAAAACACAAAAGAACGGGTATGAAACGATGGAAATCAATGGAAAATCACAAAGAAGACGTGCGTGAATATATAGAATATAAACGCTCGTCAGGAATGACCCCAATACCTTCATAACTTGGGAGAAGCTGTCCAACGCCTTCTTGAACAAGTTCTTTCCCCCGGGAAAGACAATGAAGCTGAGGTGCGAGATCTCCTCCTTCTCCCAAGCCAGCCACGAATCCTTGCATGAGGCTTGGATGAGATATAAGGAGATGCAACGGAGATGCCCTCACCATGAGCTACCCAAATGGCAGATCATTAATCTGTTTTAAAATGGGTTGAGGGATGATCTGAAATCTTCGATGGATGTCACGGCTGGAGGGTTCTTCATGTCTAGGAATGAGGAAGATGCCAGAACCATTCTAGAGAACATTGCATCTAATAATGAGAGGTGGTGCGATGAGCGCGCCATGCCAAGATCTGGAGGGATGCACAGAGTCGAAGAGGTCGACAAATTATCTAGCAAATTTGATTTTCTATCTACTCAGATCTTGGCATTTATGGTGGGAGCTAGAGGTGTCAATACCCAGCAAGTAGCAGCAGTGGAAGCGGAAGTCCCGGGAGACTTTGATGGTGGCGATATCTCACCACCGGTGGATAAATCAAGTGCTCTTTTCTACAACTCGATGGGTAATGCGCCGTATCCACCCAGGACTAGCTCAAATCCGGCTTATTCTCCCAATAACCGGAACCACCCGAATCTGAGCTATAGGGCACCATACCAGCAGTCCATGCAACCTCAGTAACAATTGTACCAGCAGCAACAACAGCCCCAACAGATGTACCAATAATACCCCCCGAGGAGTCAGCAGCCCCCGCCACCACAGCAGCAACCATATGGCCAACAACGGGTAATCTCTCCGGTAGAGAGTCTCTAGACCCAATATATAATAAACGAAGAGAAGATAAACCTGCACAAGCAGATGGGACAGAATACATTAACAAATCAAGTAACCCAGCTGGGGTTACAAGTGGCAAATCTTCAGAGGGCGCAGAGCCAATTGCCGGATCAGCTGGAAGTCAATCCTAGGGGGCCGGATCAAACATTGGCATTGACGCACGACCATGCAAATGTGTCTGTGATTGTATTGAGAAGCGACACTCAGATTCCAACTAGGGTGCCCGCTAAAGAACCCGAGGCACCGTTGGTTGATGGGCGACCAAATGCAAAGGTAAATGACAATGGAGCTTCGTCATCAAAGACCATGACTCCGGAGGGAGTCTCTGAGGAAGAAATGAAGAAGAATGAGGAGGGCAACTTGAGAGCCTACAAGCCCGCAATTCCATTTCCCCAATGACTTGCCAAGGCGAAGATTGATGAGAAATATGGCAAGTTCTTTGATATGGTTAAAGACTTGAGCTTGCAGATCCCCTTCCTAGAGGCTATAGAGACCATACCTTCCTATGCTAAATTTCTGAAGGACTTGGTGACGAAGGGTACGAGGAAAGAAAAAGTCATCCTGACAGCGAAATGCAGCGCTCTGATTCAACGAGCGAACCCGCCAAAACTCAAGGACGCAGGTAGCTTCTCTATCACATGCTCGATAGGAGAAGTGAAGATCAATCAGGCGCTCATCGATTTGGGTGCGAGCGTGAGTCTTATGCCTCTGTCATTATATAAGAGGATAAGAATGGTCGACCTTGAGCCCACCGGAATGACACTATAACTTGCAGACAGGTCTGTGAAATACCCGGTGGGGGTTATGGATGACTTACCGGTGAACGTCAGCGGCGTACACTTGCATCTAGATTTTGTTGTGATGGACATGCTGGAAGAAAACCACACCATGATAATCCTCGGGAGGCCCTTCATGGCGACAGCTGGTGTGCTCATTGATGTGAAGAAGGGGATGCTGTCCCTAAATATGGGTGACCAGAAAATCGAGTTCGATTTGGGATTTTCTATGAAGCATCCCCAGGAGGAGCAAAATTGCAATGTGCTGGAGGCTGAAGAAGAAAGAATAGTTGAAGCTGGAGTTTGGTAGATTCTCTCGAGGTCCCCCCCCCCCCCCCCCCCCCCGATAGCTTGAGGGGCCTTGAGGAGCACATTGGGGTAAAAGAAGAAGACACAGCTGGAGAAGTGTGTATCTCACAGACGACTCCTCCAGGATTCAAGAAGGCTGCTTCGACGAGGAGCAAGGGAAAAAAGCCCATGGGGCTCACTGTTGAGGAAGTCCGTATACTATGAAGAGTGGCGGTAGACACCAACGTGAGGGAGAAGCCCCCGGACACCACCAGTGGGAGGATCATTGAGAGCGTCTACCTGCAACCCCTACCACCAACAAGGACCGCTGCTCCAAAAGCTGATAGGATGCCAATCGTTGGGCATCACCCGCACCAACCACCTTGAAGATCATATACCGGGAGTCGAGCAAACGACTTTAAACAACCGCGCTTCATGGGAGGCAACCCATGTTCTAAACCTTCGTTGTTATCTTTAGGATTAGTTTTCTTATTTTTTGTGAATAAACACTGCTATGGGGATAATCATTGGGAGACTTAGATGAATTTTTTGTTTTTGCAGAAAATTGCCCTCAACCGATCGGGTGATACATCAACCGATCGGTTGAGTCGTATCTGAAGATGGCCGTATCATAACATCAGTGAATCGATCGGGTGGCAAAAGCAGCTGACTGGGTGGAAGATCGGATGAAAACAGCATAGCTCTTGGGAAATTTTGGGATTAAATCAACCGATCGATTGAGCTGAAGCTGTGGTCGTGTCGCTGTCCGGGTGAAGTCGACAGTGCTCTCGGGAAAATTGTGAAGCGGCCAACCGATCGGGTGAAAACTCACCCGATCAGTTCGCCTGTAGATGCCTTTCAACAAGAATTTTCGAAAAATAACCCAACCGATTGGGTGAGATCTCACCCGATCGGTTCGCCTAAAACCCTATAAATACCCCCTTCACCCGATTCATTTCTCACCTGACCTCCAGATTCCTCTCGTCGTTTCGACTTCCCTCCCTCTCAACCGGCCATCTCTCTCACTCCTTCAACTCCAGAATCATCTCCCTCACTTCGCCCATCTCTCTCTCATCATCAACACTCTTCCATCCTCATTCACCCCGAATTTCGCCCTAGACCCAACCCTAACTTCCCCCCATTTCGAAAATTTCTCCTCTTGTTGAATTGAGGTGCTGCGGCTTCAAGAATCGCTCCATTGCATTGCGGAAGGTCCTTTGCGATAAAATAATCACTTCGATAGTGGGTAAACTTGTTCCTAAGCTTAGTTTTTTACTTTACCCAAGTATTTGAATTTTTGTAACGACCACTTTTCGTTGTACGTTGTTCGTGCACGTGCTTTTGGCCGTGCACGTGTTTGTGAACACTTTCGTGTGTTATGCCGTTGTGAACGTCTCTGAGAGTATTAAATAGTGGCACTATTTTGGAACGACGTTTCTCGAGTCGTTTTCCCACAATTTAAACTTACTCGATGAGACGTGACGATTCTCACTCTTGACGGGAGACGTTCCTATTTTTAGTTTCGTCGTCGGACGTCGAATTTGAGATCCGTCTTCTTAGTTAGCTCACATTCGTCGCCACGATCACCCCGATATTTATTTTATAATTTTTGGAGTTCATTTGACCACTTTTATAATTTTTACAAGTTTTATAATATTTTTAACAATTTATTTTTAAATTAATTTCGGCCAAATAAAATTTATTTGAGTTTTAAACGTTTTAAAGAATTTTTGAGCCAATTTCCAGCTCATTTGGACCAGGTCAAATCCTAGAATGGGTTGGAGAAGTTTAAATTCAAATTTTAAATCTTTTTGAATTCTAATCCTATTAGATTTAGCCCTAGACCAAGTCAACCCACCTATACTATATAAGCAACCCCTAGCAAGTCCTATTTTCCAAAGAAATTAGCCCTAGCCTCTTCCAAACTCATTTTGGACGTTGCGACGATTCGTCGCAACATTGCGACGAACGGCGGCCGCACGACCGAAGAAACGAGGCCAAAACCCCCGCTCCGACCGCTGGCCGCCCCCGCACCAAGCTTGGCCCGCATCGCTGCACAGCCGCTCCGCTAAATTCCTCCGCACCGACCGAAGGGAGCTCTCGGTCAGACCGAGAGCTCAAGCGCCCGCCCCGCACCGCAGCTGTCGCCCGCTTCGACCCCCGCTCCGCTCCGTGCCCGACCGAAGGCCCCGCCCGCTGTGACCGAGCGCCCAAGCGCTGCAGCGTTGCATCGTCGCCCGCCCGCAATCCAAGCGCCTGACCGACCCGTTCTCTCGACCTGACCGACGGAAGCTCTCGCACCCAGCCACCCCGCAGCCGCTGCACGCCCCAAATCGTCGCAGCCCGCATTCTCAGCGCACGACCGAGGGTTTCTCCCGCATTGGAGGGGTACGACCGAGGGTCACTTGTCGCAACCCCGCACCCGTCGCACCGCTTGCCACCGTGGGCCCCCCAAGTTCTCCAGAGTTATTGTGGGTCCCCCAAAGGCCCCTAGGAGTACTGTGGGCCCCACCAAGGTGCTTTCTCTTCAAGGATCCGTCGCGTACGACGTCGTCGCACGTCGTAGCCCGTCGCCGCACGTGCGAGCTTTGGAATCTGGAACCGTCGCTCCGGTTGAAGCTCTGAATTTTCCAGCGAGGAATATATTTTGGAATCAGGACTTGGAGCGCGTTCTATTATTCCAACCCCCGGTGTCGCTACCCGACGCCGGTGTAGCTTTCGCGTCGTGTTGAGGTAACGTTTTGCACCCCTAGGACCCCCAACCCAATTGCATGCTAATCAAGACTAAAAATCAGTATTTTTAAAGTATTTTAAATGTTTTAAATTCACTAATCAAGATTAATAATATGGACTTTAGGCCGGTGGACTTGTGCACGTAGGATAATTGTGATTTTTGGACTCATTGGACGGTGTGCTCAGACGTCGAATTTGCAGGCAAGTGAAACTTGCCAACTCTTGTGTAGGGCCCTGTTTTTAGGCCACTTTCTTGTTCCTAGCGTAAAAGAGACTAGTCAGTGAAATGATAGCTGGCTAGACGCCTACTTGATCTAGTTTGACAACGAAACTAGATCCGTCACCTAAATGATCTAGCTTGACAACGAAGCTAGATCCAACCCTTAAACTTGTCATTCATGCATGCTAAACTGTCACGTTTACTTTTCTTACTTGTACGCTTTACTACTTGCCATGCCATGTCATCCATGCATTGATTGTTGCATCGTAGCACACGCTACATTACTTGTACTCCTTGAATACTACTTCCGGGGGAAACGGGCCTCATGTGTTGGTCAAAAGCCAATGCCCGGGTTCCCTGGACCGGCTAGGTGCACCCCTACGCCATACTTGTTTACACACTTCCTGGCTCGTGGACCAGAAGCGGGCCTCATGTGTTGGCCAGAAACCAATGCCCGATACACGTGGAGGGGTAGGGATAAACGGTTACTTGAGCTAAGGAGTTGGCCCGTACAGCCACTCTAGCCAAAAGAAGGAATCTCTGTGCACGAGGTGCTTACTTTTCTTGTCTTGTACTTGTCTTGTGAATGCCATGCCATGCTCGTACTGTACTTTACTTTACTTTACCTGTTGCACTCATACTTTAAACTGCCATGTCATCGCATTCATACTAGAACTGCTAGGTTGCTCTTACTTGTACTTTCAGTTTCACTTGCACAAGTCTTCCAGACTTGCTGACATGTGCCCCTTGCTCTTTTGGGTGTCACATGTTAGACCTGAGCCAGTGACCGTTGCTGAGTACGTGAGGTTTTGCTGACGCTGAGTCTGAGTCCATGGCTGCCCAGGAGGATTTTGGTGGACCCGGTGACCATGCTTTGAGTTTTGTGGAGCTTCATGTTGTTTTAGGCCTTTTGTTAGTTGTTGGTGCGTAGCACCGTTGTTTTGTACTTTGTACTTTTGTTGGCCATGTTTGGGCCTTTAGTCTCCTTCCTTTTAGCCTGATGGTTTTTCTGCGATGTTGGAAACTTATTTTATGGATATTCTGAGATGTTTCTTTTGTCTCATTTCATTATTATTATCTTTGTTTCGTTCGCGTTGCAAGGGCCTGCAGTTTTAAATTTGATTGACGCTTATCGGACTTGCAGCTTTGCAGCTTCAAGTCTGAGCGGACCTTCTCACGCTTCGCCTCCATATTTTGGGAAGCGGGGCGTGACAGGTTTTGTTGGTGGCCCATGCAGGTCCAGTCTTGCAATTGCAAATTAACGGAACAACGATAATAACAGAATGTCCATTAAATAAATTGCAACATCCGAGTCAGAAGCCCTGAGTCTAGTCGTTTTTAGGACACTAGGTGATAAGAAGACTTAGTTAGACGTCTGTGCTTGATAGTTAGAGGCCCCTGATTGTAGTTAGACTCCCTTTTAGCAATGGATTTAATCGTCGTAGGAGTTACCTTAGTGGTCCTTGCCTAACTCTGACCATATTAGACTTCTAGATTTTCCCCTTAGTCGTTCGCTTTTGGGTTCATCGATTTCGGACCAAGCTGAACGCATTTCTTTACCGTCTAACCCTTAGAAGTCTTAGCGCCTAGTTCCTAATCTTTAGTTGGTCGACCGTAGGAGTTTCTCCGTAGCCTCCTCTGGTTCATATCCTAGGCTTATGAATGTCTGATCTCCGACCAATTCCCTTGCCTCGATTCACGAGATCGCCTCATGACGATTGTCGTCAATTTTCAAACCTTTCCGTTACAATCTTGAATCTTCCAAAAGTATCTTTCGATTTCCTCTTTCCCTAGGTTTAAACTTGTTCAAAATTTTAATATACTTATACTTCATACTTCTTCATTGATTTAAATTTTTAAAAATGTTTGTAGGAATTTTTGAATGCTAGTTTATAGTATTTTCCCAGTCTATGCTTTTCGTACTTGTGTAAGTGTGTTGTTCTTTCATATATTAATTCTGAACCGTACTTTTATTTTGCTCAATTCGATTTATAATTTCCCTTCTTATTTATGCCATTCGAATAACACATCGTGTTTACTTTTAATATACTTTTCAAGACACATGGAATTTCAGCTTTCAGCAAGTTGGTTTTTGCTCATCGTTTTCCCTGTTTCAGATTTTTGAAATTACTATTTTTATAACCACTTCCTGATTTAGACCCTCCGTGATTTGATTTTAAAGACTTACTATTCGACTTCGATAATTCTTATACTAAGTCAATATTATTATTTTTCCGTGCACCATACCTACTTTCAACTATTTTTATATCCGTACTAGACTTGTTGTGCTCACATATTAAGAACCTTGTGTAAATCAGTTTCTCATTTCTGGCAAACCTTGGTTTTCTAAAAGTAGTTTCAAATTGATTATCTTCAATTTTCCATAGCCTAAAGTTTTGAAAGCATTTAACCTGATTTTAAATTCTTCCGTTGTTTGATTCCATTCCTTGACTTTCGAAAATTTTTGGCAACATTATATTAAATTATTGACGTATAAATTTTCTAAATCATGTCCTTAATATTTGTGTAAATGATTTTACTTCCTTTTAAAATGATTTTTAAAACCAGTAGGCCATCCTCTATTATTTTGAATATTCGACTCAGATTTATTTTGAACAACACGTTTTATCGATCCCCAAACATTTCTTCTCCGACGAGGATTTTAAAGTACAACAGTTTTCAGAATTCACGTATTTTAGCATGGGCTACTTACCCTATCTTCTTTTCTATATTCTAGGTATGTATCACCACATCTCCATTTTCCCTCAACCTAAACATCACCTTTGAGTCAATGTTTCGTCTAACCAAGCTGTCTTCTTGTATACGTCCTATCTGAACTCGTGCTTATCGATCCTTCCTCGTCTCGCTCTCGACCTCTCTTTATTGCTTAGGTCTTAGGGTCCTTCAATGTCTGGTCAACCCTTAGTTTTAGTAGGCCCTTGGACCCTGTGAGGTGTCGTAGTGCACATACCTAAGTTGGGTACGTGAGCTTGAATGAGAATTCCCATAGTATATTGGTGCTTGCCTATTGTGTGGTATATATATATATATATACTCGGAGTTATTCGTGATAGTATGAAGTTGTTGTGTGTTAGTAATTATAGATTTTTGTGTGGATAGCTATACTATACTAGGGATGCCGGTGTATATAAGAGCTAGCGTTGAAATATCTAATGGAATGTATGTAATTAGAGATACTTATAATGGTTGAAATAAAATGATGGGTAAAGCTAGGTATATGCTAGGTGTGATGATAATGTGTGAACTTATAGATAAGTAAGTAGGCCTATTGAGTGATCTATATATTATTACGTGTGAGTATGTGCTCGTAGGTAGATATATATAGTGTTTAGACGTAAGTAGTTATGTTTAGTTGCCTGAGTATATATGTGATATACATATAGTATTAGGGTTATAATTTTGATTGGTATTGTTGCTTTTACGGGATGTTGCATGCGTGCATACCGTGAGGTATACACGACTATTGCACATCTTAATTATGTACGTGTGGATGTGTTAGAATACTAATTATAGGTAGTAGGCTATGGTGTGAATATATATGTTACATGTGTGAGACTATACGATGAATACGTATGCATGTATTAGGGAGCGTATTATAATTATACGTATGTTGATGTCTATATTATTATTATTATGGTATATAGAATGATTGAACTACGTGAGTATTGCCTGACTAAATATTAAGTGTGATTGATTTATGGAATGTATATGGTTGTATGGTAGACGTATAAATATTGGAATGGTATTGGTATAAGTATGAATGCCGTGTTACGTATATAGAATATCCTGATATGTGTATTGAGTCTCACTCAAGCTTGAGTGAGTATACTCTAAGTATATTGAATGTATGATTGCAGTTTGAATATAGAAATGCTTGATGTATGTATGGTGATAGAAGTGTTTGTGCCTGGTTGTGCTACGCACATGATTGTGGGTCGCTACGCCAGTAT
Organism: Scilla litardierei; assembly: GCA_030789695.1. Taxonomy (NCBI): domain Eukaryota; kingdom Viridiplantae; phylum Streptophyta; class Magnoliopsida; order Asparagales; family Asparagaceae; genus Scilla; species Scilla litardierei. Next base: position 685,734,474 of record CM061142.1, on the reverse strand, counting down.
ATAGTTATAGGTGTTGGTCTTGTGATATAGCTAAATACTAAGGACTTGTTATGTGAACGTATGTGTACTAGCTAAAACTAGGTATGTATGTGTGCTAGTTATATAATGGTATGATTGGTGTATGTAAATGAAATGTTAGCGTGTATGGGTGTGCACCATGCACGGGTAAGTATGTGCTTAGTTATAGGTTTTGATGACTATGGTATATGTGGCGTGTCGTAAATACAGTTATAGGACCGTACGTAATGTGAATATATGGTGAACTATTTGCATGTATTTGAATGACTATATATTGTGAAATTATAGTAGCGGTGAATGTATATTAGATATAGTGAATTTGACTTTAATAATGGTATGGTGTGACTATATGTGTTGAGATGTTTGGTATTGGATGAATATTAGAGGGTAGTATACCCTTGATGTTTGTGCATAGGTAGCTGCATATAGGTAGAGCAATGATTGTATTTGCTAGTATGAGATCATACCTATATAAGTATCTGAACTATTGTTTTGTAAGTAGCAGCTATATAAGGGATGTATGTTTATATACCTGATTGAAATACATGAATGAAATTGACTGACTATAATAGGTATAACGAATGACGTACGTGAGTATATATATATATGTGGCAGTATAAGTGTTTGACAACCTAGTGCATACATGAGCACTTGAAATGACTATACCTGGTTAAATTATTATATAGCTTGATTGGGGTAGTTACTAGAGCGACTAGTTATATTAGAAAGTCCGAGGACGGACTTTATTCTAAGGTGGGAAGGATGTAACGACCACTTTTCGTTGTACGTTGTTCGTGCACGTGCTTTTGGCCGTGCACGTGTTTGTGAACACTTTCGTGTGTTATGCCGTTGTGAACGTCTCTGAGAGTATTAAATAGTGGCACTATTTTGGAACGACGTTTCTCGAGTCGTTTTCCCACAATTTAAACTTACTCGATGAGACGTGACGATTCTCACTCTTGACGGGAGACGTTCCTATTTTTAGTTTCGTCGTCGGACGTCGAATTTGAGATCCGTCTTCTTAGTTAGCTCACATTCGTCGCCACGATCACCCCGATATTTATTTTATAATTTTTGGAGTTCATTTGACCACTTTTATAATTTTTACAAGTTTTATAATATTTTTAACAATTTATTTTTAAATTAATTTCGGCCAAATAAAATTTATTTGAGTTTTAAACGTTTTAAAGAATTTTTGAGCCAATTTCCAGCTCATTTGGACCAGGTCAAATCCTAGAATGGGTTGGAGAAGTTTAAATTCAAATTTTAAATCTTTTTGAATTCTAATCCTATTAGATTTAGCCCTAGACCAAGTCAACCCACCTATACTATATAAGCAACCCCTAGCAAGTCCTATTTTCCAAAGAAATTAGCCCTAGCCTCTTCCAAACTCATTTTGGACGTTGCGACGATTCGTCGCAACATTGCGACGAACGGCGGCCGCACGACCGAAGAAACGAGGCCAAAACCCCCGCTCCGACCGCTGGCCGCCCCCGCTCCAAGCTTGGCCCGCATCGCTGCACAGCCGCTCCGCTAAATTCCTCCGCACCGACCGAATGGAGCTCTCGGTCAGACCGAGAGCTCAAGCGCCCGCCCCGCACCGCAGCTGTCGCCCGCTTCGTCCCCCGCTCTGCTCCGTGCCCGACCGAAGGCCCCGCCCGCTGTGACCGAGCGCCCAAGCGCTGCAGCGTTGCATCGTCGCCCGCCCGCAATCCAAGCGCCTGACCGACCCGTTCTCTCGACCTGACCGACGGAAGCTCTCGCACCCAGCCACCCCGCAGCCGCTGCACGCCCTAAATCGTCGCAGCCCGCATTCTCAGCGCACGACCGAGGGTTTCTCCCGCATTGGAGGGGTACGACCGAGGGTCACTTGTCGCAACCCCGCACCCGTCGCACCGCTTGCCACCGTGGGCCCCCCAAGTTCTCCAGAGTTATTGTGGGTCCCCCAAAGGCCCCTAGGAGTACTGTGGGCCCCACCAAGGTGCTTTCTCTTCAAGGATCCGTCGCGTACGACGTCGTCGCACGTCGTAGCCCGTCGCCGCACGTGCGAGCTTTGGAATCTGGAACCGTCGCTCCGGTTGAAGCTCTGAATTTTCCAGCGAGGAATATATTTTGGAATCAGGACTTGGAGCGCGTTCTATTATTCCAACCCCCGGTGTCGCTACCCGACGCCGGTGTAGCTTTCGCGTCGTGTTGAGGTAACGTTTTGCACCCCTAGGACCCCCAACCCAATTGCATGCTAATCAAGACTAAAAATCAGTATTTTTAAAGTATTTTAAATGTTTTAAATTCACTAATCAAGATTAATAATATGGACTTTAGGCCGGTGGACTTGTGCACGTAGGATAATTGTGATTTTTGGACTCATTGGACGGTGTGCTCAGACGTCGAATTTGCAGGCAAGTGAAACTTGCCAACTCTTGTGTAGGGCCCTGTTTTTAGGCCACTTTCTTGTTCCTAGCGTAAAAGAGACTAGTCAGTGAAATGATAGCTGGCTAGACGCCTACTTGATCTAGTTTGACAACGAAACTAGATCCGTCACCTAAATGATCTAGCTTGACAACGAAGCTAGATCCAACCCTTAAACTTGTCATTCATGCATGCTAAACTGTCACGTTTACTTTTCTTACTTGTACGCTTTACTACTTGCCATGCCATGTCATCCATGCATTGATTGTTGCATCGTAGCACACGCTACATTACTTGTACTCCTTGAATACTACTTCCGGGGGAAACGGGCCTCATGTGTTGGTCAAAAGCCAATGCCCGGGTTCCCTGGACCGGCTAGGTGCACCCCTACGCCATACTTGTTTACACACTTCCTGGCTCGTGGACCAGAAGCGGGCCTCATGTGTTGGCCAGAAACCAATGCCCGATACACGTGGAGGGGTAGGGATAAACGGTTACTTGAGCTTAGGAGTTGGCCCGTACAGCCACTCTAGCCAAAAGAAGGAATCTCTGTGCACGAGGTGCTTACTTTTCTTGTCTTGTACTTGTCTTGTGAATGCCATGCCATGCTCGTACTGTACTTTACTTTACTTTACCTGTTGCACTCATACTTTAAACTGCCATGTCATCGCATTCATACTAGAACTGCTAGGTTGCTCTTACTTGTACTTTCAGTTTCACTTGCACAAGTCTTCCAGACTTGCTGACATGTGCCCCTTGCTCTTTTGGGTGTCACATGTTAGACCTGAGCCAGTGACCGTTGCTGAGTACGTGAGGTTTTGCTGACGCTGAGTCTGAGTCCATGGCTGCCCAGGAGGATTTTGGTGGACCCGGTGACCATGCTTTGAGTTTTGTGGAGCTTCATGTTGTTTTAGGCCTTTTGTTAGTTGTTGGTGCGTAGCACCGTTGTTTTGTACTTTGTACTTTTGTTGGCCATGTTTGGGCCTTTAGTCTCCTTCCTTTTAGCCTGATGGTTTTTCTGCGATGTTGGAAACTTATTTTATGGATATTCTGAGATGTTTCTTTTGTCTCATTTCATTATTATTATCTTTGTTTCGTTCGCGTTGCAAGGGCCTGCAGTTTTAAATTTGATTGACGCTTATCGGACTTGCAGCTTTGCAGCTTCAAGTCTGAGCGGACCTTCTCACGCTTCGCCTCCATATTTTGGGAAGCGGGGCGTGACAATTTTGCTCAATTTGCCGTTGTTTGTGTGCATGTATACCATCTTGCATTTTCATCACACCCACACACTCATGGCCAAGGACAAGGGTAAGGGAATCATGAGGGAAGAGGGGCCGTCTGGCAAGAGACACAAATCTACACGTTCTCCACATACACGTGCTCCTCAACCTCCCCTACCCAACCCCCACCCCAACCAATCATTCCTCCCGAGGACCTTCGGATGGGACTGTGGGGATATCGTTTCTTTAGTCTTGAACATAAAGATTTTTATAATAGACTCAACCAACGGCCCACCTAGCCACTAAGTTTGCTCATAGTCAAACCCTGATCGATCTCGGAGTTTTCTCCGGTGTCGAGTCTTTATTTGCAAACCTAGGTTGGGTGAGCTTTCTAAACGCCCATGCCCAATCATATCCCGCCCTCACACTCGATTTCCTTTCGTCCCGCAAAACTAAGGCGGGGTCCATTATCGATTTCTGTGTCCGAAACCGAAACATCCGCACCCACGTTAACACAATCAACAACATTTTCGGTTTCCCCATTCTTGGTGACGAGATCCATCCCTCTGAATATCATCGCGACTTCGGTGTCGATATTTTTTGGGGTCGCCTCACCCTCCACGACTAATATCCTCGAGGCAAGGCCAAGGCCTCCTCGATCATCCACCCAGTATTTCGTCTAGCCCACCGCATCTTATCTAGCACTTTCTTTCCCATGAATGAGTCAGGGACCGTGACTATCCCTGACCTTTTTATCCGGTGGACTATGACGTTTGATTTTATTCACGGTGCTGATGGGATTGCTTATGAGGCCCCTCGCATACCTATTAATGGCGGTGCTAGGCTTATTCAAAATTTACTTGATATTAGCCGCGTCGAAAAGGGCAAGTATTGTTGGGGGGGCATCATTACCATCATTGCTTCACATCCCATATTCAATATCGCTATCCCCCGAGATTTGCCACATGCCGTAGGATCCACATTTCTAGATCTTGATGTCCTGCGGCACACTCATATGATCAAGCCTCGTGGCGACGGTCGGTTTGCCTTTTACTACGAGCACCCCCCCTGCTCCTTACACCATTCTGTCCAACCCTGGCCGTATGTCTATACATCTTTCGGTAGATTGGACGTTCCCTCCTGACCCAGAGTTTTTGGGGGGGTTACATCTTCAGTTTCATTTCTTAGACGCACCACGACCACCTTCCCATACCGCCCACTTAAGCGAGCATGACATCCCTGCGTCTAGAGGAGACCCCGGGGCTGGACCTAGTGGCGCCACCCCGGCTTCTGTCCCTATTTCTTCTGAGGCTCTCACTTCGGCCCTCTTAGGTCTTGCCTCCGGTACCGGCACGACCACTGCCACCGATACATCTTCTGCTTTTCGTCGAGCCACCTCCACTCGTCTCACTCTAGAGACTGAGTTAGCTTCTCTGCGCACTGGCACATCTACCTCAACCTCCTCGGATCCATCCACTTCTATCTTCTCTCACCCACGTTTTCTCGCACTCGAGCGAAACGTGGCCACCATTCTCCGCATTCTCACTCACATTCACGGTCCGCCTCCACCCACTTCCCCTCCTTCACCTCCTCCTTCACCTCCTCGATGATCATCACCTCCCGCCACCACCGTTTCCATTCCCGCTTCTACATCTCCACCACACTCTTACTGATCCACTCACAAACACTACCATCGATCCACCACCTCCGTCACCCTCCACTTCCCTCACAGCGTACACTCGCTGTAAGAAATTACCGGTACGCTCGAGATCACTTCCCTCACCTACTTCATTGGCCACAGTATCCCTCCTACTCACCATCATCACCACCACTCCACCCATCATACACACCACCTCCGCATCCATCCATCCACCCCTTTCTCCACTTCTCCGCACACCCATCACCTCTCCCGTCCAAACCCCTCCAGACTCTTCCGATGAGGACGAGGACAGTTCCTCTCCTGCATTTTGATCTCTTTCCTTTCCTTTTCTGATTTTTCCTCTAGCACATTATTTCTGCATCACCATGATCATATCATATTCTAGCATTGTCAAGTTTAGCTTGGGGGAAATCGATTTTTATGTGTGTTGTCGTGTGATGTCATTGTGTGTGCATGTTTATATGTGTCGTTTGGATGTACTTTTCTATCTTTTATTTTGTGTGTTTCTATTTCCTTCTTTTTATTTTTCTATTTCGTTGGTGTTTTTTTTCAAGTTTTCCACATTTTTGTTTCGGTGCGTACTTCCCCCCATTTTCTTTGCCCTCCCGTATTTACTACTATTGCATTGAGGGCAATGCAAGTCTCAGCTTATGGGAGTCGCACTTTGTGCGTCAGTTGTGTCTTTTTCCTCATTTTTGAGTCCTTTCCATCGTATTTTCTTTTTTTCTTATCTTTTTCTCTCCCTCTCCTAGAGATGACCCCACATGATGAATTGCCACAAAACTACACACACACCTAGCATGGCTACGATAATCACATTCACGAACCATAGGAAGCCGAGTCCTACTGTATTTCATGCTTCGTGGTTTCACTTTGCTTTTATGTGAGTCGCATGCCGTAGATAGCTGTTTGGTGTGCTTCTACTTTATGATTTTGATTTATATACATGTCCTTGGTTGACCCCTAGATTATCATGCTTCAATTTCGAATATACGGTATTTGCCTCTACTGTCTGCTTCTATATGCATGGAATATATATATATATATATATATATAATGCTTCAATTCGCATGTGTCGGGACTCTACCAATAGGACTATGATAACCCATTTAGCTTACGCTCTGATTTGCGAGAAAAATTTCTTTTGCCCAAGTGTTTAGATTTCGACTTCTTTTTTGTTTTACTTGGTGCAAATCCCCTCGTCGCGTATAGTTCTCCCACTTGGGAGAGTACACAAATATATAGCCCAAAAATCCAAAAGAAAAGAAAAAAAGAGAAAAAAGAAAAATCCAAAAAGAAAAAAATATTGTATAGCCAAAAGCCCAAAAAAATACAAATACCCAAATCCCAAAAAAATTCCCGTGTGAATATTATTCCTCCACCGTGAATAAAGGGAAGGCGAGAATTTGCACCGAGTGTTCTACTCCACACCTTCTCAATCTCCCTTGTTTTCGAACACACATAGAAACTTTCTAGCGATCATCTAGGCTATAGTGTGGTGATTTTCTAGTTCCTAGCGATCGAGTCCCCGACACATGATACGCTTCAATTCTTATTCTATTCTCATGCATGCTTGAGATTTTATTCACAGCTAATTCGAATTGAATCGATATTTGGGTCATTCCTTGTGTATGTGTATATGGAACTTTATTGCACAATTTAGATAGTGACACCGTCTGCTAGCACACGACCACACTCACTTGTGCTTCACCGCGTGGGCCCACGACACCTGTATGGACTCATATTCCATGGTTTAGTGATGTGTTTTATCGCTTGCTAGCTTAGTATGGCGTGTTTGATTTTGTTGGCTCTGACGAGCGATCTAGGATTTTGTTTTCTCTATCTGTTTCTCTCTCTATTTTTCCCTCCGAGCTCCTACTCTCACTCGTCTTCCTCGAGGACAAGGAAGGGTTCAGCTTGGGGGATTTTGACGTGCGTTTATATTTTATATATTCACGCATGACTTTTTCATGATTTTCCGTTGTTTTCTGTTGTTTCATATCTGTTCTTTTGTGTTTTTGGTGTCTTTTCACTTTCTCCGTGTTTTTGTGCAAATGCAGGAGTTTCCAGCGTTGGGAACATACAAAGAAGATATCATGAGTCCCCGGAGCAACGGGAGGAGTCACGCGCGATCCAGGGGCCAAGCGTCAAAGATTACTATATTTCAGCCCCCAACCGATCGGTTGGATAGAGCCAACCGATCGGTTGGTGCACGCATATCTGACCCGGACAGAAGAAGAAGAAGAAGAAGAGAAACTCACCCGATCGGTTCAGTGTTCGGGTGTGATCGACAGAGCTCTCTGTCTTTTTGAGCTTATTTCCAATTGATCGGGTGACATCTCACCCGATCGGTTCATCTGAAGCTGAAATTTCCCAAATGACGACACGGTCACGTCAACCGCTCGGGACCGTGGCCGGTTGATGTGTTTGAAGCACTGAAGGCCAAAACGACTAGCAGCTCACCTGATCGGTTGATGCTTCAACCGATCGGGTGACCTCATTTTCTATATATAGTCGAACTAGGTTTTCCAGAAACGAGCCCCATTTTGTATTTTCTGACTTTTGGGATTTGTGACGGCTGAGGATTTATTTTATCTTGTAGGTGTTCCGATTGTTCTGAAACTTTAGTATTGTATTAATATCATTGCTAGCATCTCTTTTCTATTGCCTGATTATGATTTCAACCGTTGAATTTCATTTAGATTGTATTTTTGCCATGAATTGTGAGTAGTTCCCAAATCTGGGATTTTGGTGGAAACCCCTTCGTGGGTTCTCCCTAGAGCGACCATAGGAATATGATTTCGATAAGGTTTTGGAATTTAGATGGTTACGCGGGGTGTTTCATTATCACTGGCGGGAGAAAGACCGACTCTGACCTTCAGGCCAAGAGGGAATAAAACTGGCGTTTGACTCCCTAGCCACAGCTCACACCCCTAGAGTAGACATTGAATCCTAGCACGTGGGAACGGCAGGATGAGATGTTGGGAGTAATCGTTGCGAACTTAGTGCTCCCAGAGTCGATCGGTGTTAATGGACATGAGAATGCCCACCGACCGAACCCGGGTAGTCCTAGCATATCATCCTAGGCATCGACCGGAATATCGGGCCCATGGGGCACAGGTATCACTCTTAGAGGTAATGTCTCACCACTAAACCCTAAAATCCAATCGTAGTCCTAACCGTCAGTCGTAATAGAGAGGGCACACGATAGGGTGGAAACCGAAGTACTGCATTCCCTTTTATATATTACATCCTTCGTATTACCATTCGTGATAACCTACCGATCGTTCGGGCTAGCTCACCCATCGGTGAACCGGTTCCTTCTTGACAACAAGCACAACACACGCCTCCCTGAGTTCGACCCCCAAGCCACACTACAACACCTTGCGCTTGTGGTTATAAATATTTAAATCTGGTATCCCCGATCCTATTGCCAATATTGCTAAATCTAGGGGACGTCAATTAGTGGGAAAATTTGTGTTGAATCTATAATTCTAACCAACATAAGTAGGGTTAGAGAACTTAAAGAGAGTTAGGATAACTCGGAGGAGAGCATAGGTTGTGGGTTCACTAAGACTAGTGTTAATCAAGCTCTAATTACCCACATATAACTCAATTGATCATCCGGTTAAGGAAACTCAACAGGAAAATTTAGCATTCAATAACACAATAAATTGCAATAAGGATGTATGCATCATCATGGCACTAATGAAATTTAAACATGGTCTCTTCTCAAAGAGTGCCCACTTGGGTCTTAGCCAATTAAAATGTGCCCTAATAATTCATCCAACATCAACAATATACTGGGCAAGAGGCATTGAGAACTAAGATTAACAACATATCATAATAAATCACAACCCACACCAATCACACTACTCAATCATACTAAACAAGATGAGATTCATAGACAAATTCATCCAAAGTTCAATACAAAATGAGAAATGCAAAATACATAAGAGGGAGAGGAAAGATATCACCAATCTCTCATCAATGTGGCTTCCCTCACACTTGAGCACCTTCTCAAAGCTTCTCTATCATTCCCATGGCCTCCAAGCTCCCCTCATTTCAGAAAAAAAAGCAAGATTAGGGCTGAAAACCCCCCAAATTCGTAATATAACTCAAACACAGCTTATCGGGTCTGTTTTTAAGTCAAACGGGTCGGATTCTAGCCCAAACCTGCAAGCAATGCCCAAATCTGCAGAAATTTTCAGCACCGTCACCCCGTCTTGCGAAAATTCTAGAAAAACCATCCGACCTCGGATTGACGTGTTCCAGGCGGCGATGGAACCGTAACAAAGTATATTATAACATAGAAATATCACTATGCCGAAATATATATTGGAATGATAGCAGAATGCTTCATAAGAGGGGGCAAATCTGTAGAAATTTTCAGCACCGTCACCCTGTCTTGAGAAAATTCTAGAAAAATCATCCGACCTCGGAATGACGTGTTCCAGGCGGGTGATGGAACCGTAACAAAGTGAACAACAACAAAAAATATCATTAGGCCGGAATATACACTGGAATGATAGCAGAATTCTGCACAAGAGGGGAAAAGCAGACTTTCTAGCCCAGAAATTTTCAGCACCGTAATCCTTTCTTCCAAAAAATGCAGTAAATTGCTCCGACCTCCAAAAATTCTGGAAAAATATGTGTTGGAATCGGGACTTCACTAAATTCAACTGAAAAATAATAGGAGATCAAGATGAAGATGCTAATAAGCTGTAAAAATTATGTTTTAAGCATATAGAAACGGCAAGCTCCAATATTAAGTGATATCATCAAAATGTGCGTATCGGAGCCAAAATGAACACAAATTATGCACAAAATGCCATCTAATGAAGGGTAAAATATACGATATTTAACCCTAATCAATGGACCCCATAATCTGTTACCTGAGCATGGGGGAAGAGCCGACCGATCCAGTGGAGATGCGGAAGATAGAACAGAAAGCGTACCAATTTGTTCTGCTAGATGGTTCATTGTATAAAAGGCGATGGACCAGGTATGATATTTTCCCCGACCTCAAATGTTTGGCCTCACAGGAAGCGATCTACATGATCCAAGAAATCTATGAGGGCGATTATGGGAACCATTGCGGTGGAAAAGTAATAGCTTTGAAGGCCGTAAGACAAGGTTACTTCTGACCAACCATGTTCAAAGATGCTATCGAGTATTTGCAGAAGTTCTTAAAGATCATCTCAGCCCATCCAACTGATCTAATCTCCATCATCAGTCCAGTGCCCTTCGCTAAGTGGGGATTGGACCTCCTCGGTCCATTTAAACAAGCAAGCAGGCAACGGAAATTCCTGATAGTGGCGATCGACTACTTCACAAAATGGATTGAGGCAGAGCCCCTGTCCCGAATCACCTGGAAGGAGGTCAGGAGCTTCATCTGGAAATCCATTATCTGTCGATTTGGCATCCAGCAATCCATTGTGATGGATAATGGGACGCAATTCGACAGTGTCGGCTTCAAGGATTTCTGCTCTGAGCTGAAGATTAAGCTACATTTCACCTCTGTCGCCCATCCCCAGTCCATTGGATTGGTAGAAGTTGCTAACAAATGCATCCTTGGACCCCTTCGAAAGAGAATAACCGGGCTCGAGGGAACCTGGCCAGAAGAGATCCCCGGCATACTATGGTTGTACAGAACGACCCACAAAAACCTCAGGTGAGACACCCTTTATGCTTGCTTATGGTTATGAAACTATCGTCCCGGTGGAGGTTAATGAACGCCCCCTTCGTCTCTAATATTATGACGAAGAGAGAAACTCAGAAAGGCTCGAACTCAACCTACAATTGTCAAGGATGTTTGCGAACGAGCTTTGGTGACCCTTATTGAACAAAAAGGTCGAATGGCTCGGTATTTCAACTCCAAGGTTCACAGACGTAGTTTCCATGTATGCGACTTGGTGCCGCGTAAGGCTGCCTTCACTCCCGAGACCATCAAGCAAGGAAAGCTCACTGCAAAGTAGGAAGGTCCTTACAAAGTGATCGATGTGCTCGGTCCTGCTACCTACCAGCTCGCTACATTGGATGATAGGGAGCTACCCCATCCTTGGTGTTGGGAATTCGGCGGTCCCTTAGGGCATAAAAACTCTAGTCCCGTCCTAAGTCGGACGGAACATAGACAGAGAAAAACAATAGCAGCGGAAGAAAAACTATGTTAACTAATTAACATGCAGTTAAAACCAATTTTTAACTTAGCCCTAAGGTCCAAGACCCTATGCCAAGATCTATGCCTACTTGGGATGGATCTTACCATCCCAAGAAGGATCTAGCCTACTGCGATTAAACTAAACTAATGCTAATAAAATACTTTAACCACATACCCGGAATCTCAGCCCTGGAGCAGGCGAGATGTTCTGCACCGTCTTCCGAGCTGCTCCCGTCCCACGACGAGCCGCTCCTTGAACCGCTCCCTGAACCGCTCCTCGAACCACTCCGCATCCCGAGGCGATCAATCCACGTGCCGCCGAGCCAACCACGCGCCGAAGAAAGTTTCACGCGAGTGAAACCTCCGACTAGATTTCAGATCTAGAATCCGAACTCCTTCGTGGCTTTGCTAGAGCCCTCAGGAGTAAGGAAGAAATTTAGGGAGATGAGAAATATTAATTTAAGCCTAGATCCGAGCGTGCTCCAACATTTACGAGAGCCGCTCAGATCTAGAGCTTGGGACGAGTTTTGAGGAAAGGGGGAGACCCCTATTTATATAGGCAGCGGACTCTCCCCTTTTCTCAAAATCCGATGTGGGACTATTAGTTTGAGTTAATTTAAAATCAAGTTAGTTTGCACTTCACAAAGTGCAAACTTCTGTGAATTTAAACTCCTTCACCGTTGAGCTTCAAGATCGATACAACCTATCAATCCGAAGGGTGTTCAACGGTGAACGCATAGGAAAAAACTGTTTGTCAATAGGAGTTCGTTTGACCCTCCAATTGAGTGTCCAAAGATCATCCCACGGCTAGTTTTTCGCAAAAACCAGCCGTCAAATCTGCCATCAAACCTAGGGTTCAGCACCCTAAGGTGGGGCCCAATCTGTGAGCCCCACAGCCTCAAACCCAGGCTGACTGGGTGCCTGCCAGACCTGGGCACGGGCGCCCAGGTCGGGCACGGGTGCCCAGGCACCCAGGCGACTGGCGCCCAGGCGCCAGCCTGGGGCCTGGCGGGCGCCTGGCGCCTGGCGGGCGCCTGGCGCCTGGCGGGCGCCTGGCGCCTGGCGGGCGCCTGGCGCCTGGCGGGCGCCTGGCGCCTGGCGGGCGCCTGGGCCGGGCGCCCAAGGCGCCCGGCCCAGGGCGCCTGGGCTCCCAGGCTCCCAGGCCCGCCTGGGCGGCCCGCCTGGGCGCAGGCCCAGGCGCTGGGCGCCTGGGCCTGTGCCCAGGCCTGCCTACCTGGGTTCCTGGCTCAGCCAAGTCTGGCCAGGCACCCAGGCCAGACTTGTCTGGTCTGGGTCAGCCTGGTCTGACCCGGTCTGATCTGTTTGGCTGTTTTGGCTCTAACTTGAGCATCCGGTGTCCGATTTGGACGCCGTTCGAACCTGGGTCTAGACCGGGACATTTCTGTCTTACCCGTGTATTTTTCCTTGTGTTTATATTATTAAATATTTTATTAAACAATTTAATACACATTTAATCGCCTTTGCATCAAATGCAAAATAGTCCCTATCTAGGCTTAAATTATCATATTGCATCAAATGCAATTATTTCATCCCTTGCATCAAAAATGCAAAATATTCTCCCTAACTAATTTCTACCTATTACTAGACGAAAGGTTACACTCTGTGTGAGACCCTACAGCCTGACCCTTACAACAGGTTGGGCTCGAAGCCCTATACGGCAGTGACCACTAGCAGTGGGTGTCGTCCCTGCTTCAGGAATCATCATTATGTGGTTGACTCATTGACATGAGTATTGTCGGGACCACCCTGACTGTTTCCGTGATGAATTCCGTAGTTATAGTCTTTTCGTCTTAATTATGTCGTGTAGATCAAGTCTGGGGTATGGTCAAACTGTCAACCCCAACAACTTGACTCTGGTTAGTTTCTATCAATCTTTAGTCAATAAATGTTGGACTTCTTCCAACATACTCTGCGCAGAGTTTTTACTAAAGACCGAACTAACTCTACGACACTAACTCCCATTGACCGGGAGAGACGAATCCTCTCTTGGTCATTACTCGCCTCGTACGTTTCAAGTGACACCTAATCAAAAGACCTTTCGACAGGCCTTGCCTCGAAGCTAGGTCAGTTGATCTAAGTGGCACCGTTCACGCACAGGTCCGTCAAAATGACCTCAAGTCAAAAGACCAACTATCCTATCATCACTCATAGTTATCACTGACAGATTGGTCAATATAACCATATGATAACTCTAGTGGATCGTTCAGTGAACTCATTCTAATGAGCACCTGTGTCTCGTCTTCGACTTCGACAAGTCAAGCGATCATGAGATCATCGCCACCGCTAAACGGTGAAGACTAAGACACAATGGTCTATCCGATGTTTCGATATCCTTGTCTCGGAACATCTACAACCACGAACCATTTTAGACTTATGCTACAGACGGTCAAACGTTTCTCCATGATCGAGATACTCATCTTGATACCCGTTTGACCTTGCATAAAGTCTCAGGACTTTACCTAAGTTGATATCTAATGTGGACTATATTACAATATAACTTAGATAAATTATTACCAAACAGCTTACTGTTATTTCGAACAAGATGTTTGTGCTATTCACACAGGAATAAATGGCCTCGATGGCATAATATTCCTACATCTCCCACTTGCACTCAGGCCCATTTATCTCGGTATCTTATACCGTTTTTACACATAAGTTTTCCCGACTTCATGTGGTAGAGCCTTCGTGAGTGGATCTGCTAAAACCGTCTACACTATAGACTTAAGGGGTTTTTATGTTTATATTAGACCAAACTTTTGAATCTTATTCAAATAATTCACTTGGTCTATCGGAATCTATAATATTTTATTTACTTGGATCTTATCCAATTCATCGTACCTTACGATAATAATTTAAATTTGTTAATGGTCATTTTAAATGGCTCATATCTATTCTTGATAAAGTATCAAACCTTTTGATTACTTTGTCAAAATGTATGTTCCATCCCTTCGATGCCTCGCATGTAATTTATACGCTCCCACTGACCTTGAAAACTTTCTGGCCAATTCATATAAGTTGGTTTGTCTAAATCATATTTAGAAAAACGAACTTATAAGTGAATGCTCAAATTTTCATGGTCAACTTGAGCGTTTACATCGAGATTGGTCCGAGTAGATCTGTACACATCTGTTGGTGAAAACGGTTTCATAATAATCCGTTTTATGGGAATTAGGATGAAAATCGTTCTCGACTAAATACGATTGTACTTCACTATTTTCCTTTCTGCACCAACCTTTCAACTTAAAGATTTACTTGCAAAAATGAGGAAACATTTTCCTTGTGCACGTAAACTAAATTCCAAAATTTATTTACGCACCGGACCTTTTCTAATTGCATCAAGTTTTAAATCGGAGTTACTACTCCGAATTTTATCCCGGAAGTTGACTAAGTCATCATCAGTTATGATGTCTAACTCGACAATCCGTCTCACGAGATTCAAGTAATAATACAACTTCCTTACGATTGATTTATTGAATATATTATTGATAATGTCCTCATAGAACTTTATCAAAACCTAGGCATTACTATCTAGGACTTAACCCAGAGGGAGGACTTAACTCAGAGTCACTTACAATGGATCACACTAAATCTAATTAAGTGTGATTCATACCTTTTAACACACCGATGTGTTAACAGACTTGATCTGAGAGAAAATCACATTTTCTTTTAATTACACAAGATTTTTATTTAGCTAAGTATTTGACCATTCGATCTAATCGAATCAGTTTAAATACTTTCGTCATTTCGTTCTTTATTTTATCAGACTTGCGTTTCATCAAGAACACGTGTCTTAGTAAAATATACGAATAACTTATTTTGTTAAAAATAGACTCGGGTACATCAGTATGTACTAGACTGAGTTCGACAACTCATTCTCCCACTGTCTCACAGATGGGTTTCGGCCATTGTATCTAAGAGGCTAAGACTCACAAGTGTCCGTAGACTTCATAATACGAGAGGTCAGTCCCCTCTTTATGTGACTTGTGAAGCTTAATCTCTAGATACAGCCTAGTCTAATTTTACCATATAAGTTTGCTACTATTTTGTGTATTTATATATTAACATTTAATATATATATAGTTATTTACAAATTACTTAACACAAAACATTACTTTAGAAGCAATGTGACGACATTCGTCAAAATGTGTTAAACGTCTTTTGTATAACAATTTATTCTGAAATCGTGACATCAAAATATGTCACATTTTCATTTCCTCCTACTTATGCCTCTACTAATGATAAATTAAACTAACTTTCTCAATTGACTTTCCGAAGTGCCTTCTTCCTTTTCTAAATCACATTTAGATATCAACATAAATAAATAGCTATGCAAGCAACTTATGTATCCAAACGCTTGAGCTTTGCAATCTTGAGTGTAGCTCAAGAAGTTGCTTGTCTCAAGATCCGGTTGGGATACATAGTCTTGCATCGCTCATGCACTCATATTCGACTCAAACGGTTTGATCAAATTTTCGAACTTTGCGGATCAAAATTGTTTGTCCATACAACCTTGAGGGTAGCTCGACAAGTTGTAGGGAGAAACATACTTCGAATATCCTATATGTTCAAGCTGCCTCATATAGAGACGAGTGACATGTAGCTTTAATTTATTTGTTGGACCCAGAACTTAATGAAATCATATTTCTTAAGTCTGTTCTTTAGAAGGTCATTTAATGTCAACGAGAATATAGTTTTAATTCTATCAATTAGAATTTAACTCGATATTCAATTAATCAACTTTTTGACCAATTAACTTATTCCAATATTACATATTGATTCCTTCGGTAAACATAGTCTTGCCCTAGTTTTAACATATGTTCAATATTAAATATAGGTAGAATGGATTTTATCTATCTATATCCTCCCAGTATTTTTACGTATGTTTTAAAGCTTAATAACGAACGATTTAATCGAATTAAAAATTAATGGGTAAGAGTTCCAATCACCTTGAGTGTAGCTCAACAAGTTGATTGACTCTGCGATTGGAGGATGACTCTTCATCGATCATATCGGATATGACTCTCTTAATCGGTTTTTGCCCCTAGCCATTCGTGATCATGAGTGTGCTCATCCAAATCACAATGTCTAGTCTAGTCGGACCCTTGTTTTCATGTCTAGCCTGACTTGCCCCTCAGCTCGGTGTATGCACGACACGTCGGTTTGGGTCAGGTCTTAGACTAGATCTTATGTATTTAAGAAGTTGGTTTCTACAAGGTTGCCATGTCACAGCTTGAGTGTATCTCAACAACTGTAACACGGGCCCTATAGTTACTAACTCCTAAAACAAGGAGGGTTACGGCTAATCTTGAAAAAGATCATTAACGTATTTGACTTAGATATAGTCCAGGGTGTCATACAATCATGATTCGCGACATTGCGGTCCAGCAGAACTCAGCCAGGGAATTGACTAAGCCAGGATCACTATCCCTTAAAGGGTGATCCAGAACTCTTAGCCAAGCACATTGACTGGATCATGGTCCATTGAATGAAGCTTGTCATTTTTGTATGTATGCCATAGACTAAACAGCTTTTATTAACAACTAATTAATCCTATCAACTAGTTGTATCCTTAAATTCAAAATTTTAGGATTTGTTTAATAACTTTTATTAAGTCCTTATCAACTATAAGGTTCACGTGCTATCCTAATCGTTATTAGGATTTTAATAAATTTTATTAACAACGCTAGAAGCAAAGTCCTTTAATGAAAATTAATTATAACAATTAGAATTGAAAATTCATTTAAAGGACTACCCTAATCAGGAATTAGGTCTTATATTGTTGTTAATGTTTTATTGAAACATAGCATGTCATTAAAATTCAAGTAATAAATTTTAATCATTTTTAATGGCTAACCTAAAAGGTTGTCTTGTGTTATCAAATAAGGGACAAGATAAACAAGCCATTAAAATAAAGCTACACTAATTTTATCAACATAAAATGAAAGTGTATATCTATTTAACAATTAAATAAACTAAGTTTATCGCATAAACAATTTTTAGACTTTTAAAATCAGTTTTAAAAAATATCTTATAAATTTAAAAAATTACCTTAAAAAATTTTCCATGTTCAAAAATTTATCATATACAATTTTTAAACATCTAAAACATTTTAAACTTATCGCATAAATTTAAAGCCTTAAAATCAATTTTAAAATTTATCACATAAATTTAAAAACACCATTTTAAAATTTCCATGCTTAAAAAATTTATCATATAAAAATTTTTAGGCATCCCAAATAAATTTAGAACTTTTAAAGATTTAAAATTAGTTTTAAAATTATCACATAAATTTTAAATCGTTATTTTAAAAAAATTTCATATTCAAAAATATCAAAAAGAATTTTTGAACATCTAAAACATTTTTAAAATTTTATCTCATAACTTTAAAAACATTTGAAAAGCATTTAAAAGCATTAACAAGTTTAATGAAAGCGCAGTACCTAGATCGATTACGCAAACCTAGGCTCTGATACCACTGTTGGGAATTCGGCGGTCCCTTAGGGCACAAAAACTCTAGTCCCGTCCTAAGTCGGACGGAACATAGTGTCACGACCCGCTTCCCTAAAATGGAGGCGAGACGTGAAAAGGTCCGCACGAGAGTGGAGCTGTGAAGCCCCAAACCCGATAAGCGTCCACAATACATAAACAGGTCCCTGTAACCACAACAGAATAACAATAATAACACAAGGAGAGACTGAAATAAAATTCCACATCTCACAAAATGTCCAACATCAACAAAAGTCCAACATCCAGAAAAGCCACCAGGCTAAATGAAAAGAGTCTAAAGGCCCAGAACAAGGCCAACAAAAGAAACGACAACAACAAAGCAAAGTATAGGTGCCACACACCGATAACAAAACAACTATCTAACAAAAGTAAAACACAACGAGGACACTAGGACTGGTCCCCAGTGTCCACGTACTCCCCGTCAAACACAAGCGCGGGCTCGGCGTCAGCAAACACCTCGTCCTCAACTAGTAACTCAGGCTCGGGCTCTAACATGTGTCACCCAAAAGAGAAAAGGGGCACATGTCAGCAAGTCGAAAGACTTGTGCAAGGAAACGGGAATAATGGTAAACTAGCAACCTAGCAATTAAATCATGGTGCATGGCAAGTAAGGTACGGTGGTAACAAGTGAGGTAAAGGAGAGTACACGTGGCAAGGGGTTGTTGTGACATGTAATGTCAAGTAACAAGTACAAGTACAAGGGATCACTCAACGAGTGCCCTATTGCCCGCAGGCTGTGTTCAAGTATCAAGTACAAGGGATCACTCAACGAGTGCCCTATTGCCCGCAGGCTGTGATGAGCTCGTCTTCTGGAACACGAGCCAGAAAGTGTATTTGATAAGTATGGCGTAGGGGTGCACCTAACCGGAACAAGTAACACTAGTATGTAGCGATGCTACGCAATCACGATGAGTATTCAAGCATGCAATGACATGAGCAGATAATTCGCATACCGTTAATTAAATTAAACGTGACAGGCGAAATGCAATGACATGAACATATTCGCGTACCGTTAATTAAATTAAACATGGCAGTTAAAATGCAATAGCAGTTAAGGATGCATGGATGACATGAACAGTTAATTCGCATACCGTTAAGGGAAAGTAAACGTGACATACAAGCATGATGAGGGTGACGGACCAAGCTTCGTTGTCAAGCTAGGTCAATGGCGTCTAAACGGCTATCCTTTCACCGTCTAGTCTCTTTTACGCTAAAGCAAGGTAAATGGCCCAAAACATGGCCTAAATCAAGAGATGCAAGTTTCACTTGCCTAGCACCGGGGATTTACGATCACTTCGTCACACAGATGCTATCTACGGGGGAAATCGCTGTTGTGGGGGAAACAAGCACCAAACACTTGAAATTAATTAGGGTTTCATAAAAATACTAATAGACTATGAAAACATAGAGGAATCGATTTCTTACCAAGAGGAGACGGAAGGAACACTCTGGGGAACCCTAGGATCAGATCTGGAAAAGATTGGAGAAGTTTGGGGAAACTAGGGTTTTAGGGGATTTGGGGATTTGATGGGTTTTGATGGAGATTTGGGGAAGATGAGGGGTGGAATGAGTGAATGGATGGATTGGATGATGGATTTAGGGCTTGGAATGGAGAAATGGAGCTTGGAGGAAGATGGGGGCTGAAGAGGGAAGTTTTTAGGGTCTTGGGTCGTGTTGGAGAAGAAGAAGTCGAATGGGTTGGGTTTAAATAGGCTAGGCTGGCGGCTGTCCAGAAATTAGGGTTTTAACACTGGTTAGTCGGTCAAAGAGCAACCACTGACCGACTAGTTTGGCAACTAGTCGGTCGGTCGACCAACGTAGACCGACTAAGTGCAAACAGTAACTCCTGAACGAAAATAGGATTCTAGAGTTAGTCGGTCCATGAACAAGTACTGACCGACTAGTTTTACATCTAGTCGGTCGATGAACGTTCATAGACCGACTAAGAGTAAACAGTAACTGATACAAAAATAATTTGATGAGTTAGTCGGTTCAAGAAGCATTGCTGACCGACTAGTTTGCAACCTAGTCGGTCAACCAACGTTCTTAGACCGACTAACGATAAACAGTAACTCCTGAGAAATTTAGAAAGCTAACTAGTCGGTCCAAGAAGGATTGCCGACCGACTGGATCGTCATCTAGTCGGTTGATGGCCCTTCTTACACCGGCTAATGAGCACAGAAAAGTACCGATACGGAGCGCGAGGCCCCGGTATCAATTCCTAAGACTCCTAGGCTTGATCTAACAGTTAGATATGACCGTTATGAAGTCCGTCACGAGTGACATACTTCGAAATCGACAATCCTAAGGAAGAAGCGAGAAAATACGACGAATCGATCGAAAATGAAATCTACGGAGACAAAAACCACACAAGAGGAGAAAATCCATCAAAACATATATTATATTATATTAAATCCAGATTCATGAAAAGCAGTCGTTACATCCTCCCCAACTTAAGAAAAATTCCGTCCTCGGAATTTCCAAAAATTCACGAGTCCGGAAACAAAAGTGGGAAACGCTCTCGCATCTCATCCTCATTCTCCCAAGTAGACTCCCCAGGTGAACCGTGTCGCCACATCACCCTCACAAGATTGACAATCTTGTTTCGAAGCGATTTCTGACGCCTGTCCAGAATCTGCACTGGATGCTGGTCATACGTCATATCGGGGCGAACGGTAATCTCCGAAAAATCCACCGCATGAGACGGATCGCTAATGTATCGACGAAGCTGCGACACATGGAAAACATTGTGAACTCCTTCCAAAGATGGCGGCAAGGCCAAGCGATAAGCTACCTCGCCAACCCTCTCCAAAACGTCAAACGGTCCAATGTATCGCGGGCTCAACTTCCCACGCTTCCCGAAACGAATCACACCACGATTCGGGGAAATCTTCAAGAACACATGTTCGCCCGGCTGAAACTCCAAAGGACGACGTTTAGCATCCGCCCAATGCTTAAAAAGGTCCTGAGCAATTCTCAACCTCTCCCGAATATTCCTGACGATATCCACGGCCTCCACGATCATCTCAGGTCCCAACAACTCCCGATCACCAACGTCATCCCAACTCAATGGCGATCGACATTTCCTCCCATAAAGAGCGGCGAAAGGCGCCATGCCAATACTCGCCTGGAAGCTGTTGTTGTAAGAGAACTCCACCAAGTGTAGATGGTCCTCCCACGAACCCTTGAAATCCAACATGCACGCCCTCAGCATGTCTTCCAAAATCTGAATCGTCCTCTCGGACTGGCCATCCGTCTGCGGATGGTACGCCG
The DNA here is from genome assembly GCA_030789695.1 of Scilla litardierei. NCBI lineage: Eukaryota > Viridiplantae > Streptophyta > Magnoliopsida > Asparagales > Asparagaceae > Scilla > Scilla litardierei. The sequence goes on along the minus strand of CM061142.1, from coordinate 685,713,206 downwards.
TGCTGAAACTCAGACGCGTACCCAAGCTCTTCTGCAAACTCTGCCAGAACTGAGATGTGAACCTCGTGTCTCTGTCAGACACGATACTCATGGGGACTCCATGAAGTCGCACAACCTCCTGCACGATTCACGTTACATCACTATCCAAACTAGGAAAAGGAAATAAAACAGAGAGTAAAAGAATTTTACCTCCATATATCTCCTCGCTAGCGCCTCAGTGGACTGTCCCACTCGGAACGGAATAAAATGCGCAGATTTGGTCAATCGATCTACGATCACCCAAATCGCGTCATTCTGCTTCGGACTCCGAGGTAGTCCAGTCACGAAGTCCATAGTGATGTGTTGCCACTTCCACTCCGGAATCGGAAGCGGTTGTAGCAACCCGGCCGAACGCTGATGCTCCGCCTTCACTTGCTGGCAAACCAAGCACTTGGCTACACTCCGAGCCACGCTCCTCTTCATACCATGCCACCAATAATTCAGACGAAGATCCTGGTACATCTTGGTGCCACCAGGATGCACAGAATACGGCGAACTGTGTGCCTCCACCATCAGCTCCTCTCTGATATCCCCAGCAGGCACACACAACCTGGCTCCAAACCTCAGCGAGCCATCCTCATGAATCAAAAAGTCAGTCCACAGACCGGCTTCCACCATCTCCCGAATCCTCACCAGCTTCGGATCCTCAGCCTGGCCAGCCTTAATCCGATCCACGATCGTCGAATGTACCTGCATGTACATCAACGACGAAGCCTCTCCAGGAAGAACAATCTCCACGCCAGACTCGCAAAAATCCTGCTGCAATCTCCACTGCGAGGTCAAAATCATCACCGCTGGAAGCCTACTCAAAGCATCCGGAACCACATTCACCTTGCCAGGGTGAAACTGCAAATCAATATCATAATCCGCCATAAGCTTCAACCATCGACTCTGTCGCATGTTGAGCTCCTTCTGAGTGAAAATATACTTCAAGCTTTTGTGATCGGTGAAAATCTTCACTTTCTCACTCAGCAAGAAGTGCCTCCAAATCTTAAGAGCAAACACAACGGCAGCCAACTCGAAATCATGCGTCGGATAATTCTTCTCATGAACCTTAAGCTGACGAGACGCATACGCCACAACATGCCCGTGCTGATGCAACACACAACCGAGACCCTTGCCAGAAGCATCGCAAAAGATCTCAAATCCACCGCTGCGATCAGGCACAATAAGAATAGGGGCACTCGTCAACCTCTCCTTCAGAATACCAAAAGCACTCTCACAATCACCCGACCAAACATAAGCAATATCCTTCCGCGTCAACCTGGTCATCGGCTCAGCAATACGAGAAAAGTCCTTAATGAATCGCCGATAATAACCAGCAAGCCCAAGAAAACTCAGAATCTCAGACATAGACGACGGAACAGGCCACTCCCTGATGGCCCGAATCTTCTCGGGATCCACTGAAATACCATCTCCAGTCACCACATGCCCGAGAAAAGCAACTCGATCCAGCCAAAACTCGCACTTCGAAAACTTAGCATACAACCGATGCTTCCTCAAAATCTCCAACACCGTCCTCAAGTGCGAGGCATGCTCTTCCTCCGACTTCGAATAGATCAGGATGTCGTCAATAAAGATAACGACAAACTTATCCAAAATGTCGTAGAAAATCAGGTTCATCAGATTCATGAAAACTGCGGGCGCGTTAGTTACGCCGAAAGGCATAACCACGAACTCATAGTGTCCATACTTCGTCCTGAACGCTGTCTTCGGAACATCTCCCTTCTTCACCTTCAACTGATGATAACCACTCCTCAAATCCAATTTAGAAAACACCCTCGAACCTCCAAGCTGATCAAAAATATCATCGATGCGAGGCAACGGGTATTTATTCTTAATGGTCACCGCATTCAACTCCCGATAATCCACGCACATGCGACGCGAACCATCCTTCTTCTTAACCAACAACACCGGTGCTCCCCACGGAGACACGCTAGGATTAATATAACCCTTCTGCAAAAGCTCATCCAACTGCTTCCGCAACTCTTCCAACTCAGCAGGTGCCATACGATACGGCGCCTTCGAAATCGGCTGCGCACCTGGAACAAGATCGATAGAAAATTCCAGAGCTCGATCAGGCGGCAAACCAGACATCTCCTCGGGGAAGACGTCACCAAAATCTCGCACCACAGCTGGCCACTCCAGCTCCATCTGCATAGCCACAGCCTCCACCGGCCTGGCCCGAAATCTGACAGGACCAAGCGAACTGCTACCACGACTGAACTCAAACACTGGGTGTCCGGGAATCTCGAACACCACCTTCTTCCTCCTGCAGTCGATCGTAGCATAGAAGCTCGCAAGCCAATCCATCCCAAGAACTGCATCATAGTTGATGATGTCGTGGACAATGAAATCAGCACAAAGCTCACGTCCACAAACCACCAACGGGCAAGAATTGCACCCACGATGCACCGAGACTACACCGTTCCCTGTGACGATATTCCAACTCTTAGGAAGATAGGACGTCGACAAGGAATGCTTCTCCACGAAGCTCCGGGCCAAAATGCACATCGATGCACCAGAGTCAAAGAGGACTCGTGCAGGGAACGTGCAAACCAAAACCACACCTAACAAGCAATTAACAGTCAAATCCTAGTCTAGCAAACAATCATGAGCAAGCAACCAATATAATCAAAAATCAACTAACTAAGGAGGATAAATAGCTAGAATGAGCGTTACCTGCAATAACATCATCCACGGCCATGCTCTCCTCCTCAGTCATCAGAAAGGCCTGCCCTCTCGGCGGAACAGCCTGCCGAAAGGCCTGTCTCTGTGGAACAAGGGGCGCTCCACGTCCAACGGGCACAGGAGCTCGCTGCTGCAACAGCTGTGCTGCAATAGGAGCCCGCCAAGGCTGTCTCGACTTCGGACACTCCCGGATGGTGTGGGCAGGATCTCCGCAGACAATGCACTGTCCTAGAAACCTCCTACACTGATCCCTGAGGTGTCCAGTCTTGCCACAGAAATGGCAAGTCTTCAGGATAGGCCCTCCTGGCCTCTTGAACTGCACCGGATGACTAGGCTTGAAACCAGGCCTAACCACCGCCCTGGCCTGCTCCATAGGCCTCTTCCCAGCTCCGGAAACATGTCCCTTCCTCTGATTCAAATTCAACTCCTGCCGCCTCGCAGCAATCAGAACCTTCTGATATGTCTCCAAGTCAGAAGAGGTCACAAAGCTCTGAAGCTCCAAGGCAAGTCCCTGGAGAAATCGCTGAGCTTTCTCATCGGCATCCTGCACCATCTTCGGTGCAAACCGACTGAGCCTCGTGAACTCCTGGTGGTACTGATCCACCGACAAGCTCCCCTGCTTCAGATCTATGAAGCGCTGCAGCATCACCTGTCTAGCAGCCTTCGAGAAGAACTCTCCATCGAATCTGGACTTGAAGGTAGCCCAGACGATCGGCTCCACCAGCATCTTCTCTTCAGCATCCCACCAATTCCTGGCGTTATCCTTCAGCTGCCTCTTAGCCAGATCAACCCATCCAGCTGGGTTAATCTTCGCCATTGCCAAGTTATCCTCAATGTTCCTTATCCATTCGTCGGCAGCCAGAGGACCCTCAGAACCATCAAAATATGCGGGACCCAGCTCCCGAAATTGCTTCGCTCCTGGCTCAGAGCGAGGGGCATCGGGAAGAGCCCGGGCAGCTCGAGCAGGTGGAGCATTCTGGACTTGCAGAAGCACGCCCTGCTGCACCTGCATCATCTGGATCATCATCCGCATCATCTCACCGCTGGTGGGTTCCCGCTCAGGCTCCTCATCATGAGGGAGCGCACCACTACCACCACCACGGGTGAATCGTCTTCCTGTCATATAGTGACACAGAAAACGAATCAGATTAGACTCATAGCTTATGACTCGGACGTCGAACTTAATTTATTGGACATTCTAATATTATTATCGCTATTCCAAAAATCGCAGTTACAGAAGGACCTGCATGGGCCACCACTAAAACCTGTCACGACCCGCTTCCCTAAAATGGAGGCGAGACGTGAAAAGGTCCGCACGAGAGTGGAGCTGTGAAGCCCCAAACCCGATAAGCGTCCACAATACATAAATAGGTCCCCGTAACCACAACAGAATAACAATAATAACACAAGGAGAGACTGAAATAAAATTCCACATCTCACAAAATGTCCAACATCAACAAAAGTCCAACATCCAGAAAAGCCACCAGGCTAAATGAAAAGAGTCTAAAGGCCCAGAACAAGGCCAACAAAAGAAACGACAACAACAAAGCAAAGTATAGGTGCCACGCACCGATAACAAAACAACTGTCTAACAAAAGTAAAACACAACGAGGACACTAAGACTGGTCCCCAGTGTCCACGTACTCCCCGTCAAACACAAGCGCGGGCTCGGCGTCAGCAAACACCTCGTCCTCAACTAGTAACTCAGGCTCGGGCTCTAACATGTGTCACCCAAAAGAGAAAAGGGGCACATGTCAGCAAGTCGAAAGACTTGTGCAAGGAAACGGGAATAATGGTAAACTAGCAACCTAGCAATTAAATCATGGTGCATGGCAAGTAAGGTACGGTGGTAACAAGTGAGGTAAAGGAGAGTACACGTGGCAAGGGGTTGTTGTGACATGTAATGTCAAGTAACAAGTACAAGTACAAGGGATCACTCAACGAGTGCCCTATTGCCCGCAGGCTGTGTTCAAGTATCAAGTACAAGGGATCACTCAACGAGTGCCCTATTGCCCGCAGGCTGTGATGAGCTCGTCTTCTGGAACACGAGCCAGAAAGTGTATTTGATAAGTATGGCGTAGGGGTGCACCTAGCCGGAACAAGTAACACTAGTATGTAGCGATGCTACGCAATCACGATGAGTATTCAAGCATGCAATGACATGAGCAGATAATTCGCATACCGTTAATTAAATTAAACGTGACAGGCGAAATGCAATGACATGAACATATTCGCGTACCGTTAATTAAATTAAACATGGCAGTTAAAATGCAATAGCAGTTAAGGATGCATGGATGACATGAACAGTTAATTCGCATACCGTTAAGGGAAAGTAAACGTGACATACAAGCATGATGAGGGTGACGGATCAAGCTTCGTTGTCAAGCTAGGTCAATGGCGTCTAAACGGCTATCCTTTCACCGTCTAGTCTCTTTTACGCTAAAGCAAGGTAAATGGCCCAAAACATGGCCTAAATCAAGAGATGCAAGTTTCACTTGCCTAGCACCGGGGATTTACGATCACTTCGTCACACGGATGCTATCTACGGGGGAAATCGCTGTTGTGGGGGAAACAAGCACCAAACACTTGAAATTAATTAGGGTTTCATAAAAATACTAATAGACTATGAAAACATAGAGGAATCGATTTCTTACCAAGAGGAGACGGAAGGAACACTCCGGGGAACCCTAGGATCAGATCTGGAAAAGATTGGAGAAGTTTGGGGAAACTAGGGTTTTAGGGGATTTGGGAATTTGATGGGTTTTGATGGAGATTTGGGGAAGATGAGGGGTGGAATGAGTGAATGGATGGATTGGATGATGGATTTAGGGCTTGGAATGGAGAAATGGAGCTTGGAGGAAGATGGGGGCTGAAGAGGGAAGTTTTTAGGGTTTTGGGTCGTGTTGGAGAAGAAGAAGTCGAATGGGTTGGGTTTAAATAGGCTAGGCTGGCGGCTGCCCAGAAATTAGGGTTTTATCACTGGTTAGTCGGTCAAAGAGCAACCACTGACCGACTAGTTTGGCAACTAGTCGGTCGGTCGACCAACGTAGACCGACTAAGTGCAAACAGTAACTCCTGAACGAAAATAGGATTCTAGAGTTAGTCGGTCCATGAACAAGTACTGACCGACTAGTTTTACATCTAGTCGGTCGATGAACGTTCATAGACCGACTAAGAGTAAACAGTAACTGATACAAAAATAATTTGATGAGTTAGTCAGTTCAAGAAGCATTGCTGACCGACTAGTTTACAACCTAGTCGGTCAACCAACGTTCTTAGACCGACTAACGATAAACAGTAACTCCTGAGAAATTTAGAAAGCTAACTAGTCGGTCCAAGAAGGATTGCCGACCGACTGGATCGTCATCTAGTCGGTCGATGGCCCTTCTTACACCGGCTAATGAGCACAGAAAAGTACCGATACGGAGCGCGAGGCCCCGGTATCAATTCCTAAGACTCCTAGGCTTGATCTAACAGTTAGATATGACCGTTATGAAGTCCGTCACGAGTGACATACTTCGAAATCGACAATCCTAAGGAAGAAGCGAGAAAATACGACGAATCGATCGAAAATGAAATCTACGGAGACAAAAACCACACAAGACGAGAAAATCCATCAAAACATATATTATATTATATTAAATCCAGATTCATGAAAAGCAGTCGTTACATCCTCCCCAACTTAAGAAAAATTCCGTCCTCGGAATTTCCAAAAATTCACGAGTCCGGAAACAAAAGTGGGAAACGCTCTCGCATCTCATCCTCATTCTCCCAAGTAGACTCCCCAGGTGAACCGTGTCGCCACATCACCCTCACAAGATTGACAATCTTGTTTCGAAGCGATTTCTGACGCCTGTCCAGAATCTGCACTGGATGCTGGTCATACGTCATATCGGGGCGAACGGTAATCTCCGAAAAATCCACCGCATGAGACGGATCGCTAATGTATCGACGAAGCTGCGACACATGGAAAACATTGTGAACTCCTTCCAAAGATGGCGGCAAGGCCAAGCGATAAGCTACCTCGCCAACCCTCTCCAAAACGTCAAACGGTCCAATGTATCGCGGGCTCAACTTCCCACGCTTCCCGAAACGAATCACACCACGATTTGGGGAAATCTTCAAGAACACATGTTCGCCCGGCTGAAACTCCAAAGGACGACGTTTAGCATTCGCCCAATGCTTAAAACGGTCCTGAGCAATTCTCAACCTCTCCCGAATATTCCTGACGATATCCACGGCCTCCACGATCATCTCAGGTCCCAACAACTCCCGATCACCAACGTCATCCCAACTCAATGGCGATCGACATTTCCTCCCATAAAGAGCGGCGAAAGGCGACATGCCAATACTCGCCTGGAAGCTGTTGTTGTAAGAGAACTCCACCAAGTGTAGATGGTCCTCCCACGAACCCTTGAAATCCAACATGCACGCCCTCAGTATGTCTTCCAAAATCTGAATCGTCCTCTCGGACTGGCCATCCGTCTGCGGATGGTACGCCGTGCTGAAACTCAGACGCGTACCCAAGCTCTTCTGCAAACTCTGCCAGAACTGAGATGTGAACCTCGTGTCTCTGTCAGACACGATACTCACGGGGACTCCATGAAGTCGCACAACCTCCTGCACGATTCACGTTACATCACTATCCAAACTAGGAAAAGGAAATAAAACAGAGAGTAAAAGAATTTTACCTCCATATATCTCCTCGCTAGCGCCTCAGTGGACTGTCCCACTCGGAACGGAATAAAATGCGCAGATTTGGTCAATCGATCTACGATCACCCAAATCGCGTCATTCTGCTTCGGACTCCGAGGTAGTCCAGTCACGAAGTCCATAGTGATGTGTTGCCACTTCCACTCCGGAATCGGAAGCGGTTGTAGCAACCCGGCCGAACGCTGATGCTCCGCCTTCACTTGCTGGCAAACCAAGCACTTGGCTACACTCCGAGCCACGCTCCTCTTCATACCATGCCACCAATAATTCAGACGAAGATCCTGGTACATCTTGGTGCCACCAGGATGCACAGAATACGGCAAACTGTGTGCCTCCACCATCAGCTCCTCTCTGATATCCCCAGCAGGCACACACAACCTGGCTCCAAACCTCAGCGAGCCATCCTCATGAATCAAAAAGTCAGTCCGCAGACCGGCTTCCACCATCTCCCGAATCCTCACCTGCTTCGGATCCTCAGCCTGGCCAGCCTTAATCCGATCCACGATCGTCGACTGTACCTGCATGTACATCAACGACGAAGCCTCTCCAGGAAGAACAATCTCCACGCCAGACTCGCAAAAATCCTGCTGCAATCTCCACTGCGAGGTCAAAATCATCACCGCTGGAAGCCTACTCAAAGCATCCGGAACCACATTCACCTTGCCAGGGTGAAACTGCAAATCAATATCATAATCCGCCATAAGCTTCAACCATCGACGCTGTCGCATGTTGAGCTCCTTCTGAGTGAAAATATACTTCAAGCTTTTGTGATCGGTGAAAATCTTCACTTTCTCACTCAGCAAGAAGTGCCTCCAAATCTTAAGAGCAAACACAACGGCAGCCAACTCCAAATCATGCGTCGGATAATTCTTCTCATGAACCTTAAGCTGACGAGACGCATACGCCACAACATGCCCGTGCTGATGCAACACACAACCGAGACCCTTGCCAGAAGCATCGCAAAAGATCTCAAATCCACCGCTGCGATCAGGCACAACAAGAATAGGGGCACTCGTCAACCTCTCCTTCAGAATACCAAAAGCACTCTCACAATCACCCGACCAAACATAAGCAATATCCTTCCGCGTCAACCTGGTCATCAGCTCAGCAATACGAGAAAAGTCCTTAATGAATCGCCGATAATAACCAGCAAGCCCAAGAAAACTCAGAATCTCAGACGCAGACGACGGAACAGGCCACTCCCTGATGGCCCGAATCTTCTCGGGATCCACTGAAATACCATCTCCAGTCACCACATGCCCGAGAAAAGCAACTCGATCCAGCCAAAACTCGCACTTCGAAAACTTAGCATACAACCGATGCTTCCTCAAAATCTCCAACACCGTCCTCAAGTGCGAGGCATGCTCTTCCTCCGACTTCGAATAGATCAGGATGTCGTCAATAAAGATAACGACAAACTTATCCAAAATGTCGTAGAAAATCAGGTTCATCAGATTCATGAAAACTGCGGGCGCGTTAGTTACGCCGAAAGGCATAACCACGAACTCATAGTGTCCATACTTCGTCCTGAACGCTGTCTTCGGAACATCTCCCTTCTTCACCTTCAACTGATGATAACCACTCCTCAAATCCAATTTAGAAAACACCCTCGAACCTCCAAGCTGATCAAAAATATCATCGATGCGAGGCAACGGGTATTTATTCTTAATGGTCACCGCATTCAACTCCCGATAATCCACGCACATGCGACGCGAACCATCCTTCTTCTTAACCAACAACACCGGTGCTCCCCACGGAGACACGCTAGGATTAATATAACCCTTCTGCAAAAGCTCATCCAACTGCTTCCGCAACTCTTCCAACTCAGCAGGTGCCATACGATACGGCGCCTTCGAAATCGGCTGCGCACCTGGAACAAGATCGATAGAAAATTCCAGAGCTCGATCAGGCGGCAAACCAGACATCTCCTCGGGGAAGACGTCACCAAAATCTCGCACCACAGCTGGCCACTCCAGCTCCATCTGCATAGCCACAGCCTCCACCGGCCTGGCCCGAAATCTGACAGGACCAAGCGAACTGCTACCACGACTGAACTCAAACACTGGGTGTCCGGGAATCTCGAACACCACCTTCTTCCTCCTGCAGTCGATCGTAGCATAGAAGCTCGCAAGCCAATCCATCCCAAGAACTGCATCATAGTTGATGATGTCGTGGACAATGAAATCAGCACAAAGCTCACGTCCACAAACCACCAACGGGCAAGAATTGCACCCACGATGCACCGAGACTACACCGTTCCCTGTGACGATATTCCAACTCTTAGGAAGATAGGACGTCGACAAGGAATGCTTCTCCACGAAGCTCCGGGCCAAAATGCACATCGATGCACCAGAGTCAAAGAGGACTCGTGCAGGGAACGTGCAAACCAAAACCACACCTAACAAGCAATTAACAGTCAAATCCTAGTCTAGCAAACAATCATGAGCAAGCAACCAATATAATCAAAAATCAACTAACTAAGGAGGATAAATAGCTAGAATGAGCGTTACCTGCAATAACTTCATCCACGGCCATGCTCTCCTCCTCAGTCATCAGAAAGGCCTGCCCTCTCGGCGGAACAGCCTGCCGAAAGGCCTGTCTCTGTGGAACAAGGGGCGCTCCACGTCCAACGGGCACAGGAGCTCGCTGCTGCAACGGCTGTGCTGCAATAGGAGCCCGCCAAGGCTGTCTCGACTTCGGACACTCCCGGATGGTGTGGGCAGGATCTCCGCAGACAATGCACTGTCCTAGAAACCTCCTACACTGATCCCTGAGGTGTCCAGTCTTGCCACAGAAATGGCAAGTTTTCAGGATAGGCCCTCCTGGCCTCTTGAACTGCACCGGATGACTAGGCTTGAAACCAGGCCTAACCACCGCCCTGGCCTGCTCCATAGGCCTCTTCCCAGCTCCGGAAACATGTCCCTTCCTCTGATTCAAATTCAACTCCTGCCGCCTCGCAACAATCAGAACCTTCTGATATGTCTCCAAGTCAGAAGAGGTCACAAAGCTCTGAAGCTCCAAGGCAAGTCCCTGGAGAAATCGCTGAGCTTTCTCATCGGCATCCTGCACCATCTTAGGTGCAAACCGACTGAGCCTCGTGAACTCCTGGTGGTACTGATCCACCGACAAGCTCCCCTGCTTCAGATCTATGAAGCGCTGCAGCATCACCTGTCTAGCAGCCTTCGAGAAGAACTCTCCATCGAATCTGGACTTGAAGGTAGCCCAAACGATCGGCTCCACCAGCATCTTCTCTTCAGCATCCCACCAATTCCTGGCGTTATCCTTCAGCTGCCTCTTAGCCAGATAAACCCATCCAGCCGGGTTAATCTTCGCCATTGCCAAGTTATCCTCAATGTTCCTTATCCATTCGTCGGCAGCCAGAGGACCCTCAGAACCATCAAAATATGCGGGACCCAGCTCCCGAAATTGCTTCGCTCCTGGCTCAGAGCGAGGGGCATCGGGAAGAGCCCGGGCAGCTCGAGCAGGTGGAGCATTCTGGACTTGCAAAAGCACGCCCTGCTGCACCTGCATCATCTGGATCATCATCCGCATCATCTCACCGCTGGTGGGTTCCCGCTCAGGCTCCTCATCATGAGGGAGCGCACCACTACCACCACCACGGGTGAATCGTCTTCCTGCCATCTAGTGACACAGAAAACGAATCAGATTAGACTCATAGCTTATGACTCGGACGTCGAACTTAATTTATTGGACATTCTAATATTATTATCGCTATTCCAAAAATCACAGTTACAGAAGGACCTGCATGGGCCACCACTAAAACCTGTCACGACCTGCTTCTCTAAAAGGGAGGCGAGACGTGAAAAGGTCCGCACGAGAGTGGAGCTGTGAAGCCCCAAACCCGATAAGCGTCCACAATACATAAACAGGTCCCTGTAACCACAACAAAATAACAATAATAACACAAGGAGAGACTGAAATAAAATTCCACATCTCACAAAATGTCCAACATCAACAAAAGTCCAACATCCAGAAAAGCCACCAGGCTAAAAGAAAAGAGTCTAAAGGCCCAGAACAAGGCCAACAAAAGAAACGACAACAACAAAGCAAAGTATAGGTGCCACGCACCGATAACAAAACAACTGTCTAACAAAAGTAAAACACAACGAGGACACTAGGACTGGTCCCCAGTGTCCACGTACTCCCCGTCAAACACAAGCGCGGGCTCGGCGTCAGCAAACACCTCGTCCTCAACTAGTAACTCTGGCTCGGGCTCTAACATGTGTCACCCAAAAGAGAAAAGGGGCACATGTCAGCAAGTCGAAAGACTTGTGCAAGGAAACGGGAATAATGGTAAACTAGCAACCTAGCAATTAAATCATGGTGCATGGCAAGTAAGGTACGGTGGTAACAAGTGAGGTAAAGGAGAGTACACGTGGCAAGGGGTTGTTGTGACATGTAATGTCAAGTAACAAGTACAAGTACAAGGGATCACTCAACGAGTGCCCTATTGCCCGCAGGCTATGTTCAAGTATCAAGTACAAGGGATCACTCAACGAGTGCCCTATTGCCCGCAGGCTGTGATGAGCTCGTCTTCTGGAACACGAGCCAGAAAGTGTATTTGATAAGTATGGCGTAGGGGTGCACCTAGCCGGAACAAGTAACACTAGTATGTAGCGATGCTACGCAATCACGATGAGTATTCAAGCATGCAATGACATAAGCAGATAATTCTGATACCGTTAATTAAATTAAACGTGACAGGCGAAATGCAATGACATGAACATATTCGCGTACCGTTAATTAAATTAAACATGGCAGTTAAAATGCAATAGCAGTTAAGGATGCATGGATGACATGAACAGTTAATTCGCATACCGTTAAGGGAAAGTAAACGTGACATACAAGCATGATGAGGGTGACGGACCAAGCTTCGTTGTCAAGCTAGGTCAATGGCGTCTAAACAGCTATCCTTTCACCGTCTAGTCTCTTTTACGCTAAAGAAAGGTAAATGGCCCAAAACATGGCCTAAATCAAGAGATGCAAGTTTCACTTGCCTAGCACCGGGGATTTACGATCACTTCGTCACACGGATGCTATCTACGGGGAAAATCGCTGTTGTGGGGGAAACAAGCACCAAACACTTGAAATTAATTAGGGTTTCATAAAAATACTAATAGACTATGAAAACATAGAGGAATCGATTTCTTACCAAGAGGAGACGGAAGGAACACTCCGGGGAACCCTAGGATCAGATCTGGAAAAGATTGGAGAAGTTTGGGGAAACTAGGGTTTTAGGGGATTTGGGGATTTGATGGGTTTTGATGGAGATTTGGGGAAGATGAGGGGTGGAATGAGTGAATGGATGGATTGGATGATGGATTTAGGGCTTGGAATGGAGAAATGGAGCTTGGAGGAAGATGGGGGCTGAAGAGGGAAGTTTTTAGGGTCTTGGGTCGTGTTGGAGAAGAAGAAGTCGAATGGGTTGGGTTTAAATAGGCTAGGCTGGCGGCTGCCCAGAAATTAGGGTTTTAACACTGGTTAGTCGGTCAAAGAGCAACCACTGACCGACTAGTTTGGCAACTAGTCGGTCGGTCGACCAACGTAGACCGACTAAGTGCAAACAGTAACTCCTGAACGAAAATAGGATTCTAGAGTTAGTCGGTCCATGAACAAGTACTGACCGACTAGTTTTACATCTAGTCGGTCGATGAACGTTCATAGACCGACTAAGAGTAAACAGTAACTGATACAAAAATAATTTGATGAGTTAGTCGGTTCAAGAAGCATTGTTGACCGACTAGTTTGCAACCTAGTCGATCAACCAACGTTCTTAGACCGACTAACGATAAACAGTAACTCCTGAGAAATTTAGAAAGCTAACTAGTCGGTCCAAGAAGGATTGCCGACCGACTGGATCGTCATCTAGTCGGTCGATGGCCCTTCTTACACCGGCTAATGAGCACAGAAAAGTACCGATACGGAGCGCGAGGCCCCGGTATCGATTCCTAAGACTCCTAGGCTTGATCTAACAGTTAGATATGACCGTTATGAAGTCCGTCACGAGTGACATACTTCGAAATCGACAATCCTAAGGAAGAAGCGAGAAAATACGACGAATCGATCGAAAATGAAATCTACGGAGACAAAAACCACACAAGAGGAGAAAATCCATCAAAACATATATTATATTATATTAAATCCAGATTCATGAAAAGCAGTCGTTACACATAGACAGAGAAAAACAATAGCAGCGGAAGAAAAACTATGTTAACTAATTAACATGCAGTTAAAACCAATTTTTAACTTAGCCCTAAGGTCCAAGACCCTATGCCAAGATCTATGCCGACTTGGGATGGATCTGACCATCCCAAGAAGGATCTAGCCTACTGCGATTAAACTAAACTAATGCTAATAAAATACTTTAACCACATACCTGGAATCTCAGCCCTGGAGCAGGCGAGATGTTCCGCGCCGTCTTCCGAGCTGCTCCCGTCCCACGCCGAGCCGCTCTTTGAACCGCTCCCCGAACCGCTCCTCGAACCGCTCCGCATCCCGAGGCGATCAATCCCCGTGCCGCCGAGCCAACCACGCGCCGAAGAAAGTTTCACGCGAGTGAAACCTCCGCCTAGATTTTGGATCTAGAATCCGAACTCCTTCGTGGCTTTGCTAGAGCTCTCAGGAGTAAGGAAGAAATTTAGGGAGATGAGAAATATTAATTTAAGCCTAGATCCGAGCGTGCTCCAACATTTACGAGAGCCGCTCAGATCTAGAGCTTGGGACGAGTTTTGAGGAAGGGGGGAGACCCCTATTTATATAGGCGGCGGACTCTCCCCTTTTCTCAAAATCCGATGTGGGACTATTAGTTTGAGTTAATTTAAAATCAAGTTAGTTTGCACTTCACAAAGTGCAAACTTCCGTGAATTTTAACTCCTTCACCGTTGAGCTTCAAGATCGATACAACCTATCAATCCGAAGGGTGTTCAACGGTGAACGCATAGGAAAAAACCGTTCGTCAATCGGAGTTCGTTTGACCCTCCAATTGAGTGTCCAAAGATCAGCCCACGGCTAGTTTTTCGCAAAAACCAGCCGTCAAATCTGCCATCAAACCTAGGGTGTAACGGTAACTTTCCGACCGAACGTTCATAGGGCGTACCCTTGCTTGTTTTGTGTGCGTGTTACCGTATTTGATTTCATTATTGCTTTCCGTAGCTCGAACGTGCGACCGAACTCCGTAATCTCGATCCTCTCGGAGGCGCGATCACACCGGTACCTTCTTTGTAAATTTTGGGTGACGAGGGACCCATTTTTTAAACACCATTGGTTATCAATAAAACATTTTTTTTTCTCCTTTAATTTTTTTAAATTCTAAAATTTCTTTGCTGTACACGTTTTGAATGGAGGAATCAAATCTTTCTACTAATCACTTTATAATCTAAATTATTCAATCCCATTACAAAATTCTGAAACGTCTTATCAATATTTTCACCAACCTTTAATGAAATGTTAACTTAAACTTTAATTTTAATTGCCCAGTCTTATACGTTTTAAAACAACTCATAACCAAATCTTTTAGTATCCTAACTTATTTGATTTTTTTTCCTTATCCTAACTAACCGCTCACAGTTTCTCTCCCCCTTTAATTGTTTCTCTTCAAGCCTAGGCCTCTCGTGAACCCTCAGAGCCGCACAAAACATAGCGCCCAGTTTTTTTTATTTTTTGAAAACCCTAATGTACTTTTAACTAGAGGCCGAAACCCATGAGCCCCTCTTGTTGATCTCTCCCCCCCGACGTTCGCCAGACCCTCCTTCCTCCCGACCGGTGCCAACATCAACCTCATCACCGTGCTTCCGACGAGCTCTGTACACACCTTGCCAGACCCCCGACATCGCATCACTTTCAAAGCTGCACGCAGCACCGTCAACGCCTAGCGCCACCGCCCCGCCGTCGCCGCTTGTCGACGTCCCTGTCTACAACGCCACACGAGAACATGTGAGTGGTTATTTGATAGGTGCGGCATGTTATACAAAAAAATATGTACACATTTTTAATATACCAGTGAGTAGGCCTGGAGCCAAGTTGTAGAGAATCATGCAAAAATGTTAGTGTCCCTTCTTAATTACCTTTTATGCTTATTAATTAGCATGCAAGTCTTTACTGTGACATTTTGACTCAAGAGTTATCCAATAGATATGTTAGACAAGCAGTGGGTAATTATAAATATCTAATTAGAAATTGTATATATTGTACGAGTTGTATATTTAACAACTATAGATTAATATATATATTCTGCCAGCAGAGAACGAAGCCAAAACTGTACGATCTAAGAGGCTGTTTCGAAGGACGTCAATTTCTCGGTGGATTATTTCCAAGGGTCCATGCAAACGATTAGTTAACAAATGGAAAGGCTTATAAGGTGAAGTTGAGTATTATATATTATACAAGTTTTTTTATAATTAATACATAAGCCACATGCAATCAGTAGTTGATATTATAATATACTTATATGTATAGTGTACAGGTTATTTATATAGCTATATATGTATTAAGATGTGGAGCAGGATATATTTAAACTCTTATGCTATTTAATTAGTTTAGGATCTAGCTGATAACTTGATCTTATGACGCAGAGATGGTCATGCCTTCTGTACGGCCACGTCGGAGTTATTAAGGTTGTGACAGTAAACCCCGAAGCACGTGTCGCTGTTTGAGGACGTACACGACGTCGCTACCCACATTCGTTACATCAACGGTTAGTACCCCATCGTCATCCTACAACCCACATCGTAGTATAGAAAACCTAATTAAAACTGGCAACTAGAGTAACTAAATTTTCTTTCTGCTCCTTTAAAACGATGTGGAACCGTAGATCGACGATCGGACTGATTTGACTGTGCACATAGGATAGAATCGTCGGATAGGCTAAACGGACATCTTGACATGTGACTGTTAGGGTAGCCACGTTTAACCTAGAAATGAACCCTAATAGGATCAATGATGAGTGTGACCTGACACCGTCGCTTGACTCGTTTCAGCCGACCCAATACCGACGCTCCGACTCGACGAGACTCTCCGGACAGACGACGCACTCGCCACTGCAGGCAAGTGTATCCCACTTGCACTTTTGGCCGTGCTTAGGCCTTAGTTGGTTAGAATTGTTAACTGTGAACAAAGAGAGCCGGACGTGAAATGATAGCGTCCGGGTCGTCCCTTGACGGCTCAGACTTGACGACGAAGTCTGAGCCTGGACAACAACAACTTTTGACACCATAGGGTTATCTTGTGTGTGCGTGCGTGTGGACCCCCTAGAAGAACCATCCCTGTCTTGTCATGTCATGTCTGCTCATGCAAAGCCTGCGGGCGAATAGGGCACTTCTCCAACCTAGAGAGAGTGATCCCTTGTCACGGTTGGAAATACATAAGCCTGCGGGCGAATAGGGCACTTCTCCAACCTGGAGAGAGTGATCCCTTGTCACGATTGGAAATGCTAAGCCTGCGGGCGAATAGGGCATTCTCCAAGCTAGGAGAGTGAACCCTAGTCACGATACCTAAGCCTGCGGGCGAATAAGGCACTCACTTGACAGAGTGAGTGATCCCTTGTCTTGTCTTGTCTTGTACACCTGGGTTGGGGTAGGGTTGAGCGTGCGCACGGCAAGAGGGTCTGATCCCCCTCGAACCGTAAGGCGTGAACCCTTCATATCACAATTGTCTTGCCTTGTCTTCTCCCGTCACGTTTCGTCTTGTCCCGTCTTGTTCGTCCCGACTTGTCTCAACACCTGTAGGTTAGTCCCGTAGTTGGTAGCACACGCTACGATTACATGCTTGCTACGCTTTAATTTCCTGCTGCGTGTACTTCTTTCTGTTACTCTGTTATAACCACAGCCTGTTAATCAACCAGTAAACTGTTGTGTAATAGAACCTCAGCATGCTAATCAACCAGTAAACCATTGCTTAAAAGTTGATACACTTGTAGTTTGGTCTAACCCTTTTTATAGACCTGACCTGACGTACAGTTCCTTCTTTTGGTGCTGTACGTCAGGTGTTGAGCCAGAGTTCACAGACCTGCCAGTGGACGTGGAGCCGGAGGACGCTGTTCCAGAGTACGTACCAGAAGAGGACCAGAGCTAGGGATCTTCACGTTGTTGATTCAGAGACTTCCCTACAGTTTTGGTTGGGTGCGTAGCACCGTTTACTTTCTGGCTAGGTTGGGTGCTTGCACCATTAGTTTGCTTCAGCTGTTTCGTAGCCGTGTTGTCTTTTGTTTAGACTCTCAGTACTTTTCTGGATATCTATTGAGTAAAATGAATGCATCTCTTTTAGTACTTTTGTTGTTCCGTACTAACTTACAGGGACCTGTTCCTTCGTCTTGGAGTACCACACAGACGCTTATTGGGTCCGAGCTTCACAGCTCCGGCCTAAGCGGGCCTTGTCACGTTTTGCTTCCGTCATTTTGGGAAGCGGAGCGTGACAGGTTTTAGTGGTGGCCCATGCAGGTCCTTTTCTGCAGAAGCTCGGAACAATAAAAGTATTGACATTCATTCCTTCTTTCCAGAAATATGTATGAGTCTAAGTCGTGTTTGTTTTCCCTGTCGTTAGGATGGTGAGAGGACGTAAAGCTCGAGACGGACCTCCAGCCGACGGGACCATGGACGGACGAAGTGGCGAGTTCCGCCAATTTCTGGGCATGATGAGAGAGATGCTGGACATGCAGCATCAGTTGGTTCAGCAGTCCCAGCGTGCTGCTCAGGCTACTCCAGTTGCACCACCACCTCCTCCACCTGTCCCACGAGCTGCTCCAGGAGTGAAGCAGTTCAACGAGCTCCAGCCGAGGACATTTTCAGGGAAGGAGGGACCCCTAGCTGCTGACGAGTGGATCCAGAGCACGGAGGAGAAGTTAGTTGCTGCGAAGATTCCTGATGATACCCGTGTGGAGATAGCAAAGATGCAACTGACGGAGAATGCGAGGAATTGGTGGCGCATCGAGGAGAGGCGTCTTGAGAAGCCAGTGGGATGGAAGACCTTCAGGTCTATGTTCAAGGATAAGTATTTCACCAAGTCTGCTAGGAGGGAGCTGCTGAGCAAGTTTATAGACCTGAAGCAGGGAGATATGACTGTCGAGGAGTATGAAGCTGAGTTTGAGATGCTGAGCCGTTTTGCCCCGCATATGGTGAGGAAGGAGGAGAAGCGAGCTGATCGCTTTCGTCAGGGACTGCGTTCGAAGATCCAGGCTTCTATGTCTTCGGCGAGTTTCTCGACTATGAGGGAGGTGCTTGATGCTGCGAAGAATCATGAGCTCATAGCTCTTCTGCCTGACCCTCCAGCTGATAAGGGGAAGCGTCCCATGGAGCAGTACCAGCCACTTGCTAGGCCAGCATTGAGGCCAGTTCAGACGGTACCATTCAAGAGGCCTGGAGCCCCTGTGCAGAGTCAGAGCAAGGGACCGTGTCATTTCTGCGGAAAGCCGGGGCATCATTCGAGTTGCTGCAGGAAGAAGCTGGGTTTGTGTCTGGCATGTGGAGCTGCCACACACGCCGTTATAGATTGCCCGAGGTATCGCCGTGCTGAGGGTGGAGCGCCAGCTCCACTGCAAAGTAGAGCACCTGCCCTGAGAGGAGATATTGTTCGTGGAGCTTATGTCATGACAGCAGAGGATGATGTCATTGCAGGTAACTCCATAGTTTTAATCTTTCATATTATAGTTTAGCTTATTTTCGTCTGCTTATGTATGTTTCAAAACTTTTTGTTCCTTTCAATCAAACCTTTAATGTTCTGGGATTAGCCCACAAAGATCACAACTCACCTATCTTCCCTCATCCAATATCACAACTCCACACGTTTTCCCCAATGTTTTAAAATATGTCTTAGGCCTTAAACTTTCTTTTCCTTCCCTCTTCGGGAGTGTTACTTTTATTGTTATGATGTTGTTAGTACTAGATATTTTGTTATAGTGTTATGTTTACGGGTAGGCTCAGAGTGAGATGAGATATGTTGTATCGGTGATTAGTTGGTTTTGAATAACAATGATATTAGATCAGATTTCTTTGGATGCAAAGAATGAGGTGTCCAAGACTTATTAATGATACCAATGTGTAACGGACTCGATGGGGACTCTGGATGAATGAGATTATACACAGTGAGATGAGTACTTAATCGACCTGAAACTTGGACGAGTGGTAGATAGGAGTAGCTATGGAAGTATAGTATGATTTAGAGTGATCATGAAAATGAGTAGGGCATTTAAAGCATCAAGACCTGATTGTTAGGTTAGCGTGAGAAGACGTTGGAAGTAACACGACTTGTTGAGATGAATGGATGGTTAGGTAGAAGGATTTAGTTTAAGCAGGAGATTAGATGTTAAGGGTAAGGATGAGATGCGGCTTGATGGTTCTTGATTATGGAGGATGGATTTATGAGTCAATGTGATGGATGATATATTGGAGATGAGATGATTGTTGGTTTGTACACGGTAATGTGGATTTATGTGACTCTAGTTGTAGTTTATTCAGTGGAGAGACGCGTTATGATGGATTACTGAGGAACATTATTTGAAGTTATAGGATTAGCGATCTTTATGTGTAGATATGAGAATTGCAGGTATAAGTGTAAATAGATATTATTATTATCAGTATAAGTGATTCCGAGGACGGAATCATTTCTAAGGTTGGTAGAATGTAACGGTAACTTTCCGACCGAACGTTCATAGGGCGTACCCTTGCTTGTTTTGTGTGCGTGTTACCGTATTTGATTTCATTATTGCTTTCCGTAGCTCGAACGTGCGACCGAACTCCGTAATCTCGATCCTCTCGGAGGCGCGATCACACCGGTACCTTCTTTGTAAATTTTGGGTGACGAGGGACCCATTTTTTAAA
The DNA here is from genome assembly GCA_030789695.1 of Scilla litardierei. Taxonomy (NCBI): domain Eukaryota; kingdom Viridiplantae; phylum Streptophyta; class Magnoliopsida; order Asparagales; family Asparagaceae; genus Scilla; species Scilla litardierei. Next base: position 685,692,933 of record CM061142.1, on the reverse strand, counting down.
CACCATTGGTTATCAATAAAACATTTTTTTTTCTCCTTTAATTTTTTTAAATTCTAAAATTTCTTTGCTGTACACGTTTTGAATGGAGGAATCAAATCTTTCTACTAATCACTTTATAATCTAAATTATTCAATCCCATTACAAAATTCTGAAACGTCTTATCAATATTTTCACCAACCTTTAATGAAATGTTAACTTAAACTTTAATTTTAATTGCCCAGTCTTATACGTTTTAAAACAACTCATAACCAAATCTTTTAGTATCCTAACTTATTTGATTTTTTTTCCTTATCCTAACTAACCGCTCACAGTTTCTCTCCCCCTTTAATTGTTTCTCTTCAAGCCTAGGCCTCTCGTGAACCCTCAGAGCCGCACAAAACATAGCGCCCAGTTTTTTTTATTTTTTGAAAACCCTAATGTACTTTTAACTAGAGGCCGAAACCCATGAGCCCCTCTTGTTGATCTCTCCCCCCCGACGTTCGCCAGAACCTCCTTCCTCCCGACCGGTGCCAACATCAACCTCATCACCGTGCTTCCGACGAGCTCTGTACACACCTTGCCAGACCCCCGACATCGCATCACTTTCAAAGCTGCACGCAGCACCGTCAACGCCTAGCGCCACCGCCCCGCCGTCGCCGCTTGTCGACGTCCCTGTCTACAACGCCACACGAGAACATGTGAGTGGTTATTTGATAGGTGCGGCATGTTATACAAAAAAATATGTACACATTTTTAATATACCAGTGAGTAGGCCTGGAGCCAAGTTGTAGAGAATCATGCAAAAATGTTAGTGTCCCTTCTTAATTACCTTTTATGCTTATTAATTAGCATGCAAGTCTTTACTGTGACATTTTGACTCAAGAGTTATCCAATAGATATGTTAGACAAGCAGTGGGTAATTATAAATATCTAATTAGAAATTGTATATATTGTACGAGTTGTATATTTAACAACTATAGATTAATATATATATTCTGCCAGCAGAGAACGAAGCCAAAACTGTACGATCTAAGAGGCTGTTTCGAAGGACGTCAATTTCTCGGTGGATTATTTCCAAGGGTCCATGCAAACGATTAGTTAACAAATGGAAAGGCTTATAAGGTGAAGTTGAGTATTATATATTATACAAGTTTTTTTATAATTAATACATAAGCCACATGCAATCAGTAGTTGATATTATAATATACTTATATGTATAGTGTACAGGTTATTTATATAGCTATATATGTATTAAGATGTGGAGCAGGATATATTTAAACTCTTATGCTATTTAATTAGTTTAGGATCTAGCTGATAACTTGATCTTATGACGCAGAGATGGTCATGCCTTCTGTACGGCCACGTCGGAGTTATTAAGGTTGTGACAGTAAACCCCGAAGCACGTGTCGCTGTTTGAGGACGTACACGACGTCGCTACCCACATTCGTTACATCAACGGTTAGTACCCCATCGTCATCCTACAACCCACATCGTAGTATAGAAAACCTAATTAAAACTGGCAACTAGAGTAACTAAATTTTCTTTCTGCTCCTTTAAAACGATGTGGAACCGTAGATCGACGATCGGACTGATTTGACTGTGCACATAGGATAGAATCGTCGGATAGGCTAAACGGACATCTTGACATGTGACTGTTAGGGTAGCCACGTTTAACCTAGAAATGAACCCTAATAGGATCAATGATGAGTGTGACCTGACACCGTCGCTTGACTCGTTTCAGCCGACCCAATACCGACGCTCCGACTCGACGAGACTCTCCGGACAGACGACGCACTCGCCACTGCAGGCAAGTGTATCCCACTTGCACTTTTGGCCGTGCTTAGGCCTTAGTTGGTTAGAATTGTTAACTGTGAACAAAGAGAGCCGGACGTGAAATGATAGCGTCCGGGTCGTCCCTTGACGGCTCAGACTTGACGACGAAGTCTGAGCCTGGACAACAACAACTTTTGACACCATAGGGTTATCTTGTGTGTGCGTGCGTGTGGACCCCCTAGAAGAACCATCCCTGTCTTGTCATGTCATGTCTGCTCATGCAAAGCCTGCGGGCGAATAGGGCACTTCTCCAACCTAGAGAGAGTGATCCCTTGTCACGGTTGGAAATACATAAGCCTGCGGGCGAATAGGGCACTTCTCCAACCTGGAGAGAGTGATCCCTTGTCACGATTGGAAATGCTAAGCCTGCGGGCGAATAGGGCATTCTCCAAGCTAGGAGAGTGAACCCTAGTCACGATACCTAAGCCTGCGGGCGAATAAGGCACTCACTTGACAGAGTGAGTGATCCCTTGTCTTGTCTTGTCTTGTACACCTGGGTTGGGGTAGGGTTGAGCGTGCGCACGGCAAGAGGGTCTGATCCCCCTCGAACCGTAAGGCGTGAACCCTTCATATCACAATTGTCTTGCCTTGTCTTCTCCCGTCACGTTTCGTCTTGTCCCGTCTTGTTCGTCCCGACTTGTCTCAACACCTGTAGGTTAGTCCCGTAGTTGGTAGCACACGCTACGATTACATGCTTGCTACGCTTTAATTTCCTGCTGCGTGTACTTCTTTCTGTTACTCTGTTATAACCACAGCCTGTTAATCAACCAGTAAACTGTTGTGTAATAGAACCTCAGCATGCTAATCAACCAGTAAACCATTGCTTAAAAGTTGATACACTTGTAGTTTGGTCTAACCCTTTTTATAGACCTGACCTGACGTACAGTTCCTTCTTTTGGTGTTGTACGTCAGGTGTTGAGCCAGAGTTCACAGACCTGCCAGTGGACGTGGAGCCGGAGGACGCTGTTCCAGAGTACGTACCAGAAGAGGACCAGAGCTAGGGATCTTCACGTTGTTGATTCAGAGACTTCCCTACAGTTTTGGTTGGGTGCGTAGCACCGTTTACTTTCTGGCTAGGTTGGGTGCTTGCACCATTAGTTTGCTTCAGCTGTTTCGTAGCCGTGTTGTCTTTTGTTTAGACTCTCAGTACTTTTCTGGATATCTATTGAGTAAAATGAATGCATCTCTTTTAGTACTTTTGTTGTTCCGTACTAACTTACAGGGACCTGTTCCTTCGTCTTGGAGTACCACACAGACGCTTATTGGGTCCGAGCTTCACAGCTCCGGCCTAAGCGGGCCTTGTCACGTTTTGCTTCTGTCATTTTGGGAAGCGGAGCGTGACAGGTTTTAGTGGTGGCCCATGCAGGTCCTTTTCTGCAGAAGCTCGGAACAATAAAAGTATTGACATTCATTCCTTCTTTCCAGAAATATGTATGAGTCTAAGTCGTGTTTGTTTTCCCTGTCGTTAGGATGGTGAGAGGACGTAAAGCTCGAGACGGACCTCCAGCCGACGGGACCATGGACGGACGAAGTGGCGAGTTCCGCCAATTTCTGGGCATGATGAGAGAGATGCTGGACATGCAGCATCAGTTGGTTCAGCAGTCCCAGCGTGCTGCTCAGGCTACTCCAGTTGCACCACCACCTCCTCCACCTGTCCCACGAGCTGCTCCAGGAGTGAAGCAGTTCAACGAGCTCCAGCCGAGGACATTTTCAGGGAAGGAGGGACCCCTAGCTGCTGACGAGTGGATCCAGAGCACGGAGGAGAAGTTAGTTGCTGCGAAGATTCCTGATGATACCCGTGTGGAGATAGCAAAGATGCAACTGACGGAGAATGCGAGGAATTGGTGGCGCATCGAGGAGAGGCGTCTTGAGAAGCCAGTGGGATGGAAGACCTTCAGGTCTATGTTCAAGGATAAGTATTTCACCAAGTCTGCTAGGAGGGAGCTGCTGAGCAAGTTTATAGACCTGAAGCAGGGAGATATGACTGTCGAGGAGTATGAAGCTGAGTTTGAGATGCTGAGCCGTTTTGCCCCGCATATGGTGAGGAAGGAGGAGAAGCGAGCTGATCGCTTTCGTCAGGGACTGCGTTCGAAGATCCAGGCTTCTATGTCTTCGGCGAGTTTCTCGACTATGAGGGAGGTGCTTGATGCTGCGAAGAATCATGAGCTCATAGCTCTTCTGCCTGACCCTCCAGCTGATAAGGGGAAGCGTCCCATGGAGCAGTACCAGCCACTTGCTAGGCCAGCATTGAGGCCAGTTCAGACGGTACCATTCAAGAGGCCTGGAGCCCCTGTGCAGAGTCAGAGCAAGGGACCGTGTCATTTCTGCGGAAAGCCGGGGCATCATTCGAGTTGCTGCAGGAAGAAGCTGGGTTTGTGTCTGGCATGTGGAGCTGCCACACACGCCGTTATAGATTGCCCGAGGTATCGCCGTGCTGAGGGTGGAGCGCCAGCTCCACTGCAAAGTAGAGCACCTGCCCTGAGAGGAGATATTGTTCGTGGAGCTTATGTCATGACAGCAGAGGATGATGTCATTGCAGGTAACTCCATAGTTTTAATCTTTCATATTATAGTTTAGCTTATTTTCGTCTGCTTATGTATGTTTCAAAACTTTTTGTTCCTTTCAATCAAACCTTTAATGTTCTGGGATTAGCCCACAAAGATCACAACTCACCTATCTTCCCTCATCCAATATCACAACTCCACACGTTTTCCCCAATGTTTTAAAATATGTCTTAGGCCTTAAACTTTCTTTTCCTTCCCTCTTCGGGAGTGTTACTTTTATTGTTATGATGTTGTTAGTACTAGATATTTTGTTATAGTGTTATGTTTACGGGTAGGCTCAGAGTGAGATGAGATATGTTGTATCGGTGATTAGTTGGTTTTGAATAACAATGATATTAGATCAGATTTCTTTGGATGCAAAGAATGAGGTGTCCAAGACTTATTAATGATACCAATGTGTAACGGACTCGATGGGGACTCTGGATGAATGAGATTATACACAGTGAGATGAGTACTTAATCGACCTGAAACTTGGACGAGTGGTAGATAGGAGTAGCTATGGAAGTATAGTATGATTTAGAGTGATCATGAAAATGAGTAGGGCATTTAAAGCATCAAGACCTGATTGTTAGGTTAGCGTGAGAAGACGTTGGAAGTAACACGACTTGTTGAGATGAATGGATGGTTAGGTAGAAGGATTTAGTTTAAGCAGGAGATTAGATGTTAAGGGTAAGGATGAGATGCGGCTTGATGGTTCTTGATTATGGAGGATGGATTTATGAGTCAATGTGATGGATGATATATTGGAGATGAGATGATTGTTGGTTTGTACACGGTAATGTGGATTTATGTGACTCTAGTTGTAGTTTATTCAGTGGAGAGACGCGTTATGATGGATTACTGAGGAACATTATTTGAAGTTATAGGATTAGCGATCTTTATGTGTAGATATGAGAATTGCAGGTATAAGTGTAAATAGATATTATTATTATCAGTATAAGTGATTCCGAGGACGGAATCATTTCTAAGGTTGGTAGAATGTAACGGTAACTTTCCGACCGAACGTTCATAGGGCGTACCCTTGCTTGTTTTGTGTGCGTGTTACCGTATTTGATTTCATTATTGCTTTCCGTAGCTCGAACGTGCGACCGAACTCCGTAATCTCGATCCTCTCGGAGGCGCGATCACACCGGTACCTTCTTTGTAAATTTTGGGTGACGAGGGACCCATTTTTTAAACACCATTGGTTATCAATAAAACATTTTTTTTTCTCCTTTAATTTTTTTAAATTCTAAAATTTCTTTGCTGTACACGTTTTGAATGGAGGAATCAAATCTTTCTACTAATCACTTTATAATCTAAATTATTCAATCCCATTACAAAATTCTGAAACGTCTTATCAATATTTTCACCAACCTTTAATGAAATGTTAACTTAAACTTTAATTTTAATTGCCCAGTCTTATACGTTTTAAAACAACTCATAACCAAATCTTTTAGTATCCTAACTTATTTGATTTTTTTTCCTTATCCTAACTAACCGCTCACAGTTTCTCTCCCCCTTTAATTGTTTCTCTTCAAGCCTAGGCCTCTCGTGAACCCTCAGAGCCGCACAAAACATAGCGCCCAGTTTTTTTTATTTTTTGAAAACCCTAATGTACTTTTAACTAGAGGCCGAAACCCATGAGCCCCTCTTGTTGATCTCTCCCCCCCGACGTTCGCCAGACCCTCCTTCCTCCCGACCGGTGCCAACATCAACCTCATCACCGTGCTTCCGACGAGCTCTGTACACACCTTGCCAGACCCCCGACATCGCATCACTTTCAAAGCTGCACGCAGCACCGTCAACGCCTAGCGCCACCGCCCCGCCGTCGCCGCTTGTCGACGTCCCTGTCTACAACGCCACACGAGAACATGTGAGTGGTTATTTGATAGGTGCGGCATGTTATACAAAAAAATATGTACACATTTTTAATATACCAGTGAGTAGGCCTGGAGCCAAGTTGTAGAGAATCATGCAAAAATGTTAGTGTCCCTTCTTAATTACCTTTTATGCTTATTAATTAGCATGCAAGTCTTTACTGTGACATTTTGACTCAAGAGTTATCCAATAGATATGTTAGACAAGCAGTGGGTAATTATAAATATCTAATTAGAAATTGTATATATTGTACGAGTTGTATATTTAACAACTATAGATTAATATATATATTCTGCCAGCAGAGAACGAAGCCAAAACTGTACGATCTAAGAGGCTGTTTCGAAGGACGTCAATTTCTCGGTGGATTATTTCCAAGGGTCCATGCAAACGATTAGTTAACAAATGGAAAGGCTTATAAGGTGAAGTTGAGTATTATATATTATACAAGTTTTTTTATAATTAATACATAAGCCACATGCAATCAGTAGTTGATATTATAATATACTTATATGTATAGTGTACAGGTTATTTATATAGCTATATATGTATTAAGATGTGGAGCAGGATATATTTAAACTCTTATGCTATTTAATTAGTTTAGGATCTAGCTGATAACTTGATCTTATGACGCAGAGATGGTCATGCCTTCTGTACGGCCACGTCGGAGTTATTAAGGTTGTGACAGTAAACCCCGAAGCACGTGTCGCTGTTTGAGGACGTACACGACGTCGCTACCCACATTCGTTACATCAACGGTTAGTACCCCATCGTCATCCTACAACCCACATCGTAGTATAGAAAACCTAATTAAAACTGGCAACTAGAGTAACTAAATTTTCTTTCTGCTCCTTTAAAACGATGTGGAACCGTAGATCGACGATCGGACTGATTTGACTGTGCACATAGGATAGAATCGTCGGATAGGCTAAACGGACATCTTGACATGTGACTGTTAGGGTAGCCACGTTTAACCTAGAAATGAACCCTAATAGGATCAATGATGAGTGTGACCTGACACCGTCGCTTGACTCGTTTCAGCCGACCCAATACCGACGCTCCGACTCGACGAGACTCTCCGGACAGACGACGCACTCGCCACTGCAGGCAAGTGTATCCCACTTGCACTTTTGGCCGTGCTTAGGCCTTAGTTGGTTAGAATTGTTAACTGTGAACAAAGAGAGCCGGACGTGAAATGATAGCGTCCGGGTCGTCCCTTGACGGCTCAGACTTGACGACGAAGTCTGAGCCTGGACAACAACAACTTTTGACACCATAGGGTTATCTTGTGTGTGCGTGCGTGTGGACCCCCTAGAAGAACCATCCCTGTCTTGTCATGTCATGTCTGCTCATGCAAAGCCTGCGGGCGAATAGGGCACTTCTCCAACCTAGAGAGAGTGATCCCTTGTCACGGTTGGAAATACATAAGCCTGCGGGCGAATAGGGCACTTCTCCAACCTGGAGAGAGTGATCCCTTGTCACGATTGGAAATGCTAAGCCTGCGGGCGAATAGGGCATTCTCCAAGCTAGGAGAGTGAACCCTAGTCACGATACCTAAGCCTGCGGGCGAATAAGGCACTCACTTGACAGAGTGAGTGATCCCTTGTCTTGTCTTGTCTTGTACACCTGGGTTGGGGTAGGGTTGAGCGTGCGCACGGCAAGAGGGTCTGATCCCCCTCGAACCGTAAGGCGTGAACCCTTCATATCACAATTGTCTTGCCTTGTCTTCTCCCGTCACGTTTCGTCTTGTCCCGTCTTGTTCGTCCCGACTTGTCTCAACACCTGTAGGTTAGTCCCGTAGTTGGTAGCACACGCTACGATTACATGCTTGCTACGCTTTAATTTCCTGCTGCGTGTACTTCTTTCTGTTACTCTGTTATAACCACAGCCTGTTAATCAACCAGTAAACTGTTGTGTAATAGAACCTCAGCATGCTAATCAACCAGTAAACCATTGCTTAAAAGTTGATACACTTGTAGTTTGGTCTAACCCTTTTTATAGACCTGACCTGACGTACAGTTCCTTCTTTTGGTGCTGTACGTCAGGTGTTGAGCCAGAGTTCACAGACCTGCCAGTGGACGTGGAGCCGGAGGACGCTGTTCCAGAGTACGTACCAGAAGAGGACCAGAGCTAGGGATCTTCACGTTGTTGATTCAGAGACTTCCCTACAGTTTTGGTTGGGTGCGTAGCACCGTTTACTTTCTGGCTAGGTTGGGTGCTTGCACCATTAGTTTGCTTCAGCTGTTTCGTAGCCGTGTTGTCTTTTGTTTAGACTCTCAGTACTTTTCTGGATATCTATTGAGTAAAATGAATGCATCTCTTTTAGTACTTTTGTTGTTCAGTACTAACTTGCAGGGACCTGTTCCTTCGTCTTGGAGTACCACACAGACGCTTATTGGGTCCGAGCTTCACAGCTCCGGCCTAAGCGGGCCTTGTCACGTTTCGCTTCCGTCATTTTGGGAAGCGGAGCGTGACAGGTTTTAGTGGTGGCCCATGCAGGTCCTTTTCTGCAGAAGCTCGGAACAATAAAAGTATTGACATTCATTCCTTCTTTCCAGAAATATGTATGAGTCTAAGTCGTGTTTGTTTTCCCTGTCGTTAGGATGGTGAGAGGACGTAAAGCTCGAGACGGACCTCCAGCCGACGGGACCATGGACGGACGAAGTGGCGAGTTCCGCCAATTTCTGGGCATGATGAGAGAGATGCTGGACATGCAGCATCAGTTGGTTCAGCAGTCCCAGCGTGCTGCTCAGGCTACTCCAGTTGCACCACCACCTCCTCCACCTGTCCCACGAGCTGCTCCAGGAGTGAAGCAGTTCAACGAGCTCCAGCCGAGGACATTTTCAGGGAAGGAGGGACCCCTAGCTGCTGACGAGTGGATCCAGAGCACGGAGGAGAAGTTAGTTGCTGCGAAGATTCCTGATGATACCCGTGTGGAGATAGCAAAGATGCAACTGACGGAGAATGCGAGGAATTGGTGGCGCATCGAGGAGAGGCGTCTTGAGAAGCCAGTGGGATGGAAGACCTTCAGGTCTATGTTCAAGGATAAGTATTTCACCAAGTCTGCTAGGAGGGAGCTGCTGAGCAAGTTTATAGACCTGAAGCAGGGAGATATGACTGTCGAGGAGTATGAAGCTGAGTTTGAGATGCTGAGCCGTTTTGCCCCGCATATGGTGAGGAAGGAGGAGAAGCGAGCTGATCGCTTTCGTCAGGGACTGCGTTCGAAGATCCAGGCTTCTATGTCTTCGGCGAGTTTCTCGACTATGAGGGAGGTGCTTGATGCTGCGAAGAATCATGAGCTCATAGCTCTTCTGCCTGACCCTCCAGCTGATAAGGGGAAGCGTCCCATGGAGCAGTACCAGCCACTTGCTAGGCCAGCATTGAGGCCAGTTCAGACGGTACCATTCAAGAGGCCTGGAGCCCCTGTGCAGAGTCAGAGCAAGGGACCGTGTCATTTCTGCGGAAAGCCGGGGCATCATTCGAGTTGCTGCAGGAAGAAGCTGGGTTTGTGTCTGGCATGTGGAGCTGCCACACACGCCGTTATAGATTGCCCGAGGTATCGCCGTGCTGAGGGTGGAGCGCCAGCTCCACTGCAAAGTAGAGCACCTGCCCTGAGAGGAGATATTGTTCGTGGAGCTTATGTCATGACAGCAGAGGATGATGTCATTGCAGGTAACTCCATAGTTTTAATCTTTCATATTATAGTTTAGCTTATTTTCGTCTGCTTATGTATGTTTCAAAACTTTTTGTTCCTTTCAATCAAACCTTTAATGTTCTGGGATTAGCCCACAAAGATCACAACTCACCTATCTTCCCTCATCCAATATCACAACTCCACACGTTTTCCCCAATGTTTTAAAATATGTCTTAGGCCTTAAACTTTCTTTTCCTTCCCTCTTCGGGAGTGTTACTTTTATTGTTATGATGTTGTTAGTACTAGATATTTTGTTATAGTGTTATGTTTACGGGTAGGCTCAGAGTGAGATGAGATATGTTGTATCGGTGATTAGTTGGTTTTGAATAACAATGATATTAGATCAGATTTCTTTGGATGCAAAGAATGAGGTGTCCAAGACTTATTAATGATACCAATGTGTAACGGACTCGATGGGGACTCTGGATGAATGAGATTATACACAGTGAGATGAGTACTTAATCGACCTGAAACTTGGACGAGTGGTAGATAGGAGTAGCTATGGAAGTATAGTATGATTTAGAGTGATCATGAAAATGAGTAGGGCATTTAAAGCATCAAGACCTGATTGTTAGGTTAGCGTGAGAAGACGTTGGAAGTAACACGACTTGTTGAGATGAATGGATGGTTAGGTAGAAGGATTTAGTTTAAGCAGGAGATTAGATGTTAAGGGTAAGGATGAGATGCGGCTTGATGGTTCTTGATTATGGAGGATGGATTTATGAGTCAATGTGATGGATGATATATTGGAGATGAGATGATTGTTGGTTTGTACACGGTAATGTGGATTTATGTGACTCTAGTTGTAGTTTATTCAGTGGAGAGACGCGTTATGATGGATTACTGAGGAACATTATTTGAAGTTATAGGATTAGCGATCTTTATGTGTAGATATGAGAATTGCAGGTATAAGTGTAAATAGATATTATTATTATCAGTATAAGTGATTCCGAGGACGGAATCATTTCTAAGGTTGGTAGAATGTAACGGTAACTTTCCGACCGAACGTTCATAGGGCGTACCCTTGCTTGTTTTGTGTGCGTGTTACCGTATTTGATTTCATTATTGCTTTCCGTAGCTCGAACGTGCGACCGAACTCCGTAATCTCGATCCTCTCGGAGGCGCGATCACACCGGTACCTTCTTTGTAAATTTTGGGTGACGAGGGACCCATTTTTTAAACACCATTGGTTATCAATAAAACATTTTTTTTTCTCCTTTAATTTTTTTAAATTCTAAAATTTCTTTGCTGTACACGTTTTGAATGGAGGAATCAAATCTTTCTACTAATCACTTTATAATCTAAATTATTCAATCCCATTACAAAATTCTGAAACGTCTTATCAATATTTTCACCAACCTTTAATGAAATGTTAACTTAAACTTTAATTTTAATTGCCCAGTCTTATACGTTTTAAAACAACTCATAACCAAATCTTTTAGTATCCTAACTTATTTGATTTTTTTTCCTTATCCTAACTAACCGCTCACAGTTTCTCTCCCCCTTTAATTGTTTCTCTTCAAGCCTAGGCCTCTCGTGAACCCTCAGAGCCGCACAAAACATAGCGCCCAGTTTTTTTTATTTTTTGAAAACCCTAATGTACTTTTAACTAGAGGCCGAAACCCATGAGCCCCTCTTGTTGATCTCTCCCCCCCGACGTTCGCCAGACCCTCCTTCCTCCCGACCGGTGCCAACATCAACCTCATCACCGTGCTTCCGACGAGCTCTGTACACACCTTGCCAGACCCCCGACATCGCATCACTTTCAAAGCTGCACGCAGCACCGTCAACGCCTAGCGCCACCGCCCCGCCGTCGCCGCTTGTCGACGTCCCTGTCTACAACGCCACACGAGAACATGTGAGTGGTTATTTGATAGGTGCGGCATGTTATACAAAAAAATATGTACACATTTTTAATATACCAGTGAGTAGGCCTGGAGCCAAGTTGTAGAGAATCATGCAAAAATGTTAGTGTCCCTTCTTAATTACCTTTTATGCTTATTAATTAGCATGCAAGTCTTTACTGTGACATTTTGACTCAAGAGTTATCCAATAGATATGTTAGACAAGCAGTGGGTAATTATAAATATCTAATTAGAAATTGTATATATTGTACGAGTTGTATATTTAACAACTATAGATTAATATATATATTCTGCCAGCAGAGAACGAAGCCAAAACTGTACGATCTAAGAGGCTGTTTCGAAGGACGTCAATTTCTCGGTGGATTATTTCCAAGGGTCCATGCAAACGATTAGTTAACAAATGGAAAGGCTTATAAGGTGAAGTTGAGTATTATATATTATACAAGTTTTTTTATAATTAATACATAAGCCACATGCAATCAGTAGTTGATATTATAATATACTTATATGTATAGTGTACAGGTTATTTATATAGCTATATATGTATTAAGATGTGGAGCAGGATATATTTAAACTCTTATGCTATTTAATTAGTTTAGGATCTAGCTGATAACTTGATCTTATGACGCAGAGATGGTCATGCCTTCTGTACGGCCACGTCGGAGTTATTAAGGTTGTGACAGTAAACCCCGAAGCACGTGTCGCTGTTTGAGGACGTACACGACGTCGCTACCCACATTCGTTACATCAACGGTTAGTACCCCATCGTCATCCTACAACCCACATCGTAGTATAGAAAACCTAATTAAAACTGGCAACTAGAGTAACTAAATTTTCTTTCTGCTCCTTTAAAACGATGTGGAACCGTAGATCGACGATCGGACTGATTTGACTGTGCACATAGGATAGAATCGTCGGATAGGCTAAACGGACATCTTGACATGTGACTGTTAGGGTAGCCACGTTTAACCTAGAAATGAACCCTAATAGGATCAATGATGAGTGTGACCTGACACCGTCGCTTGACTCGTTTCAGCCGACCCAATACCGACGCTCCGACTCGACGAGACTCTCCGGACAGACGACGCACTCGCCACTGCAGGCAAGTGTATCCCACTTGCACTTTTGGCCGTGCTTAGGCCTTAGTTGGTTAGAATTGTTAACTGTGAACAAAGAGAGCCGGACGTGAAATGATAGCGTCCGGGTCGTCCCTTGACGGCTCAGACTTGACGACGAAGTCTGAGCCTGGACAACAACAACTTTTGACACCATAGGGTTATCTTGTGTGTGCGTGCGTGTGGACCCCCTAGAAGAACCATCCCTGTCTTGTCATGTCATGTCTGCTCATGCAAAGCCTGCGGGCGAATAGGGCACTTCTCCAACCTAGAGAGAGTGATCCCTTGTCACGGTTGGAAATACATAAGCCTGCGGGCGAATAGGGCACTTCTCCAACCTGGAGAGAGTGATCCCTTGTCACGATTGGAAATGCTAAGCCTGCGGGCGAATAGGGCATTCTCCAAGCTAGGAGAGTGAACCCTAGTCACGATACCTAAGCCTGCGGGCGAATAAGGCACTCACTTGACAGAGTGAGTGATCCCTTGTCTTGTCTTGTCTTGTACACCTGGGTTGGGGTAGGGTTGAGCGTGCGCACGGCAAGAGGGTCTGATCCCCCTCGAACCGTAAGGCGTGAACCCTTCATATCACAATTGTCTTGCCTTGTCTTCTCCCGTCACGTTTCGTCTTGTCCCGTCTTGTTCGTCCCGACTTGTCTCAACACCTGTAGGTTAGTCCCGTAGTTGGTAGCACACGCTACGATTACATGCTTGCTACGCTTTAATTTCCTGCTGCGTGTACTTCTTTCTGTTACTCTGTTATAACCACAGCCTGTTAATCAACCAGTAAACTGTTGTGTAATAGAACCTCAGCATGCTAATCAACCAGTAAACCATTGCTTAAAAGTTGATACACTTGTAGTTTGGTCTAACCCTTTTTATAGACCTGACCTGACGTACAGTTCCTTCTTTTGGTGTTGTACGTCAGGTGTTGAGCCAGAGTTCACAGACCTGCCAGTGGACGTGGAGCCGGAGGACGCTGTTCCAGAGTACGTACCAGAAGAGGACCAGAGCTAGGGATCTTCACGTTGTTGATTCAGAGACTTCCCTACAGTTTTGGTTGGGTGCGTAGCACCGTTTACTTTCTGGCTAGGTTGGGTGCTTGCACCATTAGTTTGCTTCAGCTGTTTCGTAGCCGTGTTGTCTTTTGTTTAGACTCTCAGTACTTTTCTGGATATCTATTGAGTAAAATGAATGCATCTCTTTTAGTACTTTTGTTGTTCCGTACTAACTTACAGGGACCTGTTCCTTCGTCTTGGAGTACCACACAGACGCTTATTGGGTCCGAGCTTCACAGCTCCGGCCTAAGCGGGCCTTGTCACGTTTTGCTTCCGTCATTTTGGGAAGCGGAGCGTGACAGGTTTTAGTGGTGGCCCATGCAGGTCCTTTTCTGCAGAAGCTCGGAACAATAAAAGTATTGACATTCATTCCTTCTTTCCAGAAATATGTATGAGTCTAAGTCGTGTTTGTTTTCCCTGTCGTTAGGATGGTGAGAGGACGTAAAGCTCGAGACGGACCTCCAGCCGACGGGACCATGGACGGACGAAGTGGCGAGTTCCGCCAATTTCTGGGCATGATGAGAGAGATGCTGGACATGCAGCATCAGTTGGTTCAGCAGTCCCAGCGTGCTGCTCAGGCTACTCCAGTTGCACCACCACCTCCTCCACCTGTCCCACGAGCTGCTCCAGGAGTGAAGCAGTTCAACGAGCTCCAGCCGAGGACATTTTCAGGGAAGGAGGGACCCCTAGCTGCTGACGAGTGGATCCAGAGCACGGAGGAGAAGTTAGTTGCTGCGAAGATTCCTGATGATACCCGTGTGGAGATAGCAAAGATGCAACTGACGGAGAATGCGAGGAATTGGTGGCGCATCGAGGAGAGGCGTCTTGAGAAGCCAGTGGGATGGAAGACCTTCAGGTCTATGTTCAAGGATAAGTATTTCACCAAGTCTGCTAGGAGGGAGCTGCTGAGCAAGTTTATAGACCTGAAGCAGGGAGATATGACTGTCGAGGAGTATGAAGCTGAGTTTGAGATGCTGAGCCGTTTTGCCCCGCATATGGTGAGGAAGGAGGAGAAGCGAGCTGATCGCTTTCGTCAGGGACTGCGTTCGAAGATCCAGGCTTCTATGTCTTCGGCGAGTTTCTCGACTATGAGGGAGGTGCTTGATGCTGCGAAGAATCATGAGCTCATAGCTCTTCTGCCTGACCCTCCAGCTGATAAGGGGAAGCGTCCCATGGAGCAGTACCAGCCACTTGCTAGGCCAGCATTGAGGCCAGTTCAGACGGTACCATTCAAGAGGCCTGGAGCCCCTGTGCAGAGTCAGAGCAAGGGACCGTGTCATTTCTGCGGAAAGCCGGGGCATCATTCGAGTTGCTGCAGGAAGAAGCTGGGTTTGTGTCTGGCATGTGGAGCTGCCACACACGCCGTTATAGATTGCCCGAGGTATCGCCGTGCTGAGGGTGGAGCGCCAGCTCCACTGCAAAGTAGAGCACCTGCCCTGAGAGGAGATATTGTTCGTGGAGCTTATGTCATGACAGCAGAGGATGATGTCATTGCAGGTAACTCCATAGTTTTAATCTTTCATATTATAGTTTAGCTTATTTTCGTCTGCTTATGTATGTTTCAAAACTTTTTGTTCCTTTCAATCAAACCTTTAATGTTCTGGGATTAGCCCACAAAGATCACAACTCACCTATCTTCCCTCATCCAATATCACAACTCCACACGTTTTCCCCAATGTTTTAAAATATGTCTTAGGCCTTAAACTTTCTTTTCCTTCCCTCTTCGGGAGTGTTACTTTTATTGTTATGATGTTGTTAGTACTAGATATTTTGTTATAGTGTTATGTTTACGGGTAGGCTCAGAGTGAGATGAGATATGTTGTATCGGTGATTAGTTGGTTTTGAATAACAATGATATTAGATCAGATTTCTTTGGATGCAAAGAATGAGGTGTCCAAGACTTATTAATGATACCAATGTGTAACGGACTCGATGGGGACTCTGGATGAATGAGATTATACACAGTGAGATGAGTACTTAATCGACCTGAAACTTGGACGAGTGGTAGATAGGAGTAGCTATGGAAGTATAGTATGATTTAGAGTGATCATGAAAATGAGTAGGGCATTTAAAGCATCAAGACCTGATTGTTAGGTTAGCGTGAGAAGACGTTGGAAGTAACACGACTTGTTGAGATGAATGGATGGTTAGGTAGAAGGATTTAGTTTAAGCAGGAGATTAGATGTTAAGGGTAAGGATGAGATGCGGCTTGATGGTTCTTGATTATGGAGGATGGATTTATGAGTCAATGTGATGGATGATATATTGGAGATGAGATGATTGTTGGTTTGTACACGGTAATGTGGATTTATGTGACTCTAGTTGTAGTTTATTCAGTGGAGAGACGCGTTATGATGGATTACTGAGGAACATTATTTGAAGTTATAGGATTAGCGATCTTTATGTGTAGATATGAGAATTGCAGGTATAAGTGTAAATAGATATTATTATTATCAGTATAAGTGATTCCGAGGACGGAATCATTTCTAAGGTTGGTAGAATGTAACGGTAACTTTCCGACCGAACGTTCATAGGGCGTACCCTTGCTTGTTTTGTGTGCGTGTTACCGTATTTGATTTCATTATTGCTTTCCGTAGCTCGAACGTGCGACCGAACTCCGTAATCTCGATCCTCTCGGAGGCGCGATCACACCGGTACCTTCTTTGTAAATTTTGGGTGACGAGGGACCCATTTTTTAAACACCATTGGTTATCAATAAAACATTTTTTTTTCTCCTTTAATTTTTTTAAATTCTAAAATTTCTTTGCTGTACACGTTTTGAATGGAGGAATCAAATCTTTCTACTAATCACTTTATAATCTAAATTATTCAATCCCATTACAAAATTCTGAAACGTCTTATCAATATTTTCACCAACCTTTAATGAAATGTTAACTTAAACTTTAATTTTAATTGCCCAGTCTTATACGTTTTAAAACAACTCATAACCAAATCTTTTAGTATCCTAACTTATTTGATTTTTTTTCCTTATCCTAACTAACCGCTCACAGTTTCTCTCCCCCTTTAATTGTTTCTCTTCAAGCCTAGGCCTCTCGTGAACCCTCAGAGCCGCACAAAACATAGCGCCCAGTTTTTTTTATTTTTTGAAAACCCTAATGTACTTTTAACTAGAGGCCGAAACCCATGAGCCCCTCTTGTTGATCTCTCCCCCCCGACGTTCGCCAGACCCTCCTTCCTCCCGACCGGTGCCAACATCAACCTCATCACCGTGCTTCCGACGAGCTCTGTACACACCTTGCCAGACCCCCGACATCGCATCACTTTCAAAGCTGCACGCAGCACCGTCAACGCCTAGCGCCACCGCCCCGCCGTCGCCGCTTGTCGACGTCCCTGTCTACAACGCCACACGAGAACATGTGAGTGGTTATTTGATAGGTGCGGCATGTTATACAAAAAAATATGTACACATTTTTAATATACCAGTGAGTAGGCCTGGAGCCAAGTTGTAGAGAATCATGCAAAAATGTTAGTGTCCCTTCTTAATTACCTTTTATGCTTATTAATTAGCATGCAAGTCTTTACTGTGACATTTTGACTCAAGAGTTATCCAATAGATATGTTAGACAAGCAGTGGGTAATTATAAATATCTAATTAGAAATTGTATATATTGTACGAGTTGTATATTTAACAACTATAGATTAATATATATATTCTGCCAGCAGAGAACGAAGCCAAAACTGTACGATCTAAGAGGCTGTTTCGAAGGACGTCAATTTCTCGGTGGATTATTTCCAAGGGTCCATGCAAACGATTAGTTAACAAATGGAAAGGCTTATAAGGTGAAGTTGAGTATTATATATTATACAAGTTTTTTTATAATTAATACATAAGCCACATGCAATCAGTAGTTGATATTATAATATACTTATATGTATAGTGTACAGGTTATTTATATAGCTATATATGTATTAAGATGTGGAGCAGGATATATTTAAACTCTTATGCTATTTAATTAGTTTAGGATCTAGCTGATAACTTGATCTTATGACGCAGAGATGGTCATGCCTTCTGTACGGCCACGTCGGAGTTATTAAGGTTGTGACAGTAAACCCCGAAGCACGTGTCGCTGTTTGAGGACGTACACGACGTCGCTACCCACATTCGTTACATCAACGGTTAGTACCCCATCGTCATCCTACAACCCACATCGTAGTATAGAAAACCTAATTAAAACTGGCAACTAGAGTAACTAAATTTTCTTTCTGCTCCTTTAAAACGATGTGGAACCGTAGATCGACGATCGGACTGATTTGACTGTGCACATAGGATAGAATCGTCGGATAGGCTAAACGGACATCTTGACATGTGACTGTTAGGGTAGCCACGTTTAACCTAGAAATGAACCCTAATAGGATCAATGATGAGTGTGACCTGACACCGTCGCTTGACTCGTTTCAGCCGACCCAATACCGACGCTCCGACTCGACGAGACTCTCCGGACAGACGACGCACTCGCCACTGCAGGCAAGTGTATCCCACTTGCACTTTTGGCCGTGCTTAGGCCTTAGTTGGTTAGAATTGTTAACTGTGAACAAAGAGAGCCGGACGTGAAATGATAGCGTCCGGGTCGTCCCTTGACGGCTCAGACTTGACGACGAAGTCTGAGCCTGGACAACAACAACTTTTGACACCATAGGGTTATCTTGTGTGTGCGTGCGTGTGGACCCCCTAGAAGAACCATCCCTGTCTTGTCATGTCATGTCTGCTCATGCAAAGCCTGCGGGCGAATAGGGCACTTCTCCAACCTAGAGAGAGTGATCCCTTGTCACGGTTGGAAATACATAAGCCTGCGGGCGAATAGGGCACTTCTCCAACCTGGAGAGAGTGATCCCTTGTCACGATTGGAAATGCTAAGCCTGCGGGCGAATAGGGCATTCTCCAAGCTAGGAGAGTGAACCCTAGTCACGATACCTAAGCCTGCGGGCGAATAAGGCACTCACTTGACAGAGTGAGTGATCCCTTGTCTTGTCTTGTCTTGTACACCTGGGTTGGGGTAGGGTTGAGCGTGCGCACGGCAAGAGGGTCTGATCCCCCTCGAACCGTAAGGCGTGAACCCTTCATATCACAATTGTCTTGCCTTGTCTTCTCCCGTCACGTTTCGTCTTGTCCCGTCTTGTTCGTCCCGACTTGTCTCAACACCTGTAGGTTAGTCCCGTAGTTGGTAGCACACGCTACGATTACATGCTTGCTACGCTTTAATTTCCTGCTGCGTGTACTTCTTTCTGTTACTCTGTTATAACCACAGCCTGTTAATCAACCAGTAAACTGTTGTGTAATAGAACCTCAGCATGCTAATCAACCAGTAAACCATTGCTTAAAAGTTGATACACTTGTAGTTTGGTCTAACCCTTTTTATAGACCTGACCTGACGTACAGTTCCTTCTTTTGGTGCTGTACGTCAGGTGTTGAGCCAGAGTTCACAGACCTGCCAGTGGACGTGGAGCCGGAGGACGCTGTTCCAGAGTACGTACCAGAAGAGGACCAGAGCTAGGGATCTTCACGTTGTTGATTCAGAGACTTCCCTACAGTTTGGGTTGGGTGCGTAGCACCGTTTACTTT
Source organism: Scilla litardierei (assembly GCA_030789695.1). Lineage (NCBI taxonomy): Eukaryota > Viridiplantae > Streptophyta > Magnoliopsida > Asparagales > Asparagaceae > Scilla > Scilla litardierei. The sequence goes on along the minus strand of CM061142.1, from coordinate 685,673,390 downwards.
CTGGCTAGGTTGGGTGCTTGCACCATTAGTTTGCTTCAGCTGTTTCGTAGCCGTGTTGTCTTTTGTTTAGACTCTCAGTACTTTTCTGGATATCTATTGAGTAAAATGAATGCATCTCTTTTAGTACTTTTGTTGTTCAGTACTAACTTGCAGGGACCTGTTCCTTCGTCTTGGAGTACCACACAGACGCTTATTGGGTCCGAGCTTCACAGCTCCGGCCTAAGCGGGCCTTGTCACGTTTCGCTTCCGTCATTTTGGGAAGCGGAGCGTGACATAGGGTTCAGCACCCTAAGGTGGGGCCCAATCTGTGAGCCCCACAGCCTCAAACCCAGGCTGACTGGGCGCCTGCCAGACCTGGGCACGGGCGCCCAGGTCGGGCACGGGCGCCCAGGCGCCCAGGCGCGGGCGCCCAGGTGCCAGCCTGGCGCCAGGCGCCTGGCGGGCGCCTGGGCCGGGCGCCTGGGCTCCCAGGCGCCCAGGCCCGCCTGGGGGCAGGCCCAGGCGCTGGGCGCCTGGGCCTGTGCCCAGGCCTGCCTGCCTGGGTTCCTGGCTCAGCCAAGTCTGGCCAGGCACCCAGGCCAAACTTGTCTGGTCTGGGTCAGCCTGGTCTGACTCGGTCTGATCTGTTTGGCTGTTTTGGCTCTAACTTAAGCATCCGGTGTCCGATTTGGACGTCGTTCGAACCTGGGTCTAGACCGGGACATTTCCGTCTTACCCGTGTATTTTTCCTTGCGTTTATATTATTAAATATTGTATTAAACAATTTAATACACATTTAATCGCCTTTGCATCAAATGCAAAATAGTCCCTATCTAGGCTTAAATTATCATATTGCATCAAATGCAATTATTTCATCCCTTGCATCAAAAATGCAAAATATTCTCCCTAACTAATTTCTACCTATTACTAGACGAAAGGTTACACTCTGTGTGAGACCCTACAGCCTGACCCTTACAACAGGTTGGGCTCGAAGCCCTATACGGCAGTGACCACTAGCAGTGGTTGTCGTCCCTGCTTCAGGAATCATCATTATGTGGTTGACTCATTGACATGAGTATTGTCGGGACCACCCTGACTGTTTCCGTGATGAATTCCGTAGTTATAGTCTTTTCGTCTTAATTATGTCGTGTAGATCAAGTCTGGGGTACGGTCAAACTGTCAACCCCAACAACTTGACTCCGGTTAGTTTCTATCAATCTTTAGTCAATAAATGTTGGACTTCTTCCAACATACTCTGCGTAGAGTTTTTACTAAAGACCGAACTAACTCTACGACACTAACTCCCATTGACCGGGAGAGACGAATCCTCTCTTGGTCATTACTCACCTCGTACGTTTCAAGTGACACCTAATCAAAAGACCTTTTGACAGGCCTTGCCTCGAAGCTAGGTCAGTTGATCTAAGTGGCACCGTTCACGCACAGGTCCGTCAAAATGACCTCAAGTCAAAAGACCAACTATCCTATCATCACTCATAGTTATCACTGACAGATTGGTCAATATAACCATATGATAACTCTAGTGGATCGTTCAGTGAACTCATTCTAATGAGCACCTGTGTCTCGTCTTCGACTTTGCCAAGTCAAGCGATCATGAGATCATCGCCACCGCTAAACGGTGAAGACTAAGCCACAATGGTCTATCCGATGTTTCGATATCCTTGTCTCGGAACATCTACGACCACAAACCATTTTAGACTTATGCTACAGACGGTCAAACGTTTCTCCATGATCGAGATACTCATCTTGATACCCGTTTGACCTTGCATAAAGTCTCAGGACTTTACCTAAGTTGATATCTAATGTTGACTACATTACAATATAACTTAGATAAATTATTACCAAACAGCTTACTGTTATTTCGAACAAGATGTTTGTGCTATTCACACAGGAATAAATGGCCTCGAGGGCATAATATTCCTACACTTGGAACGCTGATCATTTGCGGAAGTACTATCAATGATTTTACCAGCAATGGTAAATACATTGAATGATCGAAACTTGTCTTTGTCCTTCATCCTATACTGATTCATGGTAAATACAAATTCAATCATTTTTTAATATTTGTCTAATGATTTCTAAACCTAATCGTCAGCCGTAAGCTGAGAGGTCACCCCTTACCACTGAACGACCCACGACTGTCGTCGGCCATAAGTCGAAGGGGCCACACCCCTCGCCACCGAACGATCCTAGTCTTCAGCTGTAAGACAAGGGAGCATCCTTCGCCACTGAACGACCCTAGTTATTAGTCATAAGCTGAGGGATCACCCCTCACCACTGAACCACCCTTGACTGTCGTCGACCATAAGTCGATGGGGCCTCACCCCTTGCCAACGAACAATCCTAGTCATCAACTGTAAGCCGAGGGAGTGCCCTTCACCACCGAACGACACTAGTCGTCAGCCGTAAGTCGAGGGATCATCCCTCACCACTGAATGACTCTCGACTGTTGTCGACCGTAAGTCGAAGGGGCCTTGTCCCTCGATGTCGAACAACCCTAGTCGTCAGCTGTAAGTCGAAGAAGCACCCTTCGCCAATGAACGACCCTAGTCGTTAGCCATAAGCCGAGGGCTCACCCCTCGCCACTGAACGACCCTCGACTATCGTCGACTGTAAGTCGAAGGGGCCTCACCCCTCGCCACCAAATGATCCAAGGCATCAGTCATGAGCCAAGGGATTCCCCTCGCCGCTGAACGCACCACTATGGCTGATGACCTAGAATATCACACTTATCAGGTGGATATGCCTAGCTTGTCAACGACCCAACTTACCATCGATTTGTAAGAAGTCGGAAATTGCACCATTGAGGGGCCACACACATGCATAAGTGAAAATGAAAACATAAAAGTTGCAAAAGTTCTCAAAGGTTGCAAAAGGTTTCATTATTTTCATTTCTTGAGTAAAAGGAGAGAAAACAAAAGGGTTATATAAAACCTAGGCTAAGTTCTGCCAGCCTAAGAAGGAGGAGCACCTCTTGGTACAAAGACGTTGTGGAAAGCTTCTATCGCCTTTGTGAACCTCACCGTGAGCTCTGCCTTCTCCCTCGTAGCAGCCCCCTCGATCTCGACAACTTTGGCATGGAACACAGTGGCCTCTGCTTTGCAAGCTTCTCCCTACCTCTCAGATTCAGAGCCTTTGGCTCGGAGCTCGATCGCTTCCCTCTTCGAAGTGACGAGTTCCACCTGGAGCTGACTCATCTCCATCCTCCAATGAAGCTCAGTGGACTTACGGATATCAGACATGGACGAGAGGCTATTTTTCCATGTACAGTAGCTCACTCCGCCTTTGCCTTGGCTATGAAGGCCCTCTACAGGTCCTCTTCTGCCTTCCTCGTCCATGCTTCGAGCTCGAATGCCCTGTGCTCTGCGACTGCCACCCACCGACCTCCTTCGATCAAGTTGACGGCCTGACGGTGCAACATAGTGACAATGATGGACATCAGTAGAAGGGATCGGTCAAGGATAACCAAACTGCAAATTAATTAACAGAAGGCAGACGACGTACCTGATAGCCACTCCCTAAAAAGAAGTTGGCCATCCGCTACATGTCCAACATCTGAAGGAGCTCCAGATCCCTAAGGAGGATCGAATTCTCCACCAACCGAGCTGTCGACCCGAAATCTAATAGGGTCGACTCTTCCCTTTCGATGATGAAGGGATGCTGGTGAGGATCAACCCAAAAAAGTTTTGAGGAGTGAGACGAAAGCTGGTTGAGCAGCAGGATTCGGTCGAATTCCACAGGGATCGGGCCGACCAAAGGGACGTTGACTCAATACCGTCCCAGGGCCATTTATCCAAAAGGGGCGTCACATGAGTCTGAGACTTCGAGGAAGTCTCGATCACCCCCTGAGACTCGAGAGGGGCCACCCCTATACCTTTTGCCATGGGCAAAGGAGGAGGATTTAACTCCTCCACTCGCCTCCTTTTCATTGACCCCTCCTCTCCTTGGGAGTATATCTCCCGTTTCTGGCTAACAGCTTCGGTGGGCTCAATGACTCCGACAGCATTGACGTCGACTACCACCAGTGGCTCCAAGACAACGACTAAGGCAAGGGGTAAAACAGTTCGAACATGGGTCTGATTCGGAGCATCCCTTGAGGAGGCACGAGAAGAAGGCCTCGAGGTCCGCCTGACCTCACCCCCTCAGAGGAATAGGACGGATTGACAGGAAGGAGAGACCGAGCGCTCAACCATTCAGCACGAACACTCGACCCTCTGGCACTCCTTTTCTTCTTGTGCTGCTCTCTCCAGACCTGATCCAAACCAGAGTCCTGACTCCTGCGAGCTCCGTTAGTCATATCTGCAAACAACGGATATAATTATCGTGAGTGGCTGTAACAAAGACACAAAGTAGATATGCATTACCTGGACTCCATAAAAGGGTCTTCAGTCGATGATCATCCAACAGATATGGAGTCTACCTCTCTCGCCTTGCTCGATCAAGAAGGAGATTTACCGCCTCAACCTCTCCTGGCGACAACCTGGCCTTGACCTCTTCCGATGATAACCGGGACTCTTCAGCGAGCTTAGAACTCGGGGAACTCCAACCGATCAACATCAGTCCTAGTTCAGGAAGGATGACAAATACGAAGGTTTCTTTCCATCTGGGATCAGAAAGCAGGAGGTCATATATGAGCCTCACTATCGGGCGAGCGACGATATGGTACCACACTTGGCAGGGATCGAGTATTATCCGAAAGAAATACTTGAACAGCCCGAGGGACGGTTGGACCCCACAAAGCTCACAAAGCACAATGGAAACAACTAAGGGAGGAAGAGCGTGGGGTGTGAGTTGACATAGGGAAAGCCCCGAAGAGCACATGACTTCTACGATGAAAGGGTGAAGAGGAAACCGTAGTCCTAGGCGAAAAGCTTTAAGATACAATCCAACCTCGTTCTTTCGAGGAAAACAAACTCTCTCATCCAAATTGGGTACCCTAACCCTAAAGGATAGCAGAGACAACCAAGCCAGACCTCCTCAGTCAAATCAGGAGAAAACCCAGGTTCCATCTCTAAGACGACTTTGGAAACCCTTGAGCTTGGATCCCTCCGACGAATGGGAAGTTCTGATTCGATACGAACCCATTTCCCCTTTCAATTAACTTCATCGCATTGTGGGGGTCGAAGGCACGCCATGAGCTCCTCGTAGGACAGCTCCTGCATCCTAACTGGTGCGAACATACCTAAAGGATCTAAATAAAAGCCAAGGTCAATCAAGAAAAAGTACCTTAGAAAGAACAAGCAATCTCTGAGGAAGGCGACGGAGATATCAAGCTTTCGAAGAGAAGAAAAAGGCAGAACAGAAAAATATTTTATCTTCCCACACTTCTTTTTTATATAGAGGAGTTCAACCGATTGATGATCGATGAGTGACATGTGTTCGAAGCCGGCCACAAGAAGTGGTGGAGATCGATTCAAAGATGAAAGGGTTTTGGCGGCATAAATCAAATCAAATGTTTCGAAAACCGTGCGCATTTAAGGAGATCACACATCATGTGGTCTCAATCAACACAGTTTCTGGGGCACGAATGATGGCTGCCATTGTTAGTGCATGTGTATGGATCACAGTGAAGTATCCGCGTACCCGACCCATTTGGTACCAATAACCCGAAACCCATCACTAAAAGCGGAGTACTACCGAGTCAAGCGAACGGCTCACTCGACCGTTAAGCTCCTACTGATACTCATGGTGAATTTAATAGGGCCGAATAAATGGGCGGCCGTTATCTCGAATCTCGAAGAAGATCGCGTCCGAATCAATAAGAAATGGTGGCATACAATCAATTGAGAACTGCCTATAAATATCTGAAAGGACAAAGATAAAGGGGTTCCATTGTCCAAGGTACGAGATCTAATACATAGAAGCTACTCTTTCAGCTTATAATTCTTCCATTAAAGAGCTTACGACGTTAGATCTGAGACGAACATCCGTGGGTCAATCTCAGCTGCTCCAAGCTCCCTCTCTACCTTAAGTTCACATTGTAACTTAAGCATCAGAGGGTGTTTAGGTTGGAACCCAGATTCTACCACCTTGACGTTTGTTTGAGGTGTAGATCGCCGAATATCTGTCTCTTGAAAGGATCGCTTTCGAGTTTCCCAGTCTCAAACTATCGACGAACAAGCTGCTCGAGGGTCGATCGAACACTGCATCCTAACCGACATCCATCAACTGACCATGGTTCTACCAACCTAGGGTCCCTTTTAAATTGTTGACAAGGATCTGACTCAACACGAAGGGTCCACGTCAGCTTGACAACTGTCTCGGTCATTTTTGGCCTTAACAAGGTGAAAATCAAGTTACATTTCGCTTCTGTCACCCACCCCCAATCCATTGGTCTGGCAGAAGCTGCAAACAAGTGCATCCTCAGACCCATGCAGAAAGAGAATAGAAGGACTCGAGGGGACATGGACAGACGAGATCACGGGCATCATATGGTCATACAAAACGACCCACAAAGCCTCTACAGGTGAAACACCCTTCATGCTAGCCTATGGCTGTGAAGCTGTTGTCCCGGTGGAAGTAATCAAATGACCACTCCGCCTCTGTTACTTCGATCGAGAGAGAAACTTGGATGCACTCGAGCTCAACCTGCAGTTGCTCGATGAGGTTTGCAAACGTGCCCTCGCAACCCTCATTGAACAGAAGGGATGCAAGGCTCATTATTTCAACTCCAAAGTCCGGGGCGCATTTTCTATAGACCTGGTGTTACGGAAAGCCATCTTCACCCCAGAGATACTTAAACAAGGAAAGCTTACTGCGAAATGGGAGGGCCCCTACCAAGTGGTTGATATCCTCAGCCCGGCCACCTATCGACTTGCCACAATGGAGGGTAGGGAGCTTTCTCATCCTTGGAATGCCGAGCATTTGTGAAAGTACTATCAATGATTGTACCAGCAAAAGAAGAGGCACTGTGATGATTGAAATTTTCCTATCTTTATTATCACAAATTCTTAATAAATACAAGGCAGATCATTTCTCTTGTCTATTTAGTCCCCACTCGGCCATAAGCCAAGGGGTCGACCCTTGCCACAGAACGACCCTCGATCACCGTCAGCCATAAGTCGAAGGGGCCACACTCCTTGCTACTGAACGACCCCTATCATCTCGTAAGACAAGGGGCCGACCCTTGCCACTGAACGATCCTCGATCATCGTCGGCCATAAGTTGAAGGGGCCATGCCCCTCGCTACCTAATGACCCTCGTCGTCAGTCGTAAGCCTAGGGGCCGACCCTTGCCACTGAACGACCCTCGATCATCATCGGTTATAAGTCGAAAGGGCAACGCCCCTCACTACCGAACAACTCTCGTCGTCAGCTGTAAGTTAAGGGACCGACATTTGCCACTGAACGACGCTCGTTCGTCGTCGACCATAAGTCGAAAGGGCCATGCCCCTTGCCATCTACGACCCTGGTCAAGAGCCGTAAGCCAAGGGGCCAACCTGAAGGGTTTTCTGGGACCCTTAGGGCACAAAAACTCTATTTACGTCCTAAGTCAGACGAAAATAGACAGAAAGAAAATTTGCAGCGGAAAAAAATCTAGTTAATCTAATTAACATGCAGTTAAAACAACTTTAACTTAGCCCTTAGGTACAAAAACCCTTTGCCAAGATCTATGCCAACATGGGATGGATCTGACCATCCCAAGAAGGATCTAACCTACTGCGATTAAATTAAACTAATGTTAATCAAACACATACCCGGAATTTTAACCCTGGGGCAGGCGAGATGTTCTGCACCGTCTTCCGAGCCGCCGTCCCACGCCGAGCCGCTCCTCGAACCGCTCCCCGAACCGCTCCTCGAACCGCTCCGCATCCCGAGGCGATCAATTCCGTGTCGCCGAGCCAACCACGCACCAAAGAAAGTTTCACGCGAGTGAAACCTTCGCCTAGATTTCAGATACAAATCTAAACTCTGTTGCGGCTTTGCTAGAGCCCTCAAGAGTAAGGCAGAAATATTAGGGAGATAGAGAAATATTAATTTAAGCCTAGATCCGAGCGTGCTCCAACATTTACGAGATCCGCTCAGATCTAGAGCTTGGTACGAGTTTTGAGGAGGAGAGCAGACCCCTATTTATGTAGACGGCTGACTGCTCCACTTTACTCAAAATCCGATGTGGGACTATTAATTTGAGTTAATTAAAATCAAGTTAGTTTGCACTTCACAAAGTGCAAACTTTCGTGAATTTTAACTCACTCACCATTGAGCTTCATGATTGATACAACCTATCAATTCGAAGGGTGTTCAATGGTGAACGCATAGGAAAAAAATGTTCATCAATCGGAGTTCGTTTGACCCTCCAATTGACCGCCCAAGGTTCAACCTGCGACTTGTTTTTCGCAAAAACCAGCCGTCAAAATGCCCAGTAAACATAGGGTTCTGCACCCATTGGTGGGGCCCAGCTAGTAGGCCACATAGCTTCAAAAAGCTGACTGGGCACCAAGGCCCAGACCTGGGCACGGGCGCCCAGGCGCCAGCCTGGCGCCTGGCGCCTGGCGCCCAGGCGGGCGCCTGGGCCAGGCACCCAAGGGCGCTAGGGCTCCCAGGCGCCCAGGGCATATGGGCCTGGGCACGGGCCCAGGCCCAGTGGCCTGGCGCCCAGCCTGGCGGGCCAGGTGCCCAGGCCAGACCTTAGTCTGGCCTGGGTCAACCTGGTCTGACCTAGACTGAGCCATTTGGCTGTTTTGGACATAAGATGGGCATTTGGTGTCCGATTTGGATGCCGTTCGAACCTGGCCGTAGACCGGGACATTCCGTCTTACCCGTGAACTTTTCCTTGCGTTTATTTTCTTAAATATTGTTTTAAACAATTTAAAAAAATTTAATCTCTTTTGCATCAAATGCAAATTAGTCCCCTATCTAGGCTTAACTTATCATATTGCATCAAATGCAATTTTCTCTTTTCTTTGCATCAAATACAAATTATTCTCCCTAACTAATTTCTACATATTACTGGACGAAGGTCGCACTCTGTGTGAGACCCTACAGCCTGACCCTTACAACAGGTTGGGCTCGAAGCCATATACAGCAGCGAACACGAGCACTAGTTGCCATCCCTGCTTCAGGAATCATCATTATGTGGTTGACTCATCGACATGAGTATTTTTGGGACCACCCTGACTGTGTCCGTGATGAATTCCGTAGTTATAGTCTTTTCGTCTTAACTATGTCGTGTAGATCAAGTCTAGGATACGGTCAAACTGTCAACCCCAATAACTTGACTCCGGTTAGTTTCTATAGATCTTTAGTCAACTTATATTGGACTTCTTCCAACATACTCTGTGCAGAGATTTTACTAAAGACCGAACTAACTCTATGACACTAACTCCCATTGACCGGGAGAGACGAATCCTCTCTTGGTAATTACTCTTCTCGTACGCTTTAAGTGACACCCAATCAAAGACCTTTCAACAGGCCTAGCCTCGAAGTTAGGTCAGTGATCTAAGTGGCACCGTTCATGCACGAGTTCGTAAAATGACCTCAAGTCAAAAGACCAACTAGCCTATCATCACTAAGAGTTATCATTGACAGATTGGTCAATGTAACCATATGATAACTCTTGTGGATCGTTCAGTGAACTGATTCTCTAATGAGCACCTGTGTCTCGTCTTCGACTTCACCAACTCAAGAGATTACGAGATCATCACCACCGCTAAACGGTGAAGACTAAGACACAATGGTCTATCCGATGTTTCGATATCCTTGTCTCGAAACATCTACGACCACAAACCCTTTTAGACTTATGCTACAGACGGTCAAATATTTCTCCATGATCGAGATACTCATCTCGATACATGTTTGACCTTGCATAAAGTCTCAGGACTTTACCTAAGTTGATATCTAATGTTAACTACATTATAATATAACTTAGATAAATTGTTACCAAACAGCTTACTGTTATTTCGAACAAGAAATTTGTGCTATTCACACAGAGATAAATAGCCTTGAGGGTATCATATCTCTACATCTCCCACTTGCACTTAGGCCCATTTATCTCGGTATCTTATACCGTTTTTACACATAAGTTTTCCCGACTTCATGTGGTAGAGCCTTCGTGAGTGGATCTGCTAAAACCGTCTACACTATAGACTTAAGGGGTTTCTATGTTCATGTTAGACCAACCATTTGAATCTCATTCAAATAATTCACTTGATCTTTCGAAATCCATAATATTTTTATTTACTTGGATCTTATCCAGTTCATCGTACCTTACGATAATAATTTTAGATTAGTTATTGGTCATTTCAAATGGCTCATATCTATTTCTGATAATGTATCAAACCTTTTGATTACTTTGTCAAACTATATGGTCCACCCCTTTGATGCCTTGCAAGTAATTTATATGCTCCCACTGACCTTGAAAACTTTCTAGCTAAGTTGGTACGTCTAAATCATATTTAGAAAAACGAACTTATAAGTGAATGCTCAAATTTTCATGGTCAACACGAGCGTTTACATAGAGCTTGGTCCGAGTAGATTCGTACACATTTGCTGGCGAGACAGTTTCAACATAATCCTTTTATAGGAATTAGGATGAAAAACGTTTTCGACCAACATGATTGTACTTCACTGTTTTCTTTCTGCACCAATCTTTCAACTTAAAGATTTACTAGCAGAAAGAGAGGAAACATTTTCATTGGACACGTAAAGTAAATTCCAAAATTTATTTACGCACACGGACCTATTCTGATTGCATCAAATTTTAAATCGGAGTTACTACTCCGAATTTCATCCCGGAAGTTGACTAAGTCATCATCAGTTATGATGTCTAACTCGATAATTCGTCTCACGAGATTCGAGTAATTTCACAACTTTCTTACGATTGATTTAATGAATATCTTATTGATAATGTCCTCATGGAACATTATCAAAACCTAGGCATTACTATCTGGGACTTAACCCAGAGGGAGGACTTAACTCAGAGTCACTTGCTATGGATCGCACCAAGTCTTACTTAGTGTGATTCATACTTTTAACACACGGATGTGTTAACAGACTTGACTTGAGAGAAAATCACATTTTCTTTTAATTACGCAAGATTTTATATAGCTAAGTATTTGACCATTCGATCTAATCGAATCAGTTTAAATACTTTAGTCATTTCATTCTTTATTTTATCAGACTTGTGTTTCATCAAGAACACGTGTCTTAATAAAATATACGAATAACTTATTTTGGTTAATCTAGACTCGGGTACATCAGTATGTACGAGACTGAGTTTGACAACTCATTCTCCCACTGTCTTACAGACGGGTTTCGTCCATTATATCTAAGAGGGTAAGACTCACAAGTGTCCGTAGACTTCATAATACGAGAGGTCAGACCTCTCTTTATGTGACTTGTGAAGTTACTCTCTCGATACGGCCTTGTCTATTTTGTCATGTAAGTTTGCTACTATCTTGTGTATTAATATATTAACATTTAATATATATATTATCGTTATACATATTACTCATTGCTTCAGAAGCAATGTGACGACATTCGTCAAAATGTGCTAACCTTTTGTATAACAATAATTATGAAATCGTGACATCAAAATATGTCACATTTTCGTTCCCTCCTACTTATGCCTTTACTAATGATAAATTAAACTATTTAACTCGATTGACTTTCCGGAGTGCCTTCTTCCTTTTCTAAATCACATTTAGATACTTAAATAGCCCAACATAAATAAATAACTATGCAAGCGTCTCATGTATCCAAATGCCTGAGAGTTGCAATCTTGAGTGTAGCTCAAGAAGTTGCTTGTCTCAAGATCCGGTTGGGATACATAGCCTTGCATCGCTCATGCACTCGTATTCGACTCAAACAATTTGATCGAATTCTTGAACTTTGTGGATCAAAATTGTTTGTCCATACAACCTTGAGTGAAGCTCGACAAGTTGTAGGGAGAAACATACTTCGACTATCCTATATGTTCAAGCAGCCTCATATAGAGACGAGTGACATGTATCGTGAATTTATTTGTTGGACCCAGAACTTAATGAAATCATATTTCTTTAGTCAGTTCTTTAGAAGGTCATTTAAATGTCAACGAGAATATAGTTTTAATTCTATCAATTAGAATTTAACTTGATATTCAATTAATCAACCTAATTGACCAGTTAACTTATTCCATTAAAATATTACATATTGATTCCTTCGGTAAACTTAGTCTTGCCTTAGTTTAGCATATATTCAATATTAAATATAGGTAGATTGGCTTTTATCTATCTATATCCTCCCACTATTTTTACGATCGTTTCAAAGCTTAATAACGAACGATTTAGTCAAATTAAAATTAATGGGTAAGAGGTCCAATCACCTTGAGTCTAACAACCTTGAGTGTAGCTCAACAAGTTATAAGACTCTGTAATCGGAAGATGACTCTTCATCGATCATATCAGATATGACCCTCTTAATCGGTTTTTACCCCTAGCCATTGTGATCATGAGTGTGCTCATCCAAATCACAATGTTTAGTCTAGTCGGACCCTTGTTTTCGCGTCTAGCCTGACTTGCCCCGCCGCTCGGTGTATTCACGACACGACGGTTTAGGTCAAGACTTAGACTACATCTAGTCAGACTACATCATTGACATAACTTACGCCGGCGCATGGAAATACGATGGTTTGGGTCTAGTCAAGATTTCATCTTAGGTATTAAAGGAGTTGGTTTCTATAAGGTTGCCATGTTACAGCTTGAGTGTAGCTCAACAACTATAACACGGGTCCTATAGTTGCTAACCCCTAAAACAAGGAGGGCTATGGCTAATCTTGAAAAAGATCATTAACGTATTTGACTTAGATATAGTCCAGGGTGTCATACAATCATGATTCGCGACATTGCGGTCCAGCGGAACTCAGCCAGGGAATTGACTAAGCTAGGATCACTATCCCTTAAAGGGTGATCCAGCAAACTTAGCCAAGCACATTGACTGGATCATGGTCCATTGAATGAAGCTTGTCATTTTTATATGCGTGCCATAGACTAAACAGCTTTTATTAACAACTAATTAATCCTATCAACTAGTTGCATCCTTAAATCCAAAATTTTAGGATTTGTTTAATAACTTTTATTAAGTCCTTATCAACTATAAGGTTCACGTGCTATCCTAATCGTTATTAGGATTTTAATAAATTTTATTAACAATGCTAAAAGCGAAGTCCTTTAATGAAAATTAATTATAACAATTAGAATTAAAAATTCATTAAAAGGACTACCCTAATCAGGAATTAGGTCTTGAAGTGTTGTTAATGTTTTATTAAAACATAACATGTCATTAAAATTCAATTAATAAATTTTAATCATTTCTTAATGGCTAACCTAAAGGGTTGTCTTGTGTTATCAAATAAGGGACAAGATGAACTAGTCATTAAAATAAAGCTACACTAATTTTATCGCATAAAATGAAAGTGTACAACTATTTAACAATTAAATAGACTAAAGTTTATCGCATAAACAATTTTATATTTTTAAAATCAGTTTTAGAAATATCTTATAAATTTAAAACATCATTTTAAAAGATTTCCATGTTCAAAAATTTATCATATAGAATTTTTAAACATCTAAATCATTTTAAACTTATCGCATAAATTTAAAAAGCCTTAAAATTAATTTTAAAATTATCACATAAATTTAAAATCATCATTTTAAAATTTTCATATTTAAAATTTTATCATATAAAATATTTAATCATCTAAAATTCTTTTAAAAACATATTTAAAAAATATCGCATAAATTTTAAAACATTTTAAAAGGGCATCTAAAAATTATTTTAAAATCATCTTATAACTTTAAAACATTTTATAAAGTATTTTGAAAAGCATTTGAAAGTTTAATAATAATCGCAGGCTATATCGTTACGCAAACCTTGCTCTGATACCACTGAAGAGTTTTCTAGGACCCTTAGGGCACAAAAACTCTATTCCCGTCCTCAGTCAGACGAAAATAGACAGAAAGAAAATTTACAGCGGAAGAAAAATCTAGTTAATCTAATTAACATGCAGTTAAAATAATTTTAACTTAGCCCTTAGGTACAAAACCCTTTGCCAAGATCTATACCAACTTGGGATGGATCTGACCATCCCAAGAAGGATCTAACCTACTGCGATTAAATTAAACTAATGCTAATCAAACACATACCCGGAATCTCAACCCTGGGGCAGGCGAGATGTTCCGCACCGTCTTCCGAGCCACTCCCGTCCCACGCCGAGCTGCTCCTCGAACCACTCCCCGAACCGCTCCTCGAACCGCTCCGCATCCCGAGGCGATCAATCCCGTGTCGCCGAGCCAATCACGCACCGAAGAAAGTTTCACGCGAGTGAAACCTTCGCCTAGATTTCGGATCCGAATCCGTACTCCGTTGCGTCTTTGCTAGAGCCCTCAAGAGTAAGGCAGAAATATTAGGGAGATAGAGAAATATTAATTTAAGCCTAGATCCGAGCGTGCTCCAACATTTACGAGAGCCGCTCAGATCTAGAGCTTGGTACGAGTTTTGAGGAGGAGAGCAGACCCCTATTTATATAGGCGGCTGACTGCTCCCCTTTACTCAAAATCCGATGTGGGACTATTAATTTGAGTTAATTAAAATCAAGTTAGTTTGCACTTCACAAAGTGCAAACTTTCGTGAATTTTAACTCACTCACCGTTGAGCTTCATGATTAATACGACCTATCAATTCGAAGGGTTCAATGGTGAACGCATAGGAAAAAACCGTTCATCAATCGGAGTTCGTTTGACCCTCCAATTGACCGCCCAAAGTTCAACCTACGAATTGTTTTTCGCAAAAACCAGCCATCAAAATGCCCAGTAAACCTAGGGTTCTGCACCCATTGGTGGGGCCCAGCTAGTGGGCCCCACAACTTCAAAAAGCTGACTGAGCATCCAGGCCCAGACCTAGGCACGGGCGCCCAGGCCTGGGCACGGGCGCCCTGGCGCCAGCCTGGCGCCTGGCGCCTGGCGCCTAGGCCGGGCACCCAAGGGCGAATGGGCTCCCAGGCGCCCAGGGCGCCTGGGCCTGGGTGTGGGCCCAAGGCGCCTGGGACTGGGTGTGGGCCCAGGCCCAGTGGCCTGGCGCCCAGCCTGGCGGGCCAGGTGCCCAGGCCAGACCTTAGTCTGGCATGGGTCAACCTGGTCTGACCCATACTGAGCCATTTGGCTGTTTTGGACATAAGATGGGCATTTGGTGTCCGATTTGGACGCCGTTCGAACCTGGGCGTAGACCGGGACATTCCCGTCTTACCCGTGAACTTTTCCTTGCGTTTATTTTGTTAAATATTGTTTTAAATAATTTAAAACAAATTTAATCTCTTTTGCATCAAATGCAAATTAGTCCCCTATCTAGGCTTAAATTATCATATTGCATCAAATGCAATTTTCTCTTTCCTTTGCATCAAATGCAAATTATTCTCCCTAACTAATTTCTACCTATTACTAGACGAAGGTTGTACTCTATGTTAGACCCTACAGCCTGACCCTTACAACAGGTTGGGCTCGAAGCCCTATACAACAGTGACCACGGGCAGTCGTTGCCGTCCCTGCTTCAGGAATCATCATTATGTGGTTGACTCATCGACATGAGTATTTTCGGGACCACCCTGACTGTGTCTGTGATGAATTCTGCAGTTATAGTCTTTTCATCTTAACTATGTTGTGTAGATCAAGTCTAGGGTACGGTCAAACTGTCAACCCCAATAACTTGACTCCGGGTAGTTTCTATCGATCTTTAGTCAACTTATGTTGGACTTCTTCCAACATACTCTGCGCAGAGATTTTTCTAAAGACCGAACTAACTCTACGACACTAACTCCCATTGACCGGGAGAGACGAATCCTCTCTTGGTCATTACTCTTCTCGTACGCTTTGAGTGACACCCAATCAACGACCTTTCAACAGGCCTAGCCTCGAAGTTAGGTCAGTGATCTAAGTGGCACCGTTCATGCACAGGTTCGTAAAATGACATCAAGTCAAAAGACCAACTAGCCTATCATCACTAAGAGTTATCATTGAGAGATTGGTCAATGTAACCATATGATAACTCTTATGGATCGTTCAGTGAACTCATTCTCTACTGAGCACCTGTGTCTCGTCTTCGACTTCACCAAGTCAAGCGATCAAGAGATCATCACCACCGCTAAACAATGAAGACTAAGACACAATGGTCTATCCGATGTTTCGATATCCTTATCTCGAAACATCTACGACCACGAACCCTTTTAGACTTATGCTACAGACTGTCAAACATTTCTCCATGATCGAGATATTCATCTCGATACCTGTTTGACCTTGCATAAAGTCTCAGGACTTTACCTAAGTTAATATCTAATGTTAACTACATTATAATATAACTTAGATAAATTGTTACCAAACAGCTTACTGTTATTTCGAACAAGACGTTTGTGCTATTCACCCAGAGATAAATAGCCTCGAGGGCATCATATCTCTACACAACCCTTGCCATGGAATGGCCCACGATCGTCGTCGGCCATAAGTCGAAGGGGCACACCCCTCGATACCAAACGACCCTCATTGATAGTCGTGAGCCAAGGGGCCGACCCTTACCATAGAACGACCCACGATTGATCGGTCCATATTTTACACCTTTTTTCTACATGTTTTCACGCCATTTCGATTGCTCATATTACGATTTTCACGAGTATTCGACGATATTGCGTTACTTTTCACTATTTCTTGTTTTTGTCAGATTTCAGGAAATATGGAGCGATCGGGAGCAAAAATGAGCTTAAGGGACTTGCACCCACTCCGGAGCGTCACCCAAGGCTCTTTTGAGGGCTATTCGACGATGGGAGACGGGTGGAAGAAGAAGGAACTCCGTAGAAGGGACGAGGAGGAGAAACGGAGAAGATTGGACATTTACAGCATGCCACTCGGCCGAGTGGAGCACTCACTCGGCCGAGCAAGAAGACCGCTCGGCCGACCCGACCGGACACGCTCCAACAGAAGGAATTGGGCGTGCACTCGGCCGAGGGTTGATATCCCACTCGGTCGAGTAAGAATATCGCATCGCCCGAGTGGCATGAGAAATCCACCATCAAAAGAGGCCGACTTACTGGAAATGTACAGGCTTTTGACGGTTTCGACTCGGCCGAGCAAGAAATGCCCCTCGGCCGAGTGAGTAAAGCCACTCGGCCGAGCCACCCCCGGAGACAGACCCCTGAGGACCTCGAAGTTACTGTTTTTCTACAGGGTCTGTCACTCGACCGAGTAGAGAATCCCACTCGGCCGAGTAGAGAAGTCAACTCGGCCGAGTGACGCCGAGGACATGCAGCGCCCAGATTTTCAGACAACAGTTCACTCTTTTGAAATCTGCTATCATTCTAGCAATCAAATTATTTTTCTCATATTTTTTATGGATAGTAGACTTCATAACGGTTCCAACGCCGCCAAGAACGCGCCAATCGGAGGTCGGATGATATCTGGAGAATTTTTGCAAGTTGACGCTACAGTGCTGGAATTTCCACTCGGCCGGGTCACATGTTCCACTCGGCCGAGTGCGGCCTGGGCCCAGATTTTAAGTTGCGGTTTGGGCTGTTTTGGGCACGAATTTGAGGGGTTTTCTAGGTTTTTTTGCTGGGGTTTTGGGAGACTATATAAGGGTTTTGTAGCAACCATTAGTGGAGATCCTCATTATGTTTTCTTGAGGTTCCCAACATGTTTTCTTAGGGATTCTTTTGGAGGTTAGGTCATGTCCTAGGCCCCCTCTTGGATCTAAAAGCTTGTATTTTGGATTGAAGATCTTCATCAAGCTAAGTATTTTGTTCTTATTGTTTGAATCTTTGTTTTTCTATCTTTTTGTATGCAAGCAATGATTTTTATTGATTCTCATATCGTTATCGCTATGCTAGAGTAGATTTGTTGTTCTAGGGCATGGGGATGAACCCTATGGATCTAATTTCAGATTTGTGATGAATGAATTTCTAAATTGCTAGAATTGCTAGGAGGTTAGGTTGTGATTGATTTATTACGGATAGCTAGGGATTTCCATCGATCTAGGGTTTGCAAGAGAATGGATTCTAATCGATGGGAAGGCCTAGATATTCGATTTAGGTTTATAATTGAGATTCTCTAGACTTGGTTTGCAAGAGATTGGACCAAAGCCAGGATTTTTATTATAAATCTATACTCATATTCGTTTGCAAGAGATTGGACGAATACGAAATATCACAACCTAGATCGTAACTCGAGTTTGCACGAGAGTGGGCTCGAGGAGCGATTGAACGATGATGTCGATCCTAATGCTAGTGGCTTAGGCTAGGGTTTGCAAGAGATTGGGTCCTATCCTAGTTTTGCTATAGACCGGCAATATCACGAGAGCGTGAGCTTGGTTCTCTATTCAGTTACGACTAGTTCACCTCTACGCAAGTCTAGTAATATTGAGATTCACTATTTACAATGATGTATGACGATCCGTAGTGGGAATTCCCTAGCCCTAGACACTTTTATTATATTGTATTTGAATCGATATTTGACCGAATTATTTATCACCGACACCGACATACACCACCATTTCCATTATATCATTCCATAACCATCTCCACCAATAAAACATTCGTAGTCAAACCAACCTAGGATAGATTGGAGCCAACACCACCTCCTCGTGTTCGATACCCGCTCGCCGCTACACCGTGCGCTTGCGGTAAAATTACAATCGTTCTCCGGGTGTATATCCGGGGGCGATCAAGTTTTTGGCGCCGTTGCCGGGGAGGTGTTTCCCGTTGGGTGCCAATTTGTCACAATTAGGTTGATTAGACTACATTAAAAAAACAAAAAAAAATCAAAAAAAAACATTGAGAGAGATTTTTTCCCACCACCTGCTATTATTATTATCTTTATCTCTCTTTGTACCACTGACGTCTTTTCCACGTTGTTTACTTTGATTGATCAGGTACAGTTGTTACAGCAATGGTGCTTCCAAAGAAAATGCGAGCGGGCTCTATACAATCCTACATATATCTCGCTGCATTCTATCAGGCTGATGGAGAATCCTTCGGGGAAGCCTTGTCTAGGTTTGAAGGAATGTTAGAAATGTTCCAGACGGAGTCAGACCATGAGTGGAATGACTCCACGCTATTTGATATCTTCACTAGAAGGCTAAAGGGACCCTCACGTGAGTTTTTGAAGAGGATGCAAGTGGGGAAGTTCAGTGATCTACAGTTGGCAGCAGCCTTGGAGCAAATGATAGATGATGCTCGATCTACCGGTTCACTAACCGTTACGGTAAGTAAACCATACGACCAAGTATTCATCGATTTTGTTATGGCTAATGTCTCTAGTGCAGGTACCATCATAGATGGAGTGTATGCTTCACTTGAAGGTGATTATATCCACCTTTGTACCATCAACACTCCACAAATAGAGACATCTGAGTTGCCAAAGGAGGACACGTACACGGACCTATTGAGAAACATTGTCGACATAGTTCGAATTTCCGGTCCATTGACAATAACGGCAGGCGATCCTTTTGAGCTTGAATTTCAAAACTTTATTACTCATTGTATCTCTTCCACAGGCACAATTGATGATGGAGTCTACGCTCTAATTGAGGGGCACAAGACCCACTTTTATACCACGGTCAAGATACATGAGCCCATAGAGCCAACTGCACCTACTATTGAGGAGGCCAAGCCATGCAATCAGGTGACTCGAGCTCCATGAAATAAACAAAGAAGGAGGCATGAAAAGGAGATGATGACATTTACATTGCCTTCTATACCCGAGGAGACTGAGGAGGATGTCCACGTTCATCTTGGGGGAGAGTCAGCTTGTGCCATCGTCGCTCCCCATTGTCACCCACATGAGCCAGAGCTTGCTGTTGAGGAGGCCTTACATGCGGAGCCAGAGCTTGTCACCAGGGAGGCCGTGCATTGGGACGTGGACACATCCATTCATGAGGATCCCGAGCATTACCCTCCTCCTTTCGAGCTACCGCAGCCGCCTCTACTTTCTACAGAGGCTGAGCATCCCTCAGAGGACCACCCTTCCACTGACACTGAGGACAATCCCACAGAGCTTATGGCCCCCCTTAGTGTATTTCCATGCCATTTAGATGCATTAGTTGCATTTTTACTTTATTTTAGGGTTTTTAAAATTTTTCAAATTTTTGCATCATCTTTTTGATTTTTCCATCTTATTTTCTTTTTATGTGTGTTCATGCATCATATTGTGTGCTTTATTTTCTTTTCTTTCCCCTCTTTTATTTTTATTTCTTTATTTTCCTTTCTCTTCTTCCGCTAGATGAGTTTTGTATGATGATATCTCTTATTGCTTTAGTAGCCATCACGATGCTTATTATTCCTTGCCATGCTACTTTGAGTATTCCATAGTCTTGCTATCCATGTGCTTGCTTATATATTCTTTTGATGATTCCTCTATATGAATGCATGATATTAATTGAAGTTGAATGTATTAATTAGTGTTTGGTATGCTTTTGTTGGAAGCGCACCAAGATTCACGCATCATTAGTATATCTGAAGCATCAGTTTTATTATCTTATTCACCTTCTGTTGCATGCTTGATATGATTATGCGCTTTACCGCTTGACTTCACTTTTTATTGAGATGATTGAGAATATCCATGCTTACATATGAGTTTTAGTTGAAGTATTATTTTATTGAACCGTTCGTGCACATCTTAGAGTGAACCGAGTGCTACATTATTTCTTTCTCCACATATATCTTTTTATTCTCTACATGTCACTTGAGTTCACCTCCTAAAGCTACTTATATCGCATCTATTTCCCAAAAATCCCTACAAAAGAAAAGGATTGCTCCAAAAAGTCCAAAAAGCCAAAAAGGAGCCAAAAATCCAAAAATACAAATCATATAGCTCCTAAAAAAATCCAAAAAGAAAAATGAGAAACAAAGTCCAAAAGAAAAAAAAGATATTTCTCTATCTCATTATTGGAGCCACAAAATACTTGGGAAACCCAAGGCAAAAATCTCATTTCCACTATTATATTCCTTTGGATGTGACGCCTCAAGCTAAGCTTGGGGGGGTGAATTCATTTGACCATATGAGTGAGTATGACATTAGAGTGGAGATGTGCGTGAATGGGAATATTCGATAATGCTTAGACTTTGCAAAATATATTAGATATGGAGATTTTTCATGATTTGAAATAAATACGTGAATGCCATGACTCTTATTCTATTCTCTATTGCATGCTTGGTGTGTATCTTATATGCTTTATTTATAACTTTTGATTGAAAAGAGCATCGCCAATGAATTGTATATTAAATTATATGAAATGCGTGATGTGGATATGAATTGATCGTATGAATTTAGAGAGTCCCTTTTGTTATTCTTAAAAGCTTGCAAGTACCATGTCTAAGTAAGATATGAAATCCTTATAGCATGTGATTTGTATTTTCCAAGTTATCGTGATGTGTAGCTTATGGCTTGAGATCTGAGAGAAGAATCTAGCGACCCCTTCCACCTCGTGTTCTTTCTTTTTCATTTCATTTTCTTTATTTTCATCTCCCGAGTTCGTCTCTCTACTTATCTTCCTCGAGGACGAGTAAGAGGTAAGCTTGGGGGATTTTGATCGGTCCATATTTTACCCCTTTTTTCTGCATGTTTTCACGCAATTTCGATTGCTCATATTGCGATTTTCACGAGTATTCGACGATATTGCGTTACTTTTCACTATTTCTTGTTTTTGTCGGATTTCAGGAAATATGGAGCGATCGGGAGCAAAAATGAGTTTAAGGGACTTGCACCCACTCCGGAGCGTCACCCAAGGCTCTTTTGAGGGCTATTCGGTGATGGGAGACGGGTGGAAGAAGAAGGAACTCCGTAGAAGAGACGAGGAGGAGAACCGGAGAAGATTGGGCATTTACAGCATGCCACTCGGACGAGTGGAGCACTCACTCGGCCGAGCAAGAAGACCGCTCGGCCGACCCGACCGGACACGCTCCAACAGAAGGAATTGGGCGTGCACTCGGCCGAGGGTTGATATCCCACTCGGCCGAGGAAGAATATTACATCGCCTGAGTGGCATGAGAAATCCACCATCAAAAGAGGCCGACTTACTGGAAATGTACACGCTTTTGACGGTTTCGACTCGGCCGAGCAAGAAATGCCCCTCGGCCGAGTGAGTAAAGCCACTCGGCCGAGCCACCCCCGGAGACAGACCCGTGAGGACCTCGAAGTTATTGTTTTTCTACAGGGTCTGTCACTCGGCCGAGTAGAGAATCCCACTCGGTCGAGTAGAGAATCCCACTCGACCGAGTAGAGAAGTCAACTCGGCCGAGTGACGCCGAGGACACGCAGCGCCCAGATTTTCAGACAACCGTTCACTCTTTTGAAATCTGCTATCATTCCACCAATCAAATTATTTTTCTCATATTTTTTATGGATAGTAGACTTCATTACAGTTCCAACTTCGCCAAGAACGCGCCAATCGGAGGTCGGATGAAATCTGGAGAATTTCTGCAAGTTGACGCTGCAGTGCTGGAATTTCCACTCGGCCGGGTCACATGTTCCACTCGACCGAGTGCGGCATGGGCCCAGATTTTAAGTTACGGTTTGGGCTGTTTTTGGGCACGAATTTGAGGGGTTATCTAGGTTTTTTTGCTGGGGTTTTGGGAGACTATATAAGGGTTTTGTAGCAACCATTAGAGGAGATCCCCATTATGTTTTCTTGATGTTCCCAACATGTTTTCTTAGGGATTCTTTTGGAGGTTAGGTCATGTCCTAGGCCCCCTCTTGGATCTAAAAGCTTGTATTTTGGATTGAAGATCTTCATCAAGCTAAGTATTTTGTTCTTACTGTTTGAATCTTTGTTTTTCTATCTTTTTGTATGCAAGCAATGATTTTTATTGATTCTCATATCGTTATCGCTATGCTAGAGTAGATTTGTTGTTCTAGGGCATGGGGATGAACCCTATGGATCTAATTTCAGATTTGTGATGAATGAATTTCTAAATTGCTAGAATTGCTAGGAGGTTAGGTTGTGATTGATTTATTACGGATAGCTAGGGATTTCCATCGATCTAGGGTTTGCAAGAGAATGGATTCTAATCGATGGGAAGGCCTAGATATTCGATTTAGGTTTATAATCGAGATTCTCTAGACTTGGTTTGCAAGAGATTGGACCAAAGCCAGGATTTTTATTATAAATCTATACTCATATTCGTTTGCAAGAGATTGGACGAATACGAAATATCACAACCTAGATCGTAACTCGAGTTTGCACGAGAGTGGGCTCGAGGAGCGATTGAACGATGATGTCGATCCTAATGCTAGTGGCTTAGGCTAGGGTTTGCAAGAGATTGGGTCATATCCTAGTTTTGCTATAGACCGGCAATATCACGAGAGCGTGAGCTTGGTTCTCTATTCAGTTACGACTAGTTCACCTCTACGCAAGTCTAGTAATATTGAGATTCACTATTTACAATGATGTATGACGATCCGTAGTGGGAATTCCCTAGCCCTAGACACTTTTATTATATTGTATTTGAATTGATATTTGACCGAATTCTTTATCACCGACACCGACATCCACCACCATTTCCATTATAGCATTTCATAACCATCTCCACCAATAAAACATTCGTAGTCAAACCAACCTAGGATAGATTGGAGCCAACACCACCTCCTCGTGTTCGATACCCGCTCGTCGCTACACCGTGCGCTTGCGGTAAAACTACAATCGTTCTCCGGGTGTATATCCGGGGCCGATCAAGTTTTTGGCGCCGTTGCCGGGGAGGTGTTTCCCGTTGGTTGCCAATTTGTCACAATTAGGTTGATTAGACTACATTAAAAAAACAAAAAAAATCAAAAAAAAAAACATTGAGAGAGATTTTTTCCCACCACCTGCTATTATTGTTATCTTTATCTCTCTTTGTACCACTGACGTCTTTTCCAGGTTGTTTACTTTGATTGATCAGGTACAGCTGTTGCAGCGATGGTGCTTCCAAAGAAAATGCGAGCGGGCTCTATACAATCCTACATATATCTCGCTGCATTCTATCAGGCTGATGGAGAATCCTTCGGGGAAGCCTTGTCTAGGTTTGAAGGAATGTTAGAAATGTTCCAGACGGAGTCAGACCATGAGTGGAATGACTCCACGCTATTTGATATCTTCACTAGAAGGCTAAAGGGACCCTCACGTGAGTTTTTGAAGAGGATGCAAGTGGGGAAGTTCAGTGATCTACAGTTGGCAGCAGCCTTGGAGCAAATGATAGATGATGCTCGATCTATCAGTTCACTAACCGTTACGGTAAGTAAACCATACGACCAAGTATTCATCGATTTTGTTATGGCTAATGTCTCTAGTGCAGGTACCATCATAGATGGAGTGTATGCTTCACTTGAAGGTGATCATATCCACCTTTGTACCATCAACACTCCACAAATAGAGACATCTGAGTTGCCAAAGGAGGACACGTACACGGACCTATTGAGAAACATTGTCGACATAGTTCAAATTTCCGGTCCATTGACAATAACGGCAGGTGATCCTTTTGAGCTTGAATTTCAAAACTTTAGAGTGGAGACGTGCATGAATGGGAATATTCGATAATGCTTAGACTTTGCAAAATATATTAGATATGGAGATTTTTCACGATTTGAAATAAATACATGAATGCCATGACTCTTATTCTATTCTCTATTGCATGCTTGGTGTGTATCTTATATGCTTCATTTATAACTTTTGATTGAAAAGTGCATCGCCAATGAATTGTATATTAAATTCTATGAAATGCGTGATGTGGATATGAATTGATTGTATGAATTTAGAGAGTCCCTTTTGTTATTCTTAAAAGCTTGCAAGTACCATGTCTAAGTAAGATATGAAATCCTTATAGCATGTGATTTGTATTTTCCAAGTTATCGTGATGTGTAGCTTATGGCTTGAGATCTGAGAGAAGAATCTAGCGACCCCTTCCACCTCGTGTTCTTTCTTTTTCATTTCATTTTCTTTATTTTCATCTCCCGAGTTCGTCTCTCTACTTATCTTCCTCGAGGACGAGTAAGAGGTAAGCTTGGGGGATTTTGATCGGTCCATATTTTACCACTTTTTTCTGCATGTTTTCACGCCATTTCGATTGCTCATATTGCGATTTTCACAAGTATTCGACGATATTGCGTTACTTTTCACTATTTCTTGTTTTTGTCGGATTTCAGGAAATATGGAGCGATCGGGAGCAAAAATGAGCTTAAGAGACTTGCACCCACTCCGGAACGTCACCCAAGGCTCTTTTGAGGGCTATTCGGCGATGGGAGACGGGTGGAAGAAGAAGGAACTCCGTAGAAGCGACGAGGAGGAGAAACGGAGAAGATTGGGCTTTTACAGCATGCCACTCAGCCGAGTGAAGCACTCACTCGGCCGAGCAAGAAAACCGCTCGGCCGACCCGACCGGACACGCTCCTACAGAAGGAATTGGGCGTGCACTCGGCCGAGGGTTGATATCCCACTCGGCCGAGTAAGAATATCGCATCGCCCGAGTGGCATGAGAAATCCACCATCAAAAGAGGCCAACTTACTGGAAATGTACACGCTTTTGACGGTTTCGACTCGGCCGAGCAAGAAATGCCCCTCGGCCGAGTGAGTAAAGCCACTCGGTCGAGCCACACCCGGAGACAGACCCCTGAGGACCTCGAAGTTACTGTTTTTCTATAGGGTCTGTCACTCGGTTGAGTAGAGAATCCCACTCGGCCGAGTAGAGAAGTCAACTCAGCCGAGTGACGCCGAGGACACGCAGTGCCCAGATTTTCAGACAACCATTCACTCTTTTGAAATCTGCTATCATTCCAGCAATAAAATTATTTTTCTCATATTTTTTATGGATAATAAACTTCATGGCGGTTCCAACGCCGCCAAGAACGCGCCAATCGGAGGTCGGATGAAATCTTGAGAATTTCTGCAAGTTGACGCTGCAGTGCTGGAATTTCCACTCGGCCGGGTCACATGTTCCACTCGGCCGAGTGCGGCCTGGGCCCAGATTTTAAGTTGCGGTTTGGGCAGTTTTTGGGCACTAATTTGAGGGGTTTTCTAGGTTTTTTTGCTGGGGTTTTGGGAGACTATATAAGGGTTTTGTAGCCACCATTAGAGGAGATCCCCATTATGTTTTCTTGATGTTCCCAACATGTTTTCTTAGGGATTCTTTTGGAGGTTAGGCCTTGCCCTAGGCCCCCTCTTGGATCTAAAAGCTTGTATTTTGGATTGAAGATCTTCATCAAGCTAAGTATTTTGTTCTTATTGTTTGAATCTTTGTTTTTCTATCTTTTTGTATGCAAGCAATGATTTTTATTGATTCTCATATCGTTATCGCTATGCTAGAGTAGATTTGTTGTTCTAGGGCATGGGGATGAACCCTATGGATCTAATTTCAGATTTGTGATGAATGAATTTCTAAATTGCTAGAATTGCTAGGAGGTTAGGTTGTGATTGATTTATTACGGATAGCTAGGGATTTCCATCGATCTAGGGTTTGCAAGAGAATGGATTCTAATCGATGGGAAGGCCTAGATATTCGATTTAGGTTTATAATCGAGATTCTCTAGACTTGGTTTGCAAGAGATTGGACCAAAGCTAGGATTTTTATTATAAATCTATACCCATATTCGTTTGCAAGAGATTGGACGAATACGAACAATCATAACCTAGATCGTAACTCGAGTTTGCACGAGAGTGGGCTCGAGGAGCGATTGAACGATGATGTCGATCCTAATGCTAGTGGCTTAGGCTAGGGTTTGCAAGAGATTGGGCCATATCCTAGTTTTGCTATAGACCGGCAATAGTGCGAGAGCGTGAGCTTGGTTCTCTATTCAGTTACGACTAGTTCACCTCAATGCAAGTCTAGTAATATTGAGATTCACTATTTACAATGATGTATGACGATCCGTAGTGGGAATTCCCTAGCCCTAGACACTTTTATTATATTGTATTTGAATCGATATTTGACCGAATTCTTTATCACCGACACCGACATCCACCACCATTTCCATTATATCATTCCATAACCATCTCCACCAATAAAACATTCGTAGTCAAACCAACCTAGGATAGATTGGAGCCAACACCACCTCCTCGTGTTCGATACCTGCTCGCCGCTACACCGGGCGCTTGCGGTAAAACTACAATCGTTCTCCGGGTGTATATCCAGGGCCGATCAACGATCATCGTCGGCCATAAGTCGAAGGTGCCACACTCCTTGATACCGAACGACCCTTGTCGTTAGTCATGAGCCAAGGGGCCGACCCTTGCCACGGAACGACCCTCGATCGTTGTCGGCTGTAAGTCGAAAGGGCCACTCCCTTCGCTTTCAAACGACGATGGCCTCCAATGGCTTACGATCTTAGGATCATCTCTGTCACGTGAAAATGCCTAACACATCCACAACCCAAATTTCATTTGGTTCTTAAAATAAACTTTGAGTCGTTGAGGGGCCAATACATGCACATTCACATACTCAAATGAAGATAAAAGAAACTCGAAAGTTATTTTTATTCATTCAAAATGGTTACATGAAACTGCATCAAAAATCTACCAGCCTAAAAGGGAGGAGCACTCTTCGGCATAAAAATGTTCTGAAATGCTTCCATCGCCGCGGTGAACCTTGTCGTAAGCTCCTCCTTATGAACCTCGATTGCCTTCTCCGATTCGATAGCATTGGCTCGAAGCCCGGCTATCTCTACCTTGTAAGCCTCAGCTGACTTTTTCGATTCAGTAGCCTTGGCTCAAAGATTGATTATCTCCTTCTTCAAGGCATCAAGGTCGGCCTGGAGCTGGGACCTCTCAGTCCCACATTTGACCTCGGCCGATTTTCTTACGGCATATATGGACGTGAGGTTAGTCTTGGCCTCCGAAGCTACCCACTTGGCCTCAGCCTTCGCCGCAAGCATTCTCCCCAAGTCCTCTTCCATCTTCTTCACCTGGGCCTCGAGCTCATAAGCCTGTGCATGACGGTCTCTGCCCGACGTCGTCCCTCAATTATGTCGATGGCCTGGCGACGTAAAACTGCGCCAAAGATGGACACATGTGGAAAGCGTTAATCAATAACTTCCAAGTTATAAAAGAGACAAATGACAGATAACTGACCTGATAGCCGCAACCCATGAAGAAGTTTGCCACCCTCTCAATGTGTAATCCTTGAAGGAACTCCAAATCCTGAGGGAGAATGGAGTTTTCCACTAGTCGAGCAGTCGTCCAAAAGTCCAACATGGCCGACTCTTCCTTCCAAACAATAAATGGAGGCTTGCCTCGAACAGATCCCGAGGAACCATTTGAGAGCTAATTCAGCATCAGAGCTCGATCGAACTCAGAAGGGATGGGGCCGACCATGGGAGCATGTGGGTCGATACCGCCCCATGACCATCTATCCAGAGGAGGAATCACAGGGGGCTCAACCGTCCCCTGAGAATCAAGAGGAACCACCTCCCGACCCACCAAAGCTTGGGTCGAAGAGCTACAACCTTTTTCCATAAGCAAAAGGGGATGGTTCGTTTCCACGTCCTCCCTTTCATGAGAGGGAGGACCTCACTTCTTGCTAACAGCCTCGATAGGCCCGAGAGCCACAATGTTGGTTACACCTTACCCCACTGGAGGCTCCAAAATAATGATGGAGGCAATGGGCGGGACCGAGCAAGTAATAGCCCAACTCGGATCCTCTCTTGATGAGGCACAGGAGGATGAGCTTGAGGTCCCCCTGGCCTCACCTCCCTCGGAGGAGAAGCTCTGACTAAGGGGAAGAGGAGACTGAGCACTTGATCCCTCGGTGTTTTTCTTCTTCCTACGATGTTCCCTCCAGATTTGACCACTTCAGGGTTCACGCTTCTGTGAGCTCCACCAGCCATATCTGTAAACACCGAATATAATTATCGTAAGTGGTTGCAATGGGGCACATAATCAATATGGATTACTTGCCACAAAATGGTCTTCAGTCTATGGTTGTCCAACAAATACAAGGTCGACTCTCTTACCTCGGTCGGCTCAAAAGAAGTTTAGTCGCTTCGACCTCTCCTGGTATTAACCCGAACACTTCAGCGATGTCAGGGTTAGGAGAACTCCAATAGTTAAGCATCGGTCATATGTCATGGAGAAAAACAAACACGAAAGTGTCTTTCCAACTAGGGTCAGAGAGCTGGAGATCGTAGATGAGTCTCTTCGTGAGGCGATTGACAATGTGATACCACACCTTGCGAGGGTCGATTATTACCCGGAAGAAGTGCTTAAACAGCCGAACGGATGGTTGAACCCCACAAAGCTCGCAAAGCACAACGAAGCAGACCATGGGAGGAATGTGCATGAGGTGCAAGTTGACAAAGAGAAAGTCCCAAAGAGCATAAAATTTCTATGATAAAGGGTGAAGAGGAAAGCGAAGCCTAAGACGGAAAGCCCTTTGGTACACTCCTACCTCGCTCCTCTGAGGAAAGCAAACTATCTCATCGAGCTCCAACAACCTAACCTTGTAAGGGGAACATATGCAATCTGACCAAACCCTAGCAACCAGATCATGAGAGAACTCTGGCACTTTTTCTAGAATCATAGAGGGAACCTCTAGGTTCGGATCCCTTCGACGAACTGAAGGCACTGGTTCTATTCGAAGCCCTTTCCCTTTGCCAGGAACCTCGTCGTATTGGGGAGGCCGAAGGCGCAACACGAGCTCTTCATAGGACGGGGCATGTATCCTTACTGGTGAAAACATGCCCAAATAGATTTAAAGATGAATCTAGATCAGTTATGGAAGATATCTTATCAAAGTCAGGCAAACACAAAAGGAAGCAATGGATGAGTTAAGCTTTCGAAAATCTGGAGGCGAAACATGAAAGCTTCTTGTTTCTCCTCACCTTCTTTTATATAAAGGAGCCCAACAAGCAGTTGTCTTATGAGCGGCATGTGTCTAAGCCTGACCTCAAGAAACGATGAGGATTGATTTAGAGATGAAGGGTTTTTGACGACATAAATCAAATCAACCATTTCAAAGGTCGTGCCCATTTAATGAGAATACACAACATGTGGTCTCAATCAGCACTATTTTTTGAAACACAAATGATAGGGGCCATTGTTGGTGCACGTGTACGGCCCATGAAGCCGTGTCAATATACATGGCCCAGTTAGTGACGCACCTGAAACCTGCACCTAGATTCCACCCGGCGGTGTCACAATCGCCAGTGTGGTATGGCCCCTAGGTGTCAATTCGGGCTCAATCCGCAAGCGGACGGTGTCAAATTATAGTATAAAGGATGTCGAAAATCCTACATCGATGGTGACAGTGTAATTGGGTTATCAGCTTATTTCTATATCTCGAAGTGAGATAGCTGTCTGGTTGAGAGAATTGGTTGTGATATCGTTGATTCAATAATAAAAGGGACTATGGTATTAGTGATCACCCCTAAGACAATTGGGGATCGGCGTTGGAATAGGATCCTTATGTTTCATTAGGGTTAGGGGATTTGACGCACCCTTAACCTACACCTAGGTTCCACCTGGCGGTGTCACGATCGCCAGGCGTGGTATGGCCCCTAGGCTTCAATCTCGGGCTCAATCTGCAAGCCGACGGTGTCGAGTTATAGTATATAAGATGTCGAATCCCATAAGGACGGTGATAGTATAAATTGGTTCCCTGTTTATATCTAAATCTTGAAGTGGGATATCAATCAGGGTAAAGGATTTGGTTTGGGTGTTGTTGTTGTAATATCAATAAAAGGGACTAGGGCTTTAGGGATCACCACTAGGATCGTTGGGGGTTGATGTTGGGATAGGATCCTTACATTGCATTAAGGCTAGGGAATTAATCCCCCAATTCGTACAACTCTCGTAGGTTAGGATTGCGGGGTATTTCGGTGACTCTCGTTGACGCAATGGCGATAGCCGTCAACGTAGCGGTATAGTTCGTCGATGGATCCCCATAAGGCGCGAGCCGGGCATGGTTACGTGCCTTGGTTGGATCCATCGATTTCCCTATTCGAATCCCTAGATACCCCTTAAGCACATCAATTCCACAGACCGTGGGCATGATCTCAGTACGGGTTATCTACGAATTCAGTAGGATCTACCGAAATACAACCCTAAATCCTCAATTCAACGTAGGGATCAAAATCTACATCTTCCCCTGGGGTCCTAGGGCTAACCCATCAACCCTAGAATAAATCTACTCACACATGGCAATAGTGGAAGACAAAAACATCAATTCCAAAGAAGAAAACATTATAGCAATCAAAAAGATTAGGGCTAAAAGACTTAGAGCGAGAATTCAATAGAAATTGCAGATCCAAAAATACTTTCAGATTCCAAACAAGAACAATCCAGAACGAACGCAATAATCTCTCAGTATTCGATTCAAAAATCTCCTTACAAAAACTAGTCTAAGAATCACCTACAAAAATTGCCCAGCTCCCGTATCCAAAAAAGTATTCAAAAATTCCTCATCAAAAGTTCTCGCTTCAGTCCCTACACAGCTCCTCGCTTCAGTCGTCCAGAATTGCGCGCATCGCGGCCTTTCAAAACATTCCAAAAATGACCCTGGAGTTACCGACCGAGTAGGTGACTCGGTCGAGCAATAAGCTGCTCGTTCAGTGGCTCGGCCCGAGCAGAGGAGCTGCTCGACCGAGCACTACAGAAATCTTCAAAGACGTTGCTCAGCCTACCTGGACCGAGTAAGCTCTACTCGGTCCAAGTAGGCGTTGACTCGGTCGGCTGCTCGGGCCGCGTCGTGGCTTGCTTCGGCTTGGAGAGATTGAGGCTACTCGACCGAGCAAGTGAGCTGCTCGGTCTGAATCAGCCTGTATCAGCTCTCTTCTCAAACTGAAATGGCTCGGTCGAGCAGCTGAGCTGCTCGGACCGAGAATTTTCTGGGAAAATCAGCAGAGGGCTCCTGGGGCTCTCTCTCTCTCTCTCTCTCTCTCTCTCTCTCTCTCTCTCTCTCCCCTCTAATGGCTCCAGAAGTGTGGCAGACTTCTCCAGAGCCTCGCTAATAAGCTCACAAACACGTCGGATGTGTCCATACCCAAGTGGGGTGCCAAATCGCTCCAAACCCCCAGAAAAACTCACAAAACACTACAAAACTCGAAAATATCGTCAGAAATACAATATCATAGTAAAATGTGGGATTTGGATGTGAAAATGGCATGAGATGCAGTGGAATAATGATGTGAAAATAGTATAAAATGTGGACACATCAAAATCCCCCAAGCTTACCTCTTACTCGTCCACGAGGAAGACAAATAATCGGTACGCCGGGAGGAAAACAAAAAGAAAATAAGAAAACGAAAATAGAAAGAAAGGAAAAAAACAAAAGAGAAGCGAGAGGAGAGTGCTAAGGATGATTGGTCAGATCTCAGGCCTAAATAGTATATCACGATGCTTTGAATGATAACATACATGCTACTGACAATTTCTAGCTTTACACATCATATGACTAGCTGCAGTGTAGGCAAAGAATATGGATCTACTGAAATAACACCATCAAATCATATCAATCTCATGCAATCCCTAGAATCTATTATAAAGAAGTTGGCAACGCCCTTTTCAATCACAGATACACAAGGAGCATAAAGGAATCACACAACATGCAATAGAGAATAGAAAAAATCATGCAATTCAGACATTCATTTAGATACATGAAAAATCTCCAAAACTAAGGCAATTCGTAAAGTTTAGGTGTTATTAAATCTCCCTGATGTGCACCGTCTCCACTCTAATGTCATGCTCGCTCATATAATCAGTTGATTTACCCCCTAAGCTTAGCTTAAGGCGTCGCATCAAGGAAAATGATATGGAATTTTTCTTTCTCTTCCCAGAATAAATGATAGCTTCTAATGAAATGATATAAAACAGTATTTATTCATTTTCTTTCTTTTTTTCCTTTTATTTTTCAAATATGAATATATACACATTTTTTTCACTTTTTTTTTCAATTAGAAGCTATACTTTTTCTTTTTGGGTTTGGAAAATGAGATACTGTAAAGATAGCTATGGGGGTGTAACGAACTGATATGTAGATATATAAATAGATATGTGGAGCAGGAAAATAGTAGGACTCTCGGTTCACACATAAGAGGGTGCACAACAGTTTGATAAAATAAAACCTTAACTAAACTCATATATAGCATAGATATTTTCACTTCTCTAAATGAATACTGAAATAGACATGCAGTATTAATCACAATATCAGCAGGCATGCAATCAGAAGTGACTGAGATAAGAAAATAGATGCTCCAAGTGTTCTAGTGATGCGTGAACCTAGGTGCGTTTTCAACATAGATCATACTAAATACTAATTCATACATTCGATTTTCAATTCATTTCAAGTATTATATCAGATAGATCATCAAAAGAAATGCATGCATATAAATGGTAAAGCTGAAATTCACCCTAATAGCACGTCAACAGAAATACGCATCGCAAAAGACTAATAAGGCCTCGAGAGATATCATCATGCGGAAACATCCCTACCAAATAAAGAAAAAGAGGCGGATAAAAAGGGAAAATATAGAAAAAGAGATGCATGCATGGTAAAAATAGGAAATATGATGCAAAATGAGAAAAAAAAGAAAAATGACGTGAAAAACGGTGGAAAGGTGAAATAGAAACTGAAATAAGGAAAGAAAATGTAAAATAAAAAATAAAAAATAAAGCGGTAGCGCTCATCCCCCAAGCTAAACCTAGGAGTGCCTCACTGCTAAGAAATCGCTCGTGAGCGGGAGATGATGCTAGAGGGGTCGGGTGGGTGGTGGAATAAAATAAAACTAAACTAAACTAAAACGTGCAAAAAGAAATAAAATAAAAACATGACATGATGCAATGCAAAATGAGATATGATGCATGAGTGGGGCCTCCCCCAAGCTATGTAAAAGTAGGGCCCCAAAGAGACAGATGGGCACCAAATATATAGGGGAGGCAAAAGCAGGTAAGGAATACATCAAGCAGAGGCACCACCCTTTGGGGATGGTGATGGGTCCCTCTACTGTGGACCAAGAGTGATGGGTGGTAGGTCCGGCTGGTACTCATGTG
Organism: Scilla litardierei; assembly: GCA_030789695.1. Lineage (NCBI taxonomy): Eukaryota > Viridiplantae > Streptophyta > Magnoliopsida > Asparagales > Asparagaceae > Scilla > Scilla litardierei. Next base: position 685,639,437 of record CM061142.1, on the reverse strand, counting down.
GTGGGCTGGCGGTGATATTGACAGTGGCAGTGGACGGCTCAGCTGAATGTAAGACTAGGGCAGAAAGTGGATCTACTGTGACAGACGACTCAAAAGTGGTAGAAATAGGCTCTGCAGAAGCCTGAGGAAGTGAAGCACTGAGTGGTTGTCACGCCCCGCTTCCCAAAAATATGGAGGCGAAGCGTGAGAAGGTCCGCTCAGACTTGAAGCTACAAAGCTGCAAGTCCGATAAGCGTCGATCAAATTTAAACTGCAGGTCCTTGCAACGCGAACGAAACAAAGATAATAATATTTAAATGAGACAAAGAGATATCTCAGAATATCCATAAAATAAGTTTCCACATCACAGAAAAAGCCACCAGGCTGAAAAGAAAAAGAGTCTAAAAGAGGCCCAGCATGGCCAACAAAATACAAAGTACGAAAACAAGGAAAAGGTGCAAGCACCGACAACTAACAGCAACCTAAAGTAAAAGTAGCTCCACAATCACTAAGACTGGTCTCCGGTGTCCTCGTACTCCTCAACGAACGTAGGCTCAGTCTCAGCGTCAGCAAACACCTCGTCCTCAACTACCGTCTCTGGCTCAGGGTCTAACATGTGACACCCAAAAGAGCAAGGGGCACATGTCAGCAAGTCTGGAAGACTTGTGCAAGTGGAACTGAAAGGTAGTAAAAGTAAAGCAACCTAGCAGTTCTAGCATGAATGCGATGACATGGCAGTTTAAAGTAATGAGTGCAACAAGTAAAGTAAAGTAAGGTAAAGTAAAGTAAGGTACGAGCATGGCATGGCATTCGCAAGACAAGTACAAGACAAGAAAAGTAAGCACCTTGTGCACAGAGTTCACGCCTTACAGCTAAAGAGGCTGTACGGGCACACTTTTACGCTGAGTGGTCGCTCAACCCTACCCCTCCACGTGTATCGGGCATTGGTTTCTGGCCAACACATGAGGCCCGCTTCTGGTCCACGAGCCAGGAAGTGTGTAAACAAGTATGGCGTAGGGGTGCACCTAGCCAGTCAAGTAGTACAAGGACAAGTATTGTAGCGTGTGCTACGATGCAACAATCAATGCATGGATGACATGGCATGGCAAGTAGTAAAGCGTACAAGTAAGAAAAGTAAACGTGACAGTTTAGCATGCATGAATGGAAAGTTTAATGGTTGGATCTAGCTTCGTTGTCAAGCTAGATCATTTAGGTGACGGATCTAGTTTCGTTGTCAAACTAGATCAAGTAGGCGTCTAGCCAGCTATCATTTCACTGACTAGTCTCTTTTACGCTAAAAGCAAGTAAGTGGCCTAAAAACATGGCCCTACACAAAAGTTGGCAAGTTTCACTTGCCTGCAATTATCACGTCAAGAAAACACCGTCCAACGAGTCCAAGGTCACGATTCCTACGTGCACAAGTCCACCGGCCTACATCCGTTTTATTAATCTTGATTAGTGATTTCTAAAACATTTAAAATACTTTAAAAATACTGATTTTTAGTCTTGATTAGCATGCAATTGGGTTGGGGGTCCTAGGGGTGCAAAACGTTACCTCAACACGACGCGAAAGCTACACCGGCGTCGGGTAGCGACGCCGGGGGTTGGAATAATAGAACGCGCTCCAAGTCCTGATTCCAATATAGTTTCCTTGCTGGAAGGTTCAGAGCATCAACCCGGGCGACGATTCCAGATTCCAAAGCTCGCACGTGCGACGACGGGCTACGACGTGCGACGACGTCGTACGCGACGATTCCTCGAAGAGCAAGCACCTTGGTGGGGCCCACAGTACTCCTAGGGGCCTTTGGGGGACCCACAATAACTCTGGAGAACTTGGGGGGCCCACGGTGGCAAGCGGTGCGACGGGTGCGGGGTTGCGACAAGTGGCCGTCGGTCGTACCCCTCCAATGCGGGAGAAACCCTCGGTCGTGCGCTGTGAATGCGGGGGCTGCGACGTTGGGGTGTGCAGCAGCTGCGGGCGATGCTTGGTGCGGGGTTTCTCTTCGGTCTGGTCGATGGGGAGCTTCGGTCGTGCGGGGTGCGGAGCGGGGCGACAAGCGTTGCAACGTTGCAAGCGTTGCAACGTCGCGGGCTTCGGCGATGGCGGGCGGGCGCCTCGGTCAGATGCGGGCGACAGCTGCGGGCGATGCAGCGATGCGGGGAGCGGCTGTGAGCGGGGGCGGCCATCGGTCTGACCGAGAGATTTCCTCGGTCGGACACAGCTGCAGCGGGGCGACGGCCGTGCAAGCGAGCGGAGCGGGAGAGCGGGCGTTGGCAGCGGTCGGTGCGAGGAAAACGGGCCCGTTCTCTCGGTCGTGCGCGGGGGCTGAACGTCGCAACGTTGCGACGAATCGTCGCAACGTCCAAAATGAGTTTGGAAGGGGCTAGGGCTAATTTCTTTGGAAAATAGGACTTGCTAGGGGTTGCTTATATAGTATAGGTGGGTTGACTTGGTCTAGGGCTAAATCTAATAGGATTAGAAGTTCAAAAAGATTTGAAATTTGAATTTAAACTTCTCCAACCCAATCTAGGATTTGACCTGGTCCAAATGAGCTGGAAATTGGCTCAAAAATTCTTTAAAACGTTTTAAACTCAAATAAATTTTATTTGGCCGAAATTAATTTAAAAATAAATTATTAAAAATATTATAAAACTTGTAAAAATTATAAAAGTGGTCAAAAGAACTCCAAAAATTATAAAATAAATATCGGGGTGATCGTGACGACGAATGTGAGCTAACTAAGAAGACGGATCTCAAATTCGACGTCGGACGACGAAACTAAAAATAGAAACGTCTCCCGTCAAAAGTGAAAGTCGTCACGTCTCATCGAGTAAGTTTAAATTGTGGAAAAACGACTCGAGAAGTGTCGTTTCAAGATAGTGCCACTATTTAATACTCTCAGAGTCGTTCGCAACGGCATATCACACAAAAGTGTTCACAAACAAATAAAGTCTAAAGCAAACACGTGCACGGCCAAAAGCACGTGCACGAACAACGTACGACGAAAAGTGGTCGTTACATCCTCCCCACCTTGGAATAAAGTCCGTCCTCGGACTTTCTAATATAGCTAGTCGCTCTAGTAACTACCCCAAATCAAGTCACATTATATTTCAAACCAAGTATAGTCATTACACATGCTCATATATGCACTAGGTAGTCAAACATTATTACTACCAACACGTATATATATATATATATATATATATATACACACATTCACGTACGTATACACTTATACCTATTATAGTCAGTCAGACTCATACACGTATTTCAATCATATATATAAGCATGCATCCCTTATATAGCTACTACCTACCTAATCACAAAACAATATTTCAGATACTTATATAATGATAGTTTCACGCTTAGCCATTACAATCATCGCTCTTCCTATATGTAGCTACCTATGCACAACCATCAAGGGTACACTACCCTCTAATATTCATCCAATACCAAACATCTCAGCACATATAGTCACACCAGACCATTATTAAATCAAGTTCACTATATCTAATATACATTCACCACTACTATAATTTCACAATATATAGTCATTCAATACACGCAAATAGTTCACCATATATTCACATCACGTACGGTCCTATAACTATATTTACGGCACGCCACATATACCATAGTCATCATAACCTATAACTAAGCACATACTTACCCGTGCATGGTGCACACCCATACACGCTAACATTTCATTTACATACACCAATCATACCATTATATAACTAGCACACATACATACCTAGTTTCAACTAGTACACATACGTTCACATAACAAGTCCTTAGTATTTAGCTATATCACAAGACCAACACCTATAACTATATACTGGCGTAGCGACCCACAATCATGTGCGTAGCACAACCAGGCACCAACACTTCTATCACCATACATACATCAAGCATTTCTATATTCAAACTACAATCATACATTCAATATACTTAGAGTATACTCACTCAAGCTTGAGTGAGACTCAATACACATATCAGGATATTCTATACACGTAGCACGGCATTCATACCTATACCAATACCATTCCAATATTTATACGTCTACCAATACACCCATATACATTCCCTAGATCAATCACACTTAATATTTAGTCAGGCAATACTCACGTAGTTCAATCAATTTATACACCATAATAATAATAATATAGACATCAACATACGTATAATTATAATACGCTCCCTAATACATGCATACGTATTCATCGTATAGTCTCACACATGTAACATATATATTCACACCATAGCCTACTACCTATAATTAGTATTCTAACACATCCACACGTACATAATTAAGATGTGCAATAGTCGTGTATACCTCACGGTATGCACGTATGCAACATCCCGTAAAAGCAACTATACCAATCAAAATTATAACCCTATTACTATATGTATATCACATATATACTCAGGCAACAAAACATAACTACTTACGTCTAAACACTATATATATTTACCTACAAGCACATACTCACACGTAATAATATATAGATCACTCAATAGGCCTACTTACTTATCTATAGGTTCACACATTATCATCACACCTAGCATATACCTAGCTTTACCAACCATTTTATTTCAACCATTATAAGTATCTCTAATTACATACATTCCATTAGATATTTCAACGCTAGCTCTTATATACACCGCCATCCCTAGTATAGTATAGCTATCCACACAAAAATCTATAATTACTAACACACAACAACTTCATACTATCACGAATAACTCCGAGTATATATATATATATATACCACACAATAGGCAAGCACCAATATACTATGGGAATTCTCATTCAAGCTCACGTACCCAACTTAGGCACGTGCACTACGACACCTCACAGGGGTCCAAGGTCCTACTAAAAACTTAGGGTGGACATAGACATTGACGGGCACTAAAGCCTAAACAACTTAGAGAGAGGTCAAGGTCAAAGTGTGACGAGGGAAGGATCGGTAAGCACGAGTCCAGATAGGATGAATACAAGGAGACGGCTTGGTTAGACGAAACATTGACTCATTGGTGATGTTTAGGTTGAGGGGAAAAGGGGATGTGGAGATGCTTAAATAGGATACAGAAAAGCACGTAGGGTGAATAGCATAAGCTAAAATACGCAAAATTGAAAACGGTTGTACTTTAAAATCCTCATCTGAGAAGAAATGTTTGGGGATCGATAAAACGAGTTGTTCAAAATAAATCTGAGTCGAATATTTAAAATAATAGAAAATGGCCTATTGGTTTTAAAAATCATTTTAAAAGGAAGTAAAATCATTTACACGAATATTAAGGACATGGTTTGGAAAATCTATAAGTCAGTAATTTAATATAATATGTTGTCAAAAGTTTTGGAAGGTCGAGAATGAAATCAAGTAACGGAAGAATTTAAACTCATATTAAATGCTTTCAAAACTTTTAGGCTATGGAAGATTTAAAATAATCAATTTTGAAACTTCTTTAGAAAACCATGGTTTGCCAAAAATGAGAAACTGATTTACAAAAGGTTCTTAATATACGAGCACAACAAGTCTGACAAGGATATAAAAATAATTGAAATTCAATTTGGTTTAGAAATTTCTTCTAAAAGCGTGTATGGTGAGCGGAAAGAAAATAGTAGTAACTTAGCATAAGAATTATCAGGATTGAATAGCAAATCTTTAAAATCAAATCAGGGAGGGTCTAAATCAGGAAGTGGTTATGAAAATAGTACTTTTGCAAAAGTCTGAAGTAGCGAAAACGACGAGTCAAAAACCAACTTGCTGAAATCTGAAATTCCATGTGACTTGGAAAGTATATTAAAAGTAAACACGAAGTATTATTCAAATGGCATAAATAAGAGGGAAAATTATAAATCGAACTGAGCAAAATAAAAGTACGGTTCAGAATAAAACTTAATATATGAAAAGACGACATGAGTACGAAAACATAAGCTAGGAAAAATATTATCAGCTAGAGTTCAAAATTCCGACAAACGTTTTAAAAAAAATTTAAATCAACGAAGTAGTATGGGAAAGAGGAACTCGAAGAATACTTTCAGAAGATTCAGGTTTGCAACGGAGAGGGTCGAAAATTGACGACGATCGTCATGAGGCGATCTCGTGAATCGAGGGAAGGAAATTGGTCAGATGATCAAAACATTCATACGCCTAGGATATGAATCAGAAGAGGCTACGGGGAAACTCCTACGGTCGACCAACTAAATATTAGGAACTAGGCGCTAAGACCTCTAAAGGTTAGACGGTAAAGAAATGCGTTCAGCTTGGTCCGAAATCGATGAACCCAAGAGCGAACGACTAAAGGAAATTCTAGAAGTCTAATATGGTCAGGGGTAGACATGAACCACTAAGGTAACTCCTATGACGATTAAATCAATTGCCAGAAAGGGGGTCTAACTATCAATCAGAGGCCTCTAACTAGCAAGCACAGACGTCTAACTAAGTCTTCTCATCACCTAGTGTCCTAAAAACGACTAAACTCAGGGCTTCTGATTCGGATGTTGCAATTTATTTAATGGACATTCCGTTATTATCGTTGTTTCGTTAATTCGCAATTGCAAGATTGGACCTGCATGGGCCACCAACAAAACCTGTCACGCCCCGCTTCCCAAAAATATGGAGGCGAAGCGTGAGAAGGTCCGCTCAGACTTGAAGCTACAAAGCTGCAAGTCCGATAAGCGTCGATCAAATTTAAACTGCAGGTCCTTGCAACGCGAACGAAACAAAGATAATAATATTTAAATGAGACAAAGAGATATCTCAGAATATCCATAAAATAAGTTTCCACATCACAGAAAAAGCCACCAGGCTGAAAAGAAAAAGAGTCTAAAAGAGGCCCAGCATGGCCAACAAAATACAAAGTACGAAAACAAGGAAAAGGTGCAAGCACCGACAACTAACAGCAACCTAAAGTAAAAGTAGCTCCACAATCACTAAGACTGGTCTCCGGTGTCCTCGTACTCCTCAACGAACGTAGGCTCAGTCTCAGCGTCAGCAAACACCTCGTCCTCAACTACCGTCTCTGGCTCAGGGTCTAACATGTGACACCCAAAAGAGCAAGGGGCACATGTCAGCAAGTCTGGAAGACTTGTGCAAGTGGAACTGAAAGGTAGTAAAAGTAAAGCAACCTAGCAGTTCTAGCATGAATGCGATGACATGGCAGTTTAAAGTAATGAGTGCAACAAGTAAAGTAAAGTAAGGTAAAGTAAAGTACGGTACGAGCATGGCATGGCATTCGCAAGACAAGTACAAGACAAGAAAAGTAAGCACCTTGTGCACAGAGTTCACGCCTTACAGCTAAAGAGGCTGTACGGGCACACTTTTACGCTGAGTGGTCGCTCAACCCTACCCCTCCACGTGTATCGGGCATTGGTTTCTGGCCAACACATGAGGCCCGCTTCTGGTCCACGAGCCAGGAAGTGTGTAAACAAGTATGGCGTAGGGGTGCACCTAGCCAGTCAAGTAGTACAAGGACAAGTATTGTAGCGTGTGCTACGATGCAACAATCAATGCATGGATGACATGGCATGGCAAGTAGTAAAGCGTACAAGTAAGAAAAGTAAACGTGACAGTTTAGCATGCATGAATGGAAAGTTTAATGGTTGGATCTAGCTTCGTTGTCAAGCTAGATCATTTAGGTGACGGATCTAGTTTCGTTGTCAAACTAGATCAAGTAGGCGTCTAGCCAGCTATCATTTCACTGACTAGTCTCTTTTACGCTAAAAGCAAGTAAGTGGCCTAAAAACATGGCCCTACACAAAAGTTGGCAAGTTTCACTTGCCTGCAATTATCACGTCAAGAAAACACCGTCCAACGAGTCCAAGGTCACGATTCCTACGTGCACAAGTCCACCGGCCTACATCCGTTTTATTAATCTTGATTAGTGATTTCTAAAACATTTAAAATACTTTAAAAATACTGATTTTTAGTCTTGATTAGCATGCAATTGGGTTGGGGGTCCTAGGGGTGCAAAACGTTACCTCAACACGACGCGAAAGCTACACCGGCGTCGGGTAGCGACGCCGGGGGTTGGAATAATAGAACGCGCTCCAAGTCCTGATTCCAATATAGTTTCCTTGCTGGAAGGTTCAGAGCATCAACCCGGGCGACGATTCCAGATTCCAAAGCTCGCACGTGCGACGACGGGCTACGACGTGCGACGACGTCGTACGCGACGATTCCTCGAAGAGCAAGCACCTTGGTGGGGCCCACAGTACTCCTAGGGGCCTTTGGGGGACCCACAATAACTCTGGAGAACTTGGGGGGCCCACGGTGGCAAGCGGTGCGACGGGTGCGGGGTTGCGACAAGTGGCCGTCGGTCGTACCCCTCCAATGCGGGAGAAACCCTCGGTCGTGCGCTGTGAATGCGGGGGCTGCGACGTTGGGGTGTGCAGCAGCTGCGGGCGATGCTTGGTGCGGGGTTTCTCTTCGGTCTGGTCGATGGGGAGCTTCGGTCGTGCGGGGTGCGGAGCGGGGCGACAAGCGTTGCAACGTTGCAAGCGTTGCAACGTCGCGGGCTTCGGCGATGGCGGGCGGGCGCCTCGGTCAGATGCGGGCGACAGCTGCGGGCGATGCAGCGATGCGGGGAGCGGCTGTGAGCGGGGGCGGCCATCGGTCTGACCGAGAGATTTCCTCGGTCGGACACAGCTGCAGCGGGGCGACGGCCGTGCAAGCGAGCGGAGCGGGAGAGCGGGCGTTGGCAGCGGTCGGTGCGAGGAAAACGGGCCCGTTCTCTCGGTCGTGCGCGGGGGCTGAACGTCGCAACGTTGCGACGAATCGTCGCAACGTCCAAAATGAGTTTGGAAGGGGCTAGGGCTAATTTCTTTGGAAAATAGGACTTGCTAGGGGTTGCTTATATAGTATAGGTGGGTTGACTTGGTCTAGGGCTAAATCTAATAGGATTAGAAGTTCAAAAAGATTTGAAATTTGAATTTAAACTTCTCCAACCCAATCTAGGATTTGACCTGGTCCAAATGAGCTGGAAATTGGCTCAAAAATTCTTTAAAACGTTTTAAACTCAAATAAATTTTATTTGGCCGAAATTAATTTAAAAATAAATTATTAAAAATATTATAAAACTTGTAAAAATTATAAAAGTGGTCAAAAGAACTCCAAAAATTATAAAATAAATATCGGGGTGATCGTGACGACGAATGTGAGCTAACTAAGAAGACGGATCTCAAATTCGACGTCGGACGACGAAACTAAAAATAGAAACGTCTCCCGTCAAAAGTGAAAGTCGTCACGTCTCATCGAGTAAGTTTAAATTGTGGAAAAACGACTCGAGAAGTGTCGTTTCAAGATAGTGCCACTATTTAATACTCTCAGAGTCGTTCGCAACGGCATATCACACAAAAGTGTTCACAAACAAATAAAGTCTAAAGCAAACACGTGCACGGCCAAAAGCACGTGCACGAACAACGTACGACGAAAAGTGGTCGTTACAGTGGTGCAGAGTGTGTCACAGTGTCCGGCATGGGAGGCAGAGCTGGTGCAAGGATAACAGTAGGTGGGCCACGGTGGCGAAGCATGTCGATAATAGAGGTAAGATCCGACTCGACTCTGAATCTGTGTGTCGCTGTCGCGAGTAAAAAGTCATCGAAGTCTCGTTGTAAGCGGGAAGTCGACTCCTCTAACATGGTCAGCGAGCGTCGGGAGTACGCGAGTCGGGCGGAGAGCGAGGAAAGCGTCTGTGAGACACCACTCTCATGAAGCGGCCCTGTGCAACTGATGCACGTTGCCTAGCGTGGAAGGTAGGAGACGGTGAGCTTGTAAGTGGCTCAGCTGAAGAAAGAGTTGTAGCTGACACAAAAGTGTAGACAGACATCGACACGCTCTCGGTAAAAATGGCGACTGATGCGGAGGGAGTGGTGCCAGAAAGTGGAATGTGAGGACCTAAAGAGATAGAAACTAATGCAATAAGGTCCGAAAGAGGTAGGAGGGTGGGGGCAGGATCGTGGACGTGAGAGTCAAGATCTATGGGTGCGTCAGCAAAATGTATATCGGTGCCCTCCGGGACCGATACAGAGATAGAAGAAATCTGAGTCTCGGGGTAGGAGGTGAAGATAGTACCCGAGGACTCGGCGGAGGTAGATACGGCGGAAACAGAAGTGGTGGAAGAGGTGGCTCTAGAAACTGATGGGTGAGTTGGTGGGGCAGGGAGGCCGGCAACTAATGCAGCTATGTCAAGGAGCTCGAAAACCAGGGAGCGGGAGACCGGGTCGTCGGTAGGTGCCTCGACAGGTGCTCCGGGGGGGCTCGAGAACATGGATAAGAGGGAGTGGAAAGACCTGAGGAATCATCCAATCAAACTGGACGGCGGGGATGTGAGTCAGGTGAGGGGTGGGTAGAACCATGTGAGGAGTATAGGTGGTGCCTACTAGATACAGCCAGTGACGATCACCGTGTGGTCGAATAATGTGCATATGCTCGAGCACACCAATGGTCAAGCGTGTCGGGCCAGAAGGACGGTGAAGGTCGCCTGGGATGGGAATATCTAGAATCCTTGCAAAAATAGTAAAGAAGGCCCCATAGCAAATGTCTGTGGCATGGTAGCTGATGGTTATCTGGTAAAGTCGATGACACAGCCAGTGGGCTGCGTCGGAGAGCATGAATGGTCGCTGAGAGCCGTCAGGGTGGAAACGAAGAGGCCGGGTCATACCTATAAGATGGATAAGCTCAAGGAGGGACATGGTCCCGACCTCAGGTCTGCAGAAAAGGGTGCAAGCTAGGTGCCGCTGAGCATAGCGAAGGAATGTGTGCATAATGCCTTCGCCCGGCTAGGGCGATACTGTGGAAGTACAGAAATACGCTCCCAAAAGGAGCGAGCATCAACAACGTCAATATCAAAGAGCGGGGAGAAGGCTAGTCTGGGCTCTGGGACGGCAGGGAAGTGAAAATACTCCCGGATCATAGCAAATGTGGCGGTGCAGTCGTGATCAGGAGGTAGAAGGTGATGCCGTCACCTGCTGGGGTGAGAGCCAAGGAGCTGAGACCCTCTAGTGCTATGTGGGTGTAGGTCGGAGCATGTACACCGAGGAAACGGTCGAGACCGATCGCTCGGTACAGGTGGTGAACTCCCTGTAGGAGTCCCAGGGATCTAAGTGCTGGAACGTATATAAACACGATAGGGACGAGACGACGCTGGGAGAGCCTGAAAAAGCGCTCTCGGTGTGTGGGGTCTCAGAAAGTGATACCATAAGTCGGGAGACTTGCGGGGATGTCATCCCTGGTGGGTGCGGGGTGTGGGGGTGATGTGATAGAGACGGTAGAAGCAGCGGTGGAAGGGATAGGATCTGTGGTGGTGGTGATAACGGATGACGTGGCAGGTGTGGTGGGGGTGGTGGTGGTGGTGTGAGCTTTGGTAGACGGTGTGGTAGTGGCAGAAGTGGTGGTAAGGCGGGCACGATGCGAGGGTCGGAAAGAGGAGGCGCCAGACGACGGCCTCTTCCCGCGAACGGGGGGTGAGGTGGATCCGCGTGTGCGAACCATCGTGTCGCGTGCAGTATGATGATACTGTATGAAAAATAGAGAAGGGAACAAGTGTATCGTATGCGCGAGGGATACGAACGATGCGAGTGCACGAAAGATCCCCCAATCTAGTCTGCACAGCTGCTACTGACGTCAGCTGACAGTACCTACAATTTGAAACGGTCAAAACATCAGATAATCGATTAAAAATGGGTGATACGCAGATATAAGGTGACTCAGACCTAGCAGTGGTACTGCTCGGTCCGAGTTGTACTACTCGGTGGATGGTTTTGACCGAGCAGACAAGCTGCTCGGTCTGTGCCCTAGGGCACAATCGTGAGGAAATTGGGGGGAGGGGATTTCGGTGATCGCCGGTGGGGAGAGGGGGTGGCGGGCGTGGGGGATTTTAAGAGGGAGGGGGTGGGGATTGTTGAGTATTGATTCCCCAGATTTGGTTTTAATGATGAACAAACATAAATATCGTGAACTAACTCGTTGTGAGTGCAATTATGGAGATCGTCGCCAAATTTCTATGAACATCAAAAGCGATGTCTCAAGACTTCTCAAAGCACGTGATCGTGTGCTTGAAGCTTCGTTGAAGCTCAAAGACCATTATTGAAGTCAAGACGATTTGATCGAAGCTTTTGAAGACGGTTCGTCAAGTTTTATTTATAGTCTTCTAGTTTCTTTTCGTAAAATGTTAAGCCTTGAGTAGGTCTTACGTTTTAATCTTCATAACGCTCATATCTTAGAGCTAGGATTATCTTAGAAGCCCATAGAAACTTTTCCGAAGCTTCACGCTTCTTATCGCGGCTTCTTGTGCATGTTAGTTGGTTCAAGAAAAAGAACCAACCCACTAGATGGAAATCTAGTCGGTCGGCAATGCTTCTTGAACAGACTAGAATGCATTCTCAATTTCAGCTCAGTTACTGTTTACAGTTAGTCGGTCTAAGAAGGTTAACCGACCGACTAGTTGTGAAACTAGTCGGTTAAGAATCCTTCTTAGACCGACTAGTTGAGCTTTCATTTTCCAGCATGAGCTACTGTTTATCGTTAGTCAGTCAAAGAACAATTGTCGACCGACTAGTTGAGAAACTAGTCGGTTGGAATTTGCTCTTAGACCGACTAGTTCAACTTGATTTCAGCCTATACTATTTCGACTCTTATTCGGTCAAAGAACACTCACCGACCGACTAGTTGTGAAACTAGTCGGTTGGCAAGTCTTCTTAGACCGACTAGTTCTATATTCCCTGAATTTCACCTTTTGGCTGTTCTCTTGTTAGTCTGTTCATGTTGAATCACCGACCGACTAGTTGTGAAACTAGTCGGTCAGTGATCCTTCTTTGACCGACTAGTCTGCTTCAGAATAGAGCCGTTGGAGCATTTAATGCCACGAATTTTGCTCTCTCTTTCCTCTATCCTATATATACTTGAAGGGCTGCTTTCATAGCATTCAAGGCTAATAATTATTGAAGTTTAAAGAATCAAAGAGAAGCATTCATTCTCAACTCCAAGCTCATTCATTTCTCAAGAATCTCTCTCTCACTCTTATTTCCAAAGAGAGATTCACATTGATTATGAGCCATTCAAGCCAAGAGCTTGATCCAAGGTCACCAACATCTTCTTAGCCTCCCATTGCTGGTCACCATCTTGGAGCTAGGATTTGGTGCCTTCATCTTCCCCAAAATCCTTCTTGCCCTAAAATCGTAAGTTTTACTCAAGGCATAGGGTTTTGTGGTAAGCATTTCATATTTCAATTACTTTGAATATTGCAAGGTTTACTCTCGGTTGTGGGAGTTGTTTGTGATCCCGGGTTGTGGGAGTCACAATTTCATTTGTGTATAATTTGATCTTGTAGATGGTTTCTACAAGTATTTCATTGTGTAAATTTGAGTTAGAGGTTTCTAACTCAAGTATCCGGAGGGGATCCGGGTGTTTGGGACGTAGGATCACCGGGAACAAGTCGGGGAGACTTGGGTGGATCCGAACCCGTTAATTCGTTTGTTTGCGATTGTTTTCTTTGTTGTCAATATTTTCATTTCCGCATTGTTGGTTGAGTTTGCAAGATAATTAGGAATTATCTTCTTAATTATTTTAAAGTACTATTCATCCCTCTCTAGTACTTGTGCAATAGCTATCAGGGCATTACATTTGGTATCAGAGCCAAGTTCATAGCTATGTCTACCAACGACAACAAGAACGTTCGTCCACCTTCAGACTATAGCACCTTTAGGAACCGTGAAGGAGCTTCTTCGGTGATGGAAGGACACTCCTCGACTAGGCCTCCCTACTTCAACGGTACCAACTATGGGTACTGGAAATGCCGGATGGAAACATTCCTCCGGAGCGCTTCACTATGGAGAGCCACGTTGACGGAGTATGTCGAGCCCGCAGAAGAAGATTTCGCTAAGTGGACTACCGCGGAGGTCACCGCGGAGGTAAGCAATTCCAAGGTAGTGAATGCCTTGCAATGCGCTTTGGAGCCCGAATACTTCAACAAGATATGCACATGTAAGAGTGCATATCAAATATAGAACTCACTCCTCATCTTGCATGAAGGAACGAGTAGGGTAAGAGACTCCAAACTTGTTGTTTTAAATAAAGATTTCGAATTATTTCATATGCAACAGGGTGAGAAGATGAAGGAGTACTATGCTTGCTTCGTCGACATCACCAACGAGTTGGAGGCTCTTGGTAAAATCTACACACAAAAGGAGAAAGTCTCAAAGATCATTGACGGACTTCCTTCTTGTTGGGAAAAGCGTACCTTCACCATCGAGGAAGGTAATGATATGAGTAAATATATTGTTATCCAACTAATGGGTACCTTGATGTCTTATGAGGTACGCAAGGATAGCAAACTAAAGTTGCAGGACAAGATGAAGTCTTACTTGAAGCAAGACGAGCCAAAGAAAAAGGCGATTGCGTTCAAGGCCACTCCATCTACATCTACATCTACTGATGATGAAGACTCGGAAGACGAGTTGGACTTGGAATCCATTGCCCTCATGGCAAAGAAGTTCAACCGATTCTTCCGAAAAGGTAATTTCAAGAACAAATCAAAGTTTAGTTCTTCTAACGCCTCCGCTCCTTTGTGTTCTAAATTAATAAGCCAGGACACATGAAAGCGGATTGTCCTCAAAATAAGCAAAAGGAGAAGTGGAAGGCGCCAAAGTTCGACAAGTCAAAGAAGTACAAGAAAGGATACAAGAAAGGACTTGTCGGTACATTCACCGACTCCGACGAGGACTCCTCAAGTGGAGAGTCGGACGATGAACAAGTGGAGCAAGCACACATGTGCTTCATGGCTAGAGAGGAACATGATCAAGGATCCTCCTCCGATGATAGCGAGGATGAAGGCGATGAGGTAACTATGGATGACCTTAAATTAGCTAACGAGCAAATTTGGTCTAAATATTCTAAATTAGTAAATAGATATACTAAGACCAAAGATGAGTTAGTTAGTCTCCAAACCTCACCTAAGCTTATCGTCATCAACAACGACACCGTTGTTGAAGACTTGAGAAATGAGATTGTGAATCTCAAATCTCAACTTGAGCATGTTCATATTGAGGATTAGGAGGAACACAAGATAGCGGATTTGACTTCTCAAAACTCTACTTTGAGTATTGAGAATGAGAATCTCAAATCTCGTGTTTATGTGCTCACATCGCAAGTGTCCACTTTGGATGCTTCTATGCGTTCTCTCACCGGGAAGTATGAGTGCACATTAGGCCGAATTAATAAATTCAATAAAGGTAAGGATCATTTGGATAAAATCCTAAATGACTTACTTCCGGCCAATCACCACATTGGCTTGGGGTATGAGATGGGAAATTCATCCAAATCGTCTACTACCTTTGTTAGGCCAACTTCCGATGCCTCAACGAGTGGGAGCAAACACTCTATTGGTAGTTCATCTACCAATGGTGCTTCCACCTCGTACACACCCTCATTTGGAAAGAAACCCACTTTGGGTGGACCTCCAAAGAAGGGTCATGCTTTTATGTACACCAATACCATGCCACGTGGGAACACACATCCTACTCCACATGTTCACACATATGATGATTTTTATGCACCACATCCACGGGCACGTGCACACCATGTGAGACACCCTCACGCACGTGTTCCTCCACATGCATATGTTCACCCACATCATCATATGAACAATTATCATCATGCACCATTTCATCATGTGACATATGCCTATCCACGACTTGCATCACGTAGAAATCAACAACGCATGCATGCTCCCAATAGGAATAGGGCTCCCAAAATCTTCACTATTTGGAGCCCGAAGGACACAAGAATGCATGAAAAACAAGCTTATATGAATTCTTATTTTATGAATGTCGTGCATAATGATGATTATGTGGGGAAGTCTAAGTCCAATTGGACTTGGCTTCCAAAGGTCTAATCTTTTAGGACCCAATGACCTTGGGTACCATGGAATGATATTTCTATCTTTAGGTACTCAAGAAAAAGAAACGGAGCAACAAATCCAAATTTAGCTCCAAGAATAATTGGATACTCGATAGCGGGTGTTCAAAACACATGACGGGTGATGCTCAATTGCTCTCCGGAGTGGTGCCCATTGCAAATGGGAACCGAGTAGTCTTTGGAGGTGACGAGAGCGGAACCATCATAGGTGTTGGTAAAGTAGGTAATCCTTCTAAACCACTAATAAGTGATGTTTACCTTGTTAAAGGATTAAACCGCAATCTTATTTCAATAAGCCAACTATGTGACAAAGGTTACAAAGTTAGCTTTACGAAAGGAATGTGCCATATTTTGAGAAAAGATAATAATGATTTATTATTTTCCGACACACGCCATAAGGATATTTATATATTAGATCTCCCAAAATCACATGAACAATGTCTCATTGCCAACACAAGTGAACAACACTTATGACATCGACGTTTTGGTCATGTGAACTTTGGAACACTTTTTAAGCTTTCCAAGTTAAATTCTATTAGAGGCTTTCCTAAGCTTGTCTTTCAAAATAAAATCTTTTGTGACTCGTGTCAATGAGGCAAGCTTCCTAAATCGTCTTTTAAACCTAAGAAAAGCATCTCATCTAAGAGGCCTCTAGATCTATTACATCTAGATCTTTTTGGGCCAACTAGAGTTGCTTCATTAGGAAATGCACGATATGGACGTGTCATCGTTGATGACATTTCTAGATTTACTTGGGTATTTTCCTTAAGTAATAAAAATGATGCTTTTGAAAATTTCACAATATTTGTTAAGAAAGTACAAAATCTCATTGGAACCACCATTGTTTCATTCAATGAAGGTTTTGTCCCGTCTAGAATTACTAATGATGATGACTCCATGGATGTCTTATGTGATTATATTGGTAATTCTAATTCTATTGACTCTATTGATACTAACCCTACTAATGAATCTTTTGAGAATGTTCCTAGTGATCAGGTAATTCCCAAACGGCTTCATACAGTTCGTGACCATCCCCATGAGCAAGTCATTGGCAACATACTTGATAGTGTCAAGACGAGATCACAAGTCAACTACTTCGCTCATTGTGCCTTTGCCTTCTCAATAGAGCCAAAGAATATTAACGAAGCGTGCGAAGATAGTGCTTGGATCTTAGCCATGGAGGAGGAACTCAGTCAATTTGAGAGGAATGAGGTTTGGAAGCTTGTTCCATTGCCTTTGAAGAACCACACCGTTATAGGAACGAAGTGAATTTTCAAGAACAAGACCGACGAGAACCAAATCGTCGTCCGGAACAAAGCTCGGTTAGTAGCTCAAGGCTACCGGTAAGAGGAAGGTATAGATTTCGAAAGAATCCTTTGCTCCGGTAGCTAGATTAGAATCTATTAGATTATTGTTATCTTTTGCATGCCATAAAGATTTTAAACTCTTTCAAATGGATGTAAAAAGTGCATTTTTAAACGGAGATGTTGTTGAGGAAGTTTATGTTTCTCAACCTCTGGGTTTTATAAATAAAAAATTTCCAAATCACGTTTTCAAAATTAAGAAAGCACTTTACGATTTGAGACAAGCTCCTCTAGCTTGGTATGACCGCCTAAAGAACTTTCTTTTGGATTTGGGTTTTAAAATTGGTGAAGTTGATTCTACATTATTTGTTAAGTACTCGAATAATGATATTATTTTAGTTCAAATTTATGTTGATGATATCATTTTCGGTGCTACTAACTTCACTCTTTGCGAAGAGTTTTCTAATGTTATGAAGGATAAATTTAAGATGAGCAACATGGGTGAGCTCAAATATTTCTTAGGTCTCCAAATTCGCCAAATGAACGATGCAATTTTCATCCACCAAACCAAGTACACGGTGGAGTTGCTAAAGCGATTTGGAATGGAGAATGCCTCGGGCAAGAAGACTCCAATGAGCACGACTACACATCTTGATAAAGATACGGGCGGCAAAGATGTATACATTCATCTATATCGAGGTATGATAGGTAGTTTATTATATCTTACTGCTAGGAGGCCCGATATTATGTTTGTCGTATGTGTATGTGCTCGTTATCAGTCTCAACCTAAGGAATCTCACTTAGTAGAGGTAAAACATATTTTCCGTTATTTAAGTTACACACTCGACTTTGGATTACTTTATCCAAAGTCTAGCACATATGAGTTAATCTTATATAGTGACACAGATTATGCGGGATGCAAATCAGACAGGAAAAGTACTAGTGGCACTTGCAATTTTATAGGAAATTCTCTTGTCTCTTGGTTTTCCAAGAAGCAGACTTTCGTATCACTTTCAACCACCGAGGCGGAATATATTGCCGCCGGTGCTGCGTGTGCTCAGGTTCTTTGGATGAGACACACTCTTAAAGACTTTGGTATAAACTATGATACTTGCCCTATCATGGTGGACAACCAAAGTGCAATTTGTCTCTCTAAGAATCCGGTACAACATTCCTGTTCTAAACACATAGATGTCCGTCACCATTTCTTAGATGATCATGTTGCTAAAAAGGACATCATTTTAGTGTACGTTGAAACCCAGAAGCAAATCGCCGATATTTTCACGAAACCACTCAAGGAAGACTCCATTGTGCGGTTACATCGAGAATTGGGGATTATGGGTGAATCCGAGATTTAGGATTCATATTTTCAATAATCGTGCATGATATTAAAATTTCTTTATATATGCTCATGCTAGATTAATTGAGATTTTCTGGATTTTTGGTTGAATTTTCGGAATTTATGCTCGAATTATTCATGAACGTCGTATTTAAGATTTTTGATGTTTTATGGGGTAGTATAATGTTATATGAGAGTATTTGGTTGTTTCGTCCAAGTGCGTGTAGGAGAGAACTCAAAATTTCAAATTTTCAAATTTTTGGACTCTCTTAGTCGGTTCATGTTCATTGACCGACTGACTAGATTGAGTTCTAGTCGGTCAGTGAATGAACTCAGACCGACTAACTCAAGCCCTAATTTTGGCTTCAGTTACTGTTTGCACTTAGTCGGTTCATGTTCATTGACCGACCGACTAGATTGCAATCTAGTCGGTCAGCGCTTGAACTGTGACCGACTAACTGCGTCGGGAGCTGTTGCGTCTTTTGGTCTTCTAATCAACTTATACCCCTTCGCACCGATTAGATATCATTCTAATCGGTGCATCCCTCCTCTCTCAACCAAAAACCCCCTCGACTCCCTCACTCTCCTCCGTTGTCTCCGTCGATTTCCAGACATCTCAGCCGTTTGCCGTCATTTTCTGGCCATCTCCGCCGGTGCCGATCTCTCCTATCTCCTCCTAGGGTATAACTCCTATATCCTCTCTTGTGTTTAGGGTTCTTTTCTGTTAGATTTCGGTTAGAATTCGTTCTAGGGTTTCTACTCCTAGGGTTTGTGTTAGGGTTTTTGCTCTCGATTTCTGTCAATTTTGTTTGTTTGATCGTGTCTCGTCTCGATTATGGCGAAGACACGCATCCCCATCCAACCCTCGAGTCCGTCTCCCATAACCGTAGAGTCGCCTCCTACAGACCCCCCCTCAACCCAAACGAACTCCACCCAAACGCCGAGCCAAATCGACCCATCCATCGTCTTCTTCGCCTCCTCTTAAGAAGAAGAGGACGACGACTGCGAAGCCTAGAGCCCAATCTCAGCCCAAACCCAAGCCTAGGAAGAAAACCGTGTCTCCAGCTTCCTTTCGTGCACCCACTCCTCCTGATGACTCCGACACTGAGTATATTCCTGAGTCCGAGCATACCGCTAGGGCTCCTACTCCTCCTCCTCGGTCTAGCACTCGTCCATCTAAGGGGAAGGCTCCCATGCCAGTGGGCGGTGTCAATATATCGTTATGTCGCGATGACCCGATGTGTCTCGCGGCATACAATCGTATCGAACACTGTCCATTGCTATTGGAGCACTTCGTTCAGTTCTCCGATTTCCCACATCTCGCCGATCTTCTTTCGTATAGTGGCCTTATAGATTATCTTCGCCATGACTCTAAGGCGAACCCACACCCGTACCCCCGTCTCGTCAAGCTATTCTACGTGAATCATGTCCGGGGTCAGTATGACGACACTCACTCCATTGAGACGACTGTCTTGGGGACACCTATTGTCCTCACGACAGAAATCTTAGGGGAGTTGATAGGTGTGTCATCCTCTGGCCTTCTTCTTGCCGATATCTCTATTGATGATATTTATGATCTTGACCAGACCGTGCTTGCCGACATGTTTCATGTCATCCCTCCCGCCATGATTGGCGTCCCTTCTAAATCTTTTAAGTCGAATGCCTGGGTTCTTAATCTGATCTTGAAGTCGTGCCTCCTTCTGAAGTACGGATCATCTAGCTTACCCTCCCAGCCATTTCTTAAGCTGATCTACGCTCTTTTTATGGGGAGCGAGATCAATTGGGCACGGATTATTCTTGATAAGATGGACTCCTTCGAATGTATTCGAAAGTCCACCAAGTCAGCCCACATTCCTTATCCGTGCCTATTGACTCTCGTGTTCCGTCACTTCGGCGTCCCTCTCCCTCCCGATGACCAGCGTCCTCTTGGTCCTCCTTTGAATGCGACGGCCGTCAAGAAGTCTCTTGCGGCGCTTCGTCACGTTCAGAGGACAACCCCTTCAGCTTCAGCTTTAGCTTATGCTCCTCCTCCTGATCCTACACTCGCTGAGTTTGCCGTTTCCTTGAGATGTGTGGAGTCTCGTTTCTCTCGTTCTGAGGTGATCCTAGCTCGCATCTGCTCTAACTTGGGCATTGAGGTTCCTCCGTCAATTTCTGATGATGAGGAGATGGATGAGGATAAGCTCCAGGAGCTTGTTGGATCTGCTGCTTGTGTCCCTGAGGGTACGTCTGCTCGTGTTGCTGCTACTTATGCTGGTGATCCCGAGAGCACACCTGTTGCCACCATTCCTCCGGTGGATACTTCGTCTGTTGGTGCTCCCGAGACCACTCTAGTTGCCACTCTCCCATCAGTTGACACTCCGATCGTTCCTGAGACCACCACACCTTCTGCAGAGCCTGCTGCTGCTACTGACCCTGCCTCCACCTCCTGAGCTTGCATTGAAGGACTCTCCCTATGCACATTGGATGATATATTTTGTATTGAGAGTGTGGGGTAGGATAGTTTGGGTGGTTCTGGATTTTTGATGTATTTTTGGTGTTTTGATGCTACACTTCTGTTGTATGATCATTTTGATGTCTGTGAGATATATGTTGTATGATGTGCCCCGATCTGAGGATCGTTTATATTATTGTTGGCAGATGTATACTTTTGATGTATCCATGTTCTTATATATATATACTAGTCATAACCCGTGCCCGTGGGCACGGTTAATTTAAGATTCCCCATGCGAAATCTTTGTTCCCCAAAAACTTATTTCCACAACCAAAATTTAAAAGAACAATAAATTAGCGTAAAAATATTTAGCGGCACGGGCTCCTTTGGCGCAGAACAACAAATTTGGCACGTGCGCCTTCGACATGGAACAACAAATTTACCGCAGGCGCCTTTTGCACGGGCGCCCTCAGCGCGGAACAACAAATTAGCGTGGTAACATTGCAAACACTAAAGTTTGGGCAAAGAATAATGAAGATACATATGTGCTTTTGTGAAATGAACATTCCCTTCAAATCTTTCACTTGAGACATCACTCAGGAAATTATTTCAATTAATAGAAAGTTAAAAAATTCACCATCATGGTTATTTTCCAACCAAACAAACATGCTTCAGTGAGATGATCTCAACAGACTTAACGTTTTACTAATGTTAATCGTCAGAGTTCTTCATGTTTCGAAGTATTTCTTTGACATAAGAAACGATCTGAATTTCTCTCTCACGCGCGTGCGTGCACATATTCACAAAAGAGAGAAGGAGACAAGCATGTAGATTGAAAGATTAGTTGTGGGACATCATCGTTATATAATAACCAAATGTCAAATGCTTACAGCTTTCTCCGATGCTTACACATGTTTTAGTTGTGGGCAAATGACATGGACTATGACAATAAGTGAAAAACTCTTAGCAGTTTGCCTAGCAAAAAAGAAGAAACAAAAAAATCAACAAAAAAATCTAATCGAACTCTTCTTAAATATGTTTTCCCAATTCCACTTTATTCACAAACCATATCAAGTTATATAGTATTGAATCCCATATCCGGTAACCAGAAAGAAATCCCAATGGAATTCAAGGTGAGAAGACAGTAGTATGAATTGTATCCACAAATTTCAGTAAGATTGTCCAGTCACTCTTGATACACGTGAGAAATAGATGACAGTCAATGTGAATTGTACATCAACACCATGTACATATTTTACATTGCTTAAGATGCCTTTTTAACGCATCGCCTGTAGCTACAACTAACTCTTTAGTTCTTCTATCTCTAATCAAATACATGCTTGAGTTAGACTTCCTCCTCAACTTATAAATCCAATGTATTTTCCAGTAAGCTTGTCAACAATGATCTTATTTGCTCTCTCTGTAGGATGAACATTATCCCAAAATATGTAACTGGATACGTTTTTGCAAGTAGTTGAAAATATATTGCACAACACTGCAGCCTCCAAATAGCCTGTGTCGCAACAACCCTTTGTTGTTTACACAAAATCTGCAAAATTTAGAAACCAATGAATATAATCACCCAATAATTTTCAGGAATGTCAAACAATTAGTTAATACAAACAATAAAAAAATTTATTCTGATATGTTTCTCGTATTAATACTGATATAGCATTGGCATATTATTGACCATTCAGTATTAAAATGCCAACAAACAATAAAAAACGTTTGATACGGATATGATTCCTTTTGAAACAATACAATGTTTGCTATGGCAATTTGAAACCTTCCCTTTGAAATAACAAATAATATATCAGTTAACTTACAACAACACAAAGTCAATTCATTTTTTTACTGGCAAATATCCAGAACAGCAAAAATCATATATGAGTTTGTACATTTTGGATTTCCCATTCAGAACATAGTGTAGCAAATTAGTTAGCAAATTAGATTTTACCAAGAACAAACGGTTTGCTAACTTCAATTTTCAAATTTGTTTGTACCCAGATTGTATTCATGAATTTTCTATTTTGTGTGTGCAATTATCAGTTACCCTCAACTGAGTTGACATATTAAGGATATAAACTTCAATTTGAATGCGTGCAATTTGTGTGTACAATTATCAGTTACCCTCAATTGATTTGCCACTTTTCTATTTCCTGTTTGAATGGAGGGAACTTATAACTACATTGTAATGTTTCAATTGAATTTCCCAATTGGGTTTCCTATTGTTCATTGAACTCACCTTTTGAAATAATGCAAATCAAGAACATATGTTTTCACTAATCAAGATAATATGTGATATTTACAAAAATATAGACAAAGTAGTTAATTTCCACTACATGTATATTCTACATCCACTATGCTGAAGCAAAAGACGATTTAAATACAAATAACTCTAACAGCAACAGAAAGTTATAAAAAATATAAAGAAAACTTTGCACCAATCTAGAAAATTTTGGGTGAGAAATCTGAAGAAATTCTGTAATTATTCTAAGCAGACATCACGTTTATGCTGGCATAACTACCGTAGACCATGGTTCTTTCTCCACCATGCCAAAAATTTTATCAAAGCAAAAGCCATGTGGCATTTCTTACTTGACATCTTAATTGAAATTGACATGCAATGGACTAACATAATATCCTTTAATTTTATGAAAAGATACATTTCAAATTTAAAACAACTCAATTTGTTGTTATTGTCCCATTAAGTACTCGACTTGATTATCCTCAACTTCCAATAATATTTTTTAACTATAAATCATTTAACAAATCAAAATGCTTAACTACAGTTATTTATAAATTATCTTGCATGTGCCCTGAAATCTAGCGGAACGGCAAGCATTATGACAATTTGTTGCTTGACTCAGAACACCATTTATTAACAGTAAGAGCAGGTCTAGTGCAAATATATTGGGCTCTATAAGCTACAGAAGATAGAAGATGATATTAACCACAATATGCAGCCACAACATGCAGAGCTATCAACCATATATCACCACAATAAGAGTTGGTGTCAAGTCCAAGATGAAGTGAAGCAAATAAAAGATATATGTGTTCAGGGATCACTATTGTAGAGACGAAAAACAAATGCAACCACTGTAGAGCCGAAAAACAAATGCAAATAAGGCTGGAGAATTGAACGAAATAAACACGAAATCTAATTATGCCAATTTTTTCTATGTACATGTAATTTCTTTCCCAATTTTTCGCACAATTATACTAAACCTTACTAACAAAACTGCAGGAACAATGCGGTTTTCACTATTCCAACGAACATAATCTGTGCGAATAAATTTTGTGAAGCCCCTGAATAAAAACAGCTGGATGTGAGAGAGCATTCTCAAAAGATAAATTAGCAATGAATATAAAATCCTATTACTCTTCCCATTAGCCAAAATATTATTACTTCTTCACCGTTATATGGGAACATAATTAATAGAGTATCTGTTAACTGTACATGTTTTTAATCAAATAGGGTATCAAATAGGGAATTAACGTAGTACATGTTAACTACACAATTTAGACTAACTTTTTTGTTGATTACACAAATATTCACCTCAAACCTTCAAAAATCTGCTTCAAAATCCTATGTTTATAGTAACAAGACATTATGGATGTTTGAACAAAAATCATCACTTTCTCACAAATCAATTGTATCATTTACTCACAATTTGTAGCTAGTCCATTAAAGTATCATTCACTCACATATTAGCTAAAGCTGCACCTTCATGTTTAGACAGCTAATATGTTTTCCATAGAAACATATTAAATGAGAACTTGATTACTATAGAAATTATAATCGATATTATCATAATATAACGATGTTGGCACAAATTTATTTGCAACTACAAAATAATCAAGCAATTTTTGATGTACAGAGAAGTGGTGTTGATGTTTAGGGTATAAAAAATAATCAAGCTTGCCAAAATAACCAGTGCATAAAAAATAAATTGGATGCTCTGAACATCATGCCTAAATAACCTGGGCATAAAAATCAAGCTTGCCATATGTATGTATCATCCAATTTGCCCTGAACTACAAAATAAACAGGTATGTATCATCCAAACTGAACATCAACTGTGAATTGGTATTAATAAATTGGTACTGGATCATATAGTTTCTGAGATATGTGTGTAATTTACATCTGGATATTTGTGTAATTTACAAAATTAGCAAAGTGAAATTATTGTTGAGTACAAAATCAAGACTTACTAATTTTTGTGTCATTTGGATACTTGTTAATGTAATTACAGAATAATATAATTGATATCCTGGAACATATGGAATCTTGGTTTTATGACAGATATAGATTCTTTACAATGACATATATATGAAAAAAAATCAGGGAAAGATTTATTTCGACAATGACATTTTGTAAGCATCCACTAAAGGAACAAAAATACATTTAAGACCAATAATCCAACACAAAATTCTCAGGGACAAATTTATGTTGTTAAACTCTATTTGAAGGAGAGTATGCTCTCCTTCAGCATAATAATAATTTTCAGCATAACACAAACTTGTCAAGCTTTTATCTAGCATAACACAAAAGTTTCAGCATACCAAAAATGTATTAAAATGTCATGTATAAAAATTCCAACATCCACCCTAATAAAAAAAAGAACTCTACTCTGTTTAATCAAGATCGACATATACATAAAAGCCAGTGTAAATTTCACTTGGCAAATCCTTTTAAATCAGGACGTGTCTCGGTTACGACAAACCAATAAGAAGCTTCCATCGTCGCCGATGTTTCTTCTTTTGTATCCATAAATAAACATGTTAGAATTTCATAAATAGACTAATACTGACATTGAATATGAGGTAGTTTCTCATAAATTTGTATTGATATACAGATGCTATATAGACCTTGGTTTTTGAACTTCTTATCCAATAGCTTTAGGTAACATGCCTAAAGCAGTGAACATCATCATTACTACGCGTGCTCATGTGCATGAAAGTAAGATAGTATCTGAATTTTTCATGCATGTCAGGTTGAAAAAAATAGGGGCCGACAATAGATCCTAGAAAGGCACAAATGGAAAACAAATTAAAAAAAAGCTACATGCTAAAATGTATGTGCAAAGCAAGCTTAATGTCATATTACCGATACAGTGTTCCAATGAAATAGTTCATAATCATGGTTTCTAGCAAGAAAACAAAATCACACCCATAGATTACGCATTACATCAATCATGCATTTAAATTGTCTAAGATTAGAATTTACTCTACAAACCGTTAAGGACACAGATGTAAAACGGACGGTTCTAGGCTCACCATTGAAATTCAATTACCCAATACAAAAATCCCCAAGCTTTCAAAGAACACCCATCAATTTAGTTCCCCACAAACATCTCTCATTTCACATCACAGAACACTAAAATCAGGGTAGTGTACCTGCATTTGATCATCCACCACTCGTAACAACAGTATTAGATGTTCTCTTTCTCTTTTGGACAACTCTTAACTTATATATGTTACAAACTAATGAGAGACTCAAATCCTCATAACATATCAGATCGAAACATCCCTTTCGGTTTTGTTTCACAGTTGAAATTTCATTTGGTGACATATGTACACATAATCATAAGCCGTGATGTTCAGGTACGAAACGGATTGTCCTGAGCTCACTATTCTATACAAAATCATAAGCCTTCTTGATCATAATGACAATACATAACATTGTTCAAGGATTACTTTTAGTTCATAAAATATGTCGTATGTACCTTCACAGAATATTTGGTCGCCCATCAAATCCTCAAATCCAAAAGAATCTACTTCCATATGTACATGAAGATGTTATGTAACATTTTTGTGAATCCAATCGTTAATTCATGTTACTCCATTTTAACACATGTAGTAACATTTTCAGGATTGAACTTGTTCACATGTTTCTTTTAACGATTGTTAAATCCTCGAATCCTCAAATCCGAAATCAAATCCTCAAATCAGCTTACCATATCAAATCCTCAAATCCCATTTTCAGGATTGAAGTTGTTAACATTTTCAGGATCTTTGTTTTTAACCAAAAGTACATGAAGTAGTTCTTTTTACATGGATTTCAGCAATCGTTAATCCAATCGTTAACGCAACAATGTTACTCCATTTTCAAATCCAATCCTTAATCCTGTGAAAAATAAACACGTGTAAAAAAATTTTAAAAGCAAACTGTTTCAAAATTTGATTATTTATAGTTGGCCGATTTGGTTCCCCCAACGGTTTCAAAATTTGGTTTAAAATTCCAAATTTGGTTTTTAATTTGATTCCGAATCATAGCCACGTAATGCTTCACAAATCATATCCTTTTGTATGTAAGGTAGAGAACAGACTTGTTTATTTTCCTAAAAATGTTCCACCTTTTGTCTCTCTAAGAACCATACATCAATAAAACAATCTTACGCATTCACTCATTTATGTTCCCCCAAGCATCTTAGTAAGTAAATAATTTGACCAGTGAAACATTCGTTGTTTGTTAATTTGTTTTCATCTAGGCAACATCTCTCTCCAGCTTCACTTGACATATCAGAAGCAAACTACAGTCTAAATTAACTCAAGCACTCAAACATTACAAATCAAATTCCAATCTTTTGCAAAGATCATGAATCCTTGAGACTGCTCTCCTTTTTAAATCGTGAAAAATTAGCAGTGCTCTAGTTTTGGAGGGTAAATAGAGTAGCAAGAATTCTACTTAAGATGAAAATTCTGACATCTCATAGTTCTTATCCACAGAATCTTTAATCACATGGATATCCCTTCACACATTTTAGTATCAGCCTAAGAAAAGTCACATCTTTTCATTGACTCATTTGCAGAGAACTCAGCCTTCCTCATTGCCACCAACTGCATCTCCCTCTGTATTTGCTCCCCTCTCATCTTCATATTCTCCTTCCATTCCCGATACCCCTCATCTATTAACTCGACAAACTTATCCTTAATTTCGAGCATTGGGACCTTATCGATCAGCTCCCCCATAGCATAGGCCTCCCTCAACATTGCAGTCTTAATCCCTCCTTTCATCGGAACATAAAATATACTTGAGTGCCTCGTAAATGTGTTTACAAATGCATTCGAAAACCTAAACTCATCACAAAACTTCCCAATTACCGGTATTGAAAACCTAAAAAGAAAAAAATAAAAGAAATCTCTGACCTCTTCCATCCTCCTTTCACATAGCTGCCAGCTTCAACGAACGCTCTCTCGCTTAAGCTACAGATGGAGAAAGAACCGAATCTCACCGTTGCACCCGAAACCAGCATCATAGTCATGATTGCACTAAAACAACGATGATTCCTGGAGAAAATCATTGGATTGGGCGCATGCTGGCAGCTAAAATCCCACCATGATGAGAAGCTGAGCTGGATCGAAGATCAATAGGAGTTTCAGTTAGAAGAGGTCCCGCAAAAATCCCCAAAAAATAAAAAAATAAGAAAAAAAAAATCAAGGATGAGGATGAGCAGAAAGAACGATCAACCAAATCCTTGAGCACCGCCTGTCTTTGGTTACCAAGTCAACCGCACACCCATGCTTTTTGGTCAGAGAGAGGAAAGAGAGAGAGATAGAGCATGAGAGTTTCAGTTGTTGAGAGTATTTTTTGAATGGTGGGGTTTTAAGAAAGAAGGGACGGGTTTTTAGAGAAGATATTTTGAAATGTTCCCACCCAAAAGTCTCCGCCAGCACAAAATTCAAATTGGGTTTGAAAAGTTTTCCCCCGCAGCACAAAATTCAACTCATGCGGTTTCCCCCAGTACAAAATTTATGATGTTCAGTGTTCAAACCCCAGACATTTTTGTGTGGTTCAAAACCCGATAAATTTTGTGCAGTTCAAAATTTCTAATTTGTGCAGGCAAATTTCTGTGCGGTTCAAATGGTGTGTAGTCAAAATGTTGAGGTTCGAAATTTTGTGCAGTCAAATTGTTCCCCCCAGCGTGACATTGCTTTTCCCGGTCAGTTTGTTTACACAAAATTCAAACTTTAAACCCAAAATTCAAATTTCCCTCTTCTAAATTTTTATCCTAGTCATCACCCCTTGTCCTAGTCATCTTATCCTAGTAGGATAAGATTCAAATTCTTCATGTTTTATAGTATAGATACATCGTGTTGCCATTTACTTCAGTGTGCACATTATATTATTGTCTCTGATGTTGATTTCGTCGCTCGACGATTACATTTGATTTAATAGAAATTATTTCTATGAAAACATAGAATTGTTTTCCATGCACTTGATTCATCATGAATGTTGATATTGGAGAGTATGTTCCATAACTCAATACGTGAAATTGATTTGAGTTTTGATGATTTTAATTTTCGATTATCGACAATGGTCTCGTTGGCACGCTTTGATTTACTTCGTATTTTACTTTGGTGTCATTTGGACCGTGGTCATATTCTTCGACTCCCGTGCTATTATTTTAGCCATTGTTGTTGTCGTTGATCTCCTCCCGCTCTTTTTGCTTATGCCAAAGGGGGAGAGAATTAATAATGACGTTGTGCTACA
The DNA here is from genome assembly GCA_030789695.1 of Scilla litardierei. Lineage (NCBI taxonomy): Eukaryota > Viridiplantae > Streptophyta > Magnoliopsida > Asparagales > Asparagaceae > Scilla > Scilla litardierei. Next base: position 685,609,963 of record CM061142.1, on the reverse strand, counting down.
TGATAATTCAAAGCAATTTACCGTGAATCTAATTTGATATGTTAGATTCAGGGGGAGTTAATATATAAAAATGGATTTCAAATCCGATATTTCATTAATTGATTCACACTTTATACTTTACTCGTCTACTTGATGCTTATGATTATTATTTAATTTGGAATTAACGTGTCATCAATGCAGGGGGAGTAAGTAAATTTCATTTGAATCATTATTTTTTATTATTATTTATGTTGGTTTGTCATCACCAAAAAGGGGGAGAATGTTGAGTATTGATTCCCCGGATTTGGTTTTGATGATGAATAAACATAAATATCGTGAACTAACTCGTTGTGAGCGCAGTTATGGAGATCGTCGCCAAATTTCTATGAACATCAAAAGCGACGTCTCAAGACTTCTCAAAGCGCGTGAACGTGTGCTTGAAGCTTTGTTGAAGCTCAAGGACCATTATTGAAGTCAAGAAGATTCGGTCGAAGCTTATGAAGACGGTTCGTCAAGTTTTATTTATAGTCTTCTAGCTTCTTTTCGTAGAATGTTAAGCCTTGAGTATGTCTTACGTTTTAATCTTCATAACGCTCATATCTTAGAGCTAGGATTACCTTAGAAGCCCATAGAAACTTTCTCGAAGCTTCACGCTTCTTATCACGGCTTCTTGTGCATGTTAGTTGGTTCAAGAAGAAGAACCAACCGACTAGATGGCAATCTAGTCGGTCGGCAATGCTTCTTGAACCGACTAGAATGCCTTCTCAATTTCAGCTCAGTTACTATTTACAGTTAGTCGGTCCAAGAAGGTTCACCGATCGACTAGTTGTAAAACTAGTCAGTTAAGAATCCTTCTTAGACTGACTAGTTGAGCTTTCATTTTCCAGCCTGAGCTACTGTTTATCGTTAGTCGGTCAAAGAACAATTGTCAACCGACTAGTTGAGAAACTAGTCGGTTGGAATTTGCTCTTAGACCGACTAGTTCAACTTGATTTTAGCCTATACTATTTCGACTCTTAGTCAGTCAAAGAACACTCACCGACCGACTAGTTGTGAAACTAGTCGGTTGGCAAGTCTTCTTAGACCGACTAGTTCTATATTCCCTGAACTTCACCTTTTGGTTGTTCTCTTGTTAGTCTGTTCATGTTGAATCACCGACCGACTAGTTGTGAAACTAGTCGGTCAGTGATCCTTCTTTGACCGACTAGTCTGCTTCAGAATAGAGCCGTTGGAGCATTTAATGCCACGAATTTTGCTCTCTCTTTCCTCTATCCTATATATACTTGAAGGGCTGCTTTCATAGCATTCAAGGCTGATAATTATTAAAGTTTAGAGAATCAAAGAGAAGCATTCATTCTCATTTCCAAGCTCATTCATTTCTCAAGAATCTCTCTCGCACTCTTATTTCCAAAGAGAGATTCACATAGATTGTGAGCCATTCAAGCCAAGAGCTTGATCCAAGGTCACCAACATCTTCCTAGCCTCACATTGCTGGTCAACATCTTGGAGCTAGGGTTTGGTGCCTTCATCTTCCCCAAAATCCTTCTTGCCCTAAAATCGTAAGTTTTACTCAAGGCATAGGGTTTTGTGGTAAGCATTTCATATTTCAATTACTTTGAATATTGCAAGTTTTACTCTCGGTTGTGAGAGTTGTTTGTGATCCCGGGTTGTGGGAGTCACAATTTCATTTGGGTATGATTTGATCTTGTAGAGGTTTTCTACAAGTATTTCATAGTGCAAATTTGAGTTAGAGGTTTCTAACTCAAGTATCTGGAGGGGATCCGGGTGTTTGGGACGTAGGATCACCGGGAACAAGTCGGGGAGACTTGGGTGGATCCGAACCCGTTAATTCGTTTGTTTGCGATTGTTTTCTTTGTTGTCAATATTTTCATTTTTGCATTATTGGTTGAGTTTGCAAGATAATTAGGAATTATCTTCTTAATTATTTTAAAGTACTATTCACCCCCCTCTAGTACTTGTGCAGTAGCTATCAGGGCATTACAGGGATTTCAGGGGGAGTGGGGTCGGTGGCGCCGTCAGTGGCGGCGGCACAGTCGACGGTGCTATCGACGAATTAGGGCAGAGAGAGGGCGGGGTTTGGGGAGATCTGATGGGGGAGTGAGAGGAGGCAGTCGGGGGGCGGGGCGGAGGTGGTGCCGTCGGCGGTGCCATCGACTATGTAGGGTGAAAAGAGGGAAGAGAGGAGAGGTGAAGGAGAGATAGATAGGGGGAAAGAGAGAGATAGGGGGAGAGGCTGACCGGAGGTGGCGGTGCAGACGACTACGCAGGCGACGGTGCAGGAGGAGGAAGGCGGCTGAGTGAAGGGTTGAACGAGTTGGGGGATTGAGAGAGCTCGGGGGAAATTTGTGAGGGTAAAAGTGAATTAGATTAGGGTTAAAAATTTTGACGGTGGAGTAAATAAAATGAAACGGGTCGAAACCCAATTCGACTTGGTCCGAACAGCTAGGCTGCTCGACCGGGTCAATGTAAAATTTTGATGCGAATACTCCATTGTATGCTCGACAGAGCAGCTCGGTGCTCGGTCCGAGTCGATTCCTACTCAGGCCGAGCCAATAATATTCTGTCCTGGTTGACAGAGTGACGTTTTCTCCTCAACATCGAAGGCCTGTAGTGCTCGACCGAGTAATTAGTTGCTCGGACCGAATTGATTTCTACTCGGGCCGAGCCAATAATATTCTGGTCGGGTTTGCAGAGTGACGTTTTCTCCTTTACTTTAAAAGCCTGTAGTACTCGACCGAGCAGTTTGATGCTCGGACCGAGTTGATTCCTGCTCGGACCGAGCAGGAAGCTGCTCGGGCCGTATAGAGATGGCCATATTTCCTTCCTGTTTCCGTGTCTGCGCTGCTCGACCGAGCAGTGAAGCTGCTCGGTCAAGTCTCATGTGTCTCCTATCCCTCTTTATTTTCTTTGGTTTTCTCCCCAGATCCGCTTTGGTTTTCTCCCAGATCTTCGAATCTGATGTTCTCCTCCGGCTTCCTTCCGTTGATAATGTCCATACGCATACCCCCAATTGTTCGTCCTACATAAAATACCAACTCATCAAATTTTTTGTGATTTTTGTAGTTTTGTTCTAAAAATACGAAATAAAAATAAAAATAAGAAACTGAGAAAGAAAATCCAAAATCTAAGGAATTGGGTTGCCTCCCAATAAGCGCTCGATTTCAGTCTTGAGATCGACTCCCTCTAATATATCAGTTTTCATTTGGTGCGCGCGTTGGTAGCGCGTCAATCTTCTCGATGGTGCAATCCGGCGGCATTTGATTTCAGCCTACTTCAAGATTCTCCTCCATGTAGCATATAGTCTCTGGTCCTTGATGATTTGATGAACGACGTAGAAACTCCTCATCCAACACTTGGATGTACGCGGCGGCCGCTTTGTTATAGGTTGGGTCACCGTTGTCGTCGATGCTTGTCTTCATTGGGTCCTTCATGACCTCTCGGTAGTAAAATCCTCAATGGCCTCTTCTTCAAGAAGCTCCAAATAACTGGCCCCTTCTACCTGGGATCGCTCTCTCATCGGCTTTTGTAGCCGGAACTCAGCATGTTGAGAGAGAGTGTCCCTTCCCGAACATCGATAAGAACATCGGCCGTCGCCATGAAAGAGCGGCCGAGTATGAGTTGGGAGCTCTCTCCCTCAGGCATATCCATGATGATGAAGTCGACTGGAACACATAGTCTTGGGGGTATTTGGAGGATGACATCCCTCACTATTCCCACTGGGTAGGTGATGGAGTGATCGACAAGCTGGATGGACATGCTCGTCGGTTCCAGCTCACTTCCCGTCTGAAGTCTCTTGAAGATGGAGAGAGGCATTAGGCTGATGCTAGCCCCCAAGTCAAGCAACACCCTGCTGATGGGCATCTCTCCAATGGAGCAAGGCACGGTAAAGCTCCCCGGATCCGGCAGCTTCCTGGGGAGGTGATTTCTGATAACGGAGGTAGAATCCTCCAGTAGCTTGATTTCTTCGGGCCTCCTCTTTCCTGTGATGAGATCCTTCAGAAATTTTACGTAGATTGGGATATCTGTGATCACGTCCATAAAAGGGATGTTCAGCTGGATCCCCTTTAATAGCTCCATGAATTTGGAGTACTTCTTTTCCAATTTGGCTAGGGCTAGCCTCTAAGGGTATGGACGGGGATGTCTGGAAGCTTTATTCTTGGATGCATCGATAGGAGGCGGTGTCGTAGTAAGTATGACGTGAGGTGCATCCGCTTTCTCCTCAATAGTGATAGGCCCCTCAGTGGCCTCAACTCTATCTTTATCATCTACAGCTTCTTCAATGGTGATCTTCCCCTTATTAAGCACCGGGACCATGACGGGGTCAGTCACCCGTCCTCCTCATGTGGTTACTGAATCCACGGCATTGGCTTGAGCTCTAGGGTTAGTCTCCGGCTGGGAGGGAAATCTCCCCTGATTCTTCAGCAGCTGTGACATCTACCCCCTCAGTTCATCAAGTGAAGAATTTATATTCTTGAATTGGTTCGACGTATCCTGATTGAAGCGGATCTAGCCGCTCATAAAGGTCTCTAGTGTGTCTTCGAGATTAGACTTGGGTGGAGCCGACGCATAATTCTGCTGAGGCGGCCGGTTGAACTGATATCCCGTCGGCCTGTAAGGCCCAGCTGGCCTAAAGCCGCCCTGCTGCTGGCTCTGCTGCTGCTGAAGAGGTGGTGGTGGTCTCTGAAATTGTGGAGGTTGCAGCCCTCCACTTGGGTTTCCGTAGGAAAACCCCGGGTGATTCCTGGCAGCTGGATCCTGCCACTGATTCCATCCCTCTCCTTGGATGTATTGCACGGGCTCAAAAGTCTCAGCACCATCGTAGTGGGCCTCACTAGGGATATATCCGGGATCTACATATTCTTTCGCAGGATGATACGATGTGCTGGGCGAAGCGGGGATGGAGTCCAGGCGCTGCTCAATGCAGGCCACTTGTTTGCATAAGGTCTCGATGTGAGAATCCAAGTGACTAGCGGCCTTGATCTCTGGAGTACGGGTCACAACAGTTCATTCATCGCTCCATTGCTGAGTGTTGGCCGCCATGTGTTCCAACAAATCAATAGCCTCCTCAGGAGACTTATCAAGTAGGGCGCCCTGCGCCGCAGCATCGATGATCATTTTGGTGCTAGGCTGGAGTCGGTTGTAGAAGCTCTGTACCAAATCCCAGGGCTCGATCCCATGGTGAGGACACTGGTGTTGGAGGTCCTTGAACCTCTCCCATGTCTCGTAAAGTGACTCCTGTGGGAGCTGCTTGAAGTTAGAAATGGCCTCACGGATCCGGACTGTCTTCGAGGATGGATAAACATTATCCACAAATGCAAGCGCGAGCTTCTCCCATGTGGTGAAATGGTTGGGAGGATGGGCCCGGAGCCAATAGGAGGCTTTATCCTTTAATGTGAATGGAAAAAGCCGCAGCTTCACAGCATCATCACTGACATCATTCGCCTTGAACGTATCACACTTCGCCAGGAAGTAGTCAATGTGATGGTTGGGATTTTCATGAGGATGCCCGTGGAAGGGATCCTCCTGCATCAGATTAATCAACCATGTCTTGAGCTCGAAGGTCGCCGCCGTCAGTTGCGGTCTGATGATGAAGGAGTTGTTCCCAAAAGTAGGTTTCATGTGGTCCCTAATGGACCCGATGCGAGGAGGAGAGGATTCTCTCCCATCTGAGCGGATGGAGATGAACTTCTACTAGAGGCTCTCAAAGCTCTGGCTGTCTTTTCGATCTCAAGATTGAATAATAATTCTCTAGTAAACCCTTTGTAGTGGGTGTTCATGCACCAACAAAACTCAAAGAAATACTGTCAGTAGCATCGAAATAAATAAAAAGAATAAAAATGATGGAAGGGTGAGAAATGATCGGAATGCTAACAAACTTCACAAAATAAAAACAAACTGAGATGGAACACTATTGCCGTCCCCGGCAATGGTGCCAAACACTTGACGCACCCGTAACCTACACCTAGGTTCCACCTGGCGGTGTCACGATCGCCAGGCGTGGTATGGCCCCTAGGCTTCAATCTCGGGCTCAATCCGCAAGCGGAAGGTGTCGAGTTATATAATATAAGATGTCGAATCCCACAGGGACGATGATATTGTCAATTGGTTCCCAGTTTATCTCTAAATCTTGAAGTGGGATAGCAATTGGGGTAAAGGATTTGGTTTGGGTGTTGTTGTAATATCAATAAAAGGGACTAGGGCTTTAGGGATCACCACTAGGATCGTTGAGGATTGATGTTGGGATAGGATCCTTACATTGCATTAAGGCTAGGGAATTAATCCCCCAATTCGTACCACTCTCGTGGGTTAGGATTGCAGGGTATTTCGGTGGCTCTCGCTGACGCAATGGCGGTAGCCGTCAACATAGCGGTATAGTTCGTCGATGGATCCCCTCAAGGCATGAGCTGGCATGGTGATCGACGCCCCGGTATACGCACGCACCCAGGACAAGCGACTCGTAGTCTTACCGCAAGCGCACGGCATAGTGGCGAGCGGGTATCGAACTCAGGGAGGAACAATGACGATGTCTCTTTCCAATCACCTAGCTATCAAAATGGTCGAGAATAATTTGGGGTAAAATTGTCTAGAAATATTAATGAAATAAAGCGCCTAGGGATAGGGAATCCCTGCTACGGACCGTATCTCATCATTGTGATTCGTAGGTTACATCATTGCTAGACTTGAATTTTAGGTGAACTAGTCGCAACTAAATGTAGAACCAAGCTCACGCTCTCTCGCTATTGCCGGTCTATAGCAAACCTAGGTTAGGGCCCAATCTCTTGCAAACCCTAACATAAGCCGCTAGCATTAGGATCGACATCATCGTTCTATTGTATCTCGAGCCCACTCTCGTGCAAACTCGAGCTACGACCTAGGTTGAGATAGTTCCTACCCGTCCAATCTCTTGCAAACGGGTATGGGTATAGAGTTACAATTGAAACCCCTAGCCTTGGTCCAATCTCTTGCAAACCAATTCTAGAAAAGTCCAATCGTAAATCTAAATCGAATTTCTAGGGCTTCCTATCAATTGGGACACAATCTCTTGCAAATCCCAATCGATATGAATCCCTAGCTACCCGTAATTTATCAATCCCAACCTAACCCTAATCAATTCTAGCAAGAATTTCACCAATTCATCACAATTCAGAAATAGGGTTCATCCCTGACAATAAAACTACTCACTAATCATCATGCAATTCATGAAAAAATCAATAACAAATTCAGCACAAATCATTGCAATAAAGAAATTATCAATAAAAATAGAGTTTTTGACAAGAAAAGAGACAAACCAATGAGAATCCAATAGCATCCAACAAAAGTCCCCTTTCTAATCTCTCCAAAAAGCCTAAATCTAATTATCTAAAAAGCTCTCTAAAAAGGCTGCAAAAGGTATCAAAAATTTCTCCTAAACTATGGCAAAAACTGGGTTTAAATACCCCTCAAAATCACCCAAAAATCGTGACAAAAATGCCCCTGCGCAGCCCAGAAATCGCAGTTTACGCAGCAGGCGGGGCGGCTCACTCGGCCGACTGACAAATGTCACTCGGCCGAGTGACAAACCCTGTAAAATTCCAGTAAGTCGGGGGATCTTGGGGGGTCAGTCTTCGGAAGTGACTCGGCCGAGTGACTTTACTCACTCGGACGAGGGGCATTTCTTGCTCGGCCGAGTCGGAACCGTCAAAAGCCTGTACATTTACAGTAAGTCAGCCTCTTTTGAAGTGGATTTTCCCATGCCACTCGGGCGAGGGGATTTCCATGCTCGACCGAGTGGACTATCGTCACTCGGCCGATTGCACGCCGATTTCATTCTGTTGATGTGTGTCCGGTCTGGTCGGCCGAGTGGTCTTCTTGCTCGGCCGAGTGGGTGGTTCACTCGGCCGAGTGAGATGCTGCAGATGCCCAATCTTCATCTTTTCGCTTCCTCGTCGCTCCTATGACATTCCTTCTTCTCCCGCTTGTCTTCCATCGTCGAATAGCCCTCAAAAGCGCTTTGGGTGACACTCCGAAGTGGGTGCAAATCCTCTTGATCTCAAAATCACTCCGAATCACTCTATATCTCCTGAAATACGACAAAAACAAGAAATCATGAAAAGCATCGCAATATTGTCGAATAATCGTGGAAAAATGCGATATGAGCGATCAAAGTGGCATGCAAACATGCAGAAAAAGGGTGTAAAATACGGAGTGATCAAAATCCCCCAAGCTTACCTCGTACTCGTCCTCGAGGAAGATGAGTAAAAAGCAAACCCGACGGGCAAAATAATGGAAAAGAAGGAAAATAAAAATAAAAAATAGAATAGAAAGCGAAGAAGGGAGGTGCTAGATCATTCTTCTCAGGACGTGGGTTTTGCTTACTCATATAGCATACATCGAATATAAAACACACGTCAAAGACTTTTATTTCGATATCACAGTATAATTGATGCAGTCGAAATAGAAAACCCCAAAATATCAATATAACATGAAATATGGAATCATTCTAGGATTAACATCGTCTGAAGCATCTAAAGCGGTATGCATAACCATAGATCACACACTTTTCAATTGAATGCTTTCTATAAGGAGTATAAGAGATATCACACGATATGGAATAGTAAGAATAGAAAAGCATGGTTTTCATGAAATGAATGCTATGTGTCGATTTCTGGATTTCGTGAAACTTTAGCAATCTCACCGAGTATAGAAAATTACTTAGCCTAGGTTGTCATGCACCGTCAAGTAATCACTCTCTTACACATCATTGGATTCTCTCCCCCAAGCTTATCCATAAGCGTGGTGGCATAAACAAATCAATATGTACATTCCCCATATCTTTTGAAGCTCCAAAAAGAAGTAAAAATAAAAACAAAAAGAGGGAAGAAAGAGAGAAAGAGTATGAGATGGGATCGTTATAAACTTCTTTTCTCTTTTCTTTTCTTTTTCTCAATTTTTCTCTTTTTTTTGAATAAACATATATACATAAGCGATCCCAAATCAAAACAGAAAAGGATATACATGTATATATTTTTTTCTTTTTGATTTTGGGGATTTGGAGCATGAAAATTAATAGCGGGGGAAATGCCGATAATAGACTTGCTAGGGGGATTCACCAATGAATTGTAAGTAGAGAAATAATGCTCAAGATATGTGGAGAAAGAAATCAATGTATCACTCGGTTCACTCTATAGGACGTGCACGATAACTTTCAGCAGAGTAATATAATCTACTCAGTTTAATCTCAAAAAGTACACTAGTCCAGATATATCACCCTAGCAAACATTCAATCAACCTGAAAGTGAAGCGTACAATTCATGCAAGAAGAAGTGATATGAGAGAGGAAAGCAGTACTCCAAATATAAGCAATCAATGCGTGAAGCTTGGTGTGTTTTCTATGAAAAGCATACATATGAATCATCAGACATCAGCTAATAACAGAATTTCATCCATATTCATACATGAAAAGAGTCGGTTACTATTTCAAATGCAAAGCAGAACATAGCATATGATATCTGAAACAAAATCTATGACGTGACAAAATAGCATGCACATAGAGATAAGCTAACACCACGTCATCATCATCACAGAAAAATCATCTCTAGCAAAGGATGAAAGAAATAAAGATAAAAGAAAATAGAACTATATACAATGCAGCATACTCAAAAAAGGAAAAGAAAACGTGATGCATGATAAAAACGAAAAAGTGGTGAAAATAAGTGCAAAAGTGGATAGAAAGTATGAGAACTCAAAAATAAAGGGTGGCAAAAAGTAAAAAGTGTGAGAACTCACTCCCCCAAGCTGAAGTGCACAGTGTCCTCAATGTGCAAAGTGTGGCACACTGAGAGACGTGAAGTGGGTGGGGTGGGTGAGGATGCATGCATGATGAAAAAGAAAGAAAAATAAAAAGAAAATAAGATGTGAATGAATGGGATGCATGCAGAGATCAGGATGGTGCAAATATAAGTGTCCCCAAAAAGTCTCTCCCTCACTCCCAAAAAGATAAAAAAAAGACATGATCAGGAAGGCACCAAAATAGTACGTCAAGGAGGGGGGCAAAATATAATCACCATGCCCAGGAACAACCAGGCAGCAAAATGACAAAAAATATCAGAGGCATCAAGAGTGTGCCTAAGCTGGTGGTGGCGCTGCACCAGCACCGTCCTATGGCGGAGGTGGTGGTGGAGGTGGTGGGTGTGGTATCTGCTGGGTGGGTGGGGGTAGTGGAGGCAGACGTGCCAGAATCTGATTGAAGCAAGCCTGAATATCAGGAAGCAGGGCGACGCGGGACTACACAGAACTGACCGTGGTGGAGAGAGCCCTAAAGTCTCCTCGAAGTCCACTAACAGCCCCCTCAAGAGCACGAAGGCTCTGAACTAGAGAGTCAGGGGGTGGTGGAGCGGAGGGACGCACAGGTCTAACAGGTAAGGTGCGGGGCTGTCTCTGGCGGGCAGTGTATAGGATGGGGCCAGCAGGGTAGTGTGGAAGGGGTGCTGTGCTCTGTAAGGGATGCCCAGCCTCGGTGTGAGGCTGGGACGCAGGCTGGGTCAAAGCAGCAGCAGCAGCAGCAGAGGTGGAAGTCAAAATGGGCGATGCGGTAGCAGGAGAGGTCAGTGACACAGAAGTGGGGACAGAAGTCACGACACTCTCGGTAAAGACAGTGGCAGTGGGGTCAGAAGGGCCAACGGCCGGGGTGGCTGTGGATAAAAGTGAGGTCAGGACCGCCACTGCGGCGGTAAAAGAGGTCTCGCCGCTCTCTAAAATGGTGGTGGGACGCTCGGGGCTAAGAGAGGTGATAGGCTCGACGGACATAGGCTCGGTGGTGGTGGTGGTGGTGGACTCAGCTAAGGTGCTCCCGACACTGACAGACGTGTGGACAGAAGTGTCGGGAGGTGCAGACAGTGCGGGTGCAGGCTGAGGGATCACGGGGTCAACAGGTGGTGCAGGGGGTGCCTGCTCAGCATCCTCAGCCTTAAGCACATAGGCAGCGGGGATAAGGAGATCCATCGCTGGAATCCAGTCCCCGTGAGCCGGTCCAATATGTGTCCGAGCGGGGCTCGGAAGAACCATGTAGTCAGCACTAAAGGGACCATGCAACCACACCCAGTGCTGGCGACCGTGGGGACGAAGCATCTTCATCCGGTCCATACATCTATCAAAAGTGAAGTGGGGCCCGGAGCTCGACGCAAGTCGTCAGGTAGGTCCACGCCGGTCATAAGGGCCAGAAGTGTGATCACACCGCCGCAACAAATAGGTGAGCGAACGCTCACCGAAATGATGATGGGGTCTAAAAACCAACTAGCAATATTGATCTCGACGGCGGGGACCAGGTCATTACTACCCCTGTCTAGAAACCTAGGACGATTCATCGCGTAGAGCATGTAGAGCTCTGGCATAGACATGGTCCCGGGCTCGTACCTCGCCATGAAAGTAGTCGCCATGAGGCGCTGTGCAATGCGGAGGTAGGGGTGTAGGATGGATGAGGCATTGGCCCTACTAGGGTCAAAGGCAAGTGGGGATCCGGTGATCCGTGTCCAGAAGGTGGAGGTGTCAAACGACGGGGGTGGGATGTGCATGGGAGCATAGGCGCGGTCAGGGACAGGGACGGAGGGCCACTGGAAGAATGCTCTAAGCATGTTGAGAGTGATCTCGTACTCTCGATCCATCAAACGGAATGTGCATCCTCCAGGGGTCCGGTCAATAGAGCTCAGGACCTCTAGTGTCGGACGGATGTAAGTATCCGCCGACACCGACAAAAAATCACGCCATCCCACGTTGTCGTACAATGTGAGAAGCCCCTCGAGTACCCCTAGTCGGTCAAGGTCAGCTAAGTGTTCGAACCTAGAGGGTACTATCGAGCGATGGTAGATACTCTCGAACTTGGCGTAGTGTGCGTCATTTCGAAACGTAATCCCCATCGGCCCGACGGTGGGAGCGGGTGGAGGGACAGGATCAGCAGGGATAGGCTGTGTGGGTGGTGGTGGTGGGGGCGGGCTAGGTGGAGGGGAGTCCTCCCTAGCATGAGAGGGACCGCGATCATCGGTCCTCTTCCGCTTCGAAGAGGCTCCCTGTGTACGCGGCCTAGTGCGCGGCGACATGTGTGCCGCAAGACGTGTCCCAACTAAATAAATACAGCGACGTGCTAAATGATGGAACGAGTGTACCTGAACACGCCGTGAGAGCAATACGTAGTGCGTGCGAAGAGATGCCTCCGCCGCAAAGCTCAAAGCGCGTCCAAAAGCTCCCCAAAGCTCCCCAAGCTAGCCTACAAATCAAACAATCAAATCAGCAAATAATATTCAATATATATCGGGGAGATGGGGGATAATAGATAGATATGAAAGTGAATTTGAAAACGAGGTTCACGGGCGTACAAATCAAGAGAAAACGGGGAGAAACAGGGTTTTTGGGGCGAAAATAGGGCGATCGGAGGCGGTGGCGGCCGGCGCCGACGAGGGGAGTCGGCGGCCGGTCATCGGCGGTCGCGGGCAGTCGATCATGTTGGATATGGACGACATAAATACACCCATGAGGGGATGTATGAGGGTATACGGACATCAGATGTCGCGTGCATGAAGGCGTGCACGAATGGAACCTTTTCTCGTGTGAAAAGGACCACTCGGTAAGTAGAAAAAGCCACTCGATAAGTGGAAAAAGCCACTTTATAAGTGCAAAATGGCACTTGATAAGTGGATAAAGAAGAAGATAAATGAATGTGCTAATATAGGCTAATAAGCTTATATTTAGTTATTTCCTACAATAACTACCCCTAAAGCCTATAAATAGGACCCAAGGGTAAGGCATTCATTCACACTTTCCATGCCATAAGTTTGCATAAGGCATCCTTATGTTCTTCTTCTCCCTTCCATTAAAATCCTCTTCTAGTTAGAGATTTAGGCGGTGAAACTCTGCTTCGATCCTCCGTGACGAAGTATCGACCGTTGTGGCGAATCCGAGGGCAAAGTTCAGAGACTACCGTGCCGCATATGCAAACGTAAGTCTCTACTTTATTTCGATCCTAACAACGCTGTTTTGACAGGATCCAACATTGGTATCAAAGCCATACGGATTCACTCCAAACAGACCGTCGCCCCGTCGAAACTATGAACGAGTCGTTGTCTTTTTCACGAATGGGTATCCTACCATTATGGATATGGTAGGAACGCTTCGTGACGGAGAGAACGCAGTGGTTATTCTTTTCACGTTAGGGTCTCCTACCATTACGGATATGGCAGGAACTCTCCGTGACGGGAAGAACCGACCGTTCATATCGTCAAACTCGCTCTCTTCATGGATGCTGAGTCTCCATTCATAGGGAATGGGCGCTCTCTTCATGTGGAGCGCGTAGTTTACGAGTTTTTGAAGTATGTTATTTTTTTGGCACACGCCCATTGGAGGATAACTACTTTCTCGACGAACGGGTGCTTCACCGGAGAAGAAGATGGTGGTTATTCCCATCGGGGAAGATGACTTTTGGTGCATGAAATCTATGTACATATGGGAAATGGAGGCAATGCATCCCCCATCCCCATGTGGAGGGGGTTGGCTACGGCCAATAACGACGAAAACCACCGCGAGCACCCCCATCAAGGGGGAGGAGTGCATGCGGCCACCCCATGCAAGGGGGGAGACCAGCCATGGCCGGTCAATGCCAATAAGCCATGGCCGGCCCTGGCCGGCCACGGCCAGGGCCAGGGAGCCCTGGTCGTGGCCTGGCTAGGCCAGGCCAGGGCCTGGCCGCCCTGGCCGAGGCCAGGGCAGGGGCCCTGGCCCCCGGCCAGGGCCAGGCCGCCCTGGCCGAGGCCAGGACAGCGCCCTGGCCCCCGGCCAGGGCCTGGCCGCCCTGGCCGAGGCCAGGGCAGGGGCCCTGGCACCCGGCCAGGGCCAGGCCACCCTGGCAGAGGCCAGGGCAGCGCCCTGGCCTCCGGCCAGGGCCTGGCCGAGGGCCGACCTGGCCGGCACTGGCCGGGCCATTGTCGGCCCTGGCCGAGCCCAGTGTCCGGCCACTGCCGGCTCTGGCCTCGGCCATTGCCGAGCCCTGATCAACCCATTTTCTCTATGGAGGGGGGGCTTACGTGACCGAAAGGGGGGACATGCATGGCAGTGGCTTGCATGGTCAACCCCTACGGGTCCGACGGCAGTTCTCTGCGGCAAATTCCCCTGAAGGAGGGAACGCTTGGATCCATACGGGAGCCGGCGACGGTGGCTTGCAGAAAAATCCCCACAAGGGGGATCCGGCCTTGGCACGGCTACGACTCTACCCCGGCAATGGCCAGGGATAGCCGAATATTTCGCTAGTATCATAAGGGTACTAGGTTGAAATACACGTTTTGAAAAATACGTTTTCAAAAACGCTTTTCCGCTGCGAAGTACTATAAGATTATGATTATTTGATAAAGTAATGGGGAAATATTGAAAGTTGCTCTAGATGGTGATTGGAAACGTAGTGACTTTTCCGATTCTAGAGTAACATCTTCAATATTCTTCGAAAGTAACTTATCAAATTATGAATATCATTCCAAGTGGGAGTTGATTTTAGAACTATCCAAATGGGATATTCTATTATCATTTCAAGTGGGAATTATATCTGAAAAATACGTTTTCAAACTCGTTTTTCCGCTGCTAGTACTATAAGAGTACTATTGTTTGATAAGTGATGGGGGAATATTGAAGGTTGTTCTAGATGGTGATTGGAATCGTAGAGACCTTTTCGATTCTAGAACAACATCTTCAATATTTTTCGAAAGTAACTTATCAAATATAATATAATTCCAAGTGGGATTTGAATTTTTAGAACTATCCAAATGAGATATTTTATTATCATTTCAAGTGGGAGTTGTATTTTAAGAATTTTTATGCAATGTTTTGATCAAACCTTCGATTTTGTGTCTTTTGCAGCATTTTAAAAGTAAAATGTCTTTCGCTTCAAAGAATATCGTCGCTGAGTTAAACAGAGGTGAAAAACTCAACGGCGATAATTACAAACTATGGTCCATTAAGATACAATACGTTCTAGAGGAGCAAGAAGTGCTCGAAACTCTAAAGAACGTCATGATTGAACCCAAGTTGGGCACTACGGCCCAACACAGACGAGACAAGGAAGCTTTTGATGCTTGGTCTCGGAAGAACAAGATAGCCCGCATTACGTTATTGTCCAGTATGGCCGATGACATAATGCGCATCTTCCGAGAGCATGACCTAGCCATGGACATATGGTCCAAGCTAGAGGAGAAGTTCGGTGGCACATCGGTGTCCAAACTTCGCGCCTTAACTATACGATTCGAATCATATAAGAAACATCCAGATCATTCCATGGGGAAACATCTGCGACATATGGAGACTCTTATCTCAGATTTAAAGGACGCAGGTCATGTGCTCACTGATGAGCAACAAATCCAAGCAGTCATACGTTCCCTACCAAATGGGTGGGGCCAAATGAAGATGCATCTCACTCATAATGAGAGCATCAAGAACTTCAGCGATGTTTCTAAGCACCTCGAGTTAGAGGAAGAGCGGCTTGCGGCCGCCAAGCCAAGTGCAGAAGTGCATATGGTTGCTAGTTCCCCACACGGGGGAAAGAAACGGAAATATGGTTCGAAGTTTACTAATGAACGTAATAAGCAACCTGAGTCTACCAAGAAACCCAAACATAAGGGTGGGCACAAGAAATGGCACAAGAAGAAAGACTTGAAGAAGATCAAGTGCTTCAAGTGCAACAAGTTCGGTCACTATGCTCGTTCGTGTACGGGTGGAGGTGACGAGGTAACTTGTAATTATACTAGTTACATATGTGTTTCTAGTTCAACATTTCGTATGGAATCTAATCCATTTTGGATAATTGATTCAGGTGCCACCGACCACATAGCAAGGGACAGACGGTCCTTCGTGGAGTATCACCGGATATCCCAAGGAATGAAGTGGATCAATGTAGGAAACAACACACGTGTTGAAGTGAAAGGCGTTGGGACTCGCAAGCTAGTCTTGGACAACGACTGCACTCTCCTACTTCATGATGTTCTCTTCATTCCATATATTCAAAGGAATATTAAAACTGTGGTCAATTTAATGGGGTCTTGGTTATAGTTGGTTCCTTCATGATTGTAATATGGACCTATTTTGTAATAATTCCTTAATTGGCACAGGGTATGTTTTCAAAGGATTTATTGTAATAAGTACAATGTATGATTCCTCATGTAATGAAAATTTCCTTGTGACAAATTCTTTGACTAATAAGTCTAATATAATTTATTGGCACGCAAGGCTTGGTCATATTGGACCAACGCGTATGGATAGACTTGCCAAACGTGGCCTTCTATCCAATGTTTCAAAGATCGAAATGTCGACCTGCGAACATTGCCTTGTGAGGAAATCTTGTCGCAAGCCGTTTGGAACCGACACAAGGGCCGAGGTTCCATTACAACTTATCCATTCGGACATATGTGGTCCGATGAATGTCAAGACAAGACTCGGGAAGTCCTATTTCATCACTTTTATTGATGATTTCACCCGATTCGGTCATATCTATTTGATATCCCACAAAAGTGAAGCACTAAACCTGCTTTAAAAACTATATGAGTTTAGTGGAGAATCAATTAGATCGCAAGATTAAGGTCTTGCGAACCGATAGGGGCGGTGAATATCAATCAACAAGTTTTAAGGAACTTTGTGATGAAAAAGGCATAGTACATCAGGTAACTATGCCTTATACTCCTTAACAAATTGGTGTTGCAGAAAGAAGGAATATGACTTTAATGAAAATGGTCCGTTCAATGATGGCGCAAGCTAACTTGCCAATCACCTTTTGGGGTGATGCATTATTAACGGCCGCTTTCATTTTGAACCGCGTACCCTCGAAATCAGTTAGCTCCACTCCTTATGAGTTGTGGAACCAAAGGTCTCCTGACTTAAACATTTTGAAACCTTGGGGTTGTGCATCCTACGCACATATTTCCTCCCATAAGTATGGCAAACTTGGGCCAAGGGGCAGGAAATGTATCTTTATACGATACGCAGAAAACTCCAAAGGTTATGTTTTTGTTAGTCAGGAAGACAATGGAGGTCTAATTGAGTTTGAGTCGAGGGATGTCACTTTCTTGGAAAATGAGTTTCCAAGACAGTGCGAGATAAGTCAGGACTTATCTCTATTTGAGATTTACGATCAAGAAGGATTACCTCATTCGAGTGGGAGAATTCTTGGTGAAGACGAAAATACGTTTCAATCTTCACCAATGGATGATACAAATGACGATTATCCTATTCCATACAGGGAATAATGATCCAAGTGGGAGCAATTCTAACGACATTCCAAGTGGGAGTGATATTAGAATTGATCTAAATTCGAGTCAACAAGGACTTGATGAATCTCAAATACGACATAGTAATCGTACAAGGTTACGAGCCTGCTACTTTTCAA
The DNA here is from genome assembly GCA_030789695.1 of Scilla litardierei. Taxonomy (NCBI): domain Eukaryota; kingdom Viridiplantae; phylum Streptophyta; class Magnoliopsida; order Asparagales; family Asparagaceae; genus Scilla; species Scilla litardierei. The sequence goes on along the minus strand of CM061142.1, from coordinate 685,592,577 downwards.
TCAGGCCGTATCATGCCCTGCTAAAGACAAATGGATGGAAGCGATGAGGGAGGAATTAGAATCCATGAAGGTTAACCAAGTCTGGGACTTAGTTGACTTACCCAGAGGACGTAGAGCTATTGGGAACAAATGGGTTCTCAAGATCAAGCATAAGGCTGATGGCTCTATTGACAGATATAAAGCTCGCCTTGTCGCGAAAGGTTTTACGCAACAGGAAGGGATAGACTACGAAGAGACCTTCTCACCTGTTGTTCGTTTTACCTCGATTCGCCTGATTCTGGCAATGGTGGCTTGCTTAGACATCGAATTACATCAAATGGATGTAAAGATTGCCTTTCTCAATGGAGAATTGGACGATGAGATCTATATGGAACAACCAACAGGGTTTGTAAAAGAAGGAAACGAACATAAGGTTTGTAAACTTCATAAGTCCATATATGGTCTTAAACAATCCTCGAGGCAATGGTACATACGATTTCATAAAGTTATCAAAGGGTTTTACCATGCTTGATGAAGATAACTGATTATATATCAAGAGGATTAAAAGCAAGTATATTATCATGTCTCTATATGTAGATGACATTTTAATAGCCGAAAATGACAAGGGCTTTATGATGAGTATCAAGGCTTGGCTTTCATCAGTATTTGAGATGAAAGGCATAGGAAAAGCCGCATATATCATTGGAGTTAAGATTTCAAGGAATCGTTCGAAGAAACTTCTTTCTCTCTCAGGAGACTTATATAAAGAAGGTTCTAGAACGCTTTGATATGCAGGACTGCAAGTCCATTGATATTCATATAAGCATATGCGATAATTTATATCTGGAATCGTGTCCAAAGAACCAAAAGGAAAAGGAAATTATGGAAAAAGTTCCATATTCCAGTGCAGTTGATAGTCTTATGTACGCTATGGTGTGTACGAGACCGGACATCTGTTTTACCGTTGGAAATGGTAAGCCGTTACCAATCCAATCCAGGGCAAGTACACTGGAAAGCGATTAAGAGGATAATGTGTCTTGTAAGATCAAACACATTGATATCCGATACGAATTTGCAAAAGACTATGATAAAACCAAGAAGGTAGACATAAGGTACATATCTACGCATGAGATGATAGAGGATCCGCTTACGAAAGCGATCCCCAGAAATGTGTTTTATAAACACTTATCATCCCAAGGATTGCGTAAGAGCTGAGTTGTACCAATATATATTCCCATGTCTGAGAAAGATCAAATTTAATAAAAGAATAAGTTCTTTTTAACATTGCATTTGAATTTCTGAGAAATGTTTGTGTACATTTTTGAAATCTCAGCTATACTTTCTAGTATGTCGGACAGATTGAGGTTGGCTCTCTCACATGAGCAACCGCCTTTATTATATCATATGGATAAAATAAAGATGAGACCTGTTTAAAGTCAAAATCGTCAGACGGATGATTTAGAGTCATGACTTAAACAAAATAGTCGTATGAAAGATCTGCATCATATGGATGCTTACAAAGATCTAAGAGGATTTTTGAAATCCTATCTGTCTTATGCAGGATGTGGGTCCAGAAGATTATTTGAGTAGTGAAAGGGACCCAAAGTCAGACATTGTGGTGTCTGATTATCATCCTTACAACATCATTGAGACATACGCTCCCTGGGAAAGGAGTGATGTTGTAATACGTATTCATACTACGTATGTATTTTTGACCATTGGGTTAGAATAGTAAAAAAAAGTTTACTATTATGTGAGACCCAAAGACCACATGGGTCTTAACTCATTACCCTTATGGACTCTAATTGGCTCCTTTAGATTTGACTGGGTGATTGCTATCTTAGCATGTTACTTAAGGACTATGGTTAATTCAGTCCGGCGGGGCATGTTAGAAAAGCAATTCAAGTCAAGATCGAAAGGATCGCAAGAAGAGGAAGATTAATTTCATATTCACATTTGGACTTTAAAGATTCAAAGCTGGCCAGCCAATTATAATCCAGATGGGATTCAATTGTTGAATATAAAGTATAAGAAATGTGAAGAAATAAATCTAGGGTAAAGCATGCGTTGATCTACTCAACTTTGCTCCTCAAGGAGTGTTGTGTATCTCTAACAAGTGCACAACAGCGGACTCTATGCGCATGACGGTCACACGGCCTATTTCTCGGTATGACAAACAGAAGAGTTAAAGGAAAATATGTTTCCTTACAATCCCCTCAAGTGTGAGTGGGAGATATTGGATATGGACGACATAAATACACCCATGAGGGGATGTATGAGGGTATACGGACCTCAGATGTCACGTGCACGAAGGCGTGCACGAATGGAACCTTTTCTCATGTGAAAAGGACCACTCGATAAGTGGAAAAAGCCACTCGATAAGTGGAAAAAGCCACTTTATAAGTGCAAAATGGCACTTGATAAGTGGATAAAGAAGAAGATAAATGAATGTGCTAATATAGGCTAATAAGCTTATATTTAGTTATTTCCTACAATAACTACCCCTAAAGCCTATAAATAGGACCCAAGGGTAAGGCATTCATTCACACTTTCCATGCCATAAGTTTGCATAAGGCATCCTTATGTTCTTCTTCTCCCTTCCATTAAAATCCTCTTCTAGTTAGAGATTTAGGCGGTGAAACTCTGCTTCGATCCTCCGTGACGAAGTATCGACCGTTGTGGCGAATCCGAGGGAAAAGTTCAGAGACTACCGTGCCACATACGCAAACGTAAGTCTCTACTTTATTTCGATCCTAACAACGCTGTTTTGACAGGATCCAACAGATCGCTGGCGAAGGGTGGTCGCCTCGGTCGCGGTAGCAGTCGCAGCGGGCGAGGGATCGCAAGCTACAGTGGGCTCGGGCGGAGATTGGGAAATTTTGGCGTTTCAAAATCCGTGCCCGCTGCGCTTCCTTTAAATAGAAATTGTTACGACTCAACCGAGTGAAAATGTCACTCGGCCGAGTGGCATAAACGAAAAAGTTTGAAAATTTTCCTCGCCACTTACGACTCGGCCGAGTGGCTTTGCTTCACTCGGCCGAAGGGAGAAACTCCACTCGGCCGAGTGGCTCTGCCATTCAGCAATTTTTAAGCTAGGAGGGTATCTTTTTCACTCGGCCGAGTGACTAGTCACTCGCCCGAGTGGCAATTAAAACTAAAACTTACAGAAATTGACAGAGAGTTGGTCGGCAGAAACTTCCCTGATTGGTGCTCCACTCGGTCGAGTGGAGTCTTTGCTCGGCCGAGTGGCATAAGCTACTCGGCCGAGTGACGTGCTGTTTTCTGCATCGGCTCTCTGTTTTCGCTCTGGTCTCTGTTTTTCTTCCTCCAGTCTGTTTCTTCCTCCTCCTAAGGCATGAACGCGTTCCTGGAGCACTCTTCCTTGCCTCGATCATCCTCCATATGATTGATCTCCCTTTCTCCTTCTCCTGTCGTGAAAATTAAGACCGGTTGTCACGATTTTCATGGACATAAAACTCTAAAAACTAATAAAAGGATAAACCAAAAATGAAAATCAAATAAAAACAACGCAAAAACCGTCGGGTTGCCTACCGACAATCGCTCGTTTAAGGTCATGAGCTCGACCCCTTAAGATATTCGTTTAGCTCGCGATATTGGGCGCATACGAGATGCACCCGTCAAACTTGCCGGGAAGGCCGCTTGGATTTGGGTCGTGATGATCATCGGTCTTCCTCGATGCCCCCTCATCATGGGTAATCTTGGAGGATAAGTCCCCCAAGCTAGTGCGTGTTCCTATCTTCTTCTTGGCCGGTGACACCGATCTTCCTTTCGGTGGAGCTTTCTTCAGATTCTTGGCCTTTGAGAGCTTGCAAAGCTCTCGTATTCTTGCGACATCAGCGTCGCCTTCATCATCATCCGTGGAGCTATCTGGAGGGTCCTTCAACTTCTCTTCTTCACCCAAAGCTTGGCCTTCTTCGAAGCCGTCGTCATGGAGAGCACCAATAGAGTGGGGGATTGCTTCTTCAATCACTTCATCGAGAAGATCCACATAGTCTAACTCCTCGTGATAAGGCATGTGTTTCATGGACTTGGGTATGTGAAGCTCGACTTCTATGTTCCCGACATTCAAGGATAGAGTTCCTTCACGCACATTCAAGGATAGAGTTCCTCGTGATAGGGCATGTGTTTCATGGCCTTGGGTATGTGAAGCTCGGCTTCTATGTTTCCGACATTCAAGGATAGAGTTCCTTCACGCACATCGCCCTCTTCCTTGATGTCCATTATGACAAAATCACAAGGCAAGCATATACCTCCTGGTACTTGGAGTGGAATATTCTCTGCGATCCCTACCGGCCTAGTAATCCGACCGTCCGCAAGTTAAATCCTCATGTCGGTCGTCTTCAAGTCAGTGCCCGTGTTCAATCTTCAAAACATACTAAGGGACATAAGGCTCACACTCGCACCCAAGTCAACTAGAGCTTTTTGCAAAGGGATGCCTCCTAGTGTGCAAGGGATGCGGAAACTCCCGGGATCCTTCAATTTCACCGGGTCCTTCTCATTCCGGGTAAACCAAGTTCCTTGTTCCGCAAGCATGATTTTTTCCTTCCTTTTCTTTCCCGAAATCAAGTCCTTCAAGAACTTCGCGTAAAACGGGATCTCAACAATCGCATCTAAGAAAGGAATATTGAGGCTTACTCCCCTCAAGTATTCTAGGAATTTGGCGAGCCTTTTCTCCATCTTGGCTCTAGCTAGCCGTTGTGGAAACGGCACCGGTGGCATGTAGCGGCGCTCATCAAGTGGCTCCACCACTTTAGAATTTCCTTCTCCAATTGGCTCCTTTTGGCTCTCCTCCTCAATCGCCGTCTCTTTTTCTTCCAAAATTTCCACCACGGGTTGCTTGCTTTGGGTCATAGCGGGAGTGGTATCCTTCCCGCCCCTTGTTGTAACCGCAACCACTGCATTGATGTGTCCAGTGTTGCTCCGTGGATTGGGCTCGGTTTGAGCCGGCAATTGTTGGGCGTTCTTGGTGAGCAATATAAGTTGCTCTGCAAGTTGAGCGACGACGGTATTTAGTGACTCTTGTCTTGCCGTCAACCTAGCATTGATCTTCCTTTGCTCCGCCATAAATTCCTCCACCCTAGCTTCGTGGTCTGATCGTGGTTGAGCTTGAGGTGGGTTGAGAGCTCTCCAACCTTGGTTGTACCCGGGGGGGGTCTATATGGTCCCGTTTATTGCCTCGGCGGGTAATTTTGTTGCGGTGGCCCCCTCGGTTGATATTGAGGTTGTGGTAGTGGAGGCCGAGCTTGAGGAAGTTGTTGTGGTGGGGGGTTCAAAGCACCATCATTATTTGCATATGAAAAGCCCAGATGGTTTCAAGCGGCCGGGTTGGCCCAATATCTGGAGTTCCCCGCGACATATTGTACTTACTCCAAGGCTCCTTCTCCATTGTCCCCTCCTACATACATGGCTTGGGATTGGTCTTGCCAATCGCTCATATTGCTTATCGGTGTAGATGTAGAGGGTGCTCCATGTGGCTCGGTGATATATTTCTCCAATCTCTCCACCACCTTGTGGAGAGAGTCAAATTTGCTTGAAAGCTCCGCTACGGCCTTGGCCTCATATATACTAGTGGGCTTCAAGGAGGAAGAAGAATGACCTTGCTCGTCGCCCCATTGTTGGTTATTAGAGGCCATCTCCTCTAATAAGGCTGTAGCTTCATCCTGGGTCTTTGATAATATGGCTCCATTGGCGGTTGCGTCAATAATTTGCTTCGTGCCCGGTTGGAGTCCATTGTAGAAACTGTGAACAAGCTCCCAATCTTCTATACTGTGATGGGGGCATTGATGTTGTAAGTGCTTGAAGCGCTCCCATGCTTCATAGAGGGTCTCTTACGGTCCTTGCTTAAAGGACATGAGAGCACTCCGTATCTTCACCGTCTTGGAAGGAGGGTAAAATTTGTCAACGAATGGGCTCGCCAACTCATCCCAAGTGGTGAATGTACCTTCCGCTTGCGTCCTCAACCAATATAAAGCTTTATCTTTGAGTGTGAAGGGGAAGAGTCGCAGTCGGATTGCATCAACAGAAACGCCCGGCATTTGGAAGGTGGTGCATTTGGACAAGAAAAGCTGGATGTGATAATGCGGATTCTCATGGGCATTGACATGAAACGGGTCTTGTTGCACCAATACTACCAATCCCGTCTTTAGCTCAAAATTCTTGTCCGCCGCTAGTTCCGGCATGGCGATGGATGATGTGGTGGAAGAAGTCTTAGGCCGAAGCCTATCTCTAATGGATATGATCCTCGCCATTCGTGCGGCTAGCTCCTCCGGTGTCTCCACACAGTTCATACAACCGTCCTCCGTAGCGTGCCTTCTCTTGGCTCTGATCCTCCTCACGGTACGTTCGATTTCCGGATCAAATAGTATTTCCTCGGGGTTCGCCGTAGATCTCGTGTACATGCAAAGGAAAACAGAGTTTCAAAGTAATTGTTAGCACGAATAAGGAGTAAAAAGATAAAAGTAATAAAAGAAAAAGAAGACACTAAGTAAAGAGAATAAAACATTGTCGCATCCCCGGCAACGGCGCCAAAAACTTGATCGATGCCCCGGTATGCGCACGTACCCGAGACAAGCGACTCGTAGTCTTACCGCAAGCGCACGGCGTAGTGGCGAACGGGTATCGAACTCAGGGAGGAACAATGACAGTGTCTCTTTCCAATCACCTAGCTATCAAAATGGTCGAGAATAATTTGGGGTAAAATTGTCACAAACGTTCGAATGTCGATAGAAATATTAATGAAATAAAGCGCCTAGGGATAGGGAATCCCCGCTACGGACCGTATCTCATCGTTGTGATTCGTAGGTTACATCATTGCTAGACTTGAATTTTAGGTGAACTAGTCGCAACTAAATGTAGAACCAAGCTCACGCTCTCTCGCTATTGCCGGTCTATAGCAAACCTAGGTTAGGGCCCAATCTCTTGCAAACCCTAACCTAAGCCGCTAGCATTAGGATCGACATCATCGTTCTATCGTATCTCGAGCCCACTCTCGTGCAAACTCGAGCTACGACCTAGGTTGAGATAGTTCCTACCCGTCCAATCTCTTGTAAACGGGTATGGGTATAGAGTTATCATTAAAAACCCTAGCCTTGGTCCAATCTCTTGCAAACCAATTCTAGAAAAGTCCAATAGTAAATCTAAATCGAATTTCTAGGGCTTCCTATCAATTAGGACCCAATCTCTTGAAAATCCCAATTGATATGAATCCCTAGCTACCCGTAATTTATCAATCCCAACCTAACCCTAATCAATTCTAGTAAGAATTTCACCAATTCATCACAATTCAGAAATAGGGTTCATAGGGTTCATCCTTATGCCCTAGGACAATAAAACTACTCACTAATCATCATGCAATTCATGAGAAAATCAATAACAAATTCAGCACAAATCATTGCAATAGAGACATTATCAATAAAAATAGAGTTTTTGACAAGAAAAGAGACAAACCAATGAGAATCCAATAGCATCCAACAAAAGTCCCCTTTCTAATCTCTCCAAAAAGCCTAAATCTAATTATCTAAAAAGCTCTCTAAAAAGGCTGCAAAAGGTATCAAAAAGTTCTCCTAAACTATAGCAAAAACTGGGTTTAAATACCCCTCAAAATCGCCCAAAAAATCGTGACAAAAATGCCCCTGCGCAGCCCAGAAATCGCAGTTTACGCAGCAGGCGAGACGGCTCACTCGGCCGAGTGACAAATGTCACTCGGCCGAGTGAAAAATGTCACTCGGCCGAGTGACAAATCCTGTAAAATTCCAGTAAGTTGGGGGATCTTGGGGGTCTGTCTTCGGAAGTGACTCGGCCGAGTGACTTTACTCACTCGGCCGAGGGGCATTTCTTGCTCGGCCGAGTCAGAACCGTCAAAAGCCTGTACATTTACAGTAAGTCGGCCTCTTTTGAAGTGGATTTTCCCATGCCACTCGGGCAAGGGGATTTCCATGCTCGGCCGAGTGGACTATCGTCACTCGGCCGAGTGCACGCCGATTTCATTCTGTTTATGCGTGTCCGGTCTGGTCGGCCGAGTGTCTTCTTGCTCGGCCGAGTGGGTGGTTCACTCGGCCGAGTGAGATGCTGCAGATGCCCAATCTTCATATTTTCGCTTCCTCGTCGCTCCAACAACGTTCCTTCTTCTCCCGCTTGTCTTCCATCACCGAATAGCCCTCAAAAGCGCTTTGGGTGACACTCCGAAGTTGGTGCAAATCCTCTTGATCTCAAAATCACTCCGAATCTCTCCATATCTCCTGAAATACGACAAAAACAAGAAATCGTGAAAAGCATCGTAATATTGTCGAATAATCGTGAAAAACGCGATATGAGCGATTAAAGTGGCATGCAAACATGCAGAAAAAGGGTGTAAAATACAGAGTGATCACATGGTCACGTGCCTTGGTTGCATCCATCGATTTCCCTATTTGAATCCCTAGATACCCCTTAAGCACATCAATTCCACAGACCGTGGGCATGATCTCAGTACGGGTTATCTAAGGATTCAGTAGGATCTACCGAAATACAACCCTAAATCCTCAAATTCAACGTAGGGATCCAAATCTACATCTTCCCCTAGGGTCCCGTTTTTGCTGCCCTCTACCTATGGTCGGTCAAGTCCAAGCTACTCCTTCTTTGATTGCTCCGATTGAAGAAGCACCTACCTGACATGAGACCAAGACTTTGAACCAGTACCAGTCTGGTTCATCGCCTGCTCCTGAAGGTTAAGTGGGATCATCAAAAGAAGGGCTGGCCCCCCAATATTCTGACTTTCTTTGGCTCTCATTGGGGCTTTGGGCTCTTTTATTTTTTAATAGAAAATTGGGGGCAGGGCAATAGAATCTCCTTGCGTAGGGGCCAACCGATCAATTCTCCAAAAAAGCAGAGGTGAGGTCCGGAGAGTGGGACGGATCTACCTGGCCAAGGTGACAATGTAAAGTGGTTCGGAGAAATGTTGGAATATGCTCTACCTGCGGTACCTAACTAGCCTTTCACTACAGTTGTTTCATCAACTACAGCAATATCCGATGTAGCGCATTCTCCCTCTTTCGCATATCTTCACTACTGTCAGATAGCGGGGAAGTAGTTCTAGAATTTCCAGTTGTGATAGTTGTTGTCCAAGCTCTTGTCCTTCCTCTGTGATTCAAGACAAAGAATATCGGCTAGAGTTGCTTTCCCGAGTGAAAGGGGTATAGTGGAATCTCCGAACGAACACTACGAATCTGTATGCTCGTGCTTTCTCCGGGAAGGCAGGTCCGGTCAGTCCTTCTCCAATTAGCATCTCGCCTGATCGTCTGCTGAGTGAATAGCAGCAAGTGCTAGTTCAAAAAAGTAATCATTTGATGTGCGGGATCTGTACTGTGACGAGTAAGAAAAGAAGGTTGATTTAATGAACTTTACGTCTTCACCTGTCTTCTTTAACACTCAAGAAAAGGCTACCATAGATATAGTATACAAAGTGTCCATCGCATTGGGGCACTCAAGCGAGCCACCGGGTTTGAGAATTCTCATTGCCATTCGCCTTACTCTGCTCAGGACTCGTGTCTGGTCTGATTGAAATTCGAAAGGCCGGTTTATTAAGACATTTACCGTCCCTATTGATTAATAGGACAGTTAGAGGATGGAATTGAGCCGAGTTTAATTGCAATCAATTAGGAGAACAAACAGAAATTACTGAATTATGCGCGCTTAGTTCTTATGCTTTCTATTTATCTATCTTATCTACTGGTTCGAACTCGAATTTGATCTCTTTCCATACTTCACAAGCAGCGGCTAGTTCAGGGCTCCATTTGTTCGCGGATAATCTCATTACCTTCACGAGCAAGATCACGCCCCTCATTACGAGCTTGTACACACGCTTCTAAAGCTACCCGATTAGCTACCGCACCAGGACCCCAAGGGTGTCCTAAAGTTCCTCCACCGAACTGTAGTACAGAATCATCTCCAAAGATTTTGGTTAGGGCAGGCATATGCCAAACATGAATACCCCCAGAAGCCACGGGAATAACACCTGGCATAGAAACCCAATCTTGAGTGAAAAAAATACCGCGACAATGAATATCTCACTATTTCAATAAAATCATCACGTAATAAATCAACAAAACCTAATACTCATTGATAAGGGAGAGACATATGTAGATTGGTACAATCGGTAGTATTGCTGCTATATTCAGACTGACTATATTCAGTATTTTAAGTTTAAGAGATACCATACTCATCTTGATCAATGAAATGGAATAGAGTGCCCATATTTTTATGGAGAGTACAGACACAAATTGTCTTCGTTTATTAACTCCATCTATTCCGGTACTATTATCATAAATATACTCCAGTCGTTGCTTTTCTTTCTGTTACTTCGAAAGTAGCTGCTTCAGCTTCAGCCACGCGAATTTTCGATATTCCTTTTTATTTCTCATCAAACGAATGGCATCTTCTTTTGGAAATCCTAGCTATTCTTAGCATGATATTGGGGAATCTCATTGCTATTACTCAAACAAGCATGAAACGTATGCTTGCATATTCGTCCATTGGTCAAATCGGATATGTAATTATTGGAATAATTGTTGGAGACTCAAACGATGGATATGCAAGCATGATAACTTATATGCTGTTCTATATCTCCATGAATCTAGGAACTTTTGCTCGCATTGTATCATTTGGTCTACGTAACCGACCTTGGCCCCTGTAATTTTGGGGTCATATCTAGTATTCAGAGTTTGCCTAGATTTGGTACCGCTCTCGCGGCCCGCACCGAAACAGTGCTTTACCCCTAGATGTCCAGTCAACTGCTGCGCCTCAACGCATTTCGGGGAGAACCAGCTAGCTCTGGGTTCGAGTGGCATTTCACCCCTAACCACAACTCATCCGCTGATTCTTCAACATCAGTCGGTTTGGACCTCCACTTAGTTTCACCTAAGCTTCATCCTGGTCATGGATAGATCACCCAGGTTCGGGTCCATAAGCAGTGACAATCGCCCTATGAAGACTCGCTTTCGCTACGGCTCCGGTTAAAAAATAGTATATTATGTAAAACTATATAATATAAAATAATATAAAAGAAAAATATATATATATAAGAAAATAAATAAAGAACAGCAGCAATGGAGTTCGAGTTAGAATTCGATAGATAATATAATTAGTCTAGATGGTATTTTATATAATGATAGAGAAACGCGCTTTACTTAACTCACAATTCTTATTCATCTACTTGATCTTTTGAAAAAAGAATTGGTTGAACTTGCAAATTTACTCATTAACTGAGTAAACGATGGTCACCGGTGTACACAAAATCCTCCTGGGCAGTCATGGACTCAGGCTCAGCGTCAGCAAAACACCACATACTCAGCAACGATCTCTGGCTCAGGGTCTAACATGTGACACCCAAAAGAGCAAGGGGCACATGTCAGCAAGTCTACAAGAGACTTGTGCAAGGAAACTGAAAGTAGGCACAAGTAAAGCAACCTAGCAGTTCTAGCATGAATGCGATGACATGGCAGTTAAAGTATGAGTGCAACAGGTAAGGTAAAGTAAAGTAAAGTAAAGTACGAGCATGGCATTTAAACATGGCATGGATGACAAGTATTACATGAATCATTCACAAGACAAGTACAAGACAAGGAAAGTAAGCACCTCGTGCACAGAGATTCCGTCTTTTGGCTAGAGGGCTGATCAGGCCACTCCTAAGCTCAAGTGAACGTTTATCCCTACCCCTCCACGTGTATCGAGCCAGGGCCTTACCCCCGAACGGTAATGCTCGCTTCTGGATCACGAGCCAGGAAGTGTTTTTAACGAGTATGGCATAGGGGTGCACCTAGCCGGTCCAGGAAACCGGGCATTGGCTTTTGACCAACACATGAGGCCCGTTTCCCTGGAAGTAGTATTCAAGGAGTACAAGTATTGTAGCGTGTGCTACGAATGCAACAATCAACTGGGATGACATGTAAAATGCAATGCATGGCAGTTAAAAGTGCGTACAGATAAGAAAAGTAAACGTGGAAGTTTAGTATGCATGGACAACAAGTTTAAAGAGTTAGATCTGGCTTCGTTGTCAAGCTAGGTCCATTTAGGTGACGGATCTAGTTTCATTGTCAAACTAGATCAAGTAGGCGTCTAGCCAGCTATCATTTCACTGACTAGTCTCTTTTACGCTGAAAGCAAGGAAGTGGCCTAAAACATGGCCCTACACAAGAGTTGGCAAGTTTCACTTGCCTGCAAGTACGACGTCTGAGCACACCGTCCAATGAGTCCAAAAATCACAATTATCCTACGTGCACAAGTCCACCGGCCTAAAGTCCATATTATTAATCTTGATTAGTGAATTTAAAACATTTAAAATACTTTAAAAATACTGATTTTTGTCTTGATTAGCATAAAATGGGTTGGGGGTCCTAGGGGTGCAAAGCGTTACCTCAACACGACGCGAAAGCTACACCGGCGTCGGGTAGCGACGCCGGGGGGTTGAAATAAGAGAACGCGCTCCAAGTCCAGATTCCAAATTAGTTTCCTCGCTGGAAAGTTCAGAGCATCAACCGGAGCAACGGTTCTAGATTCCAAAGCTAGCACGTGCGACAACGGGCTACGACGTGTCGCAACGTCGTACACGGCGAGTCGTCGAAGATGAAGCATCTAGGTGGGGCCCACAGTAGTCCTAGGGACCTTTGGGGGACCCACAATACCTCTGAAGAACTTGGGGGGCCCACGGTGGCAAGTGGTGCGACGGATGCGGGGTTGCGACGAATGGCTCTCGGTCGTACAGCCTCGGTGCGGGGAGATCCTTCGGTCGTGCACAGAGAATGCGGTTGCGGCGCTTGGGGGTGTGCAGCGGTGCGGGGTTGTGCTTGGTGCGGGGCCTTTTCTCGGTCAGTGCGGAAGAGGGGCTCGGTCAGGCGCTTGGATACGGGGGGCTGTGATGTTGCAATGTTGCAACGCTTGCAACACCGGTCGGTGCAGAGATAGGGGCCGGTCGGGCGCGGTGCGGAGCAGGGCGACAAGCGGGGGTTGGTGCGAAGCGGGTGTGCGGGTTGGGGCTCTCGGTCTGACCGAGGGCCTCTCTCGGTCAGAGCGGGGGGAACGGGGCGGCTGCTGCTACAGCGTGCGGAGCGGCTGCGGTGCGGGGAGATCCTTCGATCGGAGCGGGGGAACGGGGGAGTTTTCCTCGGTCGTGCGGCAGCTGTTCGTCGCAACGTTGCGACGAATCGTCGCAACGTCAAATTTGAGTTTGGAAGGGGCTATGGTTATTTTCTTGTGAAAATAGGTCTTCCTAGGGGTTGTTTATATAGTGTAGATGGGTTGACTTGGTCTAGGGCTAAATCTAATAGGATTAGAAGTTTAAAATAATTTAAAATTTGAAATTCAACTTCTCCAACTCACCCAATGATTTGACCTGGTCCAAATGAGCTGGAAATTGGCTCAAAAATTCTTTAAAACACTTAAAACTCAAATAAATTTTATTTGGCCGAAATTAATTTAAAAATAAATTATTAAAAATATTATAAACCTTGTTAAAAATATAAAAGTGGTCAAATAAACTCCAAAAATTATAAAATAAATATCGGGGTGATCGTGATGACGAATATGAGCTAACTAAGAAGACGGATCTCAATTTCAACGTCGAACGACGAAACTAAAAATAGAAACGTCTCCCGTCAAAAGTGAAAATCGTCACGTCTCATCGGGTAAGATTAAATTGTGGGAAAACGACTCGAGAAATGTCGTTCCAAGATAGTGCCACTATTTAATACTCTCAGAGACGTTCACAACGGCATATCACACGAAAGTGTTCACAAACAAATAAAGTCTAAAACAAACACGTGCACGGCCAAAAGCACGTGCACGAACAACGTACGACGAAAAGTGGTCGTTACAGGATCCCCTCAAGGCACGAGCCGGGCATGGTCACGAGCCTTGGTTGGATCCACCGATTTCCCTATTCTAATCCTCAGGATACCCCTTAAGCACTTTAATTCCACAGACCGTGGGCATGATCTCAGTACGGGTTATCCTAGGGCTTCGGTAGAATCAACCGAAATACTCTTCTAAATTCCTAATTAAATCTAAAGATCTAGATCTACACTCTCCCCTAGGATCTTAGGGCTAACCCATCAACCCTAGAAAAGACTACTCACTCATGGCGATATTGACGAATAAAAATACAATTTTTAAGAGAGAAAACATCATGGCAAATTGATAGGATGAAGATTAAGAAACTTACAGCGAGCAATAGATCTAAGGAAAAACCAAGATTCCCAAACGCGAGAATAGCAAATAAACTTCCCAAAAGTTATCCAACAATCTTCAAGAATTCAATCTAGATCTAACAAGTATTTTTCTTTCTAATCTCCCCTCTCAAATTAATTCAAAAACTAACAAAAATGTATCGACCCCCCAAACGCTATCGCAGCCCACACTTCACTCCACCAAGCATGCAACAGACGACCGAAAAATATTTCCAAAAATGGCCTTCAGCATCGTCGACCGAGTCAGTGACTCGGTCGAGCAGTGGGTTGCTCGGTCGGCCGCTTGGTCCGAGCAGATGTATTGCTCGACCGAGCATGACAGTAAATCGCGCTCCTCCAAAATCATCACTCTGTCTGCTCGGCCCGAGTCAGCTCTGCTCGGTTGAGCAGATAGCTGACTCGGTCACTGAAGAAGCTAATCGGGCCATGAAAGAGATTAGTCAGGTGTAAGAATTAAGGGCTGCTCGACCGAGCACCATGAGTGCTCGGTCCGAGCAGGCTGCGTTTCTGCTCTCTTCTTTATTTTGCATCTGCTCAACCGAGCAGCTGCTCTGCTCAGTCGAGTCGCCTGGGAAACTCTTTCCTGGAACATCTGAAGCTCCTCCTCTCCTCTTGCTCTCTCCTCCACTCCTTCCATAGCTCCCAAAACTCGGCGAACTCCTGTAGAGCTTTGCCAACGAGCTCACGGGCGTGTCAGATGTGTCCATACCCAGATCGGGTCCCAAATCGCTCCAAAATCCCTGAAAATTCATAAAACACTACGAAACTCGAATATGACGTTAGAAATGCGATATCGTAGGAAAATACAGGATTTGAACGTGAAAATGGCATGGAATGCAATGTCATGATGCTATGAAAAAGATGTAAAATATGGACACATCAAAATCCCCAAGCTTACCTCTTACTCGTCCTCGAGGAAGACGAATACTAAGTACGCCAGGAGAAAAACAAAAATAAATAAAAAATAAAATAAGAATAAAAGAGACTGGAAATGGATGGAGAGTGCTAAGGTTGTTCAATCAGATCTCAGGCCTAAACAGTATATCACGATGCTCTGAATAGTAAAAATACATGCTAATCACACTTTCAAGTTTTACAGATCATATGTCCAGCATGCAATATAGACAAAAGATCGGGATCTACTAAAATAATGCCATCAATCTCATATCAATCTCATGCAGTCCATAGAGTCTAGTATAGAAGGAGTTGGCAATGCACTATTCAATCACAGATACACATGGAGCATATAGAAATCACATAGCATGCAGTAGAGAATGGAAAGAGTCATGCTATTCAGTTATTCATTTCGAGTCATGAAAAATCTCCACAAACTAAAGTGTTTCGTAAAGTTTAAGTATTATCAAATCTCTCCGTTATGCACCGTCTCCACTCTAATGTCATACTCACTCAAATGATCAGTTGGTTCATCCCCCAAGCTTAGCTTGAGGAATCACATCTAGGAATGAGATATGGAGTTATTTTTGTCTTTTTCCCAGTATATGTGATAGCTTCTAATTAAAAGATACAAAACGGTTTTATTACTTTATTTTCTTTCTTTTTCTTTTCTTTTTCACATATATATATACATTTTTTTCATTTCATTTAGAAGCTATATATTTCTTTTTGGGTTTGGGAAGTGAGATGCGTTAGGGGGTAGTTGTAGGGGTGAAACCAACTGATATGTAGAGAACTATAAAGATATGTGGAGAAGGAAAATAATGAATCTCTCGGCTCACTCGTAAGAGGTGCACTACAGTTTAATAAGATAATACTCTAACTAAACTCATAACTAGTATGGATATTTTCATTCATCTAGATGAACACTGAAAAAACATGCAGTAATAGGCACAATGACATCAAGTATGCAAATAGAAGTGAATAAGATATAAAGCAGATGCTCCAAGTGCTCTAGTGATGCGTGAACCTAGGTGCATTACCCAACATAGCGCATAATATATACTATTTCATGCAGTTGATTTTCAATTCATTTCAAGCATTAAATCAGATAGATCAGTAAAAGAATATGCACGTATAAAGAAAGTAAAACTGAAACTATCCAAATAGCATGTCATCAGATAGTAAGCATCATGAGTAACTACTAAGGGCCACGAGAAGTATCATCATACAGAACATCCTTAGTATAAAAAGAAAAAGGGCTGAGAAAATAGGAAAGTGAAAAGAAGGATGCATGCATGGCAAAAAGCAGAAAACATGAAGCAAAATGAGAAAAAGGATAAAGGAGTGAAAAAGGGGGCGGAAAAGTAAACTAAAAAGTTGAAAAAGGGAGGAAAATGTAAAAGAAAGATGAAAAATAAAGCGGCAGTGCTCATACCCCAAGCTAAACACAGCAGTGTCTTTACTGCTGAGAAAACGCTGGTAGGCAGGAATGATGCTAAATAGGGTGGGTGGGTGGGGGAATATAAAATAAAAACTGTGCAAAAAAGAAGTAAAAACATGACATGATGCAATGATGAAGAGAAATGATGCATGTATGGGTCCTTCCCCAAGCTATCTAAGGTCAGGGCCCCGAACAGACAGATGGGCACAATAAAATATGAGAGAGGAAAAGATGGTAGGGACAACATCAAGCAGAGGCAGCACCCTCTGGGGGTGGTGATGGATCCCCTTGATGTGGACCAGGAGATCTGGGTAGGACAAGAGCAGTAATGAACTAGACTGTGGTGACAGACTCAGGTGGGGGAGAAGCAGGCTCTGTATAAGCCTGAGAATGTGGAGCACTGATTGGTGCAGTGGTAGTCACAGTGTCTGGCCGGGGTGGAGGAGCGTGTGCAAGGATCGTGGATGGTGGGCCACGTGTTTGAAGTAAGTCAATAATAGAGGCCAGGTCCGACTCAACTCTCTTGTGATGTGTCACCGTAGAGCGTATGAAGGCGTCGAAATCTCGCCGAAGGCAAGAAGTCAACTCCTCCAACACTGTCAGATGACCATCTGTGGAACGGGAGTCGAGGGGAGGGCGAAAAATGTGGCCGGGAGACACAACTCTCGTAAAGCGGTCCCGTGCAGAGGATACACGGTGCCTCGGGTGAAAAGTGGTAGAGGGTGAGCTCGAAGGGATCTCAACAGAGGACAGAGCAGGCATCGACACAGAAGTGCAGGACCGACGTCAAGATGCTCTCGGTAAGGATTGCTGAAGCAGGTGATGAGGAAACATGGGAGCCTAAGGAAATGGGCAGTGAGGCTATAAGGTACTGAAGAGGTGGAAGAGTGGGGGCTGAGTCGTGCTCTGGAAAGTCCAAATCTGTAAGATCGGGAGCGGACAGAATATCGGTGCCCTCCGACACGGGTATAGAAGAAACAGAGGAATATGCACGCATAAAGAAAGTAAAACTGAAACTACCCAAATAGCATGTCATCAGATAGTAAGCATCATGAGTAACTACTAAGGGTCACGAGAAGTATCATTATACAGAACATCCTTAGCATAAAAAGAAAAATGGCGGAGAAAATAGGAAAGTGAAAAGAAGGATGCATGCATGGCAAAAAGCAGAAAACATGATGCAGAATGAGAAAAAGGATAAAGAAGTGAAAAGGGGGCGGAAAAGTAAACTAAAAAGCTGAAAAAGGGAGGAAAATGTAAAAGAAAGATGAAAAATAAAGCGGTAGCGCTCATCCCCCAAGCTAAACCCAATAGTGTCCTCACTGCTGAGAAAACGCTGGTAGGCAGGAAATGATGCTAAATAGGGTGGGTAGGTGGGGGAATATAAAACAAAAACTGTGCAAAAAAAGTAAAAACATGACATGATGCAATGATGAAGAGAAATGATGCATGTATGGGTCCTCCCCCAAGCTATCTAAGGTCAGGGCTCGAACAGACAGATGGGCACATTAAAATATGAGGGAGAAAAAGATGGTAGGGACAACATCAAGTATAGACACCACTCTCTGGGGGTGGTGATGGATCCCTCTGATGTGGACCAGGAGATCTAGGTAGGAAAAAAGCAGTAGTGAACTGGACTCTGGTGACCAACTCAGGTGGGGGAGAAGCAGGCTCTGCAGAAGCCTGAGAATGTGGAGCACTGAGTGGTGCAGTGGTAGTCAAAGTGTCTGGCTGGGGTGGAGGAACGTGTGCAAGGATCACGGGTGGTGGGCCACGTGTCCGAAGTAAGTCAATAATGGAGGCCAGGTCCGACTCAACTCTCTCGTGATATGTCGCTGTAGAGCGTATGAAGGCATTGAAATCTTACCGAAGGCGAGAAGTCGACTCCTCCAAGGCTGTCAGATGACCGTCTGTGGAACGGGAGTCGAGGGGAGGGCGAGAAATGTGTCCCAGAGACACGACTCTCGTAAAGCGGTCCCGTGCAGAGGATACACGGTGCCTCGGGTGAAAAGTGGAAGAGGGTGAGCTCGAAGGGATCTTAGCAGAGGACAGAACAGTCGTCGACACAGAAGTGCGGACCGGCGTCGAGACGCGCTCAGTAAGGATAGTTGAAGCAGGTGATGAGGAAACATGGGAGCCTAAGGAAATGGGCAGTGAGGCTATAAGGTCCTGAAGAGGTGGAAGAATGGGGGCAGGGTCGTGCTCTGGAAAGTCTAAATCTGTAAGATCGGGAGCCGACAGAATATCGGTATAAAGAAAGTATAACTGAAACTACCCTAATAGCATGTCATCAGATAGTATGCATCATGAGTAACTACTAAGGGCCACGAGAAGTATCCTTATACAGAACATCCTTAGCATAAAAAGAAAAATGGCGGAGAAAATAGGAAAGTGAAAAGAATGATGCATGCATGGTAAAAAGCAGAAAACATGATGCAGAATGAGAAAAAGAATAAAGAAGTGAAAAGGGGGCGGAAAAGTAAACTAAAAAGCTGAAAAAGGGAGGAAAATGTAAAAAAAGATGAAAAATAAAGCGGTAGCGCTTATCCCCCAAGCTAAACCCAGCAGTGGCCTCATTGCTGAGAAAACACTGGTAGGCGGGAAATGATGCTAAATAGGGTGGGTGGGTAGGGAATATAAAATAAAAAATGTGCAAAAAAGAAGTAAAAACATGACATGATGCAATGATAAGAGAAATGATGCATGTATGGGTCCTCCCCCAAGCTATCTAAGGTCAGGGCTCGAACAGACAGATGGGCACATTAAAATATGAGGGAGAAAAAGATGGTATGGACAACATCAAGTAGAGGCACCACCCTCTGGGGTGGTGATGGATCCCTCTGATATGGACCAGGAGATCTAGGTAGGACAAGAGCAGTAGTGAACTGGACTTTGGTGACCGACTCAAGTGGGGGAGAAGCAGGCTCTGCAAAAGCCTGAGAATGTGGAGCACTGAGTGGTGCAGTGGTAGTCACAGTGTCTGGCTGGGGTGGAGGAGCGTGTGCAAGGATCACGGGTGGTGGGCCACGTGTCCGAAGTAAGTCAATAATGGAGGCCAGGTCCGACTCAACTCTCTCGTGATCTTTCATCGTAGAGCGTATGAAAGCGTCGAAATCTCGCCGAAGGCGAGAAGTCGACTCCTCCAAGGCTATCAGACGACCGTCTGAGGAACGGGAGTCGAGGGGAGGGCGAGAAATGTGGACCGGGGACATGACTCTCGTAAAGCGGTCCCATGCAGAGGATACACAGTGCCTCGGGTGAAAAGTAGGAGAGGATGAGCTCGAAGGGATCTCAGCAGAGGACAGAGTAGTCGTCAACACAGAAGTGCGGACCGACGTCGAGATGCTCTTAGTAAGGATAGCTGAAGCAGGTGATGAGGAAACATGGGAGCCTAAGGAAATGGGCAGTGAGGCTATAAGGTCCTGAAGAGGTGGAAGAGTGGGGGCTGGGTCGTGCTCTGGAAAGTCCAAATCTGTAAGATCGGGAGCAGACAGAATATCGGTGCCTTCTGGCACGGGTATAGAAGAAACAGAGGAAGGGGCAACAGGGCAGGAGGTGGTGAGTCACGATGGCCCGACAGAGGTGGAGGTGGAAGAGGAAGATGTAGAAGAAGTAGTGCCTCCTGAGCGAGATGGATATAAAGGCGGAGCGGGAAGGGCTGCAACAAGGGCTTCTATGTCGTGCTCCTCGTACTCGGGGGATCGGGGCACCCGGTCGTCGTCGTCGTCGTCAGCCTCGATGGGAGCTCCCGATTGCTCGAGTACATGGAGCAGAGGAAGAGGCTGTATCCTATCGATCATCCAGCTCAGCTGGACTGGTGCTATGTGGGTAAGGTGAGGGGCAAGAAGTGCCATGTGAGGCGTATGGTGGGTGCGGACAAGATATGTACAGTGACGGGCTCCATTGGGCCTGATGATATGCATGTGCTCGAGCATACAAAGAATCAAGCGTGTGGGGCCTGGAGGGGTCACTAGATCATCGCAAAGATCAACACCAAGCAAGCATGCAAAACTCATGAAAAATCTGCCACAGCAGATATCGGTCGCGTGGTATGCACCGACGATCTGAATCGGGCGATGACACAGCCAGTGGGCTGCGTCAGAAAGTACGAAGGGGCAGATGGAGCCATCTCGGTGGAAGCGCATCGGTCGGGTCATACCCATCAGATGGGCAAGCTCTGGTAGGGACATGGTCCCAACCTCTGGCCAACAAAAAATTGTCGTGGTGAGGTGACGCTACGCGTAACGAAGGCAGGGATGCACGATGCATGATGCCTTCGTCCGGCTCGGACGGTGGTGGTCCAAAGCTGAGATACGATGCCAGAAAGCTGGAGCATCGAAAGGGCCAAAGTTGTAGTCTGGGGAGAATGTGGCTCAGGGGTTGGGAATGGCAGGGAAAAGGAAGTGTGCACGGATCATCTCGTATGTGATCGTGAAATCATCATCCATGAGACGAAAAGTGATGCCATCGCCCGCAGGGGTGCGGGCAATGGAGATCAAGGCCTCCATGGTGAGGTGTGTGTATGTGGGGGCGTGGAAACCTATGAGACGATCGAAGCTGATCGTGCGGTACAACCAATGGACTCCATGTAGGAGTCCAAGGGAGTGGAGGGTAGGGACATCTATGAAAAGAGTGGGGACGAGACGACGCTGCGAGAGCCTAACGAAGTGTTCACGGTGTGCATCGTCACGAAAAGTTATCCCGTAAGTCCGCACACGTGGCGGCAGAGTCTCGGTGGTGGCGACGGGGTGGGAGGGGACAGTGGGTGCAGTGGTGAGAATAGGTGCAGAGGTGATGGGTGTAATAGTGGTGGGGATACGCGGTAGTGGTGGGGATAGTAGTGGTCGGGATTGGCGTGTTAGTGGAGGGGATAGTAGTGGCAGTGGTGAGGCAAGTGCGAC
Source organism: Scilla litardierei (assembly GCA_030789695.1). Classification (NCBI taxonomy): domain Eukaryota; kingdom Viridiplantae; phylum Streptophyta; class Magnoliopsida; order Asparagales; family Asparagaceae; genus Scilla; species Scilla litardierei. The sequence goes on along the minus strand of CM061142.1, from coordinate 685,571,122 downwards.
GAGTGGATTGGGAAGCGGAGGCGCCAGGAGTCTGCCTCTTCCCACGAATGGGAGGGGTGGCAGCTCCTAGAGTGCGGACCATCGTGGAGATGGCAATATGATGCATCAGTAGAAAAAATAAATAGAGGAACGAGTGTACCGAATGGGTGAGTTAAGCAAAAGCGAAGATCTACCCCAAGCTAATCCCTGTAGTGGCTGCTGACGTAGGCAAAAGGTACCTGAAACAGAAACAATGTAAACGTCAGTATTAGAAAGTCAAAAATAGGGGAAATACTGAATTGGGGTTGCTCGATCGAGCAGATCTACTGCTCGGTCCGAGCTGTGCTGCTCGTTTGGGAAATTCTGACCGAGCACATTTGCTGCTCGGTCAGCTACGGATTTTGTCGAGAAGAGGCTGGCTGCTCGATCGAGCACTGTGAGTGCTCGATCGAGCAGCAGGAGCCGTTTTAGGGGGGAGGCGATTGGGGGGGTTTGTGTGGCATGATGAGAGAGGGGGGAGGCGGAGGAGGATGGGGGGAAACTGACCGGAGATGGAGGCGCGGTCGGCGGCACAGGAGAATGAATAGGAGGCGGCGACGGCGACTGGGGCGAATTGAGCAGGGTACGAGAGGGGTTTGCTCGGGCGATAAATTCTGAGCTTAGGGAAATTTTGGGTGCTTTACGGTTAAAATGAAAACGAGTTGTGTTAAAAACCCAACTCGCTTGGAGGTGGGGCCCATTGAAAATAGGGTAAACTGACTCGATCGAGTCGGACACGAAAAAAATAAATAGTTTAAGAGTACTCCCTCGCATGCTCGACCGAGCAGTATGCAGCTCGGGTGAACAGATCATCACTCGGATCGAGCATGGCATGCTCGGGCCGTGCAGACAGAACGTCATTTTCTCCAAATCTTCAAGAGCATGTTTTACTCGATCGAGTAGGTGGCTGCTTGGTCGAGTCGCTGTCTGCTCGGCCCGAGCAAATGATGCTCGGGCCGTGTAGACAGAGTGATGATTTTTCTCTTTCTCCTCGTGCCTGTGCTGCTCGACCGAGCAGTGTAGCTGCTCGGTCGAGTCATCTGTGTCTTCTTTTTGCTCCTTTTTCTTTCATTTTCTCTTCAAATCTGTTGCTCTCCTCCAGCTTCCTTCCGTTTAAAATGTCGATTTGCATGCCCCCTCATGTTCAACCTGTAAAGAGGAAGAACTCATCAAATTTTTATGGTTTTGTAGTTTTACGGGAAATAAACAACGTTTTTGTTTGGTTTTCTCAAATAGGTAGACTAAAAACAAGAAATTGAAAAAGATAGTCTAAGATACAAGAGATTGGGTTGCCTCCCAATAAGCGCTCGTTTTTAGTCATGAGCTCGACTTCCTTTGATTCATCAATAGTCGTTTGGTGCGCGTGGAATTCGCGCGTCGTTCTTTCCGATAACGCAATCCGGAGGTATTTAGTATCCGTCTACTTCAAGGTTCTCCCTTGCGTACCCCATGGCCGCTGATTCTTCACAATGCAGAGGTCGATTCAAAAGATACTCATCCAACACTCGGATATAGGTGGCGACCGCGTTGTGGTAGGTTGGGTCGCCGTCATCGTCAACTCATGTTCTTATTGGGTCCTTCATGACCCCCTCAGAAGAAAAATCTCCAACAACTTCATCTTCCAGGAGCTCCAAGTAGCTAGCTCTTTCTTCACGAACGTGCTCCCTTATTGGCTTCTACAGCCTGAACTCAGCTTCGATGTTGCCCACGTTCAACGAGAGAGTCCCTTCTCAGACATCAATCAAGACTCTGGCCGTCACCATGAAGGGGCGGCCAAGTATAAGCTGGGAGTTCCCTCCCTCGGGCATGTTCATAATGACGAAGTCAACTGAAACACATAACCCAGGGGGTATCTGGAGTATAATATCACTGGCTATAGACCACCAGGCATATGATCGAATGGTCCGCAAGATGTATGGACATATTCGTCGGCTTTAATTCGCTCCTGGTCTGCAATCTCTCAAATATAGAAAGCGGCATCAAACTGATGCTCGCCCCTAGATCGATCAAAGCTCGGCTGATGGGTGTCCCTCCGATGGAGCATGGAACGGTGAAGCTCCCCAGATCCGACAGCTTCTGGGGGAGATGATTCTTTATAACTGAGGTGGAGTCCTCCATGAGCTTTATCTCTTCGGGCTTCCTCTTCCCCGTGATCAGATCCTTTAAGAACTTGGCATAGATGGGGATCTCTGTGATTGCATCCATGAATGGAATGTTTAATTGGATTCCCTTTAGCAACTCTGTGATTTTGGAGTATTTCTTCTCCATCTTGGCCAAGGCCAACCTCTGTGGATATGGCGGGGGAGGTCGACTTGCTTTGTTTTTTGCAACATCAACGAGAGATGGTGTTGTTGTAGGTGTGATGGATGGTAGATCTGCCTTCTCCTCATTCCTTGTAGGCTCTTCAGTAGCCTCTTCTTTATCACCGTCATTAACGGCTTCCTCAGCAATGACTCTCTCCTTGTTCAAAACCGGGATCATGACGGGGTCAGTCACCCGGCCTCCACGTGTGATGACAGAAACCACAGCATTCGATTGGGCCCTCGGATTTGGCTCTGGTTGCGAAGGCAACCTCCCTTGGTTCTTTAGAAGCTGGGACATCTGGCCTCTCAGTTCGTCGAGCAAAGTATTTATACTCTTGAACTGAGAGGAAGTGTCCTAGTTGAACCGGGCTTGACCACTCATAAATGTTTCCAATATTGCCTCCAGATAGGATCGAGGCAGATTTGGTGCATAGCCCTGCTGAGATGGGAGATTGAACTGATAACCCAGCGGTCGATAAGGCTGAGCTGGCCTAAACCCATTCTACTGCTGATTCTGTGGTTGCACTTGTTGTTGCTGAGGAGGAGGTGGCGGTCTATGGAATTGTGGAGGTTGCAGCCCTCCACTTGGGTTTCCATAAGAAAACCCCAGATGATTCCGAGCAGCTGGGTGTTGCCATTGATTTTGTCCCTCTCCTTGGACGTATTGCACAGACTCAGATAATTCAGCACCATCATAATGTGCTTCACCAGGAATGTAACCCTGATCTACATAATCCTCTGTACGATGATAAACAGAGGTGCTAGTGGTCGCCGGGATGGAGTCCAAGTGCTGTTCAATTCTGGCCACCTGTTTGCACAAGTTCTCGATATGAGAATCCAGATGGCTGGCAGATTTGACCTCGGGGGTCCGGGCCACGATGGTCTGTTCTTCACTCCATTGCTGATTATTGGCTGCCATAAGCTCTAGCAGGTCTATAGCTTCTTCAGTAGACTTGTCAAGGAGGGCACCTTGTGCAACAGCATCAATTATCATTTTGGTACTGGGCTGCAGCCCATTATAAAAACTCTGCACCAAGTCCCAAGGCTGGATCCCATGATGAGGACATTGATGCTATATGTCCTTGAATCTCTCACAGGTCTCATAAAGGGATTCTTGTGGGAGCTGTTTAAAGTTTGAAATTGCTTCCTGGATCCGTACCGTCTCGACGGTGGATAGAATTTATCCACAAAGGCGAGTGCCAACTTCTCCCACATGGTGAAATGGTTGTGCGGATGGGCCCGTAGCCAGTACGATGCTTTATCCCTCAGGGTGAATGGAAAAGCCGCAGCTTGACAGCATCATCACTTACATCCTTGGCCTTGAAAGTGTCACACTTTGCCAAGAAGGTATCGATGTGGTGATTGGGGTTCTCGTGAGGGTGCCCATGGAAGGGATCCTGTTGCATTAAATTTATGAGCCCCGTCTTCAGCTCAAAGCTCGCTGCCGCCAGTTGCGGCCTAAGGATATAAGAATTGATTCCAAATGTAGGCTTCATATGGTCCCTGATGGACCCAGTGCGAGGAGGAGTAGTATTTTCTGCCATCTGAGCAGAGGGAGATTGATTTCTGCTTGATGCCCTCAGAGCCCTTGTCGTTTTCTCGATCTCGGGATCGAGCAATAACTCCTGATTAAATTCCCCAAAGCGAGTGTTCATGCACCAAAACAACTCAGACAAATACCATTAGTAGCACGGCAATAAATAAAAGAATAAAAATGGTGGAGAGATAAGGGATGATTAGAGTTGCTAACAAACTTCTCAAAGTAAAAATAAACTGAGATAACACTATTGTCGTCCCCGGCAACGGCGCCAAAAACTTGACGCACCCGAAACCTACACCTAGATTCCACCCGGCGGTGTCACGATCGCCAGGCGTGGTTGGCCCCTAGGTGTCAATTCCGGGCTCAATCCGCAAGCGGATGGTGTCAAATTATAGTATAAAGGATGTCAGATCCCACAGGGACGGTGACAATGTAATTGGGTTCTCATCTTATTTCTATATCTCGAAGTGAGATAGCTGTCGGGTTGAGAGAATTGGTTGTGATATTGTTGATTCAATAATAAAAGGGACTAGGGTATTAGGGATCACCACTAAGACCATTGAGGATCGACGTTGGAATAGGATCCTTACATTGCATTAGGGTTAGGGAATTAATCTCCCAATTCGTACCACTCTCGTGGGTTAGAATCGCGAGGTATTTCAGTGGCTCTCGTTGACACAGTGGCAGTAGCCGTCAATGTAGCGATATAGTTCATCGGTGGATCCCCTCAAGGCACGAGCCGGGCATGGTCACGATCCTTGGTTGGATCCACCGATTTCCCTTTTCGAATCCTAAGGATACCCTTAAGCACATCAATTCCACAGACCGTGGGCATGATCTCAATACGGGTTATCCTAGAGATTCGGTAGAATCAACCGAAATACTCCCCTAAATTCCTAATTCAATCTAGAGATCCAGATCTACATCTCCCCCTAGGATCTTAGGGCTAACCCATCAACCCTAGAAAAGACTACTCACTCGTGGCGATATTGACAAATAAAAATACAATTTTTAAGAGAGAAAACATCATGGCAAATTGATAGGATGAAGATTAAGAAATTTACAGCGAGTAATAGATCTAACGAAAAACCAAGATTTCCAAACGCGAGAATAGCAAATAAACTTCCCAAAAGTTATCCAACAATCTTCAAGAATTCAATCTAGATCTAACAAGTATTTTTCTCTCTAATCTCCCCTCTCAAATTAATTCAAAAACTAACAAAAATTAATCGACCCCCCAAACGCTATCGCGGCCCACACTTCACTCCACCAAGCACTCAACAGACGGCCGAAAAATATTTCCAAAAATGGCCTTCAGCATCGTCGACCGAGTCAGCGACTCGGTCGAGCAGTGGGTTGCTTGGTCGGTTGCTCGGTCCGAGCAGATGTATTGCTCGACCAAGCATGCCAGTAAATCACGCTACTCCAAAATCATCACTCTGTCTGCTCGGCCCGAGTCAGCTCTGCTCGGTCGAGCAGATAGCTGACTCGGTCGCTGAAGAAGCTGCTCGGGCGTGCAAGAGATTAGTCGGGCATAAGAATTAAGGGCTGCTCGACCGAGCACCATGAGTGCTCGCTCCAAGCAGGCTGCGTATCTGCTCTCTTCTTCATTTTGCATTTGCTCGACCAAGCAGCTGCTCTGCGCGGTCGAGTCGCCTGGGAAACTCTTTCCTGGAACATCTGAAGCTCATCCTCTCCTCTTGCTCTCTCCTCCACTCCTTCCATGGCTCCTAAAACTCGACGAACTCTTGTAGAGCTTTCCCAACGAGCTCACGGACGTGTCAGATGTGTACATACCCAGATTGGGACCCAAATCACTCCAAAATCACTGAAAATTCATAAAACACTACGAAACTCGTTTAAAATACGATATCTTAGGAAAGTACGGGATTTGACCGCAAAAATGGCATGGAATGCGATGTCATGATGCTATGAAAAAGGTGTAAAATATGGACACATCAGTTAGCGCCTACAACCGCGGCCCCGAAACCCAAAACCCGTCATTAAGGCTAAATAATACTCATTCAAAGGAATAACTCATTCGATTGTTGGGCTTCTGCTAATACACAATGAGGAATTAATAAGGCCGATTAAATATGCAATCGTTATCATCAATCTCGGAGAAAATCCCGCCCAGATCAAGGAAGGACGGTTATTCACAATCAGCAGGTCGTCATCTATATATACCCAAAAGGACAATGTAAATGTGGTTCCAACTCCCAAGGTACGGGATAACCTACACTCTGACCCTCTATTGTCCACTCTATATATTGCTTCCTCCTTATATCTTGCAGAAACCAACTCAAGGCGAACCTCCTTGGCTCGATCTTGATAACTCCTAGATTCTCCTTAAGTTCACATCTAACTTATGTATCAGAAGGGATTTAGGTCAGAAACCAGATCCTGTAGGGATTTTCAAGGTCCCTTAGAGATAATTTTAAAATTATTCGTCCTAAGTCGGACGAACAAAATAAAATAAACAGCGGAAAATAATTTATTAAACTATTTAATAAATATAGCCCTAAGGAAAATTCCCTAAGCCATGAAATCTACTGACTCGAGTTGGGTCTGACCAACTCGAGAAAGTTCTAACTACTAATTAATCTAAATGCATATTAAATTAACTCACCCGGAATCTTGCCCTGGAGCAGGCAAGATGTTCCGCACCGTCTTGCGCTCAATGATCTGAGTCGCCTCCCGAACCGCGTTGCGTCGCTCCTCGTCGCGAACTGGATCAGCTCCCGAAGCGCACCTTGCCTCCAAGCCCATCGCTAGCCGTAGAAAGTTTCAGTTGAGTAAACCCGCGTCGTAGACTTCCGAATCAAATTCGGACCTCCTGTTGCCTTGCCAGGACCCGGTTGGAGGACATGAAAATTTATAGAGGATGAGAATAAATTTAAGTCTTGATTAAGTTTGCTCAAATATTTTGGAGCTCCTTAATCGGTGACTTGGTGCAAGAAACAAAGAAGGGAGTGCACACCTATTTATATAGGAGGCCGACTCCGCTTCTTTTGTCATGAGCAATGTGGGACTAATTAGCTAGGAAGAGGTTTTAGGATTTAATTTAATTAAGTTAGAATAGCTTTCACAAAGTCTAACTTCAATCAATTAATCCTCACTCACCATTGAGCTTCAGAGATGATACAAGTTATCATTTCGAAGGGCTAGTAATGGTGAACGCGTAGAAACAAACGGCAACGAAATCCGAGTTCGTTTGACCCCTCAAACAATTGCTCAAAGTTGAGCAAAAAATCCATGTTTCGTAGCTGTCAAGGGTTTCACTTAAACCCTAATGAAACGACTTAAGTTGCGGGCGGACCGTTAAGCTTAGTGGGGGCGCCCGCCTTAGGAAACTGGGCGCGCCCGCTAGGGTGCGCCCGCACGGGCACACAGCACGCTGTTTCCAGTGGGCTGCGCCCACTGGTTGCAGCGGGCTTCGCCCGCTGGGTCAGCGGGCCACGCCCGCTGCTCCCAGCGGGCTACGCCCGTTGTGAGCAGCGATCCGCACCCGTTTAACCCTAGTGGGTTTATCCCACATCCCTTTGCACCTTTCTTGCGTTTCTGGGCTCATCCGAGCTCCGATTCCTACACGATTTGATCCTCTGGATTCCACACAAAATCCCCTCCATTCCCAAATGCTCCAAATTCACAATCAACTTGTGAATTTAACATTCTCATTTCATCTTATGATTTCCTCTATACAATCTATCTGTTACTACGACGTGAATGTTACTCGGTGTGAGACCCTACAGCCTGACCCTTACTACAGGCCGAGACTCGAAGTCTTAAGACGACAGTGACCACTAGCAGTAGGTGTCGTCCCTATTTCAGGATCATCGATTACGTGATTGGTTCGTTGGTAAGAGTGCCGATGGGATCACTCGGACTGTGACTGTGATAATTTCTGTAGTTTTAGTCCCTTCGTCATAACTATGTCACTTGTCTAGCCTAGGGTATGGTTCTCTATCAACCCCATTAGCTAGCAGTGGTCAGTATACGTCGGTCTCTGGTACATACATGTTGTACCTGTTACAACATACCTTGGCCAAGTTTTTATCGAGAGTCGTACTAACCTGCGACACTAACTTTCCATTAACGGAAGAGACGAATCCTCTGTTGATCACTACTTAGCTCATATGCTTCGAGTGTCTCCCAGCCTAGATCTTTCAGCAGGCCTAGCCTCGAAGCTAGATCTTTATACCTAAGTGACACTGTTTACACATAGCTTCAGACAATGATCTCAAGTCCTAAGGACCAACTTACCTATTATCACTTAGAGTTATTAATGATAGTTTAGTTAATGTTGAACCATTTAATAACTCTTTGTTTGGGTCGTTCAGTGGACTCATTCTCTAGTGAGCACCTCCGCCCTGTCTCCGACTTTGCCAAGCCGTATGGTTATGAGACCAACCAGACTAAGACGCAATGGTCTGTCTGATGTGCCGATATCCCTTATCTCAACACATCTATGACCACGAACACTTTTAAGATTCAAGCTGTTATCGGTCAGACATTTCTCATAATCATAATCTACATTGTGAAACATGCGTGACCTAACTTTGAATCCAAGGGAATAATCCAAGTAATAAATAACTCAGACAATATTTTTACTCGAAAGAATACTTTCATTTATTGAACAATATGTTTATTAAGATAAATAGCCACGAGGGCATACATTTCTCTACATCTCCCACTTGCACTCAGGCCTATTTATTTTGGTATCTCATACCATATTTACACGCTAGTTTCTCTAAACGATCACGTGCCAGCACCTTCGTGAATGGATCTGCCAAGTTGTCTTCTGAAGAGACTCTAAGGAGTTCTATATCTTTCCGCTGCTCTATCTCCCGTATCAGGTGATACTTGCCAAGAATATGTCTGGATCTCTTGTGGAATATAGGTTCTTGAACCAGGCTGATGGCCGCATTGTTGTCGCAATACAACGGTATTGGACTTTCAACGGCAGGAACCATCCCTAGTTGGTTGATGAACTTCCTCATCCAGACTGCTTCCTTTGCTGCATCGTTGGTCGCTATGTATTCGGCTTCCATCGTGGAGTTTGCAATAGTGACTTGTTTGGAACTCCTCCAACTGACTGCTCCTCCGTTGAGAGTGAAAATATATCCTGAGATCGATTTGCTATCATCCATATCACCCTGAAAGATGGAATCTGTGAACCCTTCAACTTTCAGGTGTTCACTTCCATAAACAAAGATCAAGTCTTTAGTCCTTCTCAAGTACTTAAGAATTGTCTTGACCGCTTTCCAGTGCTCTTCTCCAGGGTTAGACTGATACCAACTTACTACACCTAGTGCATAAGCGACATCGGGTCTGGTACAAATCATGGAGTACATGATAGATCCCACAGCAGAAGCATATGGGATCTTGGTCATCTGTACCCTTTCCAAGTAAGTTTGTGGAGACATCTTCTTGGTGAGGGTTATCCCATGATTGGCTGGTAATGAACCACCCTTGCTGTTTTCCATGTTAAAATGTTTTAACACGGTTTCAATGTACCTAGTTTGGGAGAGTCCCAGCATCCGTTTAGATCTATCTCTATGGATCTTCACACCTAATATGTAGGATGCTTCTCCCAAGTCTTTCATGGAGAAATTGGTGATAGCCATCTTTAACAGACTTCAACATCTTTATGTCATTGCCTATTATCAGAATGTCATCCACGTATAGAACGAGGAGGACTAAAGAATTGTTATTACTGGTCCTTTTTTAGATGCATGGATCATCCTCGTTTCTGACAAAACCAAACTCTTTGACTGTTTTGTCGAAGCGGATGTTCCAACTTCTTGAAGCTTGCTTAAGCCCATAAATGGACTTATGCATCTTACACGCTTTTTCTTCGCTCCCACTGACTTCGAAGCCTTCTGGCTGAGTCATGTAAATCTGCTACTCTAAATCACCGTTTAGGAAAGCAGTCTTCACATCCATTTGCCAGATTTCGTAGTCGTAGTAGGCAGCAATAGCGAGTACTATTCGAATAGACTTGTGCATGGCCACTGGTGAAAAAGTTTCGTCATAATCTATTCCTAGAATCTGACGATATCCTTTTGCAACCAGTCTAGCCTTGTACGTTTCTATTTTTCCATCCGCACCAATCTTCTTCTTGAAGATCCATTTGCAGCCTATGGGAGCATTTCCCTTGGGCACGTTTTCTAAGGTCCATACCTTATTCACGTGCATGGAATCTATTTCGGACTTCATTGCATCTAACCATTTTTTAGAGTCTATACTCTTTAAGGCTTCCTGGAAGGTAACATGGTCATCATTTACTATGATGCTATCCTCAATTCCCCCGTCTACGAGAAAACCGTAGTACCTTTCGGGGACTCGAGGAACCCCATTTGACTTCCTACTGACTGGTTTGGAGATGTCAGGTTCTAACTCTCCCACTGGTTCCAACACTTGTTCCTGTGTAAGTATTTCCTCCGAGCATTCATCTAGATCAATTACCTTACCAGTGGATTCCTTCACAAGGAATTCCCTTTCCAGAAAAGTGGCATGTCTAGAAACAACAATCTTTTGTTGTTCTGGGTGGTAAAAGATATAACCTAATGAATGTCTCGGATACCCTATGAATTTACACAGTATAGATTTGTCTTCCAGTTTGTCTGGATTTTACCTTTTGACATATGCAGGACAACCCCATATCTTCAAGTGATTAAGGCTGGGTTTCTTCCCGGTCCATATCTGATATGGTGTCAAATGCACAGATCTAGACGGAACTTTATTTAGAATGTATATAGCAGTTTCCAGGGCATAGCCCCAGAGGGAAGTAGTTAACTCAGCTTCACTTAACATAGATCGCACCATGTCTAACAAGGTCCTGTTTCTCCTTTCTGATACACCGTTATGTTGAGGTGTGTAAGGAGGAGTGACCTGAGAGAGAATCCCATTCTCTTTTAAGTAAGTGAGGAATTCATGGTCTAAGTATTCTCCTCCTCGATCTGATCGAAGAATCTTAATACTTTTCCCAGTCTGGTTTTCGACTTCGGAACGGTACTCTTTGAATCGCTCAAAGCTTTCGGACTTATGTTTCATCAAGACCACATGTCCAAACCTTGAGTGATCGTCAGTAAACGTGACGAAATATGAAAATCCACCTTTGGCTAATGTAGACATGGGTCCATATACATCGGAATGTACTAGACCCAAGAGTTCGATAACTCTTTCCCCTTGACTTGCAAAAGGAGTTTTGGCCATCTTACCTTTGAGGCATGACTCGCAAGTCTCAAATGACTCATAATTCGAGAGGCCCAAGAGCCCCTCTTTATGTAACTTGCTGAGTCTCTTCTCTCCGATATGGCCTAGTCTACAATGCCAAAGATAGGTTTCATTAAAACTAGATTCCTTACGTTTTCTTGTATTAACGTTTAATACAACCTCATTGCTTAAAGTGTATATTCCATTACTGAGTGTCCCAAAACCTAGCAAATTTCCATCAAGGGCAATGTTCATGACATTTCCGCTGATAATAAAATTATAACCATCTTTAGCCAAAGCTGAGACAGATATAATATTGCATAAGAAGTTTGGGATGTAGTAACATTGCTTCAAAAGCAAGTTAGCTCCACCAGCTAATGTGTGTTTAAGATCTCCTACGGCTACAACATCAACATTTGCTGCGTTTCTGATTTGGAGAATTATCTTATTCTTTTCAAGTTTTCTAATGATTCTCATTCCTTGTAACTGGTTGCAGATGTGAGAACCTGCATCGGTGTCTAACACCCATGCATTAGAATTAACTGAAAGAACTACACTTTGCATTTTAGAAGTTAAGGCATAAACTTGCCCTTCCTTCATTTGTTCCCTTTCTGCTATAGATTTCTTAGACACGCCACTATTAATTTTATAACCAGTTAATAAGTTCTTATCTCGGATATTATTTACCTTACTCGTCATGCTGCAAAGATTAGAACTCATAATTAGCATGTGTTCAAAATATTTTTAAAATATAACTAGAATGGTTTTTATCCAATTATACTCTCCCATTAATAAACAGATCGTTTAATCCAAAACATTATTAAATGGGAGCAGGAATCCAACAACCTTGAGTCGCCCGACCTTGAGTGTAGCTCAACAAGTCGTTCGACTCGGCTGTAGGTAGACGAACTCTTGGTCGATCATATCGAATATGACTCCCTATTCGATTTTACCCCTAGTCATTTGTGATCATGAGTGTGCTCATCCGGATCACAATGGCTAGCCTAGTCGGACCCTTATTTTCGTGTCTAGCCTGACTTGCCCCGTCGCTCGGTGTATGCACGACACGTCGGTTTGGGTCAGGACTTAGACTACATTCTTGGTTAGACTTACGCCGATGCTCGGAGGATGAGACAACGGTTTCAGTCAGGTCAAGATGTTTATCAAGAAATCGGTTTCTACAAGATTGACATGTCACGGCTTGAGTGTAGCTCAACAACCGTAACATGTTTCTTACAGTTGCCAACTCCTAAAACAAGGAGGGCTATGATTTATCTTAAGCGAGATTATTATCGTATTTGATTTCGGTATAGTCGATGGACTTACACAGTCATGAATCGACACCTTGCGGTCCAGCGGACATGGCCAGGGAATTGACTAAGCCAGGACCACTTGGTACCTAGACTAACTAGGTAGGTCCAGCAAACTTAGCCAAGCACATTGACCGACATCATGATCCATTGAAGGTGTTTTCATCAATTCTATGTTGGTCCAAAAACTAAATGGCTTTTAATTAAAACTAGTTAATCATTATCAACTAGTGGATCCCTAAAATTCAAAAATTTTGGGTTTGTTAGACGATTTTTATCAAGTCCTTATCAACTGTAAGGATTAGGAAAAATATGCGCTGCTACCCTAATCGTCCAATAGGTATACTTAAACAATTTAAGACATATCAGAGTATCAAAGATTATCACATAAAATTTGAGGAAAGATTTTTAATGGCTATCATAATAATCCATTAGGCAATTTTAAACAATTTAAAATTTGCTTGGCGTCAAAATTTATCTTATAAAATTTGAGAATTAATTTAATGGCTAACCTAGCAAGTCCTTCTTGTGTCATCAAAATAAAACAAGAATGTGCCATTAACCTAATTATCACATAATTAAAACATGCAGTTTAAAAAGTAGTATAAGAATAGAGTAGATCTGGATCTGATACCACTGTAGGGATTTTCAAGGTCACTTAGAGCTAATTTTAAAATTATTCGTCCTAAGTCGGACGAACAAAATAAAATAAACAGCGGATAATAATTTATTAAACTATTTAATAAATATAGCCCTAAGGAAAATTCCCTAAGCCATGAAATCTACTGACTCGAGTTGGGTCTGACCAACTCGAGAAAGTTCTAACTACTAATTAATCTAAATGCATATTAAATTAACTCACCCGGAATCTTGCCCTGGAGCAGGCAAGATGTTCCGCACCGTCTTACGCTCTATGATCTGAGTCACCTCCCGAACCGCGTTGCGTCGCTCCTCGTCGCGAACTGGATCAGCTCCCAAAGCGCACCTTGCCTCCAAGCCCATCACTAGCCATAGAAAGTTTCACTTGAGTAAACCCGCGTCGTAGACTTCCGAATCAGATTCGGACCTCTCCGTTTCCTTGCCAGGACCCGGTTGGAGGACAGGAAAATTTATAGAGGATGAGAATAAATTTAAGTCTTGATTAAGTTTGCTCAAATATTTTGGAGCTCCTTAATCGGTGACTTGGTGCAAGAAACAAAGAAGGGAGTGCACACCTATTTATATAGGAGGCCGACTCCGCTTCTTTTGTCATGAGCAATGTGGGACTAATTAGCTATGAAGAGGTTTTAGGATTTAATTTAATTAAGTTAGAATAGCTTTCATAAAGTCTAACTTCAATCAATTAATCCTTACTCACCATTGAGCTTCAGAGATGATACAAGTTATCATTTCGAGGTCTAGTAATGGTGAACGCGTAGGAACAAACGGCGACGAAATCCGAGTTCGTTTGACCACTCAAACAATTGCTCAAAGTTGAGCAAAAACCCATGTTTCGTAGCCGTCAAGGGTTTCACTTAAACCCTAATAAAACGACTTAAGTTACGGGCGGACCGCTAAGCTTAGCGGGCGCGCCCGCCTTAGGCAACTGGGCGCGCCCGCTAGGGTGCGCCCGCGCGGGCGCGCAGCCCGCTGTTTCTAGTGGGCTGCGCCCGCTGGTTGCAGCGGGCTCGGCCTGCTGCACCCAGCGGGCGGAGCCCGTTTAACCCTAGTGGGTTTATCCAACTTCCCTTTATGCCTTTCTTGCCTTTCTGGGCTCATCCGAGCTCCGATTCTTACACGGTTTGATCCTCTAGATTCCACACGAATTCCCTCCATTACCAAATGCTCCAAATTCACAATCAACTTGTGAATTTAACATTCTCATTTCATCTTATGATTTCCTCTATACAATCTATCTGTTACTACGACGTGAATGTTACTCGATGTGAGACCCTACAGCCTGACCCTTACTACAGGCCGAGACTCGAAGTCTCAAGATGACAGTGACCACTAGCAGTAGGTGTCGTCCCTATTTCAGGATCATCGATTACGTGATTGGTTCGTTAGCAAGAGTGCCGACGGGATCACTCTGACTGTGACTGTGATAATTTCCGTAGTTTTAGTCCCTTCGTCATAACTATGTCACTTGTTTAGCCTAGGGTATGGTTCTCTATCAACCCCATTAGCTAGCAGTGGTCAGTATATGTCGGTCTCTGGTACATACATGTTGTACCTGTTACAACATACCTTGGCCAAGGTTTTACCGAGAGCCGTACTAACCTGCGACACTAACTTCCCATTAACGGAAGAGACGAATCCTCTGTTGATCACTACTTAGCTCATATGCTTCGAGTGTCTTCCAGCCTAAGATCTTTCAGCAGGCCTAGCCTCGAAGCTAGATCTTTAAACCTAAGTGACACTGTTCACACATAGCTTCATACAATGATCTCAAGTCCTAAGGACCAACTTACCTATTATCACTTAGAGTTATTAATGATAGTTTAGTTAATGTTGAACCATTTAATAACTCTTTGTTTGGGTCGTTCAGTGGACTCATTCTCTAGTGAGCACCTGCGCCCTGTCTCCGACTTCGCCAAGCCGTATGGTTATGAGACCAACCAGACTAAGACGCAATGGTCTGTCTGATGTGCCAATATCCCGTATCTCGACACATCTATGACCACGAACGCTTTTAAGATTCAAGCTGCTATCGGTCAAAAATTTCTCATAATCGTAATCTACATTGTGAAACATGCGTGACCTAACTTTGAATCCAAGAGAATAATCCAAGTAATAAATAACTCAGACAATATTTTTACCAGAAAGAATACTTTCATTAATTGAACAAGATGTTTATTAAGATAAATAGCCACGAGGGTATACATTTCTCTACAGATCCGACCCTCCTGACACTTCCTTGTGGCGTAGATTATCGAGGCTCGATTCAGTGGGAGGCTCTTACGACAGCATTTTACCAGCGGGAAGGTCGTGCGGGTGCTCCTCAATATCAATTGACCGAGGCTCGATCCATTTCAGGGTCAAATTAGCATGGCAAGTCTACTACAAACTGTCAACGACCCTGGTTCTACTATCTTAGGGTCCCACTCAACCGGCAAACGAGGCTCCAACTCAGCAAAAAGGGTTCGCGTTAGCATCATTATTGTTTTGGTCGTTTTTGGCATTAAACCCCGTGGATGCAATTTTTTCAATTTTAAACAGGGGGTTATCTAACTCTTACCCTCGTTCCATTGATTAGAACGGGAAAATCCTTATACACATATTAAAGAATTTGAGGAGTTATATGTGTTACTTGCTTTAATTGCCGATACAATATATCTTAAGTTGTTTCCATTCTCTTTGAAAGACAGCTAAAACTTGGTTGAGTGCTTTACCACCTCGTTCAATATCTTCATGGTTAGAATTATAATCCGAGTTTCTAAAAAAAGTTTTTTCCAATGCACTAAGGCTTGAGGAGGCAAATAATGAACTTCGCTCAAAAAGGAAATGAAACATTCTACTAAGCCTGGGAACGCTTCAATGGCTATTGCTTGCGTGTCCGCACAATCGATTTGATAAGAGTAGGATAATTGGATTCTTTTATGATGGGGTACAATCTCAAATGAAGCAATTCATTGAGATGATGTGCAATGGATGATTCTTCAACAAAGAACCGGATGATGCTTGACAATATTTGGAGTCAATCACCGAGAACGCTCAAACATGGGATACGACATCCGAATATGAGAGGGGAGACATTACTTCATCATCCTAACCATCTAGAGGAGGTCCTTTCACATTGAAGCATGAGGTGCTTTGAAAGCTAAAATGGAGGCTTTGATCAGTAGGTAATTGCAAGCTTTTGAATTGAAAGTTGCCAAAGCGGTGGAGGTGGAACAAAATTGTGCCTTATGCGATCACGCTGGACATAGCATGTAGGTTTGCCCTACACTCCCGGCTTTGAAGGAGATTTTGAGAAATCCTGTCGAGGTGAGCCCAGTTAATAAATATCAAGGGAACAATCCCAAAAGGGTGGGTAGAAGGACGGCTGAAATTGAATCTAAAGGAATCAATGGTTAGGATGCGATTTTGTGAAAATTTTAAGAGGAAACTCTAATATTTGGTGAACTAAATTTTAAATTTTTGGGGAAATTAAATTGGGAGGGAACTAAATTTTTGGGTGAACTAAACTTGTAAATATGGGAGAAACAAAATTTGGAGTGAACTAACTTTAAATTTTTTGGGGAAATTAAATTGAGAGTGAACTAAATTTTTGGGTGAACTAAAACTTGTAAATATTGGAGGAACTAAATTTGGAGTGAACAGAATTTTTGGGGGACATGAAATTATTGTGTGGACTAAATTTTACTTTGAATGTGATTAAAATTTTTTATTGCGGAAATATTTTGAAAATGGTTATAAATTTTTTTCGGGGGATTTTGAATGTGGTAGAATTCTGGGGTACGTATTTTGAATGCGGCTGTAAATTTTTCTTGGGGGTGAGATTTTGAATGGGTTGAAATTCTTCAGAGGAATATCTTGAATGCCCAGTGACGGATTTTGAATGGGATTAAATTTTTGGGTAGGTATATGAATAAGGCTTTAAACTTTTTCGGTGTGTAAGATTTTGAATGGGTTGTGTTACGACTAATATCAACGAGCCCGAATTACAGCGGCCCACGGCCCTACCTCAAAGGAGAAGCCCACTAGAGAAGACGAGCCCGCCCGAAGGGGGCCCACAGACGGGGCTAAAGGCCCAGCCACTTCGCCCTCGGAGGCACCTGACTAGCCCCCATTCGGCCGGATTAACCGCCCCCTGAATCCGTGATCCCATGATGGCCATTAACGGACCGTTAATGGGCCACCCCTCCACCACGCATGAGTGGGAGGAGGCGGGGGCGGATCGTGAGGACGTGAGAGGAGGCAGGACGTGGGGCAATCACAGAAGACCCTATAAGGGGAAGGCCAGGACGACGGAGAGAGGGATCGAAACTCAGGTAATCAACAGAGAGGTACTCCATCAATGACCTAGGCTTTCGTCACTCCATTTCCTCCCTCCCCCTTTTACTCGTGCCGCCTGGGTTGACGTTCCGGCTTCCTTGCAAGCCGGATCTCCCCCACCGAGTATCCTTTCAGACCCTGATCTGACTTAGGCATCAGAGGGGATTTGGCCGGAACCTAGGTCCGGCCTCCCTGACGAGTTTCTTCATCTGTCCAGGAAGAAGATATCCGAGGCGCCGAGGCTACCCCTCAGCATCGGTCGGCTACCCCCATCGCAGTCGTCAGGTGGACGGCTGCTCAGGCATCATACCACTTGCAAGGCGTCGAGGCTACCCCTCGACGCGGATCCGACCGAGGCCGAGCGCGACCCAGCCGAGGCCGAGCGCGATTCACCGAGCCGAGGCTTCCCCTCAACTCTCCAATGCCGAGACCAAGCGGGCTCGACGAACCCAAGGGACCCCCAAGTTGGCCCCTTGACCATG
Organism: Scilla litardierei; assembly: GCA_030789695.1. Taxonomy (NCBI): domain Eukaryota; kingdom Viridiplantae; phylum Streptophyta; class Magnoliopsida; order Asparagales; family Asparagaceae; genus Scilla; species Scilla litardierei. Next base: position 685,553,274 of record CM061142.1, on the reverse strand, counting down.
TTGACCATACAGCCGACGGTCAACGAGCTGTGGTGAGAAAACACCCGTAAACATCTGGCGACGTCTGTGGGAATGAACTAACACCCACGTCAAACCACCAAGATGGAACCGATCAGTAATGGCCTCGGGCGCATGCCACCCATCCCGGAGGAGGGCGTGTATCACGCCCCCGTCGAGACCCTGAACGGCTGCGCTGCCTGGGAGACCGACAACGCCCAGCTGGCCACGCAGGGGCAACTCTGAGCCTACGCATAAGAAACCAACGCCAACATCCAATCTTTAGTCGCAACGATTCAACAGCTCGTTAGCAGCACTCTCACCCCTGAGGGTGGGGAGGGACGGGCATCCCGCCAGGAAGAGGGTCGCCGACCTCTTCGCTCCGTCGTGGTTGCCAACCACGGAAGAGGAATGCAGAACACGGAAAGGAGGTTCACCATGCCTGGTTTCTCTCCAGAGCGATCTCCCACTCCCACCTCATTCAGAGAAGGAAATGGGGGGGATTCAGAGCGGACGGGCGACATCTCGAGGACGGCCTCGTCCACACGTCCGGGATCGCACAAACGTAGGCATGATGATCGCTGATCAGCAAGCGTCAGGTCTTACCAGAGTGGAGGCAGCCAACGAGCAAAGGCCCACCACCAGAAGAGCCGGAAGGAACGTTCGCGCCGATCGAGCCCGGCACCCAAGCTGGCAAGGACCCAAGAGGAGGTCAAGCTTCTGTCGGCCCCCTCGTTGCAACCGAACGGTAAGGAGGCGGGCGAAGGGGAGTGACCCGGGTGCATCAGCGGAGAACGATGCCCCCTGACTCGGAGGATAACCGAGGCGTGGATACCCGCGAACTTCAAGGTACCGACGCTGGAGAAATACAACGGCGTTAGCGACCCCGCGGACCATGTGATGGATTACAAGGGGTTCATGGCGTTCCAGGGGGCCGATGACACCCTGCTTTGCAGGGGCTTCTACTCTACCCTACGGGGGGCCGCTCGGACCTGGTACCTCAGCATGCACGTTCGATCGATAGACAGCTTCGAGGAGCTCACCCAGTTGTTCTGCAAGCAATTTATGGCCGGGCGGCAGGTAAGGCCTGATTCGGAACACTTGTTCAATGTGGTACAGGGACCGGCCGAATCTCTGAGACACTTCATGCGTCGCTTCAACGTGGAGTGATTAAGCATGGACAGCTGCCCCGAACTGGTTGTGAAAGCGACCCTGAAAAAGGGGCTACGACATAGGGGCTTGAAGAAATCGCTACACAGCGACCCGCCGAAGGACCTCGCTGGAATTATGGACCGAGCAGAACGCTTCATGCTAACGGAAGAGGCACTGGCCATGGATGAGGATAAGCCCAGGCGCGGGACCAAGCGCGATGAGAACGAGCGTCGCGGTACAGAGGACCATCGACAAGAGAAGAGGACCAGAGGAAGACCACGGAGGGAAGAGCCCCGATATTCCTCGGTGACCACCGCCCCAGACGTGATCCTAGCGCAAGCTCAGAAGGAGGGACACGTGAGCCGACCTCCCCGAAGGACGAGGAGAGGCGGGAGGGATGAAGAGAAGTACCGTAAGTACCATAAAGACAACGGCCACGATACCGACGACTGTTGGCACCTGAAGAAAGACATCGAGAAGCTTGTCAGCCGTGGGCATCTGAAGCACTCTGCCAATGACCCCGCCTCGGGAGAAGGAACGTCCAAACAGTAGGACATGGGAAAAGGGGTGAACGCGGTCCAGACGATTGCGCGTATCATCGAGTGACGAGATAGATTGAAACAGCCGCCGCTCCACCGGGGGAGGGCTACCCTGCCAGAACCTCCCCTGCGTCTTGTCGCCTTTTCCTTTTTTCATTACTCCAAATGTATTGTCTCACGGAAATGAATGCATACACTGTCAGTACAAACTCTATCACCTGTTTTGAGCAGACGATTCAGGACACGTAGGAGGACTCAATCAAGGCAACCGTGGTCCGACCAATATGGACTAGCCTGAATTACAAGGGCCCACTTCTTCGTCGGTCGTAAAACGAGGGGCAACTCCCCTCGACATCGAACGAACGGATCGGTCTAAGGGCCGGGGCAACTCCCCCGGTTAGCCGACTCAGTCTTTCGTCGGCCGTAAGTCGAGGGGTAACTCCCCTCGCCATCAAACGAGTCTCCTTCGTCGACCGTAAGTCGAGGGGCAATGATCGGTTCATATTTTACACCTTTTTTCTGCATGTTTTCACGCCATTTCGATTGCTCATATTGCGATTTTCACGAGTATTCGACGATATTGCGTTACTTTTCACTATTTCTTGTTTTTGTCGGATTTCAGGAAATATGGAGCGATCGGGAACAAAAATGAGCTTAAAGGACTTGCACATGTACCGGAGCCTCGCCCATGACTCTATCGAGGAGCTAATGGCGATGGAAGATGGGTGGAAGAAGAAGGAACTCCATAGGAGAGACGAGGAGGCGAAATGATGAAGATTGAGCATCTACAGCATGTCACTCGGCCGAGTGAAGCACTCACTCGGTCGAGCAAGAAGACCACTCGACCGACCAGGCCGGACACGCACCACAGAAGGAAATCAGCGTGCACTCGGCCGAGTGACGATAGTCCACTCGACCGAGTATGGAGATCCCCTCGCCCGAGTGGCATGGGAAAATCCACCCATCGAAGGAGCCGACTTATTGGAATCCGTCAGGCGATTGAGGGTTCCGACTCGGCCGAGTACCGAATATCCCTCGGCCGAGCGAGTAAAGCCACTCGGTCGAGTCACCTCCAAAGACAGACCCCCAAGGCCCCTGACTTACTGGAATTTTACAGGGTCTATCACTCGTCCGAGTAGAGAAGCCCACTCGACCGAGTAGAGAAGTCAACTCGGCCGAGTGACGCCGAGGACTCGCAGCGCCCAGATTTTCAGACAACCGTTCACTCTTTAGAAATCTGCTATCATTCCAGAAATCAAAGTATTTTTCTCATATTTTTTATGGATAGTAGACTTCATGACGGTTCCAACGTTACTAAGAACATGCCAATCAGAGGTCGGATGAAATCTGAAGAATTTCTGTAAGTTGACGCTGCAGTGCTGGAATTTCCACTCGACCAAGTCACATGTTCCACTCGGCCGAGTCGGCGGCGGGCCCAGATTTTAAGTTGTGGTTTGGGCTGTTTTTGGGCACGATTTTGAGGGGTTTTCTAGGGTTTTTTGCTAGGGTTTTGGGAGACTATATAAGGGTTTTGTAGCCACCATTAGAAAGGTTCCCAATATGTTTTCTTAGGGATTATTTTAGAGGTTAGGCCATGCCCTAGGCCCCCTCTTGGATCTAAAAGCTTGTATTTAGATTGAAGATCTTCATCAAAGCTAAGTATTTTGTCCTTGTTATTTGAATCTTTGTTTTTTCTATCTTTTTGTATGCAAGCAATGTTTTTTATTGATTCTCATATCGTTATTGCTATGCTTGAGTAGATTGGTTGTTCTAGGGCATGGGGATGAACCCTATGGATCTAATTTCAGATTTGTAATGAATGAATTTCTAAATTGCTAGAATTGTTAGGAGGTTAGGTTGTGATCGATTTATTACGGATAGCTAGGGATTTCCATCGATTGGGGTTTGCAAGAGATTGGATTCTAATCGATGGGAAGGCCTAGATATTCGATTTAGGTTTATAATCGAGATTATCTAGACTTGGTTTGCAAGAGATTGGACCAAAGCTAGGATTTTTATTATAAATCTATACCCATATTCGATTGCAAGAGATTGGACGAATACGAACTATCACAACCTAGATCGTAACTCGAGTTTGCACGAGAGTGGGCTCGAGGGGCGATTGAACGATGATGTTGATCCTAATGCTAGTGGCTTAGGCTAGGGTTTGCAAGAGATTGGGCCCTATCCTAGGGTTGCTATAGACCGGCAATAGCACAAGAGCGTGATCTTGGTTCTATATTCAGTTACGACTAGTTCACCTCAATGCAAGTCTAGTAATATTGAGATTCACTATTTACAGTGATGTATGTTGATCCGTAGTGGGGATTTTCTAGCCCTAGACACTTCTATTATATTATATTTGAATCGATATTTTATCCGACTTCTCTATCACCGACACCGACATCCACCACCATTTCCATTACATCATACCATTCCCATCTCCACCAATAAAACATTCGTAGTCGAGCCAACCTAGGATAGATTGGAACCAACACCACCTCCTCGTGTTCGATACCCGCTCGCCACTTGACCGTGCGCTTGCGGTAAAACTACAATCGTTCTCCGGGTGTGTATCCAGGGCCGATCAAGTTTTTGGTGCCGTTGCCGGTGATTTATCTCCGTGCATTTGCGCCATACTAGGTTGTGCTCTTGGGTTGCATTTTGGAGCGAGCAAGTTTTTGGCGCCATTGCTGGGGAGGTGTTTCCCGTTGGGTGCCAATTTGTCACAATTAGGTTGATTAGATTACATTAAAAAAACAAAAAAAAATAAAATAAAACATTGAGAGAGATTTTTTCCCACCAACTGCTATTATTATCTTTATATCTCTTTGTACCACTGACGTCTTTTCCAGGTTGTTTACTTTGATTGATCAGGTACAGTTGTTGCAGCGATGGTGCTTCCAAAGAAAATGCGAGCAGGCTCTATACAATCCTACATATATCTCGCTACATTCTATCAGGCTGATGGAGAATCCTTCGGGAAAGCCTTGTCTAGGTTTGAAGGAATGTTAGAAATGTTCCAGACGGAGTCAGACCATGAGTGGAATAACTCCACGCTATTTGATATCTTCACTAGAAGGCTAAATGGACCCTCACGTGAGTTTTTGAAGAGGATGCAAGTGGGGAAGTTCAGTGATCTACAGTTGGCAGCAGCCTTGGAGAAAATGATAGATGATGCTCGATCTACCGGTTCACTAACCGTTACGGTAAGTAAATCATACGACCAAGTATTCATCGATTTTGTTATGGCTAATGTCTCTAGTGCAGGTACTATCATAGATGGAATATATGCTTCACTTGAAGGTGATCATATCCACCTTTATACCATCAACACTCCACAAATAGAGACATCTGAGTTGCCAAAGGAGGACACGTACACGGACTTATTGAGAAACATTGTCGACATAGTTCGAAATTCCGGTCCATTGACAATAACGGCAGGTGATCCTTTTGAGCTTGAATTTTTAAACTTTATTACTCATTGTATCTCTTCCACAGGCATAATTGATGATGGAGTCTATGATCTAGTTGAGGGGCACAAGACCCATTTTTACACCACGGTCGAGATACATGAGCCTATAGAACCACCTTGTGCCGCCTTCACCTCCCCCTGCCACCCATCTGAGTCAGAGCAGCCTATACCATCAGAGGATATTATTGAGGAGGTCATGCCTATAGTAGCGGAGCAGACCATCGAGGAGGACGTGACTTTGGACGATGACATCTGCACACAGATGAAGCCCGAATTGTGCCCCCCTCCTTTCGAGCTACCGCAGCCATCCCCACCTTCTACAGAGGCTGAGCATCCCTTAGAGGACCACGCTTCCACTGATGTTGAGGACAATCCCACAGAGCTTATGGCTCCCCTTCAGGGAGATCTCCTTACTCCCTCATCTCCTACATTTGATTCTCCTCCAGTGTATGATGTTTTTTATGATTCAGATATTGGTGACTCATCGTGCCTTTTGCAGGATTCATGTACATACAATCAAGAGGTACGATGGGACGTATACGAGGAGGAGAGCAAGGAGTTAGCTCCCATGGATGCTATTGATTATGATCAGGAGGTGAGATGGGATAAGTCTGACGATGATGAGGAGTTGCCTGATGAAACCCACGCTTATATGCCCAAGCTACCTGAACAACCTGAGGCGAACAACAAGGAGTTGATCAACGTGGTATACGAGAGTAGAGATTTATTTCCAGGGAAGTGTTGTCCACCGTTTTTAATTTTAAATACTTATGTTGATGACCCTCTTTGGAATACATTTATTTTGGGGAAGAATTATCCACATCAGATTGATGCGGCTTATCTCTTGCAGGTTACAGGTGGAGTCCTTGGAGAGATGCTGGAAGCCGCATTGCTGGAATCTGATGGAGTCCGTGGACATACGCGTCTAGCAGAGCCACGGAAAGAGCAGTTAGAGCAGTTTCCTGCACCGGCAAAGATACTGGATCCGCCTTTTGCTATAGGTGATATCAATCCAGTAGTGTAGAAATTTTATGCTTTCAATAAACATGAATCCTCTCGACAGCGAGAGGACCGTATAGATTTGTTTGAATAAATATCACCTCATATGACGGCCACAAAATCTTTTACACCCCAAACCCATTATATATATTGATTGCCCTCTATATATTTTGATGTGTCACATCATTTTGCTCACCACCATTGAGCATTTCTTTCAAGTGAATACTCACTTTCTTATTCATTTGACTTGATCACGCTTTGCAAAGCCATGACATTTTTGATTTAGTCATTTGAATATGATTGTTTGGTATAAGCTTGGGGGAAAGCGCTCTCATGCATCATTGCCTGTGCATGTAGTTGCATTAGGATTTCATGTCATTCATTTCATCATTTTTCATTCACCGCCCTCATATTTATCGTTGTTCCTCATATTCTTCCACTATGATCACATTGAGGACAATGTGAAGTTTAAGCTTGCGGGAGTGCATTTCCATGCCATTTAGATGCATTAGTTGCATTTTTACTTTATTTTAGGGTTTTTTTTGAATTTTTCAAAATTTTTGCATCATCCTTTTGATTTTTCCATCTTATTTTCCTTTTATGTGTGTTCATGCATTATATTGTGTGCTTGATTTTCTTTTCTTTCCCATCTTTTATTTTTATTTCTTTATTTTCTTTTCCTCCTTTTGCTAGATTTGTTTTGTATGATGATATCACTTATTGCTTTACTAACCATCACGATGCTTATTATTCCTTGCCATGCTACTTTGAGTATTCCATAGTCTTGTTATCCATGTGCTAGCTTATATATTCTTTTGATGATTCCTCTATTGAATGCATGATATTCATTGAAGCTGAATGTATGTATTAATGTTTAGTATGCTTTTGTTGGAAGTGCACCAAGATTCACGCATCAATTGTATAATGGAAGCATCTGCCTTATTGTCTTATTCGCCTCATGTTGCATGCTTGATATGATTGTGCGCTTTATCGCTTGACTTCACTTTTTATTGAGATGATTGAGAATATCCATGCTTGCATATTAGTTTTAGTTGAAGTATTATTTTATTGAACCGTTCGTGCACATCTTAGAGTGAACCGAGTGTTACATTATTTCTTTCTCCACATATATCTTTTTATTCTCTACATGTCACTTGAGTTCACCTCCTAAAGCTACTTATATCGCATCTATTTCCCAAAAATCCCCACAAAAGAAAAAGTTAGCTCCAAAAAGTCCAAAATGCCAAAAAGGAGCCAAAATCCAAAAATACAAATCATATAGCTCCTACAAAAATCCAAAAAGAAAAATGAGAAACAAAGTCCAAAAGAAAAAAAAGATATTTCTCTATCTCATTATTGGAGCCACAAAATACTTGGGAAAACCAAGGCAAAAATCACATTTTCCACTATCATATTCCTTTATATGCGATGCCTCAAGCTAAGCTTTGGGGGGGGTGAATTCATTTGACCATATGAGTGAGTACGACATTAGAGTGGAGAAGTGCACGAATGGGGAAGTTTGATAATGCTGAAACTTAGCAAAATACCTTAGTTATGGAGATTTCTTATGAATCGATATAAATATGTGAATGCCATGATTTATTCCATTCTTCATTGCATGTTTGGCGTGATTCTTATATGCTTCTGTTTTAACTTTTGATTGAAAAGTGCATTGCCAACATTTGTATATTAAGTTCTATGAAATGCATGATGTGGATATGAATTGATTGTATGAATTTAGAGAATCCCTTCCTTTGTTCTTAAAAGCTTGCAAGTACCATGTTTAAATAAGATTTGAAATCTTTATAGCATGTGATTCGTATTTTCCAAGTTGTCGTGATGTGTAGCTTATGGCTTGAGATCTGAGAGAATAATCAAGCAACCACTTCCACCTCGTGTTCTTTCTTTCATTTCATTTCCTTTATTTTCATGTCCCGAGTTCGTCTCTTTACTTATCTTCCTCGAGGACGAGTAAGAGGCATGCTTGGGGGATTTTGATCGGTCAATATTTTACACCTTTTTTCTGCATGTTTTCACGCCATTTCGATTGCTCATATTGCGATTTTCACGAGTATTCGACGATATTGTGTTAATTTTCACTATTTCTTGTTTTTATCGGATTTCAGGAAATATGGAGCGATCGGGAACAAAAATGAGCTTAAAGGACTTGCACATGTAACAGAGCCTCGACCATGGCTCTATCGAGGAGCTAACGGCGATGGAAGATGGGTGGAGCAAACTAAGTCTATCGAGGAGCGATGAGGAGGCGAAATGAAGAAGATTGAGCATCTCCAGCATGTCACTCGGCCGAGTGAAGCACTCACTCGGCCGAGCAAGAAGACCACTCGATCGACCAGACCGGACACGCACCACAGAAGGAAATCAGCGTGCACTCGGCCGAGTGACGATAGTCCACTCGACTGAGTATGGAGATCCCCTCACCCGAGTGGCATGGGAAAATCCACCCATCGAAGGAGCCGACTTACTGGAATCCGTCAGGCGATTGAGGGTTCCGACTCGACCGAGTACCGAATGTCCCTCGGCGGAGCGAGTAAAGCCACTCGGCCGAGTCACCTCCGAAGACAGACCCCCCAAGGCCCCCGACTTACTGGAATTTTACAGGATCTGTCACTCGTCCAAGTAGAGAAGCCCACTCGACCGAGTAGAGAAGTCCACTCGGCCGAGTGACGCCGAGGACACGCAGCGCCCAGATTTTTAGACAACCATTCACTCTTTTGAAATCTGCTATCATTCCAGTAATCAAAGTATTTTTCTCATATTTTTTATGGATAGTGGACTTCATGACGGTTCCAACGCCGTTAAGAAAGCGCCAATCGGAGGTCAGATGAAATCTGGAGAATTTCTGCAAGTTGACGCTGCAGTGCTGGAATTCCCACTCGGCCGAGTCACATGTTCCACTCGGCCGAGTCGACGGCGGGCCCAGATTTTAAGTTACGGTTTGGGCTGTTTTTGTTGGATATGGAAGACGTTAGTACACCCTTGTGGGGAATGTACGAGGGAATACGGACCTCGAACGTCGCGTACACGAAGTCGTGCGCAAAGGGAATATGTTCCCTTTCGGAGAGGATCTCTAGATTGATGGGAAAGTCGCATTATATGTGCATAAGTGCATGCGACATATGGCTAATAAAGGGGGAATATCTTAAGCTTATGTTGTACCATGCATATGGTACAACTTAAGCTTATAATGTGCCATGTATCATGGTACACCTTAATTAAGTTGTTCCAAAGGAACAACTTACCCTAAAATAACTACCTTGGGGGCTATAAATAAGACCCAAGGGTAAGCCATTTCCTTACACTTTGCATGGCATTCATGCATGCATCTTCATTCTAGCGAAGCTCTGCAGAAATCCTTCCTCTCCCTTTATCCAAGTTCTTAATCTAAAAGTAGAGATTTAGATTGTGGATTTAGTAGCCTTACTCCGTTCGTGAGTAGACTCGATCCGTCGTGGCGAATCCGAAGGCGAAGTTCGTAGACTACCGTGCCGCGTACGCAAGCGTAAGTCTCAACTTCATTTATCGATCCTAACTCTGTTTTGGCAGGATCCTACATTGGTATCAGAGCCATACGGGTTCGCCCCCGAGAAACTATGAACGAGTCGTTGTCTTTTTCACGGATGGGTATCCTACCATTACGGATATGGTAGTAACGCTTCGTGACGGAGAGAACGCAGCGGTTGTTCTTTTCATGTTAGGGTCTTCTGTCATTATGGATATGGCAGGAACTCTCCGTGACGGGAAGAACCGACCGTTCATATCATCAAACTCGCTCTCTTCATGGATGCTGAGTCTCCATTCATATGGAATGGGCGCTCTCTTCATGTGGAGCGCGTAGTTTACGAATTTTTGAAGTGGGTTCATTTTTGGCACACGGCCATTGGAGGACAACTACTTCCTCGACGAACGGGTGCTTCACCGGAGAAGAAGGTGGTGGTTATTCCCATCGGGGAAGATGAATTTTTTTTTGTGCATGTGCACCATGACCAAATGGGTTATGAAGGCCATGCACCCCCCTCCCCATGCGGAGGGGGTTGGCTACGGCCAATAACCACCGCGGCAACCCCCTCCGGTGGGGGTGTGCGGCCACCCATGAAAGGGGAAACCGGCCATGGCCAAAGGGCCATGGCCGGACAAGGCAAAAATGCCATGGCCGGGCCATGGCCGGCCATGGCCATGGCCAGCCGGCTCTGGCCGGCCACGGCCAGGGCCAGAAGGCCCTGGCCGAGGCCAGGGCAGGAGCCCTGGACCCAGCCAGGGCTTTGCCGCCCTGGCAGAGGCCAGGGCAGCGCCCTGGCCTCAGGCCAGGGCCTTGCCGCCCTGGCCGAGGCCAGGGCAGAGGCCCTGGCCCTGGCCAGGGCCTGGCCGCCCTGGCAGAGGCCAGGGCGCTGCCCTGGCCTCAGGCCAGGGCCCGGCCACCCTGGCCGAGGCCAAGGCAGAGGCCCTGGTCCCGGCCAGGGCCTGGCCGCCCTGGCAGAGGCCAGGGCAGCGCCCCGGCCTCAGGCCAGGGCCTGGCCGCCCTGGCCGAGGCCAGGGCAGGGGCCCTGGCCGAGGCCAGGGCAGGGGCCCTGGCCCCGGCCAGGGGCCTCTGGCCTAGGCCAGGCCAGGCAGAGGCCTGGCCAGCCTCTGGCCGAGGCCAGGCCGGCCCTGGCAGTGGCCAGGGCTGCCGCAGGCCGTCCATGGACGGGGGCCGGACTGATCGGCACTGGCCGGGAGAAGTTTCAGACCAATTCGGCAAAAGGCCTTGGTCAAACTAGCCCATACAGGGCCAAACGACAGTCGTCTGCATCAAATTTCTCTCATACGGGGGGGAAACGCCTGGATCCATACGGGAGCCGTCGACGATAATTTGCAGAAAAATCCCCAAAAGGGGGATCCGACCTAGGCACGGCTACGGCTCATTCCCGACAAATGGTCAGGAAGTGCCGAATATTTCACTAGTATCATAAGGGTACTAAGTTGAAATATATTTTTTTTGAAAAATACGTTTTCATACGTTTTGAAAAATAAGTTTTCAAAAACGCTTTTCCGCTGCAAAGTACTATAAGAGTACTAACATTTGATAAAGTGAGGGAGAAATATTGAAAGTTACTCTAGATGGTGATTGGAAACATAGTGACCTTTCCGATTCTAGAGTAACATCTTCAGTATTTTTTGAAAGTAACTTATCAAATGTAATAATATCATTCCAAGTGGGATTTTTTTTCCAAGTGGGAGTGATATTAAACTAGTCTGAAATTTCACATTCGATTGATTCAGTATCTCAATGGATCATGATTCGACCAGTGGTCTTTTGGACTAGTTTGTGGGACACCTCAGTTAGTCTGGGGGTAGTGAACCATAACTTAGCCATTTCCCTGGTCGGTCCGCTGGCCGAGACTAATGAATCATGAAAATGTATGATGACTATGTATATAAGAAATTTATGCAATGATTTTTTGATCGAACCTTTGGTTTTTATGTCTTTTTGCAGCATTTTAAAAGTAAAATGTCTTCCGCTTCAAAGAATATCGTCGCTGAGTTAAACAAAGGTGAAAAACTCAACGGCGATAATTACAAACTTTGGTCCATCAAGATATAATACGTTCTAGAGGAGCAAGAAGTGCTCGAAACTCTAAAGAACGTTATGATTGAACCTGAGTTGGGCACTACGGCCCAACACCGACGAGACAAGGAAGCTTTTGATGCTTGGTCTCGGAAGAACAAGATAGCGCGCATTACGTTATTAAGCAGTATGGCTGATGACATAATGCGCATCTTCCGAGAACATGACCTAGCCATGGACATATGGTCCAAGCTAGAGGAGAAGTTCGGTGGCACATCGGTGTCCAAACTTCACGCCTTAACTATAAGGTTCGATACATATAAGAAACGTCCAGATCATTCCATGGGGAAACATCTGCGACATATGGCGAACCTTATCTCAGAGTTAAAGGACGCAGGTCATGTGCTCACTGATGAGCAACAAATCCAAGCAGTCATACGTTCCCTACCAAATGGGTGGGATCAAATGAAGATGCATCTCACTCACAATGAGAGCATCAAGACCTTCAGCGATGTTTCCAAGCACCTCGAATTAGAGGAAGAGCGGCTTGCGGCTGCCAAACCAAGTGCAGAAGTGCACATGGTTGCTAGTTCCTCACACGGGGGAAAGAAACGGAAAAATCGTTCGAAGTTCACTAATGAATGTAATAAGCAACCTGAGTCTACCAAGAAACCCAAACATAAGGGTGGGCACAGGAAATGGCACAAGAAGAAAGACTTGAAGAGGATCAAGTGCTTCAAATGCAACAAGCTCGGTCACTATGCTCGTTCGTGTACGAGTGGAGGGGACGAGGTAACTTGTAAATATACTAGTTACATATGTGTTTCTAGTTCGATATTTCTTGTGGAATCTAATCCGTTTTGGATAATTGATTCAGGTGCCACCGACCACATAGCAAGGGACAGACGGTCCTTCGTGGAGTATCACCGGATACCCCAAGGAACGAAGTGGATCTATGTAGGAAACAACACACGTGTTGAAGTGAAAGGCGTTGGGACTTGCAAGCTAGTCTTAGACAACAGCCGCACTCTCCTACTTCATGATGTCCTCTTCGCTCCAGATATTCGAAGGAATATAATTTCTGTGGTTGTATTAATGGGTCTTGGCTATAACTGGTTTTTTCATGATTGTAATATGGACTTAAGTTGTAATAATACTCTTATTGGTATTGGGTTTGTATTTAAAGGATTTATTGTAATGAGTACAATGTATGATTCCTCATGTAATGAAAATTTCCTTATTGCAAATTCTAAGACTTATGAGTCTGATGTGAATTGTTGGCACGCAAGGCTTGGTCATATTGGACCAACGCGTATGGATAGACTTGCCAAACGTGGCCTTCTATCCAATGTTTCAAAGGTTGAAATGTCGACCTGCGAACATTGCCTTGTGGGGAAATCTTGTCGCAAGCCGTTTGGAACCGGCACAAGGGCCGAGGTTCCATTACAGCTTATCCATTCGGACATATGTGGTCCGATGAATGTCAAGACAAGACGCGGAAAGTCCTATTTCATCACTTTTATTGATGATTTCACCCTATTCGGACATATCTATTTGATATCTCACAAAAGTGAAGCTTTGGCTTGCTTTAAAAACTATATGAGTTTAGTGGAGAATCAATTAGATCGCAAGATTAAGGTCTTGCGAACCGATAGGGGCGGTGAATATCAATCAATAAGTTTTAAGGAACTTTGTGATGAAAAAGGCATAGTACATCAGGTAACTATGCCTTATACTCCTCAACAAAACGGTGTTGCAGAAAGGAGAAATAGGACTTTAATGGAAATGGTCCGTTCAATGATGGCTCAAGCTAACTTGCCAATCACCTTTTGGGGAGATGCATTATTGACGGCCACTTTCATTTTAAACCGTGTACCCTCGAAATCAGTTAGCTCCACTCCTTATGAGTTGTGGAACCAAAGGTCTCCTGACTTAAACATTTTAAAACCTTGGGTTTGTGCATCCTACGCACATATTTCCTCCCATAAGTATGGCAAACTTGGGCCAAGTGGAAGGAAATGTATCTTTATACGATACGCAGAAAACTCCAAAGGTTATGTTTTTGTTAGTCAGGAAGACAATGGTGGGCTAATTGAGTTTGAGTCGAGGGATGTCACTTTCTTGGAAAACGAGTTTCCAAGACAGGGCGAGATAAGTCAGGACTTATCTCTATTTGAGATTTATGATCAAGAAGGATTACCTCATTTGAGTGGGAGAATTCTTGGTGAAAATGAAAATACGTTTCAACCTTCACCAATGGATTATACGAATGACGATTATCCTATTCCATACGGGAATAATGATCCAAGTGGGAGCAATTCTAACGACATTCCAAGTGGGAGTGATGTTAGAATTGATCTAAATTCAAGTCAACAAGGACTTGAAGAATCTCAAATAAGACGTAATAGTCGTACAAGGTTGGCTCCTCTAAGATTTGAGGATGAATTTCCGCAAACCTTTATGACTTTACTACAAGAAGATGACGAGCCTGCTACTTTCAAACAGGCCGTATCTTGCCCTGCTAAAGACAAAAGGATGGAAGCGATGCAAGAGGATTTAGAATCCATGAAAGTTAACCAAGTCTGGGACTTAGTTGACTTACCCAGAGGACGTAGAGCTATTAGGAACAAATGGGTTCTCAAGATCAAGCATAAGGCTGATGGCTCTATTGACAGATATAAAGCTCGCCTTGTCGCGAAAGGTTTTACGCAACAGGAAGGGATAGACTACGAAGAGACCTTCTCACCTGTTGTTCGTTTTACCTCAATTCGCCTGATTCTGGCAATGGTAGCTTGCTTAGACCTCGAATTACATCAAATGGATGTAAAGACTGCCTTTCTCAATGGAGAATTGGACGAGGAGATCTATATGGAACAACCAACAGGGTTTGTAAAAGAAGGAAACGAACATAAGGTTTGTAAACTTCTTAAATCCATATATGGTCTTAAACAATCCTCGAGGCAGTGGTATATACGATTTCAAGAGGTTGTCTTATCAAATGGATTTTCCATGCTTGATGAAGATAACTGTGTATATATCAAGAGGAATAAGAAAAAGTATGTTATTATGTCTCTATATGTAGATGACATCTTAATAGCCGGAAATGACAAGGGCTTTGTGATGGATATCAAGGCTTGGCTTTCATCAGTTTTTGAGATGAAAGACATGGGAGAAGCCGCATATATCCTTGGAGTTAAGATTTCAAGGAATCGTTCGAAGAAACTTCTTTCTCTTTCACAGGAGACTTATATAAAGAAGGTTCTAGAACGTTTTAATATGCAGGACTGCAAGTCCATTGATACTCCAATAAGCAAGTGCGACAATTTATGTCTGAAATCATGTCCGAAGAACCAAAAAGAGAAGGAGATTATGGAAAAAGTTCCATATTCCAGTGCAGTTGGTAGTCTAATGTACGCTATGATGTGTACAAGACCGGACATCTATTTTGCCGTTGGAATGGTAAGTCGTTACCAATCCAACCCAGGGCAAGTACACTGGAAAGCGGTTAAGAGGATAATGCGGTATCTCAAAGGAACTGCAGACTTTGCTTTATGCTATCAAGGAGATGCCTTGAGGCTCAAAGGCTACACTGATGCTGATTGGGCGGGTGATCTCGATGAGCGACGATCAACCTCAGGATATGTTTTTTTACTCGGATCTGGTGCAATATCCTGGAGTAGCAAGAAACAATCATGCATCGTACTTTCAACCATGGAAGCCGAGTTTGTAGCATTTAGCATGGCAGTCCAAGAGGCTGTTTGGCTTAGGAAGTTCTTAGACAGGCTAATTAATGCAAGTGACTCAGGTGCTGTACCTATACACAGCGACAGTCAAGCATCTATAGCCTATGTCAAAGATCCGAAATTCCATTGTAAGACCAAACACATAGATATCCGCTACAAATTTGCAAAAGACTATGATAAGACCAAGAAGGTAGACATAAGGTACATATCTACGCATGAGATGATAGCGGATCCGCTTACGAAGGCGATCCCCAGAGATGTGTTTTACAAACACTTATCATCTCAAGGATTGCGTAAGAGCTGAGTTGTACCAATGTAAATTCCCATGTCTGTAAATGATCAAAATTAATAAAAGAATAAGTTCTTTTTCCAATATTGCATATGAATTTCTTAAGAAATGTTTGTGTACATTTTTGAAATCTCAGCTGAATTGTGTGTATGTCGGACAGATTAAGGTTGGCTTTCTCACATGAGCAACCGCCTTATCTTATCAGATGGATAAGATAGAGATGAGACTAGTTTAAAGTCAAAATCATTAGACGAATGATTTAGAGTCATGACTTTAACAAGATAGTCGAATGAAAGATCTGCATCATATGGATGCTTACAAAAGATCTGAGATCTGTATCACAAGGATATAAAGATCTCATTGGATTTTTTAAATCCTATCTGTCTTATGCAGGATGAGAGTCCGGGAATATTTCAAGGGTAGTAAAGGGACTCAAAAGATAGACACTGTGGTGTCTGATCTTTCATCCGTACAACATCATTAAGACATACTCTCCCTGTGAAAGGAGTGATGTTGTAATACGTGTTCATACCACGTATGCATTTCGACCACTGAGTTAGTAGCAATAGTGTTTGCTATTATGTGAGACTCAAATGCCATATGGGCCTTAACTCTTACCCTCAAGGACTCCAATTGGTTCCTTTAGATTTGACGAAATGATCGCTATCTTAGCGTGTTACTTATGGGCTATGATAATTCGGCTCGGCGGGGCACGTTAGAAAAGCGAGTCTAGTCAAGATCAGAAGGTTCGCAAGAAGAGGAAGATTGATTTCATATTCGCATTTGGACTTTAATGATTCAGAGCTGGCCAGCCAATTGTAATCCAGATGGGATTCAATTGTTGAATATAAAGTATAAGAAATGTGAAGAAATAATCTAGGGTAAAGCATGCGTTGAACTACTCAACTTTGCACCTTCGAGGTCGTTGTGTATCTCTAACAAGTGCACAACAACAGACTCTACGCGCATGACGGTCGCACGGTCTATTTCTCAGTATGATAGATGAAAGAACTAAGAGAAAGACGTTCTCTTACAATCCCCTCAAGTGTGAGTGGGAGATGTTGGATATGGAAGACGTTAGTACACCCTTGTGGGGGATGTACGAGGGAATACGGACCTCGAACGTCGCGTACACGAAGTCGTGCGCAAAGGGAATATGTTCCCTTTCGGAGAGGATCTCTAGATTGATGGGAAAGTCGCATTATATGTGCATAAGTGCATGCGACATATGGCTAATAAAGGGGGAATATCTTAAGCTTATGTTGTACCATGCATATGGTACAACTTAAGCTTATAATGTGCCATGTATCATGGTACACCTTAATTAAGTTGTTCCAAAGGAACAACTTACCCTAAAATAACTACCTTGGGGGCTATAAATAAGACCCAAGGGTAAGCCATTTCCTTACACTTTGCATGGCATTCATGCATGCATCTTCATTCTAGCGAAGCTCTGCAGAAATCCTTCCTCTCCCTTTATCCAAGTTCTTAATCTAAAAGTAGAGATTTAGATTGTGGATTTAGTAGCCTTACTCCGTTCGTGAGTAGACTCGATCCGTCGTGGCGAATCCGAAGGCGAAGTTCGTAGACTACCGTGCCGCGTACGCAAGCGTAAGTCTCAACTTCATTTATCGATCCTAACTCTGTTTTGGCAGGATCCTACAGTTTTGGGGCACGATTTTGAGGGGTTTTCTAGGGTTTTTTGCTAGGGTTTTGGGACACTATATAAGGGTTTTGTAGCCACCATTAGAGGGAGGTTCCCAAAATGTTTTCTTAGGGATTATTTTAGAGGTTAGGCCATGCCCTAGGCCCCCTCTTGGATCTAAAATCTTGTATTTGGATTGAAGATCTTCATCAAAGCTAAGTATTTCTATTCTTATTATTTGAATCTTTGATTTGCTATCTTTTTACATGCAAGCAATTGTTTTTATTGATTCTCATATCGTTATTGCTATGCTTGAGTAGATTTGTTGTTCTAGGGCATGGGGATGAACCCTATGGAGATTTGTTGTTTTAGGGTTATAATCGAGATTCTCTAAACTTGGTTTTCAAGAGATTAGACCAAAGCTAGGATTTTTATTATAAATCTATACACATATTCGTTTACAAGAGATTGGACGAATACGAACTATCACAACCTAGATCGTAACTCGAGTTTGCACGAGAGTGGGCTCGAGGGGCGATTGAACGATGATGTTGATCCTAATGCTAGTGGCTTAGGCTAGGGTTTGCAAGAGACTGGGCCCTATCCTAGGGTTGCTATAAACCGGCAATAGCGCGAGAGCGTGAGCTTGGTTCTATATTCAGTTACGACTAGTTCACCTCAACGCAAGTCTAGTAATATTGAGATTCACTATTCACAATGATGCATGATGATCCGTAGTGGGGATTCCCTAGCTCTAGACACTTCTATTATATTATATTTGAATCGATATTTTATCCAACATCTTTATCACCGACACCGACATCCATCACCATTGTCATTACACCATACCATAACCATCTCCACCAATAATACATTCTTAGTCAAACCAACCTAGGATAGATTGGAGCCAACACCACCTCCTCGTGTTCGATACCCGCTCGCCACTTGACCGTACGCTTGCGGTAAAACTAAAATCGGTATCCAGGTGTATATCCGGGGCCGACCAAGTTTTTGGCGCCGTTGCCGGGGATTTATCTCCGTGCATTTGCGCCATACTAGGTTGTGCTCTAGGGTTGCATTTTGGAGCGACCAGGCAACTCCCCTCGCCACCGAACGAATCTCCTTCGTCGGCCGTAAGCCGAGGGACAACTCCCCTCGTCACCGAACGAGTCTCCTTCGTCGGCCGTAAGTAGAAGGGCAACTCTCCTCGCTACCGAACCAATCTCCTTCGTCGGTCGTAAGCCGAGGGGTACTCACCCCCGCGGACCGAACGAAGCTCTCACTCATAAGGTTGAGGGCAACTCCCCCAGCCGACGAGTGATCACTCCTTATTTTACACCTTTTTTCCGCATGTTTGCATGCCATTCAGATCGCCCAAATCATGTTTTTCACGATATATCGACGATATTGCGATGCTTTTCACGATTTGTTGTTTTTGTCGCATTTCAGGTGATTTGGCGCGATTTGGAGTGATCTCGAGATGCGCTTACTCTAGACGGTCACCGACGACCTCCCCGAGGGGTATTTTGCTGTTGGAGAGGAGCGGAAGAAGAACGGACGTCACAGGAGCGACGAGGAGGCTAAAACAAGCAGATTGGGCATTTTTTGTGTCCCACTCGGCCGAGTGGAGGAGCCACTCGGCCGACCAGCGAGACACTGCTCGGCCGACCAGAACAGACACAATTTACATGTGCACTCGGCCGAGCACCGAAGACCACATCGGCCGAGTGAAGACATCACGTCCGCCCGAGTGGCGCCCAGACGAAGCCCTTCCAAAACATCCAAGTTACTGTTTTTCGGCTGCCTGAGCTTCAGAAGACCCACTCGGCCGAGTGGTTAATCCCGTCCGCCCGAGTACAATGAAGCCATCGGCCGAGTGACGACAACTCACTCGGCTGAGCCGCCCCCGAAGTAGAGACCCCTGAAAGCCCCGACTTACTGGAAAATTACAGGGTTTTCACTCGGCCGAGCGACTTTTGTCACTCGGCCGAGTGCGATGCGCTGCCTGTAGCGAAAACTGCGGAAAACAGGCTGTGCAGGGGTATTTTGGTCACAGTTTTTGGACGATTTTGGGGGCTATTTAAGCCCTGTTTTTACCCTAGTTTAGAGTGCCTCTCTCTGAGATTTTTGCAGTTTTTTAGATTAGTTTTTAACTTTATTTTTGTGATTGGAGAGGAGACAAAGATTGGAATTTTGTTGGATTAATTGAAGAACTCCATTGGTTTGCATCTCTTTTCCCTAAAAATTCTATTTTTATTGCTTATCTCAATATTGTGATGAATTCTATTGCTTATTTCAACGATTATTTTTGTGATCTTGCTATGATTTGTGAGTAGTCTCCGCGTCTTGGGGCGTGGGGATGAACCCCACAAGCACAACTTCATATTTGCGATGAATTGGTAGAAATTGAGCTAGAATTGTTATTAGGGATTAGATTGGGATCGATTTACTACGGATGGCTAGGTATTCATATCAATTGGGATTTGCAAGAGATTGGATCCCAATTTGATAGGAAACCCTAGAAATCCGAATTGGGTTGGAGTCGGATTTTCGAAGTATCGGTTTGCAAGAGATTGGACCGATACTAGGATTTCCGGTTGCAATTCCATGCCGATACTCGTTTGCAAGAGATTGGACGGGTAGGAACTATCCCAATCTAGGTCGTGGACCGAGTTTGCAAGAGATTGGGCTCGGTGCGCGATTGGACGATGATGTTGATCCTAATGCTAGCTTCCCTAGGCTAGGGTTTGCAAGAGATTGGACCCAGACCTAGGATAGCTATAGACCGGCAACAGCGTGAGAGCGTGAGCTTGGTTCTACATTCAGTTGCAACTAGTTCATCCAAATCCTCATTCAAGCAATTTTGATACCGATAAACCGCATTTATGAAACACGGTGAGTAGCGGGGATTCCCCATTCCCTAGACGTTCTTTATTTGATTTGATATTTCTGCATTTTTGTCTGACGATTGTGACAGGATCGCCAAAGGCAAATTTCTCTCTTAAATAGCCAGGTTGATTGGAACAAGCACGGTCATTCGTCCTCCCTGTGTTCGATATCCCGCTCACTGCTACACCGTGCACTTGCGGTAAAACTACAACCGTTCTTTGGGTCACATCCCGGAGCGATCAAGTTTTTGGCGCCGTTGCCGGGGAGGCGATTGCGTTTGATTCTTTCTCACCCTAGCTATTTCTTTTTTTTTGTGTTTATTATCATTATTTTTATTTCTTATCTCTTACCTAACCCTTCCACGGTACTGATCATTTCCTTGAAACTCTGTTTCCCCTGTGCATGTACACGAGATCTACGGCGGACCCTGAAGCTTTATTATTTGATCCCGAGATCGAACGTACCGCGCGGAGACTTAGAGCGGAAAGGAGACAAAATCCGGAAGGGCGGTTTATGACCAACCCGAAAACTCTTGAACAATTGGCGGCAAGGATGGCGAGGCTAATTTCTATTCGAGATAGGCTTCGGCCTAAGACCTCTTCTACTACCTCATCCATTGCCATGCCAGGGTTGGCGGCTGACAAGAGCTTCGAGCTAAAGACTGGATTGGTGGTTTTGATGCAACAAGACCCATTTCATGGGAACGCCCATGAGAACCCCCACTACCACATCCAATTATTCTTGTCGAAGTGCGCCACATTTCAGATGCCGGGGGTCTCCATCGATGCCATCAGACTGCGTCTCTTCCCTTTCACGCTAAAGGACAAGGCACTATACTGGTTGAGGACGCAAGCTGAGGGTGTCTTCACCACTTGGGACGAGTTGGCGGGTGCATTTATTGACAAATTCTATCCGCCATCCAAGACGGTGAAGATCCGGAGCGCTCTCATGTCCTTCAAGCAAGGACCACAGGAGACGCTCTATGAAGCTTGGGAGCATTTTAAGGATTTGCAGCATCAATGCCCGCATCATAGCATTGAAGACTGGGAGTTAGTTCATAGCTTCTACAACGGTCTCCAACCGGGGACCAAACAAATTATTGATGCCGCGGCAAATGGTGCTATCTTGTCAAAGACTCCCGAGGAAGCTACGGCCCTAATTGAGGAGATGGCCTCAAATAATCAACAATGGGGCGATGAGCGAGGACACTCCACGTCCTCCTTGAAGCCGACTAGTATCTATGAGGCGAAGGCCGTGGCGGAGCTTACGAGCAAATTTGATTCTCTCCACAAGGTAGTGGAGAGATTGGAGAAGTTTATCACGGAGCCCCAAGGAGCCCCTTCTACCTCCGCTCCAACAAACCAAATGTGTGATTGGCAAGACCAATCTCAAGCCATGTACGTGGGAGGAGAGCAAGGAGAAGGATCCTTGGAGCAAGTACAATATGTTGCGGGGAACCAAGGATATTGGGCCAATCCGGCCGCAAGAAATCATCACGGATTCTCCTACTCCAACAATGAAGGAGCTTTGAACCCGCCACAACCACCGCCTCAACAAGCTCGACCACCACCACCCCAACAACAAAACTATCCACCGAGGGGGCCTACTCAACAAAACTTTCAACCGAAACAACAAGTTCCACCATATAGGCCGCCCGGTTACAATCAAGGGTGGAGGAATCAAAATCAAAACCCTCCACAAGCTCAACAACGATCCGACTTCGAAGCTAGAGTGGAGGCGTTCATGGTCGAGCAAAATAAGGTAAATGCTATCTTGAAGGCGGGGCAAGACTCTCTTAATACCGTTGTGGCTCAAATATCGGAGCAATTAACGTTGCTAAATCGGAACACTCAACGATTGCCGGCGCAACCCGAGCAAAACCCACGGGGCAACACCGGTCACGTCAATGCCGTAGTTGCCGTTACCACTAGAGGCGGGAAGGACACCACCCCCACCATGATTCCTACCGAGGAGCCCGTGGAGGAAAGCTTGGAGCCAATTGAGCCGGTAGTTGAAGTTGAAAAGGAGAAGGAGCCACAAGACAAGGAGAAATCTAGAGCGGAACAATTGATTGAGGAAAGGCGCTTCATGCCACCGGTCCCATTTCCCCAAAGGCTTGCTAGAGCGAAAATGGAGAAAAGGCTAGCGAAGTTTCTCGAGTATCTTAGAGGAGTTAGCCTTAACATTCCCTTCCTCGACGCCATCGTGGAAATCCCCACATATGCTAAATTCTTAAAGGATTTGATTTCGGGGAGAAAGAGGAAGGAGAAGATTATGCTAGCCGAGGAGGGCTCTTGGTTTACTAAGAAAGAAAAAGAGCCGGCCAAATTTAAAGATCCGGGGAGTTTTCGGATTCCTTGCACCTTGGGCGGCGTCCCTCTTCAAAAGGCGTTGGTTGATCTAGGGGCTAGTGTGAGCCTCATGCCTCTCTCCATGTTCTTAAGGCTAAACACCGGGACAAAGTTGAAACCTACCGACATGCGCATTCAATTGGCCGATGGGCGAATAACAAGACCGGTAGGGATCGCCGAAGACATACCGCTACAAGTCCCGGGTGGAATATGCTTACCATGTGACTTTGTGATCATGGACGTTAAGGAGGAGGGAGATACGTCATTGATACTTGGACGCCCGTTCCTCGCCACCGCCGGAGTAATTGTTGACGTGCGCGAAGGTACCCTAACTTTAAACGTCGGCAACATCGAGGTGGAGCTCCACATTCCTAAGGCTATGAAGCACATGCCTTACCACGAGGAACTTGACTACATGGACCTCCTTGATGAGGTGATAGAGGAGGCGATCCCCCACTCAATTGGCTCTCTTTTTGATGAAGATTTCGAGGAAGGCCCGGATTTAGGCCAAGATGAGAAGATAGATGATTCCCCCGACTTCTCCGCTGAAGATGATGAAGGCGACGCTGATGTCGCAAGGATTCGAGAGCTCTGCAAGCTCTCGAAATTGGAGTCTCCAAAGAAAGCTCCTCCGGTACGGAAATCGGCATCACCGGTAA
Organism: Scilla litardierei; assembly: GCA_030789695.1. Taxonomy (NCBI): domain Eukaryota; kingdom Viridiplantae; phylum Streptophyta; class Magnoliopsida; order Asparagales; family Asparagaceae; genus Scilla; species Scilla litardierei. The sequence continues at coordinate 685,529,970 of CM061142.1, read as the reverse complement.
AGCCGTTGACCGGAGCAAATGCTAGCTTGGGGGAGCCTCCCCCCAACACTATTCGAGATGGGAGACCACCGAGGGAGAACACGACGCCGCCACGTCCAAATCCAAGCGTTCTCCCCGGAAAGTTTGATGGGTGCATCTCATATGCACCAAACATCCCGCATTGATTGAAAATTATAGGGGGTCGAGCTCACGACCTTAAACGAGCGCTTGTCGGGAGGCAACCCGATGGTTTTTGCTTTATTTTCACTTTTTCTTTATTTTCGTTTTAGAATTTTTTAGTGTTTTGAGTCGTTCGCCAAAAAATTTTGTGATAACGGGTCCTATTTTTCTTGACAGGAGAGGAGATAGGTAGATCCATCATGAGGAGGATGAACGAGACGACGAGGAGCGCCCCAAGAAGGCGCTCGATGCTTGGGAGGAAGATGGAATCGACTGGAGGAAGAAAGACGGAGTTTAGAGCCCAAACGAAGACAAACAGCAGAACACAAGGCTCACTCGGCCGAGCATACTAGTCACTCGGCCGAGTACAAAAGTTCATCCGGCCGAGCCGCTCACGAACGAGGGAAGTCTGTTGTACCCAACTCTCTGTTTATTTTCCATATTCCAATATAACTGCCACTCGGCCGAGTATATATATTCACTCGGCCGAGGAAAACGGATACCCTCCTAGGGCGAGTCTTGCCGAGTAGCTTGAGTCACTCGGCCGAATGGACTTACTCCACTCGGCCGAGGCTGGCAAAGACACTCGGCTGATGCGTAAGCGAGACGAAATTTCTATTGACCCTGCTCGGCCGAGTGACCCAGTCACTCGGCCGAGTCGTAACTTTTATTATATAAGGCCTGAGGGGGGGCGCGATTTTCGAAACGCTGAAACCGATCGCGCCCCGACTCTTCACCTCCCCTCGCCCGATTCCCCTCACTCGCGCCCCCACTCGCCCGACCGCCGCTGCTGCACCGCCGCTCGGTCCGCCACCGCTGGCCGAGCACACACCGGCGCCGCGCCCGAGTCACCGTCGGCGGCCGCCGCTCCGATCGCCTCCGGTACCCCCAATTTCACCTTTTTCGCCTCTTTTTGTGTATTTTTGAGGATCCATGTGTTAAACGACCCCCAAACCCAAATCAATTCCTATATCTATCTATGATACCCCTAATGCTCCATACATTTTGAATATTACCCACTGATATCGCCATTTCATGCGCAGGTTGCTTTTTGGAGCTTAGGGGAGCCCAGGGGAGCTTCTCGGGACTGATTTGAGCTTCGTGGAGGCGCTGACTTCGCACGCCTCCGTTGCTGAGCACTCGCGGCGTGTCTGGGTATACTCCTTCCACTCTTTTACCCGCACCGCACTTTTTCCACTTTTCGACGCGCTCGGGGCCGATATGCCGCCCCGGACACGGCCGCGGTCGAAGAGAGCTTCCGCCAAGCGGAAGCGGTCGGATGATGCCGGCCCCTCCCACGAGTTGGAGGACTCTCCTCCACCGTCTCCCACACACGCCGTCCACCCAGCACAGCCTGCAGGCCCCGCACACCCCGCACAGCCTGCAGTGCACCCACAGCCCGCACAGCCTCTCCCTGCCGCACCACAGCCACCACCTCCGGCTCCACTGGTCGGGCCGCTCGGGATTACGTTCCGAGACGACGCACACCGCGCCGTCTTCGACCGTATCTCCCAGCGCTCGATCTTACCCTCCAGGTTTGCACACCTCGCTGACCTAGGACGCCTGGGGGTACTAGAGGGGATGCTCACGTTGTACGACAACGTGGGCTGACGAGATTTTCTGCAGGTGTCGGCGGATACGTTTACCCGCCCGACACTTGAGGTTCTGAGTTCTATCGCCCGGACCGACGAGGGATGCTCGTTTCGGTTCATGGATCGAGAGTGCCAGGTCACTCTCGATATGATGAGAGCGTTCTTCTCGTGGCCCGCTGTCCCCGGTGCCGATCGCGGTTACGGCCCCACCCATATCCCCCCACCTTCCTTTGACTCCAGTGCCTTCTGGGCCCGGATTACGGGTCTCCACGCTGCCTTTGACCCTAGTAGGGCCAAGGCATCGGCCATTGTCCATCCCTGCCTCCGCATTGCTCAGCGCCTTATGGCGACGACCTTCTTGGCCAGATATGAGTCGGGCACGATGTCTACGCCAGAGCTCTACATGCTCTACGCGATGACACGTCCTAGAGCTCTATCTAGGGATGGCGATGAGCTTGTCCCCGCCGTCGTGATTGATGTCGCGGCTTGGTTTTTAGACCGCATCATCGTATCGGTGGGCGCTCGCTCACCGATATGCTGCGGCGGCCTGATCACCTTGCTTGCTCTTATGACCGGCGAGGACTTCCCCGACGACTTGCGACGCGTCCCGGGCCCCACTTCTCTGTCTATAGATGTTATGGCCCGGATGAAGATGCTTCGTCCGCATGGTGAGCGTCACTGGGTCTGGTTGCATGGCCCTTTCGGGGCCGATTACATGATTCTCCCGAGCCCTGCTCGGACTCTGATTGCACCGGCCCACGTTGACTGGCTCCCTGCGATGGATGTTCTCATCCCTGCTGCTTACGTGCTCGAGGCCGATGAGGCCGAGCAGGCCCACGCTGCCCCTGTAGACCCTGTTGCACACCCTGCCGAGCCTGCTGCCGACCCTGTTGACCCAGTGGCCCCTCAGCCTATACCTGATGTTTCCGCTGCTCCTGACACTTCTGTCAGTGTCACGAGCACCTCAGCTGAGCCCACTTCCACCACCTCCACCACTTCCGAGGCTGTCACCACCACTCCCACCACCACCACTGGCCCTCTGTCCGTCGAGCCTCTTTGCTCCGCACTCCCCGAGCGCCCGTCGACCTTTGTTGAGAGTGGAGAGCCCTCGTTTGCCGCGGTCGTGGAGACCATGGCTAGCATGATCTCCGCTGGGGTTGCGCCTTTTGGTCCACACACTTCCACCCCAGCGGTAGTCACCTCTGTCTCCACCCCTGCTGTATTCTCCGAGAGTGTCGTGGCGTCTGTCCACACTTCTGTGCCACTGACCTCTCTAGCCGCCTCGCTGCCATTTTTGCACTCTTCTTTCGCTGCTGCTGCCTCCACTTCCCACCAGCCGGTGCCCCGGCCTAACACTGAGGCCAGGCCCACATTCGCAGGCGCAGCACCTTTTGTTCCTTTCCCCGCTAAGCCAGTCACATACGCGACCATAGTTCGCCAGCCACGCCCTGCACAGCCCCGCCCGGTGCATCCCTCTGCACCACCTCCCCCTGACACAGTACTTCAGAGCATTCGTGCTCTAGAGGGGGCGGTGAGTGGCCTCAGAGGCGACCTTAGGACCCTGTCCTCCACCGTCTCTGCGATGGCTGGCCGCTTCGAGCTGCTCCCCCAGATCCATTACTGTCTCACCCAGGTTCTGGAGCGTCTCCCGCGCGTACCCCCACCCACCCAGCAGGTTCCCGCCCACACTTCCACACACACCCGACCTGCTACCACTACCACACCCACCCCCGCTCAGCAGCCTGTCCAGCCAGCACCACCCACACGACCTCCGCCAAAGGACGGAGACGGCGCAGCACCACCTTCTTAGGCACCCTTGATGCCATCGATTATCTTTTGCCGTTGTGCTGCCCGTTTCTGCTGGGTCCTGATGCCCTTTTGTCCACCCCCCCCCCCCTCCCCTCACTTATTTTGAGATTCTCTTTTTGTTCATATCTTTATATATCTTTTTGGGGAGAGAGGGAGAGTTTTTGGTGCCACTTATATATCTGTATCACTCCTATCTGTGCATGCATCATGTCCGCATCATATTTTCATTTCTTTATTTTTCTTATTATTTTTTATTTTCATTTTTTTTCATGCATGCATCCTCACCATCCCCTCACATTTCTTGTCTCTCGGTGTGCCACACTTTGCACATTGAGGACAATGTGCCATTTAGCTTGGGGGAGTGAGTTCTCACGTTCTTTTTCGATTTGCCACCTTTATTTTTAGTTTTTCACACCATTTTTCGCACCTGCACTTATTTTTTTTATCATTTTTTCTTTTATTTTGCCATGCATCACGTTTTTCTTATTTTTTCTGTGTGCCGCATTGTAAATAGTTCTATTTTCCCTTTATCTTTATTTCTTTTCTTTTTCATCTCATGCTAGAGATGACTTTTCTGTGATGATGATGACGTTGGATTTAGCTTACTATATATGCATGCTATATTTGTCATGTCTTAGACTTTATTTCTGATATCATATGCTATGACTTGCTTTGCATCTAGAGATAGTAACCCACACTTTTGCCACATGAAAATGGATGAAATTTTATTATTAGCTGAGTCTGAATATTCATATGTATGCTATCACAGAAAACACACCAAGATTCACGCATTGGATGCCTATATCTGGAGTACTGATTTCTTTTTCCTATATCACTTTTATATGCATGAATTGTACACTTCACTTCGGGATGATTGAATGATGTTAGCTATGATAAATCTGGATTAGTTAGCTTTTTGTGATCGAAACTGAGTAGATTAGATTACCCTGCCGAAGTTGTCGTGCATGTCTTATAGAGTGAACCGAGAGTTACATTTATTTCTTTCTCCACAAATCTTGAACATCATTTCTCTACTTTTAAAAATCATTGGTGAATCTCCCCTTAGTGATTCTATTACATGGCATTTCCCCCGCTACTAATTCCTAGCTCCAAATCTCTTATTCTAAAAAAAACAAACAAACAAACAAAAAAGAAAAAAAGAGAGAGAAAAAGAGGAAAAATCCTCAATAAAAGATCCCATCTCACTTTCTTCCTTTCTTCTTTCTTCTTATTACATTTGGAGCTATATAAAAATGGGGATGTGAATATTTTTTATGCCACCACGCTTATAGATAAGCTTGGGGGAGGGGATCCATTGATGTGTGAGAGAGTGACTACTTGACATTGCACGACAACCTAGGCTAAGTAATATTCTATACTCGGTGAGATTATTTTTAGCTTTACGAAATCCAGAAATCTAAGCCTAGCGTTCATTTCATGAAATCCATACTTTTCTATTCTCTCTATTCTATAGTGTGAAACTCTTATACTCCTGATAGAAAGCATTCAATTGAAAAGTGTGTGATCTGTGATTTGTATACCGCTTTAAATGATTCAGACGATGTTAATTTTAGAATTATTCCGTTCTTCATGATTATATCGTTGTTCGTGGGTTTTCCGTTTCTATTTGCACTATTATACTATGATATCAAAATAAAATTCTTTGACATGTATTTTTCATTCAGTGCATGCTACATGAGTAAGTGAAACCCACGTCCTGAGAAAATGATCTAGTAGCCTACCCCTTCGCTTCTTTCTTTCTTCTTTATTTTATTTCGAGTTCATTCTTCTTCGTTTTTCATTTTTCGTTTTTCGCCGTTTTCGTTTTCTGAATCCACCGGGTTCGCCTTTTACTTATCTTCCTCGAGGACGAGTAAGAGGCAAGCTTGGGGGATTTTGATCACTCCTTATTTTACACCTTTTTTCCGCATGTTTGCATGCCATTCAGATCGCCCAAATCATGTTTTTCACGATATATCGACGATATTGCGATGCTTTTCACGATTTGTTGTTTTTGTCGCATTTCAGGTGATTTGGTGCGATTTGGAGTGATCTCGAGATGCGCTTACTCTAGACGGTCACCGACGACCTCCCCGAGGGGTATTTTGCTGTTGGAGAGGAGCGGAAGAAGAACGGACGTCACAGGAGCGACGATGAGGCTAAAACAAGCAGATTGGGCATTTTTTGTGTCCCACTCGGCCGAGTGGAGCAGCCACTCGGCCGACCAGCGAGACACTGCTCGGCCGACCAGAACAGACACAATTTACATGTGCACTCGGTCGAGCACCGAAGACCACATCGGCCGAGTGAAGACATCACGTCCGCCCGAGTGGCGCCCAGACGAAGCCCTTCCAAAACATCCAAGTTACTGTTTTTCGGCTGCCTGAGCTTCAGAAGACCCACTCGGCCGAGTGGTTAATCCCGTCCGCCCGAGTACAATGAAGCCATCGGCCGAGTGACGACAACTCACTCGGCCGAGCCGCCCCCGAAGTAGAGACCCCTGAAAGCCCCGACTTACTGGAAAATTACAGGGTTTTCACTCGGCCGAGCGACTTTTGTCACTCGGCCGAGTGCGATGCGCTGCCTGTAGCGAAAACTGCGGAAAACAGGCTGTGCAGGGGTATTTTGGTCACAGTTTTTGGACGATTTTGGGGGCTATTTAAGCCCTGTTTTTACCCTAGTTTAGAGTGCCTCTCTCTGAGATTTTTGCAGTTTTTTAGATTAGTTTTTAACTTTATTTTTGTGATTGGAGAGGAGACAAAGATTGGAATTTTGTTGGATTAATTGAAGAACTCCATTGGTTTGCATCTCTTTTCCCTAAAAATTCTATTTTTATTGCTTATCTCAATATTGTGATGAATTCTATTGCTTATTTCAACGATTATTTTTGTGATCTTGCTATGATTTGTGAGTAGTCTCCGCGTCTTGGGGCGTGGGGATGAACCCTACAAGCCCAACTTCATATTTGCGATGAATTGGTAGAAATTGAGCTAGAATTGTTATTAGGGATTAGATTGGGATCGATTTACTACGGATGGCTAGGTATTCATATCAATTGGGATTTGCAAGAGATTGGATCCCAATTTGATAGGAAACCCTAGAAATCCGAATTGGGTTGGAGTCGGATTTTCGAAGTATCGGTTTGCAAGAGATTGGACCGATACTAGGATTTCCGGTTGCAATTCCATGCCGATACTCGTTTGCAAGAGATTGGACGGGTAGGAACTATCCCAATCTAGGTCGTGGACCGAGTTTACAAGAGATTGGGCTCGGTGCGCGATTGGACGATGATGTTGATCCTAATGCTAGCTTCCCTAGGCTAGGGTTTGCAAGAGATTGGACCCAGACCTAGGATAGCTATAGACCGGCAACAGCGCGAGAGCGTGAGCTTGGTTCTACATTCAGTTGCAACTAGTTCATCCAAATCCTCATTCAAGCAATTTTGATACCGATAAACCGCATTTATGAAACACGGTGAGTAGCGGGGATTCCCCATTCCCTAGACGTTCTTTATTTGATTTGATATTTCTGCATTTTTGTCTGACGATTGTGACAGGATCGCCAAAGGAAAATTTCTCTCTTAAATAGCCAGGTTGATTGGAACAAGCACGGTCATTCTTCCTCCCTGTGTTCGATATCCCGCTCGCTGCTACACCGTGCACTTGCGGTAAAACTACAACCGTTCTTTGGGTCACATCCCGGAGCGATCAACGAGCACGACGCCCGGTCATAAGCCGAGGGCTACTTACCCCCGCGGACCCAGCGAAGCACCCGCTCATAAGGTTGAGGGAAACTCCCCCAGCCGACGAGCACGACGCCCGGTCATAAGCCGAGGGCTACTTACCCCCGCGGACCGAGCGAAGCGCCCGCTCATAAGGTTGAGGGCAACTCCCCCAGCCGACGAGCACGACGCCCGGTCATAAGCCGAGGGGAACTTACCCCCACGGACCAAGCGAAGCACCCGCTCGTAAGGTTGGGGACACCTCCCCCAGCAGACGGGCACGACGGCCGGTCATAAGCCGAGGGGTACTCACCCCCGCAGACCGAGCGGACCGCCCGCTCGTAAGGCTGGAGGCAAATCCCCCAGCCGACGAGCACGACGCCCGGTCACAAACCGAGGGGAACTCACCCCTGCAGACCGAGCGAGGCGCCTGCTCTTAAGGCAGGGGGCAACTCCCCCCAACCGACGAGCATGACAGCCGGCGGCATGCTAAGGGATGACCTCCCTCGCGGATCGAGTGACCCACCCGCTCACCTGGCTGAGGACAATCACCCCGATGGACAGACTCTGCCGGAAGAACGACATCACAAGCCAGACGGGCCTGGGACAACACCCCTAGACAAGGGCGACGACGCCCGTCCGGTCTAGGAACATTGAAGGCTATTCCAAAGGGGGGAACCCCGAAAAAGAGGCCAGTTGAGCAAGAAGGACTGACTAGAAGATATCATTTTCATTAATGGTATGGGTTACATATCACTCAGCAACGTCCTCTCGAGCACTGTTGATGACAACAAAATTTGTCACCCAAGAAAGGGGACGGGATACAAGGGCTCTTCAGGGGTCCGGAGTGAGAGAGACAGCATCGCCCGGGGCCCGGAGCACTGTTGTTGACAACAAAATTTGTCACCCAAGAAAGGGGACGGGATACAAGGGCTCTTCAGGGGTCGGGAGCGCTAGAGACAGCGTCGTCCGGGGCCTCGCCTTGCTCCGAGCAGTGGGGATCGGCGTGTCCCGGTGGAGGGAGGATCGACGCCTGGGCGAGCTCCGTAAACTACCGGAATGACTCCCTGACGACCTCCACTATGCGAGGGGCAAGGAGGTCCTCATAAGTTCCGAAGACCTCCCTCAAAACCGACGCAATCTTCGGCCTTATGGCCGTGTCGACGCCCTTCTCAGCCTCCTCGACAAAACGGAGCCTCCGGCGTAGCTCGGTGAGTTGGCCCCAGAGATCCTCCCTCTCCCGCCGGAACTTCTCTTCCACCTCCCGGCTCACGTCATGGACATCCACAAGCTTTCGCTTGAGATCATGTACTTGAGACTCGAGTTCGTCGGCATGACGGCGTTGCTGCCGAGCTTCCATGCGGGGCACCTTGAAGAGCCACGTCAGCCTCCCCGGCCCGGGCGCGCTCCCGATTTAGAGAGTCCTCAAGGCTTTTCAACTGGGTCACCCGGCGATGCGCCTCAACAGCCATCGCGGTGGCCTGCAAATGAAAGGGAGGTGGATTATACCAAGGAAGATCGAAGGGCAAGACAACTGTCCAAAACGACAGGAATTCAAACCTGTCGGAGGTGACCGACTAGAGACTCCGACAGTATGTCCACGGAGGACAACTCCAAGAAGGAGCGGTCCCCCGGAAGGACGGAATCCGCCACCGGCCGGCTCGCCAAGGCCATATCAAGGGGCACCAAGCCCCCGTGGGGATCAGTGAGGCCCGCTGAGGCGCTCGGCAGGACGCAGACGGCCCCCGAGGCCGAAGGGGTTACCGAGGGAGTATCAACGGCATAGGCGGCAGGGTCGGCCGCGACGATCGGCACGACTGCCTTGCCAGGATCCGTCGGCGCGACGGCAGGAGCCGGAGAAGAGGCGCGCCCGCCGTTCTTCCGCGACTTCTTCCCATTGGAACCAGCGGAAACTGGAGGAGAGCGCTTGCGACTCCCGCCCGCGGACGGCCGAGGAACCGATCCGGAACCCTCAACGAGGAGGGGGTCGCCTCTAGTGACTTCCCTCCTGGGGGCGCCCGACACGACCCGTGGGGGTGACCTGGCCTCAATCCTTCCCGAAGGAGGCTCAGACCGGTGCAACTCTTCATCTACAGAGCGGCGAGACGCCCGTCCGGAAGAGCTCCTACGGCCCTGGTGAGATCCCAGACGAATAAGCTCGTCAACATTGTGGGTGAATTCACGGCCAGCCATCCCTGCGAGAGGAAGCGAAATCAGGGTGAGCCAGAGGTTAAACGGAAGGAAGGGAGACAACTAACCGGGGGACCACAGAGTGCACTTAAGAAGCAGGTCGTCCAGCAAATGCCAGACCGACCTCTCCTCAAGAGAAAGTGACGATATGAGGCGAGCCTCGGCCCGCTCAGCCTCGGATAAGGTTGCCGCCCCGTCGGTTTGTTGCGAACTCCCCCAACCTGTCAAGATCACCGAGACCCGGGGAAAAACAACAAAAACAAAGCTAGAGTCTCAGTTCCCCGACCCAGGGGGCAGACCGAGAAGGCACACTCGACCCGCACGGGCTTGGAGGTGCAGCCAAGATCCGAGGACGACCGCCTGGATCCGGTAAAAGTGAAAGAGGAGGGGGAGAGACGGCTCCAGGCCGTGAGTGATACAAAGCGTAATGAACCCGGTCAACACCGCGACAGAGGATGGCGTTAGTTGGCACAAGGCAACTTTCAAGGAGTCAGTGAATTGAATGATAAAGGGGTGGAGGGGGAAGCAGAGCCCCAGATGGAACATCTCGACGTAGACGCCGACCTCGTTACTCCGCGGGAAGCAAATACGCTCGTCTCCAAGGGAATCCGGACGTCATAGGGATAACATAGGTACCTCTCTCGTATTTCCCTAGTGACTAAGAAAGGGGCCATGGATGACGACCGGAGGATCGATGGAGGGATGCCTAATTGCTCGGAAGACGAGGCCACATCGTCCCCGACGGGATCCGGAAAAAGCTTTCCTTTCCCTTTATCCGGGACCCCCGGGGACGGCGAGGGAACTTTGAGCCCCGAGGGATGGGCACGATCGGGACCAAGCGTCGGTCCGCCAGGACGTGTATCACCTATTCTAAGCATGGTCATAGCCCGAGTTAAAGGGTGGAAGAATTACCTTGATCGAAGCTGGAAAGAAGACAAAGGTTGGGAAGAAGAAGCTGGCAGAACAGAGATCAAGAAGGAATGAGCGCGAAAGAATTGAAGCCCGAGGGATTGGAACGTATAAATAGAGGGCGAAGGAGGGATCTGAACCGTCAGGGGAGAGCGCGTGGCGACATCAAAACGGCGGCGATGCTTCGAAAACTGCACCAACGGAAGTTCAAACGGAGCGGTAATAATGACATCCATTTAATAGCGGGGCCTCGACTGACACACCCGTCGGATCATGAAAAAGTCACATCACCCGAACCGAACCGACGGAAGCCGAACGGTCCGGGCGATGGGGGCAATTGTTACGACTAATATCAACGAGCCCGAATTACAGCGGCCCACGGCCCGACCTCAAAGGAGAAGCAGTAACGACCCGCTCTCGGGGGCCCGTTACTTATTTGGTTTATTTGCAGGTTCCGCAATTTACCAGTGAAATCAGCATAGCCACAACCCAGAGATGCATCACAATACTCAAAACCAGCGTACAGACGTTATTACAGTCCAAATTAAAGTACAACAACCACCAGCACACTTTCTAAAAAGAAGTGCGGAAAAGTAAATACTCAGTACAACCCACACACCAACAGTGAAGTAAATAAAACTCTGCAGCTTCAGGACCAAGTGTAGGCTCCATGAACTCTGGGGCAATCTCCTCGATCAGGTCTTCGTCTGCCGGTGCCATAAATGGAACCGAAGGTAAGTCACAACAATTCTAGCGATAGAAAAAGAGGAGTGCACAAATATGGAGTAGGCTATGGTAAACAAGTGCTGAAAGTAAAGTAAGGATAAAGTAAGGACAGACAAGCATGCAAGTGCGATAAGTAAAGTACATCAAGTCAAGCATGCAAGGGTGACAAGTAAAGTAAAGGTGACCGAGCAAGTACAACTAGTAATGACGATATCAATGACGCTAGCAATGACAATTGCAATAGTGAGAGTACTTGTGGCTATTCTAGTTCGTGACTTATAACGGGAAGTACGATATGCAACCAAGAGTCCACCTGATAACCCGGGTTACAACAAAACGATACGGTACATTCAATACGATACAATCAGAACGGTACTTTTCAACAAAACGATACTATTCAATCAATACGGTACTATCCACTGGAGATCGGACTGGTCGCTCCCGCACTTCCACAATTATAAGTTACCCCAAAAACCCAGTGTGTGTGTACAGGTTACCATTCTTTACAGTTTTACGAGTCATTTATTGTTCGCACATATCCAGTTACAATCTTTCTGTCAAGCATGTCAATCTGTTCAGGACAATAACTGTTCCGAGACTAGATGTTAAGTCCTATGTTCATACGCGTTAACGATACTCTAAAGATCTTTGCTTGTTAAAAAGTCAAGGCAGAAACCTCAAGAGAAAATGTCAGTCCTGAGCAATGTGTGAAGTCCAATAACTAAGGTACCAATCCATGCTTTGAGCATGCGGTGTTTCCATTAAGTACACTATCTAGATTTCTAAAGTTAGAATTTACTGTGACTTACTATCTTCGAGGTGATGGTAGTGAGCCGGGACTGGATCTAGTGCTGATGCACGAGATTCGATGCCTGCAAATACAAGAACAATTAGTTAGAGAATACACGATTTCTTATTTATTTAACTTGGTCGTTTTGATTTTTAAAACTGTTGAAACGGTGTCGGAAAGCGTTCTAAATTTTTATATAGACTATATATGATAAAAATAGTTTTACTGCAGGAAGGAATATTTTTCTGAAGTCCATAGTAATTTTTATAATTTTTAGAAACTCAAAATAGTTTAAAAACCCAGATTATTTAAGTTACGTGTATCTTCCGTAATTTCTTACGGGAGCAATACAAGTCGGAATGACTTGGGTGAACAGTCAAAATGACCGTCTCGAAGTTTATTATCACATATAATTTTATCAAATATTAGTGTACGTAAAATCAGCGAGTTACGATTTTTAGAACGATTTATACCTATTTAATTTCTAAGTTCAAAATTTTATTCTGGGAAAAGTAGGCGTCTGGTTGAGGTGAGACCAGCGCCAATGGATCCGAAATATCGTTTCTGATTTTCTGGGGCTATCCACACATTTTTCTGGCCCCTGTATAATTAGTTATGGATTAAAAACCCTAAAACCCAATTATTAATCATTTAAAATCACGAAAATTACGAACTTCTCAATATTTACGAGTTTGCCATTATTTGATACCGATGCTGCTTCGTCTCCTCGACAGCAGCGGAGTGGGGGCTGAGCACACGGCGATGGCGAGAGGCGATGGCGGGGAGCTGGGCGACGGCGAGAGGCGAGAGGCGGGCGGAGCTTCGGAGGGCGGCGGCGTGAGGGAGATCGGAGCTCCGGGGAGCGGCGTTCGACGTCGAGGCACGGCGGAGCAACAGCGGGCCTCGAGGGCGGTGGTCGGCGTTGCTTCGGGGTGACGACGACGACGTGCAGGCGAGGGGAGGCCTCGGGACTGGGCGGAGCTGCTCGAGGCGGAGCTTCGCCGGCGGGGGGTCACTGCACGGGGGCGGGGTGGTTGCAGACGACGTGCGGGGCTTTGGGAGGTGGAGCGGCGTCGAGCTCATCGGAGGGGGTGATGGCGAGGATCAGCGGCGACGGGGAGCTGTTCGGCGGTGGCGCGGCCTCTGAGGACGTCAGGGCGGCGGTCAAGTGCAGGCGGAGGCGGGCAGTACGGTGGCGGGGTGGGCTTCGACCTGGGTGGGGTTTTTGAACGGAGATGGGTTAGTTTGAACGAACGAGGGTGAGGGAGAGAGAGGCATCTTGGTTATGGTTTTCGAATGAGAACGAAGAGAGGGAGAAAGTTTAGAGTGAGCCTGGGGTTAATTTTGAGGGAGGGAGAGAGAGGGGAGAGGTCTGTGTGTTAAACAAAATTTAGCTTAGGGTTTAAATAAGTAAACTAAATTAATATAAAATTAAGTAGGAATTAAATACTTAGTCAAAATTTAATTAGGGTAGGTGGTGGAAAATTGACTAAATGTGGAAATTAGCCAACCCATGAAACACATGGGTTGCTAACGTGTTAGATAGGTAATTAGGATAGGTTAAAAGTAATTAGTAAAAAGTAAAACTCCCATTAGTGAAAGTAATTAGTAAAATACAAAACCGAAATTACGATTTTGCCCCTACTAGTAAACGTGTCCGAAAAATTACGAAAACATACCCACGGGATCGTATCGTCGCGAGGATGGCGAATACGAAGTCCGTTTCAGGGTTTGGGTTACGGAAATACAAGTTTTAGGCCAAAACGTTTTGGAAGCGGGTTTGCGGGTTCTCTACTGAAATGATATCCGAAAATTATGAAATTAATGTGGGAGGCCCTAAATGATCATAGGATGCTACTGCAGGAGTTTGAAAATGTTTTGAAAGTGTTTGAATAGAAAATAAATTCGTCGAGCCAAAACGGTAATTTTGGGAGATGAATTTTAACAGAAATGTTTTGGGTATTTGAGGAAATCTGAAATTGCTGAAATACAATATGATAAGTCTAGTTCTCTAAAATATTTTTTATAAGAATTTTTAAAGTCAGTTTTGTTAGAAAATTCTTGACTAACATTTATAATGTGAAATTTATTCTTAAAAATACGTATAAATACGTAAATTGAACTGTTGAAAATTACTAGTCGTTACATTCTACCCTCCTTAAAATAATTCCGTCCTCGGAATTTAAAAATTTCTGTTGAAAATAATTGATTTTATGAAGAAGCTCAAGCAAATAAATGATAAAATGGAAAACTAGTCGAATGATTACAATTTAGAAAATAAGTTGTTAATAGCATGAAATATAATGTGATATCATAGCATCAAGAAAACAAGAGATATTATATATGAATACATACTATTGACATCATCATAGTTTTAACTATTCCTGAGACCAGTATTATTACAATAGTTACATTGCCATCTCAGGTAGACCAAGATTAACATGAGATGATAATATCACATGAAAATGAGGGTTATTATGATGACAACATATGTTCGAACTTGGAACCTGAGGTGATAAGCCAGTAGCAAGCTATTTAAATCACATAAACCGGAAGACTATAAAGTTTATTCGGGCTACTGGTGACCAACGGGGTCTGGCCACAGATGTTGTTCATAATATAGCATGTATCGACTAATCCACGGGTACCAATACCATCAATTTCCATAATGCCCAACCACACGCTGACGTCCAAATCACCGCCCAAAGGTAAGTACAAGGCCAACATTCTAAGTCAGTACTCACTGCTAGCATTTCGTCCGTTAATCTCCATACTATCCCACAATAAGGCAAGATCCAAGCTCTCATCCAGAGCCAAGCACAAGGCCTACATCCAACTTCAACACCCAAGGCCAATATCATGCCAATAATCATCGCCATCACTCCTTCTGTAGACCAGTACTCGATATTCGCTACACCCAACATTACCCAACAAATGAACAACCAAAAACACGCTTTTCCGCAAACCAAAAGAAGTAGACGCAAGAGGAAGCCTAAACGGGATCTCAACCGGGGTGAGACCCAGGGCAGAGTGCTCAAGAGAAGCCCAAGGATCATGGCTTCCCAAGATCTCAGCCAAGCGGTGGTAGCGAGGGTGGCGACGAGGGTTGTCGCCAAGGCCAAAAATCCCAAAACAGAACGTCGAAGGGCCATTGGTGGTTGCGGGTCCTTGGCGATGAGAGCTGTGGCTGGTTGACGATCCATGGCAGGGACTTCCGATGGAGTGGAGCAGAAGCTGGCGGGGCTTCGGGTGAGATGACGAGCTCGCTTGGGGAAGAGGCCGGGAGGAGGAGGGGCGATGTCTGAGCGAAAAGGGAACCACGGGGTGGCTTGGGAAGGAAGGAGAAGAGGGGGTTTTAAAAGAAAAGGGGGAAACCAAAAGTCGTCGGTGTTAGGCGGGAATGGGGATCGAGGTGGGGAAGCGGACAAAGGAAATAAATAGGGGGCGCCGAAAGTCATGGGTAGGTAGTATAGGGTAGGCGGGAACAGGGCTCGAGGCAAGGATGAGGACAAAGGCAATAATGAGGTGAGGTGGTAGGTGGGAAGGAATTCCAACACGTGGAAAAATCGGGTACAAGATGGGAGCAGGGTTAGAAAAGAAATACGAGTTCAAAAACGTAACAGTCTACACGTGCACGCTACGTTTGGCTCGTCTCAAAATCTCCAGCATCATCCTCGAGTACTTCTGAACGTCCTTCGATCTGCTTCTGCTGAGGAGCTCAAACTTCTGATGATCGAAAAATTCGAACACTACCCTCCTTAAAATAAACGTGGCTAGGGTTCAAGCAAACTAGAAATAGAAAGATTCTAAGAATGTCAAATGAAAGGTCATCAGGCTTAAAAGGAGGTTGGTAGTGAATAAGATCGATGTCATTACATAATCATGATTCACGTCCTTGCGGTCCAGCGGACACGGCCAGGGAAGTGACTAAGCCAGGATCACTTATGCCCAGTCTAGCTAGGTTGATCCAACAGACTTTAGCCAAGCACATTGACCGATATCATGGTCCATTGAAGGAAGATTATCATTCATACGAGCGCCACCAATACAAAAGATTTCTTCTTTTTTTAATACAACTAATTAATCCTATCAAAATTTTGTCTTTGTTATTGACTTTTTATTAAGGCCAGATAGGTTAACTCCATTGGGCTCTCCGAGATGTTCCCGTCCGTCTTTCAAGTGTCAAACCTGCATCCATAGAAATGTCGGCTTAGTTGAGTATCGTATACGATACATCCTGGTTTTGCTACACTGTTCACGCGGTATTTTGCACGGACCTGCGTGGGCCGCCAAACCTGTAACGACCCGCTCTCGGGGGCCCGTTACTTATTTGGTTTATTTGCAAGTTCCGCAGTTTACCAGTGAAATCAGCATAGCCACAACCCAGAGATGCATCACAATACTCAAAACCAGCGTACAGACGTTATTACAGTCCAAATTAAAGTACAACAACCACCAGCACACTTTCTAAAAAGAAGTGCGGAAAAGTAAATACTCAGTACAACCCACACACCAACAGTGAAGTAAATAAAACTCTGCAGCTTCAGGACCAAGTGTAGGCTCCATGAACTCTGGGGCAATCTCCTCGATCAGGTCTTCGTCTGCCGGTGCCATAAATAGAACCGAAGGTAAGTCACAACAATTCTAGCGATAGAAAAAGAGGAGTGCACAAATATGGAGTAGGCTATGGTAAACAAGTGCTGAAAGTAAAGTAAGGATAAAGTAAGGACAGACAAGCATGCAAGTGCGATAAGTAAAGTACATCAAGTCAAGCATGCAAGGGTGACAAGTAAAGTAAAGGTGACTGAGCAAGTACAACTAGTAATGACGATATCAATGACGCTAGCAATGACAATTGCAATAGTGAGAGTACTTGTGGCTATTCTAGTTCGTGACTTATAACGGGAAGTACGATATGCAACCAAGAGTCCACCTGATAACCCGGGTTACAACAAAACGATACGGTACATTCAATACGATACAATCAGAACGGTACTTTTCAACAAAACGATACTATTCAATCAATACGGTACTATCCACTGGAGATCGGACTGGTCGCTCCCCGCACTTCCACAATTATAAGTTACCCCAAAAATCCAGTGTGTGTGTACAGGTTACCATTCTTTACAGTTTTACGAGTCATTTACTGTTCGCACATATCCAGTTACAATCTTTCTGTCAAGCATGTCAATCTGTTCAGGACAATAACTGTTCCGAGACTAGATGTTAAGTCCTATGTTCATACGCGTTAACGATACTCTAAAGATCTTTGCTTGTTGAAAAGTCAAGGCAGAAACCTCAAGAGTGAATGTCAGTCCTGAGCAATGTGTGAAGTCCAATAACTAAGGTACCG
Source organism: Scilla litardierei (assembly GCA_030789695.1). Taxonomy (NCBI): domain Eukaryota; kingdom Viridiplantae; phylum Streptophyta; class Magnoliopsida; order Asparagales; family Asparagaceae; genus Scilla; species Scilla litardierei. The sequence goes on along the minus strand of CM061142.1, from coordinate 685,512,721 downwards.
ATCCATGCTTTGAGCATGCGGTGTTTCCATTAAGTACACTATCTAGATTTCTAAAGTTAGAATTTACTGTGACTTACTATCTTCGAGGTGATGGTAGTGAGCCGGGACTGGATCTAGTGCTGATGCACGAGATTCGATGCCTGCAAATACAAGAACAATTAGTTAGAGAATACACGATTTCTTATTTATTTAACTTGGTCGTTTTGATTTTTAAAACTGTTGAAACGGTGTCGGAAAGCGTTCTAAATTTTTATATAGACTATATATGATAAAAATAGTTTTACTGCAGGAAGGAATATTTCTCTGAAGTCCATAGTAATTTTTATAATTTTTAGAAACTCAAAATAGTTTAAAAACCCAGATTATTTAAGTTACGTGTATCTTCCGTAATTTCTTACGGGAGCAATACAAGTCGGAATGACTTGAGTGAACAGTCAAAATGACCGTCTCGAAGTCTATTATCACATATAATTTTATCAAATATTAGTGTACGTAAAATCAGCGAGTTACGATTTTTAGAACGATTTATACCTATTTAATTTCTAAGTTCAAAATTTTATTCTGGGAAAAGTAGGCGTTTGGTTGAGGTGAGACCAGCGCCAATGGATCCGAAATATCGTTTCTGATTTTCTGGGGCTATCCACACATTTTTCTGGCCCCTGTATAATTAGTTATGGATTAAAAACCCTAAAACCCAATTATTAATCATTTAAAATCACGAAAATTACGAACTTCTCAATATTTACGAGTTTGCCATTATTTGATACCGATGCTGCTTCGTCTCCTCGACAGCAGCGGAGTGGGGGGCTGGGCATAGGATGCTACTGCAGGAGTTTGAAAATGTTTTGAAAGTGTTTGAATAGAAAATAAATTCGTCGAGCCAAAAAGGTAATTTTGGGAGATGAATTTTAACAGAAATGTTTTGGGTATTTGAGGAAATCTGAAATTGCTGAAATACAATATGATAAGTCTAGTTCTCTAAAATATTTTTTATAAGAATTTTTAAAGTCAGTTTTGTTAGAAAATTCTTGACTAACATTTATAATGTGAAATTTATTCTTAAAAATACGTATAAATACGTAAATTGAACTGTTGAAAATTACTAGTCGTTACATTCTACCCTCCTTAAAATAATTCCGTCCTCGGAATTTAAAAATTTCTGTTGAAAATAATTGATTTTATGAAGAAGCTCAAGCAAATAAATGATAAAATGGAAAACTAGTCGAATGATTACAATTTAGAAAATAAGTTGTTAATAGCTTGAAATATAAAACCGAAATTACGATTTTGACCCTACTAGTAGACGTGTCCGAAAAATTACGAAAACATACCCACGGGATCGTATCGTCGCGAGGATGGCGAATACGAAGTCCGTTTCAGGGTTTGGGTTACGGAAATACAAGTTTTAGGCCAAAACGTTTTGGAAGCGGGTTTGCGGGTTCTCTACTGAAATGATATCCGAAAATTATGAAATTAATGTGGGAGGCCCTAAATGATCATAGGATGCTACTGCAGGAGTTTGAAAATGTTTTGAAAGTGTTTGAATAGAAAATAAATTCGTCGAGCCAAAACGGTAATTTTGGGAGATGAATTTTAACAGAAATGTTTTGGGTATTTGAGGAAATCTGAAATTGCTGAAATACAATATGATAAGTCTAGTTCTCTAAAATATTTTTTTATAAGAATTTTTAAAGTCAGTTTTGTTAGAAAATTCTTGACTAACATTTATAATATGAAATTTATTCTTAAAAATACGTATAAATACGTAAATTGAACTGTTGAAAATTACTAGTCGTTACAGAAGCCCACTAGAGAAGACGAGCCCGCCCGAAGGGGGCCCACGGACGGGGCTGAAGGCCCAGCCACTTCGCCCTCGGGGGCACCCGACTAGCCCCCATTCGGCCGGATTAACCGCCCCCCTGAATCCGCGATCCCATGATGGCCATTAACGGACCCGTTAATGGCCCACCCCTCTACTACGCACGAGTGGGAGGAGGCGGGGGCGGATCGTGAGGACGTGAGAGGAGGCAGGACGTGGGGCAATCACGGAAGACCCTATAAGGGGAAGGCCAGGACGACGGAGAGAGGGATCGAAACTCAGGTAATCAACAGAGAGGTACTCCATCAACGACCTAGGCTTTCGCCACTCCATTTCCTCCCTCCCCCTTTTACTCGCGCCGCCTGGGTTGACGTTCCGGCTTCTTTGCAAGTCGGATCTCCCCCGTCGAGTATCTTTTCAGACCCTGATCTGACTTAAGCATCGGAGGGCATTTGGCCGGAACCTAGGTCCGGCCTCCCCGACGAGTTTCTTCATCTGTCCAGGAAGAAGATATCCGAGGAGCCGAGGCTACCCCTCAGCGTCGGTCGGCTACCACCATCGCAGTCGTCAGGTGGACGGCTGCTCAGGCATCATCCCACTTGCAAGGCGTCGAGGCTACCCCTCGACGCGGATCCGACCGAGGCCGAGCGCGACCCAGCCGAGGCCGAGCGCGATTCACCGAGCCGAGGCTTCCCCTCAACTCTCCAACGCCGAGACCAAGCGGGCTCGGCGAACCCAAGGGACCCCCAAGTCGGCCTCTTGACCATGTTGACCATACAGCCGAAGGTCAACGAGCTATGGTGAGAAAACACCCGTAAACAGGTTGAAATTTTTCGGGAGAATATTGAATTTCACGTGATCTATTGTTACAAGGTATGGCTGTCATAGTCCAATGCACACATATGCATAGCAAATTTTGATCATGTACTATTTGTTGCTTGATGGATAATTCGCTAATGTACGCATAAACAAACTGTTAATGCTCACGTCATTCTACAGCCGAATTTGTACGGGTTCAGTGATATTCAGATCGCATTATATATGGACGGTAGTTTCGGCCGACTAAGTGACACAGTTTCGGACAACTAACAAGCAGGCCCTACTCACGTGAGATTCATGTCTTGCATTCTAATGGGACGACGGTGAGGAATAAGAAAACGGCTGTTATGCGCGTGTACATTGTCTTGGATCGACGAGCACGTGATCGTCATGCCATGCGAACCTGCACATAGGACGGAATTGGGTACGGCCCGACCAATAATTTCGGTCCGGGTCATCCTGTTCTAATCCCGGCCGAATATTTCCGGTCTGGTTTTAGCCTGTCTCAAATGACACCCTCACCATGCGCGGGCGAGCGACAGTTTTGCACAAGAAGCCCGTCCGCGTTCGAAACGTTTTTTCATGCTTTAAAGTTTTTTCTATTTTTTTTTTTGACCTATCCATCTCTCTTATTTTTAGAGTATTAATCCCTTGGTATATGTACCACAGAAAAGTCCCTGCCAAAAGGGCATGTCCGTGGGAAATGTTTTTCTTGATTTTTAAATTTTTTTTATGTTCTGAGAATTGATCTAAACATATGTATACCAAAACCCCTAAGTTTACGGTAAAACTTAAGAGAGTTGAGCGTCGATTAAACATTTAAAAAGTCGAACAATAGAACTTTTTTTAATGACCCGATGGAGGGTGAAATATGCGGGATTAAATTGATTTTTGATCCAATACTGTATTACTATGTGTAGCTCGTATTTAATGGTTTATATTTTTAGGGGACAAAAAAAAAGAGAGAGGGAGGCCTTTGGCCTCCCCTCCTTCATTACCCACTTCATTGGTCACCATTACTATGACGACTCCCTACTTCTTACCCGAAGCCATCGGTGTAGGGAGGTGACGTTTTGCCTAAAACAGAAAGCAAATGTAGGAGAGTGTGTGTGACTTGATTTTTTATTTGATTGTTTTTTACCGTTAAATTTGGAAACATGTCTCCTCACTGCACCGGGTCCCCTGTGTTTATAGCAACTCTCAAAAAAGAACTCATCTCCCATGCATGGCGCCGCAGCAGCAGCCGACAACAGCAACAATAGTTTAAGGGGGAACGCACTTGCCCTGCATGGGCTCCACAGCTCATGTGAAAAGAACCCATCTCCCATGCCCCAAATCACCCTCCCTTACCCCTAATCCAGATCAATGAATCTTCCTCCCATCTCCCCCTGGTAGTTGACCACAAAATAACTCAACTGCATCAAATAACAACATTGCCACTCCTCCAGTCTCCCTATTTATATCACCCCCTTCACCTTCTCTCCAACTCATCTCCATCTATACTCCTCATCACACACACAACAAAATTCTCTTTTGATCCATATCATTACATCATCCCATACAATTATACCATGGACACCAGCAGTAGCTGCTGCACCGAGAACCCGTATCGGCGCCTCGGCAGCGGCGCCGGCTCCGTCATAGACCCCGAAACTGCCTGCGGCAACGGCTGCGTCGAGGCGGAATCAAGAAAGCTTCCCTCGTCCAAATACAAGGGGGTCGTCCCGCAGCCCAACGGCCGGTGGGGGGCCCAGATCTACGAGAAGCACCAGCGCGTCTGGCTTGGCACGTTCGACGGGGAGTCCGACGCCGCTAAGGCCTACGACGTCGCCGCCCAGCGCTTCCGCGGCCGCGACGCCATCACCAACTTCAAACCGTTGTCGGAAACCAGCGACTCCGACGTCGCCGAGCTCGACTTTTTAAGCCGTCATTCGAAGCCCGAGATCGTCGCCATGCTGCGGAAGCACACGTACGGCGACGAGCTCCAGCAGGGCAAGCGCTCTTTCTCCAGCGCCGCCGTAGTCAACGCGACCAACGGGATTCAGGCGATCGACGGAGAGGACGCCATAATCGCCAGACGCGCACGCGAGCCCATGTTCGACAAGACCCTAACGCCGAGCGACGTGGGGAAGCTGAACAGGCTGGTGGTACCTAAGCAGCACGCCGATAAGCATTTCCCGCTCAAGATCAACGGCGCCGGCTGCAAGGGCGAGCTGCTTAGTTTCGACGATGGAGCGGGAAAAGTTTGGAGGTTTCGATATTCATACTGGAACAGCAGCCAGAGCTACGTGTTGACCAAAGGATGGAGCAGGTTCGTTAAGGAGAAGAGGCTTCAAGCAGGGGACGTGGTGAGCTTCCAGCGGTCGAAAGGCGACGGCGCCGAGAAGCAGATGTACATTGAGTGCAGGCCGAGGGCGAGGCCAGCACATGTTATTAGACTTTTTGGTGTGGATATATTCAAGATGCCAGCTGTTGTTGAGGTTCATCATCATCATAACGTTGGAACTAAGAGGAGCAGAGATTTGGATCATCATCAGTTGACATCATCCTCAGTACCCAGGGGTTTGATTAAGAAGCAATGTTCTACCGCTGTCGATGCTTTGTAGAATTTGTACAGGTTATCTTAAATAACAGGAGGAAATTTATTTGAATATTTGTGCTATTTTCGGTTCTAAATAATATTGGCCAGTGGTATAAAATCAATGGTGAAAGTTGAGTTTGTTCTTATCCTTGAACTCAATATTAGCCATAATCAAAAAAAAAAACTGAAAAAATATATTTCACCTTTAGTTGCGTAAATAGTGTGATCTATAACTTGTCATTCTTATCAACTAGTTGATTGGCCTTCTATATTATTCCATGCGGATGCGGACTGTTTGAAAGTGATTGTTCAAGATGAGTTACGCAACAGCTTGCATTTTATGAGATACTGCTTGGAGATGATACTCTCGCAGGGTCCACCGGATACGGGAGCCCCGTTGAGCTAGACAGGCCAGGCCCGCCAGGTCTAGCGTGCGCCCTCCCAGGTCGCGTGACCTACCAAGACTAGCCCGGCTAGCCAACATATGACGATAGAGGCGGCCCGTGGTCGCACATTTGCAGGTACCTAAACGTGATGCTACTTCATGGGACCGATGACACAACCCTATTCAAGAGGGCGGAGGGCTGGTACGACGGATTACCCTACAGCTGTATCGGGTCATTCGACGAATTGGCCGATTTGTTTTGCAGGTAATTTGTCGCAGGTCGACGTCCCAAGAGAAAGTCCTCCCACATCTTTACGTTCAAGTAGTAGGATAAGGTACCAATCCGAGCCTTCGTCCAGCGATTCAACGACGAAAGGCACGAAGTAGAGGACACGTCGGATGTGACTGTCATTGTGGCTTTCACTCAAGCGGTAAGAGACAAACACTTGCGGATGGTACTCCACCAGGCCCCACCTAACAGCCTCGTGGAGCTGTTCATTAATATAACAGATGGGTTCACCATATCGGATGGTACGGCACCATAAACTTGATTGGCCCGGAACTAACTCCGAAACGATGTCGTTTACGCAAGCGCATGGTATAGTGGCAAGCCGGTATCGAACACGAGGAAGCGGTTCTATATTACCTATCTACTCCTAGGTTGAGTTAGACTTGCGGGTTTATTGGTGGATATGGAATATGGAATGTTGAAATGATGATGGGTGCGAAGATCGTGTCACTCGATATCACAAATGAGGGATTCCACACAATATAAAAGAATAAAATATAAAAAGACTAGGGCCTTAGGACTCGCCACTAGGATCGTCGGATGTTGCTAAGCTAGGACTCTTGCGTTGCATTGGTTTTATTGGGGGATTGTAGCATCTAGAAAGTGAATTCACGCATCTGGGCATCATGAATCTCACGTATCGCATTAACCCCGCTCGCCCGATAGGCGCATACGATACATGCATTAAGGATCTACAAAGTTCTCACCACTTTCGTGTTCGAACGCTCTCAACTCGTACCACTCTCGTGGGTTAGAGCTTCGAGGTATTTTGGTGGCTCTTATTGACGCAATGATGGTAGCCGTCAATTAGTGATATAGTTCGTTGGTGGATCCCATCAAGGCACGAGACGGGCATGGTCATGAGCCTTGGTAGAATCCAATAACTCTCTAATTAAATCCGTAGGATACTCCTTAAGCTAATCGATTCCACCGACCGTGGACACAATCTCAGTACGAGCTCTCCTAGGGATCTTGCTAGATCAACCAAAATACAGCCCCTTTTATATCCAACGCATCATAAAAATCTTATCTTTGCATCTAATTCTAAAATTCTAGGGCTAATACATTAGCCCTATATAGAATTACTCATGCATGATAGCAATATATATAAGGACGATAGAAAACGTCATTGCATGCATCAACAAGATATTCAATAATCAATTTACTAGAAGAACTAAAATAGAATTAAAGAAAACAAAAATACATATCTTGATACAAGGGAGGGGCCTAGGGCATAGCCTAACTCCAAAATAACGTCTACTCTCTAAAAAAGATCCAAAAAACTCTCCCAACTCCCCCTTAAAAATGACGGCTATCCTTCTAATCTATCTCCCCTCAAAAAACCCTTGCCACCCGCTTCAAGAAGCCCTCTCAAAGTCGTCCCCAAAGCATGATCCGAACGTAACTTAAATCTGGGCCCACAGAGACTCGGTCCGAGTAGGTAGCTGCTCGGTCGAGTCGTCAGAAAATATGAATTCCTTGTCCAAAACCGTGCTCTGCCTGCTCGAACCGAGTAGGGCCTGCTCGGTCGAGTAGCTGCTCGGTCGAGTAGCTGGCTACTCGGTCGAGTCGTCAGAAGTCTGGATTCATTGGCCAAAAACGTCGCTCTGCCTACTCGGACCGAGTAGGGTCTGCTCGGTCGAGTAGGCTGCTGTTCAATCGAATTATCACTCTGTTCAGCCGAGTATGTAGCTGCTCGGTCGAGTAGGTGGTCAAGAACAGATATCAGCACTGTAGTATCAGTTTGCAGAAATTCTCCAGAGCTCATCTGAACCTCCGATTGGCGCGTTCGTGGTGGCGTTGAAACCGTCTTGAAGTCTACTATCTGGAAAAAGTATCAGAAAAATACTGAAAAATCCCAGGTAATAGCAGATTTGAAAAGAGTGCATGTCTGTTCTGTTTCCAGCACTTTGAATCGCTAGATTCCTTCGTCGCATCATAGATCGATCGAGTGACCTGTAATCCATGAGTCATAGTGTTTCAGAGTGTTTTCTCACTACAAAATCGTTGACCGTGGACTGCCCGGTCAACGTGGTCAAGGGGCCGATTAGGGTCCATTGGGTGCGTCGAGCGCGCGTAGACGCGACGCGAATCGGAGATGTAGTCGACGCAGAGCAAGTCAGCTGGGCCAGATCGGGATCCTCGGCCTCTGGGGGGCTGAGGGGAAGCCTCGGCCCGGTGTGAGGTGCTCGGCCTCGGACGGTCGGACGACGAGGGGAAGCCTCGGCGCCTTGGCTTGATGCGCGACCGATGTGGAGCTGAGGGGAAGCCTCGGCTCGGATGGATGCGCTCGGCCTCGGTCGGTCGGACGACGAGGGGTAGCCTCGGTCGTCCTGCTTGATGGCGTTCGCCTGGTGCCGAAGGGAAGCCTTGGCACTCGGATCTAGCGTCCTCCTGAACGGACGAAAACACTCGTCAGGGAGGCCGGACCTTGGTTCCGACCAAATCCCCTCCGATGCCTAAGTCAGATGAAAGTCTGAAAGAGGAGGCTCAGCGGAGACGGTTCGACTCGAGAGGAGATTGGAACGACGTCCTCCGGCGCGAGCGGGGGAAGGAGATGAAGTGGGGGAACTAGGTCGTTGATGGAGTATCTTAGGTTTTGTTACCTGAGATGCCCTCCCTTTGGATGATGCCCACCCTTCCCTCATATATGTGACTCGTCCTAATCACGTGCCATGATGTGACATCATGGCCATCATTCATGGGGACGTGCAAATGTGGGAAGTTTTGACCCCACTAATTGCACCCATCTTGATGAGGAGATGAATGTCCTAAAGGTGGCCATGATGGCTGGAGTAATGGACTCGGGCGGTTGCCATATTTGGCGGGCCTTGATGGCTGGAGAGTGATGGCCATTTAAGTCGGGCCATTAAGCCGAGCCATGATGGCTATAGAGTGAAGGCCATTTAAGTCGGGCCATTAAGCCGAGCCATTAAGCCGAGCCATGATGGCTAGAGAGTGATGGCCTTGGACGGTTGCCATATTTGGCGGAAGCTTCCTTGATTTGGGCCCCGATTTCCTCCACTACAGAAGTGGGCAATCTCTTGGGCCTTCGTCGTGGGCGGAGAAACGCGACCCGCCCGTAAGATCCTTGGGCCGGAGCCCGAGGCCGTAGTTTGGCTGGTTGACTGGTCGTGGTTGACTTGGCTCCTCCGGACCCGGTCAAAATGGTCGTATCACATAGTATTATAGAACCATGCTTTCTTCATTCTCCTCTTCTTCGTCTCTTCTCTTTTACCCCTTCCTTGCTCCCCACCAGCTTTGAGTCACCGAACACGGTGCCTCAGGATCTCTGGTGTCGAATCACGCACTCTCTCCTCCAATATACTCCAAATCGCTCGATATTCCCTGAAATGTAACCAAACGCTCTTAAAGTACAATAGTTCCAATTATGAGCGTAAAAGCGTATGAAATGTGTAATTGAGTAATCATTTTGACGTGTAATCATATAAATAAAACATGGAATATAATGACACATCAGCTGCCAGAGTGGGCTCCTCATGAGCGATGGGAACCCTGCCGAGGGCGGACTACGTGCATCCCAACGCCGTCGGCCCGAAGTCGACATCTCTGGGACCTCGCGGTTCTCCCTGTGGAGCCTTTCACGCTCTGCAATGATGAAATGGAGTTGTCGACAAGCGTCCTCCTCTGCGAGACGGGCTTCTTCGTCGAAGCGGTCTTGATGGTCGGCGTCTGCCTCATCCTCTTGGCGTCTCTTGTCGGTGGCAGCTTCTTCGTTGCATCTCCACTGCTGCGCGGCCTCCATTTCCTCGCCGAGGAGCTTTTGCTAGGCAACTATCTCCTCGGCGAGCCCTCTCCGCCCTGCTTCTTCTTCGAACGGAGGCCGAAGGTTTCTCCTTAAGTTCAGGGGCTCAGAGGGACCTGGTTGCGCCTCAGCTCTACCCGCCTCGAAGTCATTCATCATCTTTGTGAAAGCCTCAAAGCTTTGCTGGAGAGCACGGGGCAAGGCCTGAACGGTCTAATGTTGAGTATTGGACTCCCCGTATTTGGTTTTGGATGATGAGCAAACATAAATAAATCGTGAACTAACAATTTGTGAGCGCAGTTATGGAGATCGTCGCCAAATTCACGAGAACACTCAAAGCGACATATTAAGACTTCTCAAAGCTCGTATTTAATGCCTAAAGCTTCGTTGAAGCTTTTGGACCTTTGTTTGGAAGTCATGAAGATTTGATCGAAGCTTTCGAAGACCGTTCCTTAAGGTTTTATTCATAGTCTTTTAGCTTCGATTTATAGAATGTTAAGCCTTGAGTAATTCTTACATGTCTATCTTCATATCGCTCATATCTTAGAGCTAGGATTATCTTAGAAGCCATTAGAAACTTTCCCGAAGCCTATCGCTTCTTCCCTCGGCTTCTAGTGCATCTTAGTTGGTTCAAGTAGAGTCACCAACCGACTAGATGACGATCTAGTCGGTCGGCAACTCTTCATGAACCGACTAGATGTCCTAACTCATTTCAGCTCAGCCATGTCGATCAATTAGTCGGTCAAAGAAGGTTCACCGACCGACTAAATGACGATCTAGTCGGTTAGGAATCCTTCTCTGTCACGCCCCACTTCCCATTAGGCTTGAGAGCGAGGACGCGAACAGGCCCGCTTATGCAAGTAAGGAGGATGTACTTTTGCTTTTCTCTCTTCCTTGACTTGACACAATAAGCATCTGTGTGAAATACCGCAGGTTCTTGCTTGCATTACTTAAAAACAACGCAGATAAAAAAACATTATTACAATCTCAAATGTCTCAACGGTATTACAACAATGTAGAAAAGAGGAGTGGGTCTTATGACCTGTACAATAAGTGAAAAGAAGTGCAATGAAAGTTCTTGGTCCACTGATTCAGCTATCTCAGCTAGTCCTCCTGGTAACCTGTCTCGTAACCTGACATACATTCAAACAACATGAATGTATGTCAGCAAGGGTCTGCAAGTAGATGTCAGATGACCCAAGGCAAGATATATATAACAAGTTATATATATGGCAGTTTTACAGCAGTTAAAAGAATTTACACTAACATGTATTTCAATGAACTGAAGCAGTTAAAACAATTATGAGAAGTTACACTAGCATGGTAGTTAAAGCAACAAGTTACATTAGCATGGTAGTTCAGTAATAAAAATTGACATGGCAGTTGAGTAATGTAACATCAGTCTGTAATTAACTTTCTTTTTCAATTATTTGACTGTGTGTGCAAGTCCGTGAATAAGATTCCCCCCGTTAGACGAATAGTAAATAAATACACCTTCAAGTGCCCCCGAAGGCGACTCGTTTACTACCGGCTAGTGCCCAGGAACCAACCCCACCCACGCGCATTTCCTGGATCACGTGCCAGGATGCTAATCCGTCATATACTGAAACACGAGTCCAGACTAGTCGCATGCGACGTAATCACATGTGACCGACGAGATCAACTAATAGCCTACGGCAGTAACATCTGGTAGCCAACGGCAATTGGTAGCCAATGGCATTTAACATCGGTAGCCAACGGCATTTAACTACGGGAGCCAACGGCATTTAACTATGGGAGCCAACGGCATTTAACACGCTATAAGTATCAACAATTCTAAAATTAACCATACATGTCCAGAAACATTACCATTCACAAAGTGTGTTCATTTTGATTATTAAGGGGTCCACACACACGCACACGAGTTTAACTCTAGCATTTCTAAAAAGTGTGTATGTGTCAGCAATTAATTGTACAACATCAGATATCACAAAAACATAAAATAACTGCACGCTTGCCTGACTGGGACAGTTTGGGTTGTCCGAGTAACGACAGGAAAGTTCGCGACGTATCTGCGTCATTAAATAATAACATTTATTATAATGAATAAAAGTGCTGAAATCGGGAATTAACGAATTTGATCAGAAAGGTAATTATTCTTGTTATCGTTCTAAATTAAGATATATCAAATTATATGTCGTTGGGTTCGTTTTGATGGGTATTACTTAATGGTGATACTGGTTCACTATTTTGGCTACACAAATTAAGAAATCAAATTTATTGCAAATTAAGCACACAATTAAGTTGAGCTTTAAATTAGGTTCATCTAATTTTATGGGGTTCACTGGCTAGGGTGGCGGTTATATTGGGTTATAAAAACAGGGTACACATTATTTTATTCTAGTGTTAATACCCGAACATCATTTACAAGTAATAACATGTCGAAATCATATGATACAATCAAATAACATTAAATAACACTAACAACTAACTATTATTAAATAGGTTAATTAACTAATTAAGCTAACTACAAGTTTTAACATGGTATTATAATTCTCACATACTAATTTCGACCATGGGTACAAGTTACATGGTATAATTTCTCTTCCACCATTATTTAATGTATATACTTACCCCTATTTTCTCTTCCCTTTATCTTTACAACCTTTCATCCCTTTAATAACACAAACTCCCCTCCATTCCTCTCTTTAACTCTCTGCCTCTCTGTCTTCTTGGTTCTCTTTTGTTTCACTTTTTTTTTAAAAATTTCGTTTGCAGCAAGAGATCCAACGCAAGGAGGGAGGAGCTTACATGCGCAGGCGACGGAAGAGGGCTCACGGCGGAGGACAGCACGTGTCACGACCCGCTTCCCTAAAATGGAGGCGAGACGTGAAAAGGTCCGCACGAGAGTGGAGCTGTGAAGCCCCAAACCCGATAAGCGTCCACAATACATAAACAGGTCCCTGTAACCACAACAGAATAACAATAATAACACAAGGAGAGACTGAAATAAAATTCCACATCTCACAAATTGTCCAACATCAACAAAAGTCCAACATCCAGAAAAGCCACCAGGATAAAAGAAAAGAGTCCAAGGCCCAGAACAAGGCCAACAAAAGAATACGACATAACAAAGTATAGGTGCTACGCACCGAATACAAAACAAATGTCTAACAAAAGTAAAGCACAACGAAGACACTAGGACTGGTCCCCAGTGTCCACGTACTCCCCGTCAAACACGGGCTCGGGCTCGGCGTCAGCAAACACCTCGTCCTCAACGAGGTACTCGGGCTCAGGATCTAACATGTGTCACCCAAAAGAGTAAAGGGGCACATGTCAGCAAGTCTAAAAAGACTTGGGCAAGGAAACTGAAGGTAAGGCAACTAGCAACCTAGCAGTTTAGTATGCATGGCATGGCAGTTATAACATGAGTGCACAATTTAAACATGGCAAGACAATTTGTACAAGAGAGCAATCATCGGGACAAGACAAGAGTAGCCAAGCTACTATCAATTCAATCAATTCACATTTTGTAGGTGTTTAGGCCATTCGCTGAATGGCATAGCATTTCAGACCGATCGGCACTAGACACTACTCAAAACCCACACGATATGGAGCCTGGGGTCCCTGCACATTGAGCTCATCTAGTGAGCCTAGGGTTGCCCCGCACATTGAGCTCGCATTCTTAGTTCACAATTCATTACATCGAGCGTTGGGGTTTCCAACTCATTATGCTCGCTTCTGGTCACGAGCCAGGAACACAAGTATGGCGTAGGGAACACCTAGCCGGAACACGCAATTCGGGCATTGGCTATCAACCAACACATGGCCCGCTTCTGGAACACGAGCCAGGAACACAACATTGTAGCGAAGCTACGCAATCACAGCAATACCTAAAGAATGCGAGGTCATGACAATTTATTTGCGTACAGTTAATTAAATTAAACGTGACAGGCGAAATGCAATGACATGAACATATTTGCGTACCGTTAATTGAAAGTAAACATGACATGTTAATTGTGCGACATGCTAAAAGTCGGAACTAGCTTCGTTGTCAAGCTAGTTCCCCAATTTGCGCCTAGGCGAGTATCATTTCGTCGCCTAGCCTCTTTTACGCCTACAACAAGCAAATGGCCTAAAACATGGCCTAAACCCTAAGTGGCAATTTTCACTTGCCTAGCACCGGGGATTGACGATCACTTCGTCACACGGATGCTATCTACGGGGAAAATCGCTGTTTTGGGGGAGACAAACATCAAACACATGAAATTAATTAGGGTTTTCATAAAATTATAAATAGGTTAAGAAAACAACGGTAGAACGATTTCTTACCAAGAGGAGACGGAAGAAACACTCCGGGGAACCCTAGGATCAGATCTGGAAAAGATTGGAGAAGTTTGGGGAAACTAGGGTTTTGGGGGATTTGGGGATTTTGATGGGTTTTGATGGAGATTTGGGGAAGATGAGGGGTAGATAGAGTAGATGGATGGATTGGATGATGGATTTAGGGCTTGGAATGAAGGAATGGAGCTTGGAGGAAGATGGGGGGTGAAGAGGGAAGTTTTTAGGGTTTTGGGTCGTGTTGGAGAAGAAGAAGTCGAATGGGTTGGGTTTAAATAGGCTAGGCTGGCGGCTGCCCAGAAATTAGGGTTTTAACACTGGTTAGTCGGTCAAAGAGCAACCACTGACCGACTAGTTTGGCAACTAGTCGGTCGGTCGACCAACGCAGACCGACTAAGTGCAAACAATAACTCCTGAACGAAAATAGGATTCTAGAGTTAGTCGGTCCATGAACAAGTACTGACCGACTAGTTTGGCATCTAGTCGGTCGATGAACGTTCTTAGACCGACTAAGAGTAAACAGTAGCTGATACAAAAATAATTTGATGAGTTAGTCGGTTCAAGAAGCATTGCTGACCGACTAGTTTGCAACCTAGTCGGTCAACCAACGTTCTTAGACCGACTAACGATAAACAGTAACTCCTGAGAAATTTAGAAAGCAAACTAGTCGGTCCAAGAAGGATTGCCGACCGACTGGATCGTCATCTAGTCGGTCGATGGCCCTTCTTACACCGGCTAATGAGCACAGAAAAGTACCGATACGGAGCGCGAGGCCCCGGTATCGATTCCTAAGACTCCTAGGCTTGATCTAACAGTTAGATATGACCGTTATGAAGTCCGCCACGAGTGACATACTTCGAAATCGACAATCCTAAGGAAGAAGTGAGAAAATACGACGAATCGATCGAAAATGAAATCTACGGAGACAAAAACCACGCAAGAGGAGAAAATCCATCAAAACATATATTATATTATATTAAATCCAGATTCATGAAAAGCAGTCGTTACAGCACGGCAGGCGGCTCCGGGCGGCGCTCCGGCGAGCTGGCTGGGCGGCGCGCGCGTAGGTGGCTGGCGGCGGGTCCCAGGTGGCCGGCGGCGGCGGCTAGGGCTGGGGGTGGTCGGCCATGGTGAGGGGTGGAGGAAGGAGGAAGAAGAAGAGGAAGAAGGGGTTTAATTGTATTTAGATCTGAAAATGGGTTGGTGTTTCTGAAATTTGTTTGGGTTTCAAGATCTGAAGTTTGTTTTCAGATCTCATCTCTTGTTCTAGGTCTCTGGTTCTAATCAGCTTTGGTTTGAGAAGAATGATTTTTGGGAGGAATGTTGTTTGAGGTTGGTTTTCATTCTTTTTTTTGTTCCTGATGAGGAATTTGATTTGGGGAGAATGATGGGTTGAGGTTGATGAAGAACAATTTTGGATTTGGAAAATTGTTTCTGGTTTGATTTTGTTTTTGTCTTGGAGAATTTGCAGGTTAATTGGGCAGGGAAAAGACCATGGTGGGTTATGAAGATGAGCAGGGGAGGAAGACGTTGTTGTTCTTAAGGAGGTTAGCAGGGGACAAGCTTCCCATTAGTCAAAGATTAGGCTTAGGATTTAGACAGGATTAATTGCAGATTTTGACTAAGGAAGAAACGTGTTGGGTGTGTGTTGATTGTAATAGGCAGAGGAAATGTATTTGCCCTATCAAATACGAGAGTTGTGTTTGAAAGGTAAACAGACATTGAATCTTTAGTCAAATAGGTTAGGCAAGATTAGGATAGGTATTAAATGTAACTTGACTAATTGGAGAAAACGTGTTTGTGAAGAGAGGTGTTTGTTTGTGTTTTGATTACTAGGCAAGGAAAACATCCGTCTTCAAAGAGACGTGAGCTGATTTGAAATATTAAACAGGCATTAAGTATTTAGTAAAATGGTCAAAGTGATTAGGAAATTGTAATTACTAAGATAATTAAGTAAATTTTAAACGTAATTATTAAAATAAGTAATTAGTAACTTAATTAAAGTAATTATCAAGTTGTGATTAGTAAGACAATTTAGTTACAGTGATTTGTTAAACTAAGTAGTTAATTAATGACGACACGGTAAAAAAACGAAAATAGACGCGTTCGTGTCGATTCGTACGGACGAAAGATTAGCCGGATGACTGTAATAGAATATCGATACGTACGATCTAAAATAGGTCTTAAAAATACAGGCCGTTACATTCTACCCACCTTAAGAAAATTCCGTCCTCGGAATTCTTATCAACTAATAAACAGGAAACAAGTATGGATAATGCTTCCGTATTTCTATGAGGTTAATAATAACCTGAAATATTTCGAGACTGGTTTAGAAGAGACACACGTGACGTCGTTAAGATTGAGTTTCAAAAAAAAAAGTCGGATGACTAAGCATTATCGATGGCCTTAACTGTCAATAGACAAGATAGCTAACGACGACTACCAACGTTATGCAGGGACAGGGGTGAGAAAAATAAAATACTCTCAACTGCAACCCCAATATTTTAACACATTGGTTGTTAAATCTATAACCTCCAATAAATCATCACTTCTCGTCTCGTCACTGAATAACGTTACAACTATAAGCACATCCTGAAATACAGGTCCAATACCTCTCTTCGCTGTTTTGATTTCTATCTCATAATTTTTTTGTTC